>JANBXA010000641.1:16615000-17215000 GCA_030556225.1 Cricetiscus sungorus
AAATAGAATTGTGTATATTAGGTTGAAAGTTATGTTTCAGCTGAGCATGATGGTCCATACCTATAATTAATCAAGAGGCAGAGACAGGAGGATCTCTGAGTTTGAGGCCAGCCTGGTCTATATCGGGAGCTGTAGGTTAGCTAGTAAGGGCCTGCCTAGTGTGTGTGTGTGTGTGTGTGTGTGTGTGTGTGTTAAATATAAACATGAAGTAAAATAAAGTGGAAAGACCAATTATTAAATACTGATTTATTTAGTGACTTACTTAAGGCATTGCTTGTACTGCCTCTTTGCCAGACATGACTTCACTCACTATCTGGAATGGAATGGCCTGCAGGAGCAGCTGAAACAATAGGTCATTGCCCTTAACCTGCTGACTGCCAAGTATGCTTCTGTAAAATCTTGCTTGCTGGCCTGCCCCACCTTGTGATTTTACAGTATAAAATGAGACTATAAACTGGGATTTCAGGGGCTATCCTGGCTTTGGTACACCAGTGACATATCCCCTGTTCCACTCTTTGATGTCATATCATTTGTTCAAGAAAACTTTCTGCAACATATGTATGAGCTATATCTCCGTGTTTCACTTCTAGACAATAAATATTTCCGTATACAGGTACCGACATTCAAACTCATTTACTTATTCATTCTTTTCAGCAGATATTCATTGAGGGCTTTCATGTGTATTAGCACTGCATCGAAAGCTCTGGGTAAGCTGGTCTTTGTGTAAATTAATCTGCCAGCTGTTGTAGATGTAAAGGATGAGGTTATGACAGTTTTGTTTCCATTTCTTGTGGGTTATTGTGTGTGTGTGTGTGTGTGTATGTGTGTGTGTGTGTGTGTGTGTGTGTGTTTATGACAGAGAAACACAGATAGAGACGGGGAGGGAGATAGAGACAGGGAGGGAGGGTGAGGGAGAGAGAGATGGAAGGGAGGGAGGGAGATGGAGGGGGAGGAAGGCAGGCATACATACATGCATACATACATACATACATACATACATACATACATGTCTCCCTGTCTCCCTGTACATAGTCCAGGTTGAGCTATATTCGAGCTCTTCATCCTTCTGCCGCCCCTCCTTGAATGATACAACTGCAGCTGTGTACTACCGCTCTCCCACTTATTCATCAGTTCTCATCTCCCTCTACTTTAACGCAGTACTTGGAACATAGGAGGAACTCAAAAATGCATTGCTAACTGGCTAAATGAATGTGAGAAGTTGTCAACCCTCCTGTAAAAAGACAGTGAAGGGTCAATTTCAAAAAGGCTGCCTATGGTTATTTAATTTTGCTTTAAAAAAAAAAAGTGCTTAGGAGAATAAAGTCTAGAAGTCAAGAGCTTCCATGGTCAGCCATGAGTACAAGCCACCTCTTCCATGGTTGGATCCGGCCTTTGCCTTTAGAGACAGATTGCTTTTCTGGCCTCCAAGGCTGCATTGCAGTGACTGAAGAATTGGCTGGGCTCTGCTGGCTACTTATAGCAAATATGACCACTAAACACATTTCAGCATCTCTGTTGTTGTGCTAAAAAGTTGAGAAATTCCTTTCCCTATGTTGAGCAGTGGAATGTTGTGAATCCTTGTATAAATAGACACCTGCTTTGCAATGAGTATTGGGAAAGAATTCATTTCTGAAGAAAGGTGGGAAAGGGTATATGAGTCATTGTCAACAGAAACTTTACTCTTGTCTTGGACCAGTGAGTGGGTAAAGGCCTGCTGACCTGAATTTGATTCTTGTAGCCCACATGGTAGAAGGAGAGATCGAACTCTCAAAGGTTGTCCTTTGACCTCCACATAGACACCAAGGCAAGCACACTCACAGATGCATGCACACAAACAAATAAATGTAATTATTTATATGTGTATATGTAACATATATTCATATATATTTCACTATTCCTTTCTGTGAGGAAGAGTATACCAGTACTTGATCACAGATCATAAAATTGTTCCATACAGTTTTTAGGAGCCACAAATAGCAGCCTTCTCTGGTGTAACATTTTTTTTTTTCTTTTTCAAAAACTTCTATGTGTGTATTACTCAAACAGCCAATTCACCCAATTTAGAGCTGGTGAAAAACAAGTCAGATTCCCAATTTAAACATGGCCAGTTCTCCAGGGGTAAAGACTTTCAGCTCCATCTGGTAAGACTGATGGATGCCCATGACTCAGAATGCACTGTCACTTTTCCATTATGTGTGACTCCCTCCAGATCGAGCGTGATTCTCCTTCAGTGTCTTGGAGTTGCATGTGGTTTTGTAAATATTCGAATCTGGGGGGGGGGGAGGGATGGGGTGATTTTGTTTGTATTTCTTGGCTGGCCATCATTTGATTTTTGAAAGTCTTATGAGATGACGTAGAGACTGAGTTAGGAGTAACAGGCACAGTGGCAGAGGGGAGGAGAGGAGGGAGCCTCTTTGATGTGACATTAAAATGTGTGTGTGTGTGTGTGTGGGGGTGTAGGAGCACATGCTAACCACATGTATGGTGCTATGAAATGAACGTGGAGGTCAGAGGATAACTTGTAGGAGTTGGGTCTCTCCTCCCATCATGTGGGTTCTGGGGACCAAACTCAGGTTGTCGGGTTTGATGACAAATGCTTTTTTCTGCCAAGTCCTCTCAACTCTCAACAGCCTGGTGATGGATTTTTTTTTTTTTTTTTAAAAAAAAAAAAAACAAGAAAACCAAACCAACAACATATGTACTTATCCTCAAAGGCAAGCTTGAGGGCAGTGTAGAAAAGTAGTGTTATTTTGGCCAGGTAGTCCCTCCAGAAAGCAGGACACCTTAAACCGTGGGGAGGCAGATGATGCTGTCTGTTAATGACTCTGCTTACTGGTGTGTGGATCTGCTAGCTGGTGACTGGTGCTGGGCCTCCAGATGATGATGGCATGCTGCTGACTAGAAGTCCTTGGTGAAGAAGGTAGATTACTGTATGATGCTGACAGGCAGTAGGGCTGTGAATGGGCTGAGTGCCCGACCTCGAAGGCTCTGACCTTTCTCATCTTGATCTGGGTTAATGGCATCTCTTTTACCTGTCTCCCAACTTAGAAGTCTTGGTGTTATTCTCACCTCCTTTCTCTCACCGCCCCCCTCATACAGTCAGCTGCCAAATTTTGCTGCTTCTAATTTTAAAATGTCACTTGACTGTGTCTCTCTCAAAATCCTATGCTATTTCCTTAAAATAGGCCTCCATCAGATCTTCTTTGGACTGTTATTGTAGGGGTTCTATCATCTGTTCCTCTGAAAGCAGACTTCCCCCAACCAGGCTCTCCACATTGCCACTGTATTGCGGAGAACAAAGCCTTTGACGTCATCCCCCCACCCCCAGTAAAAAAGCACCTGCTGTCTCTCAGGCCCCTGGCATTCAAACCCTATAGATTGTCTCAACACTTAAACTCCTTGGCTTTACTCTACCTTTTGTGCCGTGGATCCTGTTCCACCTTCTCATTCTCCGTATCCATTCTAGATTCCTGCAGCCTCCTATGAGCGTATGTCTTTCATGTAATCATCTTGCACTTTCGTGAGTCTGTATATATTTTTTAAAAAGCCATTCCATTTTCTCTCTTCCATCTTCATTCGCTTGAATTCCTGCACTTGCTCAAACCAAGTTTAGGCATCATCTCCTCTAGGAAGCCTTGCTGGATTCTCTCCCAGGCTACAGGACATTCAATTCCTTTTGCTCCATGTTTTATAGTTGCTACATATTTTACAGCGCTCTGACATTTTCTTCATATGTTTGTATTCAACTGTAGATGGTAAGCTGTTGGTTACCAGTGGGGTAGAAACAACTATTGATAAATGAGTGCAATGTTGTTTTCCTCCCCAGATGCTTTGTAACACTCTCTTCCCACTACAACCTTAAAGTACAACCACCTCTAACTCAGTGGCTTCTAGGAAGATTATCCAGGGAAATATTTTTCAGTAAGGTAGCCCTTATTCACTGTGGCTGTTGAGCATTTGAAATTTGGTCATACCAGATAGGAATGAGCTGTCAGTATAAAAACACACAATACACATTGTATATCGATACCAACATGAAAACAAGGATTAAAACATTCCTATACTTTCTAAAATAGTTCTTACATGATATTTCGGATACACTGATGTTAAAATACGCTGTTAAAAATGAGTATCTGAATATCAGGTGTTTTCCCTTATTTTCAGATGTAGCTATAACAACATTTAATATTGTGTGTGCAGTATGAATTTTATCTCTTAGCCCCTTTGGTCTATCCTATGGCTCATTCACTGGTGGTGAGCCTGCCTTCTGCTCACTGAATACTCACAGTGATAGGCAGAATTTTCAGAGGGTAGAGTGGGGGCTTTAAAAAATAGTCATTCTTAACGGGTCATTGCTGGATTAAGGCCCCTTTTATTGTGTTTACTATCTAAACTGCAGAATCATCACCACCTGTGTTGAGATAGGATTATTTGCTTGGCTGCTCAGGTCTTCCACAATATTACCAAACTTAATCCAACCTCCAATCTGACTCTACCCTTCATGGTATCCCTGTGTTTGTCTTTGTTTCCTAAGCTACTTACATTTTTGTGTATGCCTCTTCCTAATATTTCTCTCTCTAGTAACGTGAATCACTTTTCATTCTGTTTACTGACTCTCGCCCTGAGGTCCTCCTTGGTATTCTTTTCAGAATTTGTACAGCTTAAGCTTTGACTCGCTTAAATGCTGAGCATCTTTGTGACACATCATTAGGACCTGGGATGGATCTTTCCAGGTTCTTGGCCTCTTATTTAAGGATGAAATAAAAGCATCAAAGAAACTTAAATAAAAGGAAAACAACAGAGAAGACTAAAATGGAGTACAAGAGAGCAGCAGGCTGCTTGAGCGAGGGTACTCTAGGGCCCCAATTAGTATTTGGGACTTTCTTTTATGGGGTTCAAGAAGAGGAGGAGTTTGTTTGCAAGGAATGTAGTTTGTGTAGCCATTTACTCACCGCATATGTCCCTTCCCATAATGCATCTGATTTTAATAATATGCATGCCCAATTTTGCATAGGTAGAAGATGATAAATAGGACAATAGTCCTAAAAGTTCATTTGGGGACATAGTTTGCATTATTGGCACAAAACTTGTTCAGGCTGGATGGCCCCCTGCCCATACCCAGACATAACTGGGATTGCATGTGAACAGATACTGCCCAAACTTGATGGTTGTCAGAGGAGGAGAAACTTCTCCTTTGATCAGTGTAGTGCGTGCTCTCAGATTGATGCAGGTGGGCAGGGTTCCTAGGTTGCTCACAGGCTATTAGGTTCCCTGTTGAGAGAGGGATGCGAGTGCATATTATGTTCAGATAAGACTCTTGGGCCGCCTGGTTAGATGAGGGATGCACATAAAATAGGACATTCACATCACACCCTCTCTCTGAAAGACTCAGGAACCACCACGAAAGTGTGTGAGGACTAGAAATATGAGGGGAGAGGGGCAAACTGCTATCTTCTGGACATGATGGCACCAGTACACTCACCAGCTCAGAGCAGCCGTGGTTGCCTGCAGAAACGTGGACAAGGTCAAGCGGGTCAACAGGCCAGCATGGTGGGTGGGAGAAGCTTGTGGACCCCACCTCTGAGTAGCTGGTGACAGTTGATGGCTGCTGAAGGAGAAAGAATTAGTTGAGAGAATTAGTTTTCATGAAGGGCATGGTCCCTGGTAGGTTCATCATGTTCTAGTGGACAGCACCACAGCCACGAGTATATGGGCACTATATAAAAAATGAATACACACACCCCTCCAAAAGAGACTAGAGGACACCAAATTATAGATAGATCTGAGATGAGTTAGAACATTGTAGGTGGGAAATTTTTAAAGCATGAATAACTTTTGTTTGTAAAGAACAGGGGTGTATGTATAGCCTGAGCCAAGTGGAGTTCCAGGTTGCTAAACTACATTCCCTGTGTTGTCTGACTCATCTTGTTGCAATACTGTGGCGACTTGAATGAGAATGTCTCCCATAGGCTTAGATGTTTAAATAATTGGTCCCCAGCTAGTGATACTGTTTGGGAACAGTTTGCAGGTGTGGCCTTACTGGAGGAACAATGCCCCTTGTGCTAGGTTTTCAGTTTTGTAAGTTGTCTATAAGTTCCCGGGGTCATCATCGGATTTCCAGCTGTTCTCCCAAGATGTGAGCCCTCAGTTTGTGCTCCATATGCCGTGTCTGCCACTTATAGCCATGCTTCCCTTCCACAATTGACTACTGCCCCTCTGGAATCTTAAGCCCAAGAGGCTTAGGAGAATCCTGCTTAGTGCCAGTTTTAGCATCTTTTCCTACCACAGGCCAAGGCCATGTTTATTCTGCTCACATAAGCCCCATATAGTATTGCTAATATTAATCCACAGAGAATACAAACCCAGTGACCCTGATGGGTTGTAATTGGAATATCTTCTCTTTCTGTCTCCTCCCCCCTTTTGGTTTTTGAGAGAGGGTTGCTCTGTGTATCCTTGGCTATCCTGTAATTCACTCTATAGATCAGGGTAGTCTCAAACTCAGAGATCAGCCTGCCTCTGCCTCCCCAAGTGCTGGGATTAAAGGCGTGCACCACCACCTCCAGGCCCTGCCGCCTTTTTTTCTTGCAGGGAAGAATGTTGTTTACATTGTGTTGGGTAGGAAGAGCCTCTTAAGCAAACTGCCAGTCTTCTGGAGTTCTGCTTGGCCTGTTTGCAAAAGATCATTGCAGCTGGGCCTGTTGACTCTTTTTCATCATAGGAGGAGACAGCGAGGGTTATGGGACCCTTACCGGAATATCCAACATCACCCCCCCTTTTTTTTTTTGTATGTGGTGATTCTGTCCTACTTACAGCTAGGTGGCCCTTGGGAGGGGCTAGAGGATGTAGGTGGGGGGGAAATGAACGGAGGAGGGAGTTCATACTAGATAGCCCTGGAGAATCCACCATGCCTGCTGGCTGAAGACCTTCCAGTGTGGCTACCTTAAGGTCACCCATGCTCCTCCCATACCCCTTAACTCATTAATCTAAGCCTAACCAGCTTATTGCTTTCCTTGGGAACTCTGGCGGAACTGTACCTAAGTTTGTGTTTGGTACCTTAGGCGAGGGAACAGACTTAAGCTCCTCCCAGGGAAGGAATTGTAGCAGCACACCTTTTCTTGCTGAAGTGACACCCCTTTGATATTTCCCTCCTTCATCGCTTTTCTTCCTGGATGGCGTTTATTGCCTGGTTTCAACTCTTCCACTTGTAGCATGTCCAAGTGACTTGACTCTTAAGCCTCACTTAC
Organism: Cricetiscus sungorus; assembly: GCA_030556225.1. Taxonomy (NCBI): domain Eukaryota; kingdom Metazoa; phylum Chordata; class Mammalia; order Rodentia; family Cricetidae; genus Cricetiscus; species Cricetiscus sungorus. Next base: position 16,622,245 of record JANBXA010000641.1, read on the forward strand.
CTGTATACGAGGCTATCAGTACCAGCCGATAGTTAATGCCAGAGTAACCATACAATAAGTGTCACCCCACCAAATATGGCACTACTAGATTACTACTTTCCCTAATATGTGAGACACTTTTAGCCCCATTTTATTCCATGCGTATCTCTAGGTTCTAGAATACTGTTTCCAAACTGCTGCTGCACAAACATGGGATCCACGTATGCATATACCCAATATTAACTATAATTTGAGCATTTTCCGTGTTGTATAGGCAAAAGCAAAGGCCGGGAAAGGAATTAAAGTCAGTCGCCTCCTGGCTGGAAAAAAAAAAAGCCTTCCATTTGCAGATTCTCAGAGACCTCAAGCGACAATCAGCATCAAGTGTGGGAAAGCTCGTCCTGGCTAATGCCAGACGGATTTCTGGAATCACCTTGGTGCAGACACCCGCGCCCACCGCACCCCGCACCCCCGGCACGCGGGCAGCTCAGCGCATGCGCAGCGCCTACCGCTCCGTTCTCCCGGAAGTCGCGGCTCTTTCCGCCCCGCCCCTTGCCGGCTGGGGCGGAGCGTGCGGCGGGCCGGCCGAGGAGGCGGGACACGTCGGTGCTGCCTCGGCCGCCGCCGCCCCTCCTCCGGTTCCAGCCGCCGCCGCCGCCGCCGCTTCCTGGGCCGAGCCCGCCCGCGGCCCCAGCGGCGCCCGCTGCCCTCGCCCGCCGGCTCCCCCGGTGCCGCCCGCCCGTCCGCCCGCCCGCGTCCCGGCCCGCCGCCGACATGGCGACACGCTCGTGTCGGGAGAAGGCTCAGAAGCTGAACGAGCAGCACCAGCTCATCCTGTCCAAACTGCTGAGGGAAGAGGACAACAAGTACTGCGCCGACTGCGAGGCCAAAGGTAGCGCAGGCGGGCTGGGTGGTCACTCGGCCCGGGCCTCCTGCGGGGCCGTGACCTTCCCACCCTCCGCGGCTCCGGCCTCGGGCTCGGACGGAGGTCGCGCGCGGCCTCCGGCTCCGGCTCCGGCCCGAGCTGCCACCGCCTGCCTCGGGCCGCCGGCTGGGTGGTGCTAATGAGGGCTGCGGGAGCCCTCCTGCCTCAGCCTCAGCCTCAGCCTCAGGCTCCGTGGGTGGAGCCGCCCTTAGGGCCCCGTCCACCTTCTGGACCCTCCCTCGGGGCCAAGGCCTCCCACTTACCTGCCTGCCCACCTGACTGACGCCCTACAGCTTGCTTTTGCACGGGGCGTTTATTTACACAGGGCGTTCACTTCTGTTTCCCGAAAAAAGGACAGCGTTTTGAAATTTCACTGCAGAACCTAATTGAGAAAGGCTCTTTATTAATCTGTGTGTATGTCATGTATAACCTGTGCACACACATGTTTACTCTGGATATTACAGTGAAGAGGAGTTTGATTGCATGTGTCCTGTGGAAAGTGGGCTATGGTCATGAAGAGTTATAGTCGTTAGATTCTTCCAGATGACCCACTGGAGACTGTGTGGACACTGGTCTGTCTGCTTCATAAACGTGGAAGGTGAAGATGAAAAAAAGGAAAAAACCCTACCATTAATTTTAGTTTAGTTGGAAGGGTTCTGCTTGAGCTTTTGAAATAGATACACTATTTTTAGCTGATATGTTTTGTTTGGACATGCGATTTATTTTTAATGTCTTGTAAGTAATACGGAGAGACATGTTGCAGATTTAAAAAAGAAAACCCTCCTATGTAGCTAGGAAAGTATTTATTGTAAGTACATTGATTATTCTCTGTGAAATAGGTAGTTGCTCAGAGCAGGGATAGGCTCTTCGAATGCTGCTTAAGATACCTGCATCATTTAACATACTTTTCTTGAGATTTTACTGTTTTCCCTTAATACTGTGCAAAAGAATCCATTGCAGTAGGCTGGTATTGGAATAAATTGGCGTCATGGCATCAGCATTATCGCTCTGTCATAACAGCCACTGGCTTATGGGAATAATCACATATACATACTTTAATTAGAAATTTTATGAAGCACCTTTCAATATGATAGTAACTTGACTGAGTCAGCTGTATAGTTACCCTATGTAATCATTAGACAAGACGTATAAAAGAAAAGGCATGCCTGGTTTCTGTGGTAACATTTGCTTGCTTGATACTTGGCTCTGCCTGTGGTTATTTAGAAATGCTGTTCTATATTGAAGCTCAGTTACCTGCTTATCTCTTTACTCATAAAACACTCAAAAAATGGTTTTTCAGAAACTAATACAAAGAAAGGGACTAGAGTTAGTTTATTTTATCATCTTGGGTCATAAGGGAAGTAAAGATGCTAGTACATGTGAAAGCTGTTATTAAAAAGTAAGTGATTCAGGGATGGACAGGTAGCTGTTGGTTAAGAACCTTGGCTGCCCTTCCAGAGGACCCAGGTTTGATTCCCATCACCCACTCCAGTTACAGGGGCCCGATGCCCTCTTCTGGCTCCCTTTGCCATCGGGGGTGCAGATGGTCACAGACACATGAAGACTCACACACATTTTAAAAATTAAGTCAGTAATTTCCTTTTGTGTATAGGAGTAATTTTAAAATTTCTGCTTTCTTTCTCCAAAATAGTACTGCAGAAAATTAGATTTTTGCACAATGTGTTAATATCTTGTTTTTCACTTACTGTTTTGGGAGATGGAAGGAAAACAGTCCTATTCTTTAATTAGGTTAAGAAGTTTTGCTTCTGAAGAGTAGGTGACATTTGTTTTAATCAGTTTTGTGTAAGCACTGAAGTCAATCCAGTGTTGAATGGACAGCTTTATATTTTGGTCTTGTTTACACACACACACACACACACACACACACACACACACACCACATTCTCCTTTTTTCTTGAGAAGTAGAGAAAGTGTGATAGACTAGTATCAAGAGCTCAAGGGTAAAACTTGAGGGTCATGAACTCTGTTGTCATGATTTAGAAAGATGTTTTTTTTCTGCTAAATATAGAGTGATGTTAAAACAGTTTTGTAAATTTTTTCATTGTTTTATCTTGATACTTCAGGAAATGGTCATAGGTACAGCCATTTTTAATCTCAATTAGACTTGATTTTATAGGGGGTGTGTGTGTGTGTGTGTGTGTGTGTGTGTGTGTGTGTGTGTGTGTGTGTTATGTGGTTTGTGTGTGCGTGCATGCACGTGTGCTTTCATGCCCTTACACGGTGGGTATCAAACACCAGTGATTTTTACATGGTAGGCAAGTGTTTTACTGCTGCTACATTCCTGCCTCCCCCCTTTTTTGTGATGGGTCACATGATTTCCCTATGTCGTCCTCCTGAGCATGCATTGCTATATACTGTATAACTTTAAATATATTCATGTAAAGTTTTTGTGCCTGTTATAGGTGAGCTGATTATGGCATATTCATATAGTAGAATTCTTGGCTTTTTGTATGATTTGAGTTTGTTAGATATATCAAGAGTGAATAAATGTAGGTTGTGAAGTTCTGATTAGATGTATTCATGAAAGACATAAGGATCTTAGATCAGTTATTGAAAGCTTCCATTCTGTGTATGTATTGATATTTCCCTCACTGAATAGTAATTTCATTGAACTGCCTTAAAACTATTTCCTAGTTAATTCTGTTTTCTATCAAAGACTGTTTTCCCATCATTTTTTGAGAACACGGCCCTAAAGTAAAGCCTAGGGTTAAAGGGTGCCCTGTTCTGTTACCTCCCAGTAATTAGTGGAGGGATGCCAGTTGGATCTTGGCATTTTCTTAGTCATCAGCCCGTATTTCCTGTACTGAGGGTGAGTAAGGAAGGAGAACATGATGGCACAGGTGTTGGCTGGCTCCTGCGCTTGACCCTGTTCAATACGGTGTGCAGCTGGAGAGTAAGAACTGCCAGGTGGAGCTGCACACCTTTTCACTGTGGGAGTTTAAAAGCAGTTCTCTTGGGTATTAATTGATGGCAGGATGGGGCAATGAGGATACAATAGTCTCTTTGCCATCTTAAATTTAGTTTCAGAATTTAAAATTTCATCGATAATTAATACTGGCTTGGATTTTTAAAAATACATAAAAATTGGAAATGTATTTTATTGCTCAATAGTAAGTTTTAGGGCAGAGGCGCAGGCTTTTTTTGAACACTATAGTTCATTTTAGTCTGACTTTTTTTTTTTTTTTTTTTTTTTTTGTAGATCAAACACTTCTTTATTTCACATGTCTTGAGGCCAGTTAAGCACTGGATTAGGTTTTGGAGCAGAAACATTTATAAGACTGAAAAGTGTGTGCTAATGTAGACTGAGTATTTGAAAATGAGTGATTCTGAAAGTGTGCTGAGTGTAAGAGTAGCAGCTATTAGCAGTAGCCCTCCGTTTCTTTCCTAGCTCTTTCCCTGGGCCTTGACCTTTGCCCATTGTCTCTCCAGATTCCTGGAGAGTTCCTCCATGCCTTTGCACATTCTACTTGTCCTTCCTCTGAGCGAGCCTGCCTTCCTTCCTTCCTTCTTTCCTTCCTTCCTTCCTTCCTTCCTTCCTTCCTTCCTTCCTTCCTTCCTTCCTTCCTTCCTTCCTTCTTCCTTGCTGTTTGTACTCATCTTTATATTTTGCTTAAAAATCCTTGCCAGGGAAACAGTTCCTCATCTTCCCATACTGAGTTATGCTTTATTTGAGACATTGCCCTGAATCTTTCTTACCACAATCATAATTAGAATATTACTGAAGTAATGATGGGCACCCTGTATCTCTTGTTGAATTATTACTTCGAAGGAGAAGAGATCTTGTTTATCTCACTTGGGGTAGTTTCTTCAGCCCTAAGCACAGTAAATGACATTGGGTAGGTAAATGGAGCTTAGCAGTTACCTTTTAGTTGTATGAATGAATGGAAGAATGAACGTGGAGTCAGTGGGAGGAAGCTGGGTGTGTAAAAGGGAGTGGTGTTTGCACTAACCCTGTTAATCACTGGAATCCTGTGCAGAGTGCTTTCACTAGGTAGAACAAGAATTACTCTACCCTGTGTACACGTATATACAGGGTACAGTATATGAAAGGTGGAAGTGGTTTCTATATAGCTATTTTATTTTGGTAAGCTTTCCTTAAATATGATCAGATTTGATAGTGGCTAATCAGAGGAAGAAGCAGGATGGTAGAAATGGTCGGGGATCCAGTGAGTGGAGGTGATGTTTACTAGTAGTCAGGATGAGGGTAGGGGGATAGGGGGATTGTAGTTCATGACAGTACAGCCAGAGTGTAGAGCAGGAAACAGAAACGCTGCCTTCCTGCCTGCCTGCCTGCCTGCCTGCCTTCCTTCCTTCCTTCCTTCCTTCCTTCCTTCCTTCCTTCCTTCCTTCCTTCCTTCCTTCCTTCCTTCCCTCCCTCCCTCCCTCCCTCCCTCCCTCCCTCCCTCCCTCCCTCCCTCCCTCCCTCCTTCCTTCCTTCCTTCCTTCCTTCCTTCCTTCCTTCCTTCCTTCCTTTGTCAGGGTCTTAAGAAATCATTGGAAAAACTGCAGGAAGTAAAACCCAGGAGTCATTTCTGGACTTTTACTTGCAGTGCCATACATCCTGCCAGTATTGTCATTGCCTGATTGTCAGGGCTGATTTTCATCCTCACCCTTGGTGATGGGTGGGTAACTGAGACTCTGTCTACTAGACATCTTTGTCAGGTGTCCCTGCTGTAGGGGTATGGCTCGAGTTACACACTTGTGCTTTTCATGTTCATGTAATTTGCAGAATCTAATCTGTTCAGACACCTTGCCTTTTGGGGAGTTTTTTCTCTTTCTAAATCTCTTTAGAACATAGAAACAGCTGAGCTTGTTTGCTTGTAAGAGCCAGTCCCAAGAAGTAAGGGGGGCAAGGGTGTTTTAAAACACACATGTTTTAGTGTGTTTGCTATTTTACACTTGTTGGAGGAAATTCTTCTAGAAGAACTTTTTGAAAAGCAAAGTGAACTCTAAGGAGCTGATGTTTATGCTTACAGAGTTAATTTATACATAGAGGTGTGTGGTTAGAATTCATTTTAGGAAACTGTCAGTCTGAAGGTTCCTTAGATGCTGAACCTTAGTCTTTGTGGCTCTGTTGTCCTTCGGGTTCTGCTGATCTGGAGACTTTCTCTGATGTCTTGTCCAGATCCCTCATCCCAGAGCTAGAGTTCAAACCTCTGGTCTCTCTTTGACATGTTATTTTAAAACTTAAACTGTATTTTTTTTCTTCTAAATTTTTGTTCTATAAAATTTTATTTACTTTTTTTATTATTAATTTGACTTCATCAATGGAGAATTACCTTCTGACAATTCTGTAAAATGTGCACATACATATCTCATAAATATTTATTCTCTCTCACACATCCTCTCACAAAGACACTCTAATACTCTTACATACTTTCTCACACACTCACACAAACATCCTCTCACTCTCAAACAGTACTCTCACATAACACACAGAAATTCTCTCCCAGTCTTACATACCCCCGCCCCCACCCCAAGGATTTGAACTCTTCAAAAACACCAAAGTAAACGATTATTGATGTTTAAAGAATTTGAACCCTAATTGTCACTAAGGCTGTAAAACAGTTGGTGCTCTAATTATTTAAGTCATAAACTCAAGCTTGCTTTCCTTACTGCTAATGGTACCTCTACTAATGATCTTTTGCTGGATGGAATCTAACCAATTTTCTTCCCTCTTAGTTTTCAGTTTTCCCGGTAATGACCAAAGTAATAGAGAGGGTGTTTTATTTAAGTTGTAATTATCAGGAAAGTTGACTACACGGCAGTAAAAGTAATCACTGCAAAGGGTTTATTTAACAGATAGAATTTTGCTTGTAGGTCAGGTCAGTGTTTTCTGTGCTATATTACTGTTCTGCTGCAGTCACCAAATATTTGAGGTTTGATACTTTAAAGAAAAGAGTACCTAGCTTGAGGATGTGGGGAGGGCCCCCTTATCTGTGTCAAACGTGTATGAGATCATGTCAGGCAAGATCACCTAGACAGGAAGCTAGAGAGTGGGAGGATTTGAGTTTGCTCTTACTACAGTAGTTCACACTTAGAGGAACTAATAGGATCTGGTGAGAACTCCTTGGAGTACTCCTAGGGCCTAGTCACTTACTGTAAAGGTTCATTGCTTTTGTGTGTGATGATGTGTATGTGTGTGCATGAGTGTGAGGCAGCCAGAGGTCATCCTAGGGTGTTACGAGCAGTGTTTCCTGCAGCCTGGTCCCAGAGCTGTGTCAGAGATGCTGTATTAGAGATAAAGCTTTTGACCTGTTACTAGTGTTTCTTACTGGCTAGCTCTGTCTAAATACTAACCCATTTCTATTAATCTAAGTGTATCCACATGGTCTTATCTTAAGAGAGAGAGGGTCTGGACTGTCTTCTCTCAGGTCCCTACATCTTCCAGAATCCTCCTTGTCTCCTAGTCCCCCTATCTTGCCTTCTTATTTGCCAACAGTGCTTTATTCATTAACCAATAAGAGAAATATATTTACAGAATGACATCTCCCATCACTTGAGTATCATTCTCCAGGTGCCATCTGCTTTGTTTTTTTTGAGGCTGAGATCTGGGGCTTGCAGATTTAGATAGGCAAAGTGAGCTGCAGGGATTCACCTGTCTGCACCTCCTTGGTGCTAAATAAGCACACACCACTATGCTAGCTTTTACATGTGTGCAAGAGATTAAATTCTGGTTATCGTGTGTATGTGGGTGAGCTACCTCTACAGCTCAGAGTGTTCATGTCTTAAAGGTTCCACTATCTCATACATCATCACACAGAATGACTCTTTAATGGTCAGACTACATCCAAACCGTAGTAGCACACCATCACGAAGATCAAGCAGTATGCTAAATACTGTTGTTCCTGCAAACATTTTTAAGTGTAGTCCATAAGCTAAAGATGTTAATAGACCTGAAACCCTTATCATTTAATGTCATATCTATGATAGACAGGAAAGTTCATGAGGTGCTTAGAGGTGAGTTAGCTCCAGTGCAATTTGGATAAAGTTTAAAAAAATTACATATTATACTAACCGTATAATGTTGCTTCTTGGAGATACTGTACATACTTAATATTTATTCTTAAAAGGTGAGAATTAAGTAATCCGTTCATCCTATTTACTGATAAGGAATCAGTTTATATCCTGAATAGCCCTGCCAGTACTATATAGTCAAGAAGTGGTAGAGCCAGGGATTTTTGTTGTTGTTGTCAGTAAAAAAAAAAAAAAAAGTTTTAGGTGACTATTATATTTTAGGTCCTTTTTTAGGATCTGGGAATCAAAATAGGGAGCTGGTGCATAGAGCTCTAAAGGATCTACCTACCTATCCTCTGGTATGCAAGAAAGTTGTCTAGGGAAAGGTCTCACTATATGAAGCAGTGAGTCTCCCATTGCTCCCAATATGTTTGTATGAAAACATGTTTTTTGCTGAGTACCCCCTCTGTAGTTTTTCATTTGCATATGTAAAGACAGCAGTGTCTGCTTGGCTAGAACCAGTGATGTCTTAGACTCTGAGTCTCTAGTTTGCATCTCTGATAGCAATGGTTCATGTGTGATTAGATCCCACTGATACAGTAACTTTGCCCACAGTAATCCCAGTGGAAGGAAACTCCTTGCTCCTGACTGTCTGTGCAGTTTGCTCCTTAGATCTTTGTCCTTTGCTGACTGTGCTTGCCATCTTTTTTCTCTAATCATACCAGCACCAAATATAACTAACTCAGTGTTGGACTCTAGCAAACTGTGGAGTCTGGGGTGACCTTAGAGACTTCTCAACATAATTGGTCATATATATATATATATATATATATATATATATATATATATGTTCCAGTATAATCATACAGGACATATTGAAGTCTTGGCATACTGTGGCTGGCTCTAGAGCCTAGTTTGTTAGAGTACTGTCAGAGGCTCAGGATAGTAGGGATGTGAACACAGTGGGGATTTGGACCCAGGAGATCTAGCCCTCATGTCTGTGCTCTTAACCTTGTAAATGATGAAATGATGGATAAACACATTTTTGTTGAAAATTTGTATGAGATGTAAGATTATTGGAATGACTACAGAATATTACCAAAGTAGAAAATGTCTTCATTTTCATGTATATCTTTGTATGTAGTAGTAGAATTACCATAATTTTAAAATAGAGTTTAACCAGCTGGGACTTTTGTTTGATTACTATCTTTACTTTATAAATTGTTTTAACAGGTAAACAAATGCTTGTCTACTTTTTTGTTCTCCTTATGACTTGTTTTTGCAGTTAATGTTTTTCAGTTAAGTACTTGTCATGCCCTTACAGTGTGATAGAGTTGAAAATGGTAGAATTGCAAAGCTAAATTTGCATTCAAGCTTTGCCTCTGACTTTGTAGTGACCACTTGTCCCTGTCCTCTTTGGTCCTTATGGAAAAATACTTATTTCTGCTCTTCTGTTGTCTGTTCTTTCTTGAAACTGCACCTTGTATAATTAAACCATTCTTGAAGGCTTATGTAATTGAAATCGAGGCCATGACCAAACTTTAGTACTTAAAAGACAGACAGGGTCTTCTGTAGCTCAGATTAGATCTAAACTGTTTATATCTTTATACTGTGTGTGAGTGTGGGTGCGTGCTCGGGACACATACTTGAGCGTGAGAGATGGGGTGGAGGGTGGAGGCCAGACAGAGGTGGGCATCGTCTGTCTTTAACAGCTTTTTTCTTTAGTTTGGGGGCAGTGTATCTCCCTGAGTCTGGAGCTTGCCAGTTGGTTAGACTAGCTGTCTGAAGCCACAGAGATGCTATAGTCTCCACCTCCCCATGCTGAAATCACAGGCAGCTCTGGCATGGCTATTCATGTGGCTGTTGGGGATCTGAACTCATGAGAGCATGGCGCATGGCAAGCACCCTTTCTGACTTGAGTCATCTTCTTTGCCCTAAATGTTTATTTATTTATTTATTTATTTTTATGAAAACTTAGGTTTTTTGTTTTTTTTTTTTTTTAAAGAGGGTTTCTCTGTGAAACAGCTCTGACTGTCCCAGAACTCACTTTACAGGCCAGACTGGCCTTGAACTCACAGAGATCTGCCTACTTCTATTGCCCAAGTGCTGGGACTAACCACACCTGGCTAAACAAAGATGTTTTAAAGGATTTTTTTTTTTTTGAAGTTGTAGACAGTTGCCAGCTATGTGGATGCTAGAAACTGAACCCAGTCTTCTGCAGGAGTACCAAGTATATTTGAACTGTCTCTCTAGTTCCTTAGTTTTTTATGTACAAATTTAGTCAAAAGGTATACATTTGGATGATAAAGTTGCTTTATTTTTGTTTGTTTTTATAGGTGTCTGTGGTGTATGTAAGTGTGCAGGTATATGCATCTGTGTGAACCCAGAAGTCAGAAGGGCATGTCAGTGCTTTTCTGTAGCCTCTACTTGAGTCACTTGAGACAGAGCTTCTCACTGAAGCTCTTTAGGCTTGGTGCATGGCCAGCAAGGTGCTGGGATTTGCCTGTTTGCCCTGCAGCGCTAGAATTACAAGCACACAGCCATGCCCAACTTCTTACATGGTTGCTAGGATTTTGAGCTCAGGTCCTCCTGTTGGCAAAGCAAGAATCCTGAATCCTTCTCCCTAGGCTCCTGAAAAAATCCCCTTTAAAATTATTACTGTGTTGTACGTTCAAGTGAGTGTGTGTGTGCATGTGTTGTGGCTGGTGTATTGTGTGGTCAGAGGATGTTTTACTTGGTGGCTCTCTCTTTCCACCTTTACATGAGTTTATAAAGTCAGGGTGGCCGATACTTGTGGTAAGCACTTTTACCTGCTAAACCCATCTCCCTTAAAACTTAATTTTATTGTGTCTGTGTGCGTGTATAGGGCATGTGTTATGATAAGAATATGGAGGTCAGAGGATAACTTGCACAAGTTGGTTTCCTCCTTCCACTGTGTGTGGAATTGAACTCAGGCTATTGGGTTTGGTGGCAAGTGCCTTTACTCTCTTGAGTCATCTTGCGAAACCTCTTTTTACTCTTCATTTTAAAGAAAGCATCTATAGGTTAATGTCTACCAGTCCATGTGTTTTTATCAATTTCAGTATTTTCTACTTGAAGTATAGAGCTCTGTTTAACTATCATAGCAATTAGCTATAATCTTAGAGTATTTAAAATTTCATTTAAACTTTAAATTTTTATTTCATTTAAACTTTATATAAAGCTATTTGAATCACATGCTAGCATTATATTCACATATGTTTAATGGTAAATGTGAGGATTTTGAGAGCTTAAAGGAAAGAGTAATACAAACATTACAAACTTTCTAGTAAACTTTTTTTGTAGTCTTTTTTTTTTTCCCTACCTACTCATCCAGTAAATGTCTACATTTTACAGGAGACCCAGGTAGTTGCTTTAGGGGTGATTGATGATAGACCTTCAGATGTCTGATCCTGATCTTTTGTAAAGTGAATATTTCAAAGACTAGTGATAAGCTCAGACCCCAGATTAAAAAGAAATTAGAATTCTGTGGGAAATCATATTCAGGATAATTTTATCTTCAGACACAAGAAATCTGTAAGAATTAGAGTTTAGTTTTGATGTTTAGTTCCTGTATTTGTGTTACTGAAAACAACTTTCGATGTAGAGTGGTGATTATATCAAGAAGCAAGCAGAGCATGTTTGTGCTGTGAAGTGATCACTGGTACACCTTCTTCCTACTAGTTATGGAAAACATTTCTACAAATTATGGGGCTTAAAACAATATAATGTATACATATATACATATATACATACATACATACATACATACATACATACATACATACATATATATATATATATATATAGCTCAGAAAGTCAAGTCCAAAATGAGACCTTCTGAACTAAAAACAAGTGTTGGTGGGCCTTTGTTCTATTTGGAATTTTTAGGAGAAATTCTGAAAATTGATTTCCTTTTTCTTGCTTTTTGGTTCTTTCTTCCTTCAAAGACATCAGCAAAGGCAGCTTCAATATCCTCCTTCATTTTCTTACACCATTATATCTTTTAGAACCCTTTTTATTTTATTGGGTTTATGTAGATAATACAGGATAATACTGTCATCACAGTGTCCTTAATTCATTAACAGGGATGATAGAGATTAGTACACGGACATCTCCAAAAGTCATTATTTTGGCTAAAACAAATGGATTGATGTTAAATGTATACCGAACTTAATTTTTTTTTTTTAAATTTAGTTTTTGATCTGGGAATTTTGTTATGTTGCCCAGATTGGATTTGAACTTTTAGGTCTTCCACATATTGTATTTTAAGGCATATACTGTGACTTTTGGACTTAGATTTTTATAAAGGGTTCTTCTTTTATATGTATTTAAAATGGCACGGGCAGTGATGAACAAAGTTAAAACCAGTCATTCTTACAGCAGTCACTTAAAAAGTATATGCATTGGAAAAGTTATTTTACACTATCTTTGCAGTGTACACATTTATGTAGAAACTCCCAAGAATTTATTTAAAAAGAACCAGTAGAATCAAGAATTAAGTTTATTCAAATTTTAAGAATCAAAGTGAGATGGGCAGTGGTGCCTTTAGTGTGAGCAGTTAGGAGGCAGAGGCAGGCGATGTCTGTTAGAGGCCAGCCTGGTGTACAAAGCTACACAGAGAAACCCTGTTTCGAAAAACCAAAAAAAAAAAAGTGAATAGGGGAAAAAACCCCCACATATTTTGAAGTTAAAAAATTTCTGTTGATGGTAATATAAAGTATAAAAATATGTTCAAGGCTTGTATTCTAAAAAATAGATTGAGGAAGAATAAACAGATTCACCATGTCCATGGATTAGAAAACTTTGTGTTTTAAGGATGACAGTTCTGGTCTATAGGGTCAACATAATCATCCCACTGAAAAAAAGCATAGTTTTTTTTTTTTCCCTTTTGTTTTAGGATTTAACAACTTGATTCTAAAAAAATTTCAATGAAATACAAATAACCCTCCTCACAAATACCAAAAAATATTTTGAAAATAAAAAACTCTTGGGGGTCTGTCTGCTTAGTTACTAAGATGTGATACTGGTGTCAAGATAGACATAGATACGTGATAATCTGGAAATGTACTCACTGTGGCCTGTTAATGAAGGTGACAGAAGTGGCAAGGTAACTCCATGGGGAAAAAGATAACCTTTTCACATAGTAGCAACAGAATGTAATTTGACCTTCATAACATAATGAAAATTAAAATGGATCATAAAATAAAATTTGACACCTAAAACTATAAAACGTTTTAGAAGTGAACGTGAGAGAAAAATATTTGGGACCTTAATGTAAGCAAAGATATTTTGAATGGGATACAAACATATGTCATAAAGATAATAGTGTAAAAATGGATTTCATTAAAATAATTTTTTTTTCAAAAGTAAAAAAGGCAATTCAGACCTGGAGAAAACCTAATATCTGATGAGAATTTTTGCTCAGACTATGTCAAGAATACTGCAAATTAGTAAGAAGAAATAAAAAATTTGAATTAGAATGTTTATAGACATTTTATCATAATAGCCAAGCACTAGAAGCAATCTAGACATCCAGTATTTTATAGATGTGTGCCTAAAGAAAACACTGTAGGGCCGGGCTTAGGCATGGCTTTGACTTTACCACCAGGAGGCAGGCAGACAGATGGATCTCTGTGTGTTTGGGGTCACCCTGGTCATAGTGAGATTCAGTCTCAACAAAAACCCACCACCAACTAGGAAACTTGAGCAAAACACACAAACAAAAAAGAAAATAAAATGGAATAGAATTTTGCAAAGGAATGACTAGTGATCCTGTCAGTAGCGTGGATGAGTCTTAAAAGCGTTATGCTTAGTGAAGGAATCCTTCTACAGAGAACTTCAAAATAATGTATGGTTTCAATTCTATAGCACTCTAAAAATTTTAAAACATATAGAGTAGATCAGTGGTAGCCAGGCATTTTAAAATACCCACACAGGCACACATATATAATTACCAATTTGGTGATGTTAGTATTTTGTGAATTTGCAGTGTATATTTATACTCATAAAATTGTTTTGTCCATGGAAATAAATTGAATGGACTGAGTAAAGACTTTTCAAATTGTTCTTGTTTCTGTTTTGTCTTCCTGTTGAAATTTTATGTTTGGGTGTTTTGCCTGCATGTGTGTCTGTGTACCACATATGTGAAGTGCCTGCAAAGGCCAGAAGGAGGACATTGGATCCCTTCAAACTGGAGTTATAGGTGATTGTGAGTGACCATGTGGGGGCTGGGAATCTAACCAGTGCTCTTAACTGCTGAGCCTTTTCTTCAGCACTGACCCTTGAAAAGTCCTTGATTGGAACTCCTTCCTCCCCAGTTAGTGAAAATAGTAATTAATGTTAAACAGACAAACCAAAACCCCCATGGAAATAGCGTTTTAACTGTTTTGCTTTTAGGTAGGGTTTCTTGTAGCCTAGGGTGACCTTAAGGTCTCCTACAAGGTTGAGGATGCCTTTGAGCTCTTTATTCTCCTGCATCAACTTCCCACCTGTGCTGGGATTACAGGTGTGTGTATATCATGTGTCTGGCTTGTTTTTCTTGGAGTGTTGTGTTATTCACCACATAGCTCTAAATTTGATTATAGCATCTTTGTAAAATCAATTTTTTGATGCTCTAGTTGTGTTTTGTTAGGCAGTATGATGTGTGACTGCAAAAACTATAGCCTATAGGTAAGATTGTTATTAGTAGCCAAAATAATACTAATAAATACTTTAAACTCCAAGGAGCTATGGATCCGAACAACTTTTGGTCCTGTGTTACTAGAATTTTTGGTGTGAGTTTAATGGCTATCTCCCAGGACTTAGAAATCACTGTTTTCCAGAAATTTAAAACATGAGAGGTCAAGCTGGTACTTTTTTGTAGAGTCGTGCATTTTTGAGCTTCTGTTCTGGTTTAGTGTGCTGCTTGAAGACAAGACTATTCTTATTTTCATCCTTGACTGTTCTAGAAAGCAGATCATACATTTCATAATCATATACTTGCTATAGCCTGTTTAACATACCAGTGACTTAGGGAGTTTGTGAAACAGAGTAATTTGTAATGCATTGTATATACAAAGAATTCCTTAGTTGTAGATTTGGAAAGATTCCTTGGTTTTCATGGCTGTTTTGCCAAAATGAATTATTGCTCTGTTAATTGGCAACTGGGCATTTTATCAAAGGTTTTCCCTTGGATTTATGATTATCTTAACTCTAATGTGACTGAGTAATAAGGCTGTTTTTGAAAAGCCAGTTATTCTTAAACCCTTCAGAAGAACCCGATCTTGGGGCAAATTGTTTTGCTCCTGACTTGGATAGAGAAGGAGGATATAGAGACTCTCATTTCATTGGGGTGGACATCTCAGAGCAGAAACTAGCTGTAAAAGAATTAAGTAGTAAATAACTAAGTATTGTATATTATGGTATAAAATGGTTTTTTGTTTGTTTGTTTGTAAGGCCCACCTAGCTGAGCTTTAGTGTTTTTTTTTTTCCCCTTGTTTGTTTTTGTAGATCATGAATATTCAGATTCGGATTATATTTATAATCTATATCAAATAAGGGTCATTTGATGCACAGCAGATCAGTGACATTTTTATAACTATGTATAGGGAGATTGTAATTATTCTTTATATTAAATCCAGATAATTAAAAATTCTCAGGGAATCTGTTTATAGAAGGTGGCTTTCAAATTTTGTGAGGTTTTCATCTCTCCCATTGTAACTGTCCCTCCTGACTCTTCGACTGTCCCCTTCTTAAATTTAAAAAAGAATAAAAATAAGATAAAAATAAGCAAGTACTATGCCACTGCCATTCATGGATTATAATATCTACTGTGGGGAAGATGGGAAGTTTAGAATCAAACCTCTGGTGGATATACTTCCGATACTTTTTGAATGCCTGCTATTGATATAGGGTACGAGTACTGATGACAGTCTGTGCAGTTTGAAGTTACTAAGTTAGGTGGATTCTGACCTAAAGACTATATTTAGAGCTTTCAAATGTGAATTTGCTTTGCACTCCCCTGCTCGCTCTCCTCCTCTTTCTTGGACAGTCTCTTCAGCCTTGAAATTTACACTCTCTTAAGTGATGGTATTGCATGAGTGTGCCACCACACTTTTTTTTTTTTCCAATCAGAATGCAAGAGTCTTGACCCACTTGACTTGACTTGACTTGCTAATTTCTTCTTTCTTCATTCAGTCCCATCTCAGTCTCATCTAGTGTCTTGGTTTTGACTGTCATGTTTGCCTTTAGCCTTTGACTCCCAGGTATGCTTCTGTAGGCATCAAGGCCCCCTTCCAGAAACTCTTGAGTTGCTGCTTGATGGCTTCCTCCCTTTTGCTTTCTCAGCCTGCTTTCTTGTAGCATTCAGGATCACCACCCAGGGGTGACAACACTCACAATGGGCTGGGCTCTCCCACACTAATCACTATCTGTAAGGAAATGTTTTATAGGCTTGTCTACAGCCTGACCTTTTGGAGGCATTTTTCTCACTTGAGGTTCCCTCTTCTCAGGTGACTCCTAGCTTTTTGTCAAATTGACCTAAAATTAACCAGCATAGAGTTCTTAACTATGAAGGAAACGTGGAGTTTTTAGTTTTCTATTTTTCAAATACAGAAAGGCAACACCAGAAGTAGAATGCACTGGAGACTACAAGGAAACCAGCAGTGTTGTTCATGACATTTGCCTTAGTAATTGCATCACAATGAATGGAACATTGACAGCTTGGCCTGGAAAGAACAAAATTCCTTAGATAGCTGCTTAAAAATGAAACCCTATCGTCAGATGAGAAAGATGAATCAGTGTGAGGAATCCAAGTGTTCTGAAACATGAGGGAACAATCAGGAGATGATGTCATTTGCTGAGAAAAAGGCATACTGTAGGAAATTTAAGGTTATTCTCTACACTGGATATTTGTTATTGGTAAGTATTTTTAAATACTCTAAAGGTTTTTAAGGTAATCTAAATCTGACTGCTGGGTGTTTGTTTAACTTTTTTGCTTATAAACATCCTTGATAACAAAAGCTTTATGGGTATATACAACTTTTTCTAGAGAATAAAATCTAAAGTGTGTGTTAATGTGTATCAAAATTAAAGTTGTTTGATCTATATTGGCTGGAGTGATGGAACCAGCTAATACTCCCTAGTATGTCAGCTAGCTGACTACCCAATCTGTTACAGGGTTTTCATATTTTTAATAGGATCCGTGGATCTGAGAAAATTATTATTTTGCTAATATTTCCTTCATAATTTTATGATTAAATAATTTTAGTGTGCTTACTGGTCATTTATGTTCTGTTATGATCTGTCCTTCAGTTTGAGAGGGAGAGGGCTTTGTAATTCTGTTCATAATTTGTCTTAGTTATTCAATCAGACTAAGAATATATAATTCTAGACAGTATTTATTCCTCTGGACATGGTAGACTCTTAATCATCTAGCCCTGTATTCTACCCATTTTAAACTATGAGTAGAAATAGTGGTGTATTTGGAAAGGTGTTTGGTGACTGATCTATATTACAGTTATGAAATTATATGTTTATAGTTAGAGGAACCTGTGATCTATCTAGTCTGGTGTCTTCATCATAGATGAAGAGATCTGCTTTTGCTGGCTTGCTCAAAACTGGAGAAGTGGGGTAACATGGGAGTGAACTCAGATATCATGTAAGCCTTTGTTAGGTCACAGATTAAGATGCTCCATGTTATAAAAAAGTTATCTCAGCTTTGAGGTTATTTTCATTGTCTTTAAATCTATTTAAATTCTTTAGTATTCATTGTACACAGTGAGAAAGGAGATAGATTTTGAGCAGATATCCAAATCAAACTACATTTAAATAATGACAGCATTTGGAAAAAAACTGTCATTAGAATGAGTCCTGATTTTATACAACTATTTAGTCATTTTGTTCACATATGAATCTGACAATAATGAAACCTTTCAAAATTTGATTCCTGTTTGCTGATGGCTACAGTGTCAACAAGGCAGATACCTAGCTCATGAAATAAATGTGTAAACAGTGAAGTATGTACGGATAGGCATTTAGCTTGGTGGTAGAGTACCATTTGCCTCATGAGCACAAAGACCTAGGCTCAAAGCCCCCCAAACAAACAATCCTCAGAAACAAAAATCCCAAAATAACAAAAAAGGAAAGGGATTTTTTTTATAAAAAAAAAAAACCTGAAGTAAACTTATGAAGTAATAGATTACATTATGGCATTTCCACACATTTTCATCATTATACTTTTTTTTTCTCATTAATTCCTTTCACACACTGTCATCACACCTGCCCTCTTCTCAGTGGGTCCCTTTCTCTTCCTAAGTCACATGAATGTCATTATTCCCAGACTCCCAAAACCTTCCTTCGTTCATTGAGGGTCTCCTTTTATTTTCAAGACCTACAGGTAGACAAATAGATGCAGATATATACATACTCAAGTGTAGACACACACTCACTCAGCATATGGCAGGAAACATGTAGTAGTTAACGTGATGTCTGGTTCTATCCATTTTCCTACGGGTCATGATTTCATTTTATTTATGGCTAAAGAATTTACGTTGTGCCCTCTGTAAACCATTTTCTTCATCCATTCATTGCTAATGAACATCTAGACTTTTTTGCAATTATCTATGTGTGTAGTGCAGCAGTAAGTGTGGATATACATACATTTGTGTGGAGTACTGACCTAGAGTCTTTGAATATATATATGATTATAGCTGGGTCATATGCTAGTGGCCATGCCAGTTTATATTTTCTCTATGTTCTAGAACACTTTGTGGAATATTGGCATTAGCTCTTCCTTAATGGTTTGATAAAATTAGGCAATAAATCCATCTAGTTGGGGGCCTTGTCAGGAGATATTTAAAATTACTCTTTCAATTAATTGCTTGTTAAGTGTCTGTCACTTAATAAAAATTGTTTATCAATTTGTATGTAATATCACATGATGTGTTTAAGTCAGGATAACTGCAGGGATCAAGTCTTTTCCTTCTATCATATGTATCCCACCAATTGATCTCAGGAAGCTATGAGCAGACACTTTGACCTGCCAAGCCATCCTGCCAGCCCTTATATCCAGAAGTTTATATATTCTGTATTTTGTTTTGTTTTTGTTTTGTTTTTTTTTGTGTTGTGTTTGTTTGTTTGTTGTTTGTTTGTTTGTTTCTGGAATGTAGGTTTCCTTCCTTCCTTCTTTCTTTCTTTCTTTCTTTCTTTTTTATGAGGCAGGGTCTCATAGTGTAGTCTTGGCTGTCTTGTACCTCTATATGTAGACCATACTGTCTTTGAACTTACAGAGTTCTTTCTCTGCTCCCAAGTACTGGGACTAACCAGAATGTAAGTTTCAAAGTATTTCATAATGGTTGTATGGATTTAATTGGAATCTGTTTAATATCTCCATTTTTTACTATAAATTTATTAATTAGCATCTTCTGGCTAATTTGGCAAAGGGCTTGCTAACTTTATGTATTTATTTTTTGTTTTCAAAAAAGTAATTCTGGTTGATGTGTATTGTTATTTTAACTCCCCATTTAATTATTTTCTTCCTGGATCATTATTTCTTGTTATTTACTGCTTTTGACTATGGCATTTTCTCATTTTTTTTTCTTAAGAGACTGGGGTATATCATTAGGTTAGTTATTTGAGATTTTTTAATGTAAGCTTTCAGAGCTGTCAGCTTTCCTCATAACTGTAGTAGCCGTAGCTATAGGTTTTGGTAAGTTATTTTTTCAGTTTTTAAAATATTTTGAATTTATGTATTTATTCCTTCACAATTTCAATGAATAACTATAAAACTAATACTTCTGAAGTAATGTTCTTATCTACAGGATTCTTCCTTCAGTTGACTGAATCGATAATCTCAGCTTTGTTACCATTGAGAGACAGGCTGGTTTAATAGTGAAAACTCCAGGTCCAAAATCTTGGCTCTTCTGCTGTTGGCGCTGATGATTTTTTCTGTCCTCATCCTTCTTTCTTTTCCCTTTCCTCTGTCTTGTTTTCCTTTCCTCCCTCCTTTTGCATGTCTATACCTCTGAGCTTTAGTGTCACTAAGTCTGTGAGTCCCACATCACAGGGTTAGGAGCTTCTGAAGTAATGTGTGGCAAAGAGTTTGATAGAAGAGGAAGGGTTTGGTAATTATGCCACACACACACACACACACACACACACACACACACACACACACACACACACACACACACACACTATGTATTACTTTATAGAAAGCATTTATGAATTATATTTGATTTGGTAAACAGTGGGACAGAATCTAGGGTTAGGCCAGTGCTAGAATACTTTATGGAGGATTCATGAAAGGGTAGTTAATCATTTTACAAAGTAAAAGTTACTTTTCTGTTCTTGAGAGTAGATATTATCCATAAGACTTTATACAGCAGAAGCCTTGCTGTATATGCTCATATGCTTGAATATGTGGTCCACATTTGGTGGAAATGTTTGGAAGGATTGGAGAGGTATGTCTGGGGGTGAGCCTTGAGATTTCAAAAGCCCACACCATCTCTGCCTGGTTATTGCCCCAAGGTGTGCACACCTCAGCTACTGTACTAGCACCTTATTAAAGAAATAGCAGGCAAAGTCATGATCCGTGTAGTCTGGCTACATGTGTGGAAAGTGTTGTGCACGCATAAAATGTTACAGAAGTATGGAGAAAGTAAAAGTCACCAACAGATGTTGGGGCATGGCTTAAATTGAAAAGGTGATTTTTTTTCCTTGTTTTTGGAAGATGTATAGAATCAAACTTGAATGCGAATGGGGCAAAACATTATTCCAGGAAGGGAAAGCTCTGGAAAAGATGGCGTGTTCTCCCCGAGGCAGGTCTGGGTTCCTGGTAGAAATTCATGAGAAAGAATAAACAGAGGCTTGTTGCTTTTGGAGAGTCATTAGCATAGATGAATTTGCCAAAGCCATAATGACTGGGCTAACTAGATGCTGGTCTAATTTAGAGGCTGGATGACCAAGATTTAGCAAGAAGGAAATAGAATCATGGAAGGAACTTAAGGAGGTATCAGGAGAGAGGAATCTAAAACAGAAGTCTCAAGAAAAAAGGAATTTAAAAAGGAGATCTTGTCAGGAAAATTAAATATAATATGAGGTAAAGGGGACCAGAAGGTCCATTTATATTTTTGTAGCTTTGTTGACAAAAAAATTTATTTTCTAGGCTGGGCATGATGGTACATGTCCAAGCCAGAGGCTGATATGCTAGCATTGTTTCTCAAATTGTTAAATGCACTTTTCCATTTTTTAGCACCTTTTCAAAATTTATTTTTTAGTGTTTAATTTACTTTTGAAACAAATGTTTATTTTGCAAAGGAATTCAAATAATGTATACTCTGTGGAAAACAGAGGAAATATTGATAGTGTGTGTGTAGCCCTTGAAATATGAGTTGACATATGATATTTTGTTTTTTTTGAGGGATGAGAGTTAACTAGAATAAATTAATAAAATGAACAAAACCAGGTTTTGGGGAGATCTGACAATTGCCAATACACTTTAAAGAAAATATACATTCCTTTTCAGTAAAAAGTACAATCCCTTTTGTCTGAGTATATTGATGTCTTTGATTTTTCACAGTAGAACTTGTTAAACATTTAAATACAGTATGTTGTGTTTTATTTGCTCTCTGCTGGTGAAAATATATTATTGCTATTAAACAAAATCACATTAGTAATTTCTTTGAATGAAATAATACTTTGTAACTTAATATTGTTATACAATAGAGTTTGGGGAAAATACCCTTCTTATTTAGAAGAAATATTTTCCTTTTTGCTGTAGTTATATACAGTAATTTTTTTTTAATGTCAGTAATGCCCTGGTTGAGAAATATGAATTATACTAATGATCAATACTGTGTTGTAGTTCTGTGTGTGTGTGTGCTTGTGTGTGTGTATATGTGTGTGTGTGTGTAGTTTGAATTTTTCTGTGAATTCTAGAGCTGCTCTATTGTGGAAGCTACTGGCTATATGTGTATATTTAACTATTTAAACGTGCAGTTTGTTTCACTAGGTACATTTCAAGGTTTTATAGTCATGTTTTGCCATGTGCTGTGGTGTTGGGCAATGCAGACTGAATAGCCTGATTTAATATCACAGTCTCAATAAGTATTGTAACATTTAAAAATTTGTTTATTTTATTAAGGCAAGGTCTCATGGAGCCCTGGCTGGCCATAATGAACTCATCATCTAGCTGAGTCTGACCTTGAACTTCTGATCTTTTCTACCTCCTTACTGTTGCTTTTACTATGCATACAGTGTTTTCCAGCTTTAACAGTTGAAATAGGGTTAAAATTTCATAAAGTAACCACTGTCTTAACATTTTGTTGTTGCTGTTTTGGTTTTATGAGACAGGATTTCTCTGTGTAACAGTCCTGGCTGTACTGTAACTTGCTCTGTAGATCAGGCTGGCCGTGAACTCAAGAGTTCTGCCTGCCTGTGCCTCCCAAGGGATTAAAGTTGTGTGCCACCATTCCTGGCATTTTCTTAAATTTGTAATGCATTTGTTTCTTTGCCACAAACCACTTTCTCCATAAATAATTAACTGAAGGGTTTTTTTTTTTTTTTTTTTTTTTTTTTTTTTGGTAGGATAGAAGATGGTTTAAGATTTTACTGAACTATGTAATTTACTTCAGTTTGCATGCATACATGGTTAATTTTCTCAGTATATTGAGTATTTCTAGCATTTTCTAGCATTTTGATTCTTGATTATGAATATTTGAGTTAGAAAGTAATTTCCTTATTGGTGGGGTTGGAGTCGAAAGAAACGTGAGTCAGTACATAGAGACTCTAACCCTTTTGACAGTGTGAGTAATAGTGTAGGCTGAACTCGATTGGTTAAAAAGTTCAGACAGTTGATCCAGTTTCTGGTTATAGTAACATTTTATAAAACTGTAGATGATCACAACCAAGATATGGACAGTGTTATAATTCACCAATGACTGGTTTTACTTATTACACTTAAGTGTGTATGTGTGTATGTGTATGTATTAATGTATATATATATATTTATGTGTAAACATCTTTCCACATGTGTAGATTCAAAAATATGCGTGTGAAGTCAAGATATAGAAGAGTTACATCACCATAAAGATCTCTTAGTTGTCCTTTCATAAATATGCACATCTGTCTCTCATTTTTTTATTTTCACATACCTAACTGTGGCGGCCTTGGGTTTCTTTTCTACTCCCCCCTTTTTTTTTTTTTTCCATTTAAATGTTGTAAGAGAGATTGCTCACATAGTAAGAGCATGCCCTGCTCTTGTACAGGACCCGAGTTGAGTTCCCAGCACCCAGATTAGGTGACCACAACCACAGGTGACTCCAGCTTCAGGGTGATCCAGGTCTTGGCTCAGAGTGCACTTGCATTCTGTGCACGCGCACACACACACACACACACACACACACACACACACACACACACACACTGTGCTGCTTTAATTTTGTCAACTTGACACAAGCCGAGACACGTGGGAAGAAGGGATCTTAGTGAGGAGTTGCTTCCATCAGACAGGCCTGTGGTTGTGCCTGTGGACATTTCTTGATTATTAGGAGAACCCAGCCCATTGTGAGAGGTGTAGTCCCTGGCAGGTGAGCTGGACTAATGAAGGCATAAGCAGGCCATGAAGAACAAGGCCGTAAGCAGTGTTCTCATTGGTTTCTGCTTCAGGCTTCTGCCTTAGGTTAGGTTCTTGCCCTGGTGGACTATAACTTGTATGCTGAAATCCTTCCTTCCTTCCTTCAGTTTGCTTTTTACCATGGCGTTTATCACAGCAAAAGATAGCAAACTGAAGTTCCATTTCTTAGATAAAGAGCCAACAGTGCAGTTTGCTGGCTTTGTGTGGTAATTACATCATCTTTAGATTCATAGCAGACCCAGCTGGTCTAACTTTTCAACTTTTTCTTCTTGTTTTCCCTTTCTCTTTTTCCCTTCCTTCCTTCCTTCTCTCCCCCTTCCCTCCCTCCCCTTCTCTCCTTCCCCCCCCCCCCCCCGTGTCTCCCTCTCCCTCTTTCTATCCTCTTTCCATGTTATAGTTCTCCTCCGGAGAAGTTTGAACTTGAAATGCTCTCCCACAGGCTCATGATTTGAATGACTGGTTCTCAGCTGGCACTATTTTGAGTGGACGAAGTGGGCCTCAGTGGGTAGGAACTTGGGTTATATTGTTCCTCTTCTGTAATGTGAACAGTTTTCTTCTATTATATATGCTTAATCCATGTGTTCTGCCCGATCTCATCACATGCAACTATGAACTGAGCCCTCTGGATGTATGTGCTGAGATAACCCCTTATTTTCTTTATTTTCTTTGTTTTCTATGTCAGGTGTTTTGTTAACAGATGCAAAAGTAACTTATATACTAATAATTTGAACTAATGTGATTTTTCTGTTAAATATGTAATGCTAATTTGATGATTTTGGTTTTTTGGGAAGTCTTTCTGGCTAGCTTTTGCTGGTTGTAAACGTGTTATGGAGACTAAGATATCCTCAGCTTCTTAAATTCTCAGATTACAGGTGTGCCTGCTGCATCTGGCTTGTGAGACATGATTTGATTTGCATTTTTCTTGTCTGATATTGTCAGGTGTTTTTGATGTGCTTGTGCCTGCACTATCTAATCCTCATCCAGGTATTTATATTGGTATCACTCTGCCCAGTATTCCAGTATTTGCTATCCTAGGCATTATAATTTGAGTCTTATTAGAGTCTGATTTGACTTTTTATGTACACACAGATTTGCTTTTGTTTAATGTATTTTAGTTTTTCTTATAACTCAGTAACTTCTTTACTGTATAGAACTCAGTGATAATAATGTTCCACTCCCCGCGTGCTTCTGTTACCAGTATAAATTTGGTCGGGGCCAGTTTCATTGATTGGTGTTTTTCACTTTCTAGAATTTAATGACTGATAATTTTTTTATTGGGAATTTTATTTATCAGTTCTGAGCACTACCACTACTACTTCTATACTGCCACTACATTTTTTTTTTTTTTTCTTTCTTTTGAGACAAGGTCTTGTTATATAGTCCAGCTTGGTATGAGTTTATTTTCGTACCATAGCTGATGGTTTTCCTAGAAGTAAACTAAGTTCATTGTAGGGCACTTACCTGGTTTTATTTGCATTTCTTGATTACTAATCTCTTTAGGAATGCTGCTTTGTGTATTTTGTTTGCCTTTTAAATTGTTTTAGTGATTGTATTTACATATTTGGCTAGAAATGGAATTCAGTGTGTTGTTTTAGTAGTAATAGACATGGAAAGAAAATTGCTTTTAAATGTTTTCTTTTTACTGAAATTTGTGTGTCTCCCAAGTTCCTTGAAGATAATAGTCACATTCAGGTTTATTTATAACATCTGTTCTCATGCAGTTCTTAGATAACTTGAAGAAAATGACAGAATTATTGATGTTGGTACTACTTATATGTTCCAGTGAAAGATTGACATTACTGACCAAATGATACAATTATTTGCTTTAATCTTCTATTCTTTGAAGACTAAACCAATGTGTAGAGAAAATTTCTTAAGACATGTACTTATAAGTTTATTTTACTTTGCTAAGCACATGTTATTTAAGCCAAATGGAAACATTTGGTTCTATTTTGTACCATGTTATTAAAACTGCTTTGTATATAATCTAGCTCACTTTTATACTTTTGAAAACATAATTATAGTTTACTATTCTTAATGTGGTACAAAATTTGTCTTCATCTTTGTATTCCTTGTGTTAAAAATAAAAACAAAGCCAGTTTACTCCATAGTTGTATTTGTTAAATTTTTGATTTATCAGTGTTATTATATATGAGAGCCATTAAATGGTGTTAGTCAACTATCTGTTATTGTCAACTTGGTAAAAGAATAGTTAAACTCTACAGTTAGTTCAGAATGGTGTTTTATCCAATAGTTTCTACTTATATGAACCTTTTTGTTTTGTAAAGCATCAGTTCTTATACAGAGAGGCATTAAGTATCAAAATTATTTTCTTCTCTACAGCACCTATCTGGGTCTGCACCAGGTCCTCTGTTTCTATTTTATAGCTTTTGGTTTAGTATTGTATGGAACTCCTGAGTGTGTGAATGAGTGGCTCTCTGATTCTTGTGACTTCTCCTGGGGCTCTTTTCCTTCTGTTGGTTTGCCTTGTCCAACTTCACTGTGATGGTTTTTGTTTTATTTTGTTTTGTTTCGTTTGTTACCGCTGAGAAGCCTGTTCTTTTCTAATGAATGCCTGAAAGCCAGTGGATCCTATGGAAGGGGGGAGGTGAGGAACTTGGAGGAGTAGAGGGAGGGGAACTGTAATCAGGATGTGGTGCATGAGAAAAGACTGTCTATAACAAAAGGGGTGGGAAGAACCACAGACTAATGGGAAGGAGAATGGATTTGGCTACGAATTTGTCCTACTATGAGAAGATGAAAGGTGTTAGATATTAACAATCAAAACGAAGATATTTTTCCTTAACAGCTTCACCTAAGAAATGAGGATATCACGTTTACTGAAGTTTGGATTTGAACAAACAAGCACCTATTGACTGTCTCAGAGGCAAACATCCCCTTTTTCTTGTTGTAAGAAAATGGGTAACATTCTGGCTTCTGTCGTGTCCACTCTCCCCTCTTTTAAAAGTTCCAGTCACCATATTGCTAGTGTGGAAGTTAGTTGAAATTGAGCACAGGGTATTTTTAATTTTATGACAAGCAAAAACGAATAACTTACAATTGCAGTAAGTCTTTTCAGAAATCCTTTTTTCTTGGCTGAACTGTTTTTTTCTTTGTCAGTCACTTCTTCCTCCCATCCCAATCTGTGGCAAGCCTAATCCTTGCAAGTGACTAGAATTCCTGCATGTTCCTTTGAGAAAATAGTCAGAGAAGGAAAAAGCAAACAGTGATCTTACACACAGTGGTATGCTGCAGAGTACAGTGGTGTCCACTTCTTCTGGCTCTAGGGACCCATCTAGTGCAGACCCATGCAGGCAGGCAGGCCCTGTGCATACTGCCTCAGTTCATACTGTATCAGTCCTGCTGTGTTTATGAGGTCTTGTTTTTTTTTTTTTTTTTGTGTCCTCTGTCCCCTCTAGCTCTTCCACTCCTCTTCCACAGGGTTCCCCTCAACACTGAGGGGTTGGGATTTGATGGAGACACTCCTTTTTAGTGTTCTGAAGTCTCTCACTCTGCATATTGTCTGGCTGTGGGTCTCTTTATTCATTTCCCATCTATTGCATGAGGAAGTTTCTCTGATGATGGCGGAGCAAGGTACTGATCTAAGAGTATAGCAGAATGTCAGTAGGGGTCACTTGTTGCTTTGATCCTTTTGGGGAACACTAGTTTTTGGTTTTCCCTTAGATACCTGGTCTCAGGTTCTTGATAACCCAAGCAGTATAGAGTTTGGGTCCTATCTCATGGGGTGGGCCTTAAATCAAAGGAGAATATCACTGTCTTTTGCATCGATGGACTGATACTTAAGTCTTGTATGTGGAGTGGATGTGACTAAAACAAAGTTTCTTGAATGACATCCATCACAGTTGTGTTTGTCAGTACTTGGAAGGAAATCTCTTGGAGTATTCCATCTACTGTAAAGCCTCTTTCCTGTTTGGTAGTTGGATTGAGCAAATGATCCCTGAGCAGCCGTAGCATTTATCTGAGCAGCTCCAGAAATCTCTAAGGAAATGGCGTCTTATTGAAAGCCCCCAACATTTTTCAGAATGGCATGGCTGAAGTTGTGGTTGCTGCCAGTGGGGTACACCTTCAAGCTTGGTAGCAGAGGTAGCTCATTCCTGGTTTCCGTCTTTGGTTTTGTCTCCTATAGCTTCCAAAGGGATAGGGAAAGGATTTGGCTGGTTCAAGTCAATCAGCTCAACAATTCATTCCTCGTTAATTTCAGTCATTTAAATAGGAAAAACATCAAGGGGTGCTTACAGTATAGATTTAACATGAAATCAGCATTCTTCAGTGAGCTAAGCCTTTGCAAAATACCCTTTGGGAAGGTTGGGTCCTCCTGATCTGCCCAAATAAATAAAAATGTGTAAAATGTACAGTAAGCTTAGATACCAGGCACTTCTTTGGCCTGAGACTTAACTGGTAAACTAATTACTTATCTATTTTAGATTTCTGTGTAAGTTGTAAACTATGATGTATTGGTATGTAGTACATAGTGAGAAGTGGTTAGGGGTGGCTGCAGGAGGCAACTGTGTCTGGAGTAGTCGTGGAAGTCCAAAGTGTGTTAGTTTAGATGCCAGTTCCTAAACCTAAGGTGGGATATTGAGAGGCGTGTGTGTGCGCTCGTGCACATGTGTGCTCTTTCTGTGGGAAGGAGGGATGAGTGGGCATGTGTTTAATTTTTACTATTTTGCTACAGCTGGCTTCAGTGTGGTTTTGTAGGCTAACCTTCACCTACTGATGAGAGTAAACACTTAATTGAAAGCTTAATAACTATTTATGGCTCTTATGTAGCTATTTTTTTCCACAATCTTAAGTTTTAAAATCTAGAGACATTTTCCAGAAACTTAATTTTCCACTTAAAAATTCACGTGCAATATGTGAAAATAAGCCTAAGAAAACTTAAAATTATGAATGGAAAGGAGATACTTAAAGTCTAAAGAATAATAGAGTTAGGGCTCATGTTAGTGTCTCTGCAGTGTCCTCCAGAATTTTTTGAATCATTATAGCAATAAATGCCATTTATAGGAGGTCAGTTTTTATTCACGTTGCTATACTGTCTCCAGTGGGCAATGGGTATTAAGTGTTAGGGAAACAAACACTTGTCTTCCTACCACCTGCCTCCAGGAGCCCAGAATAACCAGTGCCCTCCAGGCCTGCTGCCGGCATCCGATTCCCAGTATTCTCTGATCACATCCTCATTTCTCAGTACCAGACCCTGCCTTAGTTCCATGATCGATGTAGAAGCTTTCAGTCAATATGTGCTATATTCACATGCTTGCAACTTCATAAATGGTTAATACTCTGTATTCCTTTTAAAACCTTTAAAAATCTGATATTTTTGAGGTTTGTCATTGGGTATAAGTCTTTCTGAGGCAGTCTTGTTTTTCTTACTGTAAACAACTTTTTTCCATTCTCGAAGCCTTTGTATTTTAAAGACCATTTTGAGAATATGCATGTTTTCATGTTTCTTGGGCAAACATTTTTTTCTTTCAAGTACACATTCATTTTTTTCTGTTTTCCTTTTTTATTGATATTTCCATGGTCTTGCTACTTACCATAGACTGACCCTGAACTCATGACCCTGTTACGACAGGTTGTTCCCACCGGCAGCGCCATCCTGCTTGCCGCCAGTCTGGGCCCACAGCTGCGCCAGCCCCAAATAACACTCAGAGATTCTGTATTTGATACAATCCTGTTGGCCAGTTACCATTATTGTTTATGGGCTAGCTCTGTCTTAACTATCAACCCATTTCTACTTATCTAAGTATTTCCATGTAGTCGTCTTATCGGGGAGCCACAGCGGGCGTCTTCCTTCCTCCCCAGGCTACACCTCGACTCCTCCCTACTTACTTCCTCTTTCCTCCTTGTCTCCTAGCCCCGCCTATCTTGCTATCTCATTGGCCACAGAGCTTTATTAACCAGTATAAGAAACATATATACAGAATAACATCTCCCATCATGACCCTTCTGCCTGAGCCTCCAAAGTTATGGGATTATAGACCTGCATACCATTCACAGAAACATTTACATTTTTTTTTTTTTTTTTTTTAATGGGTCTTCTGTACTTGGAATCTCAGCTACTCAGGATGCTTCAGGACAGTCACAAGTCTGAGGCCAGCCATGGGCTGTTTAATGAGATGCTGTCTCATAAATTAAAAAAAAAAAAAAAAAAAAACAAAAAGCTTTGATTATTGCTAACATTTTAATTACCATTGTATTTTGTTAATGAAGAACTTTTCATTGAGGTATATATTACTGCTATTCAAATATGCAAAGTGAGAACTCTTTGAATTCATTAGTTTTAAAGTCTTGAAGTTAGGGAAACATTTCCAGGAAAGCAGGACCAGCAGAATGACTAAGGTTCTCTTCTTTCTGTGTGTGATGTATACAATAAATATGGGTATGCATGCTCTTGTGTGCTCATGTGGAAGTCTGCAGGATGTTGTCTGGTATTGTCCCTGGCATGGCATTCTCTGAAACTGTTGCCAGTATCCTTTGACAAACTGAGGGGGTGTTTTCTGTAAGCTTCTATTAACAACTGTATAAGAATTAGAATGCAACTAGTGTATAGTCAGGATGTTTTAGTTTCTAATACTTGCCTTTCCTTGTTTCTTTCCTTAATTAGGTCCCCGATGGGCTTCCTGGAATATTGGTGTGTTTATTTGCATCAGATGTGCTGGAATTCATAGAAATCTTGGGGTTCATATATCCAGGGTCAAATCAGTCAATCTAGACCAATGGACACCAGAACAGATACAGGTAAACATTACTTAACAAGAAATTATTATAGTTTAAATAATTTAAAAATACTTAATCTTTTTTGTGTCTAAGGATTAATATTAAGATACCTGCTGAAATGACACATGCCATATCAAAAGTTATTCACTGATGTTATTCACTGATGTTAAATTCTTGTTGAATCTATGGTAGTCAGTTTTAAATATATATATTATATGTATACACACGCACACACACATATAGTCTAAAATGTTGATTTTACAGTATTTAAAAATGTTAGAATTGGGTTGGTGAAATTTTCCACTATTATTTCCATAGTTTAATACTCCTGCCAGTAGAGCGAGTCTGGGTAAAGATAAAGAAAAAAAAATTATCTCTTGTCTGAAAACTGACTTGAAGACTTTCTTGGTGTTTGGAGAGAGGCTAGTAGTAGATGACAGTCCAGTGGGAAAATGTTGTTTTGTCCAGTGTTGGTTTGTATAGAGTAGTTAGCTTTGTTACAGATAACTTTGTCAGAGTTTGCTGTTTTTACAGGGTGACAGTCTTAAATCTTTAAAATCTTACTCTTTAATCCTCAGGTTAGCCGCCTATGTAAAAACAATTATTTTTATTGGTGTTACTATGTCCTTTGAAGTTGCCATTGCAGAATTCTGAATACATCAATATATAGCCGTCTTTTGATACCACAAAGGATTATTTCCGGGATGGCTGCTGGACAGGCATCCACTGATGCTCAAGTCAAGTAACATTTGCACACAGCCATCCATTCTTGCACAGGCTTTAGACCATTCCTCGTTACACTATTAGATACCATGTAGATGCCATGCAAGTAGCTGTTTAAGGAGTAATGACAAGAAAAGAAGCACACGTGCACATATAACACATGTTCAATATAGATGTGGGCTTTCCCTCTTACTGTCAGTCTGTAGTTGGTAAGAGACTATAGATGCAGAGTTCAAAGGTACAATGGTGTGTGGTGGGTGACTTCAGGGATTCGAAGGCATACCTCAGAATCAGGAAAAGTATACCTACAAGGTTGTGGATTAAGGAAAGGATTATGAGTAGATTAAAATATTTAACTTGTATTTGTAAAGACTTGCAGAGGGTAAAACATTGAAGACAAAAGGAGGTGTACTTTTTAATGGCACATTTTAAACCAAGGACAAGATATAGACTTATTAGAAACGCTAGTTCTTTGGAAATACTTTTTAATAAGACCATGGAAAAGATTTGAATAACACATTATTTGAGGCAGGTAGCTGTACGGTTTAGAGCATAATTTTTTCCACCAGAACTGTAGTTAAACTGGTTGGTTGTGAAATATATACTTGGCAAGGTACTGACATTTTAAGAAATTAGGAATTTTAAAAACAAATAATATACAATATTTGAACATATTTATTTGGTTTTGTCTGTCAATTTCTTGAAGTAGGAATCATTATGGGATATAAGATGGTATTAATTGTCATCAGTGAATACTCTGCTTGTGCCTGGCCCCTAGTCCACAGAGCTCTCTTCACACTGTGCCATGATAATGAAAGCTTGGATATTTTCAAGATTCCAACCTCCAAAGCAATATAGAGAAACCCTGATTTGAAAAAACAAAACAAAGAGAATCAGGTGATAATCAGTTGTTTTACTTTAAAACATAGTCACATAAACAGGTGGGCCATCTAGCATTTTATGATGGGCCCTGGGAGTACTTGTAAGCCATGCAAAGTAGTTACTACCATTTTAAAAAATATGTTCTGAGATGCTTAAATTAAAACAAGTAAGCAGTTGGCAGTTGTTGATAATTTTGAGTGTTCCAGGTTCCTCAAGATCATGGCTTTTTAAGCTATTCTGTAAGGTTTTTTTTTTTTGTTTTGTTTTGTTTTGTTTTTTTTCTTAAATATTTTATGTGTTTCTGTACACATACACATGTAACTCCTTTGTATCTGGAGTTACAGGTGGTTGTGAGGCATTGGATGTATGTACTAGGAACTGAACTTGGATCCTCTGCAAGAATAATAGCAAGTGCTATTTACTGCTGAGTCCTCTCTCCAGCTCCTTCTAAAGCTTTTCTTCACTTGTGACCTGTTTACCTGTGAAATATTTACATAAGTTGGGTTTATAGGCATGTACAGTGGCATACAAACAACATTTATTGATACTAAATAAGGATATTTATTTTAAAGGAATTCTTCAGCTTATATTTGAGGTTACCATTTATGATGTTAAAGACAAAAGGAAATTTGTATATTAATGATGTGCTTGATTGTTACATAAAGAGTTTAATATTAGTTGAGAGTATTTGACATTAGAAGTTAAAGAGCATCTTCAACAGAGTTGTTCAATATTTGATGTTAAAAACATCAATGCTAAGAATGCCATTTTATATAAATAAATAGCACGAAATGACAGAAGTATGTTTAGGGCCATTGCAGAAAAATTTTTTAAAAAAATCTGTTCTAATCTTGCTAGAATTAATTTTATTATTTATATGAAACTCATATGAAACTCATATCAGTTTTTCAAACAGAACACTGTAACACGGAAAGGAATAATGGTAGGAACGTATCAGAAGTATTTTATTTTTTTGTGATTATACCATATGTTCACACAAGGGAAGGACACTTTGAATGTTCAAGGAAAGCACTGATTTATAACATACTGTAGTCATCTTGAAGCCTAGCCTAGGTGTTTTAGGCAGTATTCATTGGCACTAAAGGATATAACAGCATATGCAGCTCAAACATGTTCAAAACCTAGACTGCAGAGAAGTCATGAGAATCCCAGAAGCAGATTGGATTCATTATACATTTGGCTTTGAATTCATTTTCAGTCTGTACATGTTAACAAACCATTTATTCTTGCCACATTTTTTATGCCTCTCCCCATTCAGTTCTGTGCTATTTGTTTGAGACGGGGTTTCTCTGTATAGCTTTGGAGCCTGTCCTGGAACTCACTCTTTAGACCAGGCTGTTCTCAAACTCAACAGAGATCCATCTGCCTTTGCCTTCTGAGTGCCTGGTTTAAAGGTATGCACTACCACTGCCTGGCTCAGTTCTGTGCTATTACTATTACTAGTATTATTTTAGGGAAAATACAGAACTAATATTAATATCCCTTCTCTCAATTTTATTCAGTTTGGGGGAACAGGAAATATATGGGCATTGAGCAGACCTCTAAGATTATAATACTGAAATGAATTCTCTCTCTTTTTTGTTTTTGTTTTTATTTTTCAGGCAGGTTTTTTATGTATTGCTTTGGAACCTGTCCAGGGACTCACTCTGTAGACCAGGCTGACTTCAAACTCAGATCCCCCTGCCTATGCCTCCCAAGTGCTGGGATTAAAGGTGTGCACCGCCAATGCCTGGTGAAATGAATTCTCTTAAAACTACCAGCAGCCATCCAGTTTTCATAGAAACAGCCATGTTAATCAGTTACTTGTATGTCATTCTTGAAGTACTTTATGCATAAATGTACAAGCATTTAGGCGGTATGTTTTTGCATCATTATACAAGAATGTTTTAGCCTGGCCATCAGATTCTTCTTTCCTACAGTCTATTCCTCAGAAAGTAAGGTAGAAGTTCTCAATTGTGTGTGTATATACTCCTGTGTGTTCGTCTTTGGAGGCTAGAGCAAAGACCTGGCTGATCCAGCCCCTCTGCCTCTGCCTCCCCAGTGCTGGGACTGAAGGAATGCACCACATGTTCTTATACTTTTGAGACATGCTTTTTCACTGAACATCACTGTTCACTGACTGGTTTGGCTGGCTGGTCAGTGAACTTCAGGAATTTGTATATATGTACTTTATGGTGCCTAGCTCTTTATGTGAGGGCTGGGAATCTCAGCAATTGTTTTCAGACTGAGACAGTTTGCCAGACTTAGTTTAAATAGTTTCTTTTTTTTTCTTCTAGATTTATCAGAGATAGACAGCATCCTTCTATAAACATTCTAATATAAACACTAATGTTTATTTAAGATTTTACTGATTATTTTGGTATCTTAACAGTTTTGCCATAGGGAACTTAGAGGGCATAATTATACCTTAGTCACTCACAGTATCTTGTAGCATGTTGTTTTCCGGCAGCCCGCCAGCCCGCCAGCCAGGGCCCATAGCTGCGCCAGTCCCAAATAACACTCAGAGACTCTGTATTTGATACAATCCTGTTGGCCAGTTACCATTATTGTTTATGGGCTAGCTCTGTCTTAATTATTAACCCATTTTTACTTATCTAAGTATTTCCACGTGGTCGTCTTATGGGGAGCCGCGCGGCAGGCTTCCTGCTTCTTCCCGGGCTACATCTCCACTCCACCTACTACTTCCTCTTCCTCCTCCTCCTAGTCTCCTAGCCCCACCTATCTAGTTTTCTATTGGCCACAGGGCTTTATTAACAGTATGAGAAACATATATACAGAATCACATCTCCCATCATCTCCTCTTTTCTGTCTAAAGTAAAAGAAGGGGTTTAACCTTAACATAGCAAAATATAACATACAATAGTTATCAAATAAGAATCACAGTTAACAATATTTAGTCCATTAACATTTTGTAAGACTTAAAGAAAATATCATCTATCCTATCTTTGTGAGTCTAAAGTCCTATATGTAACTTATCTTTAATCCTAACTAAGAAAAACTATAACCATAACTATCTGTCTTCAACTCCTTCAAAGACCACAGAAGGATAATATATAAACTCTAGAAATGACAGAGACAACCCATTGCCTGGTCAGTCACCCGAAGTTCTTCTTAATGTTCCATCTTCAGCCCATAGGCCATAGTGTGTCTCCAGACTCCTCAACAAAGCAGGAAACTTTTCTCTGTGTCCTGTAGACTGTCTGGCTGTCTGGCAGCCTCTTCCATGAAGCAGGAATCCTGTAGCAATGTTCATCTTGCATCAGCAGTCACCTCTTTGTGGGTCCTGCATGTCCAGTTTCTACAACATAAAGTCAAACAGTCTAGAAGAGCAGTACCTTGTCCAAATGGCCAATCTTGCCATATTAGAAGCAAACTTCGTAACGAGTTTCTTCAATGTCCATCTTCCTTTCTTCTTCTTCGATGTCCATCTTCCTTTCTTCTGTAGGTGGTGTTACCAGGAGCAGTTGTGCCTCACTGTCAAGAAAAACCCTAAACCATTTTAAATGCCATATTCTGTAGGTCTTTGAAAGGTTTGAAGAATGCCTATCCATCTCAAATACATCTCTATATATCTAGAAATCCTAATTAACTTAACTCCAAGTTTTGACTAACATAAGTAACTCTCTATAATCTGTACTAAATTATACATTACATTTTCCAATGAGCCATAAAAACACAATACCTAAACAAGAGGAGAAATATACATATCACAAAATTGACCTTAAATTGTATCAATAAAAGAAAATCCATTCCAAAGCAAAGTATTCATATCTATGCCATAATTCCCTTTTTACCTTTAAAAAGATTGCTTGTGGTTATTAACCAGTTATTACCAAGCCCATTTAAATGAAAACAAACATTTATAAACAATATTTGGGAATTTGGGCGTCGTTCTTTCCAAACTACTTCCTGCTGGTAGAGGGTGCTGTCATGGGGTTCCAAAGAAGACGCAGAAATCTTGGCAGTAGTCTGCAAGGCTTTGTCTCAACTGCTTTGAATGTTGGATCACCTGGGGAGTTGTTTCAGGGGGTCTGGCTTGATCAAACCACATAAGTCTGGAAAGAATCCATAGCTTTTCATTTTCTGTGGAAATAAAAATAGAAATCCTTTTCCCCAGTAACTTGTCCTTAGGCTTGAATTTTTGAGTCAAAGCATTTTTAAAATATATAAATTGAATTAATCTAGCAGCATTTCTTTTATTAGTAGTTGTTTTCTCAGCAATCAAATAATTTAAAGACAACAGAATCGCGTATAGTATCCAAAATTTCTCTGTGTTTTCCATCTTTACGTGGCTTTTTTATTATTCTATTTCTTCTACTTCTATTTTTACATATTTTGAGACAGGGTTTCTCTGTGTAACTTTTATCTGTCCTGGAATTCACTGCATACCAGGTTTACTTTGAAATCACAGAGATCTGTTTGCCTCTGTCTCCCGAGTGCTGGGATTAATGGTGTATGCCACCATACCCTTTCATTCTTCCTTTTTTCTTTTTTAAACCATTGTATCCCGTTTCTTTTTCTCTCCCAAGCCAGCGTATTTTTTAAAACACAGTGTA
This sequence comes from Cricetiscus sungorus, assembly GCA_030556225.1. Classification (NCBI taxonomy): domain Eukaryota; kingdom Metazoa; phylum Chordata; class Mammalia; order Rodentia; family Cricetidae; genus Cricetiscus; species Cricetiscus sungorus. The sequence goes on from JANBXA010000641.1 coordinate 16,658,681, forward strand.
AAGCTTTATTGCAGCTCTCCTACACACCAATGAATTGTTAGCAGAGCTCTTTAAAAGCCAGGCGGTTTTTGCCGCTTATGCTAATTTTGGAAACCTCTCTTAAAGGAGCCACACATATCTCTGTCTACAACAAAACAAATCCAACGGAGAAAATGCTGCTACTAAGAAGTCTTGCTAGTCTCTGTTCCCTTGTTTCTAAAAACTATTTTTTAAGCTTTTGTTAAGTTTTAAGCGAAAGTTCTCAATCCCGCTTCTGACACCATTATGTTACGGCAGGTTTCCCCACCGGCTGCCGCTGATTCTGCTGCCATGGTCCTGCAACCACGTGTGCCCCAAATAACACTCAGAGACTCTGTATTTGATACAATCCTGTTGGCCAGTTACCATTATTGTTTATGGGCTAGCTCTGTCTTAATTATTAACCCATTTTTACTTATCTAAGTATTTCCACGTGGTCGTCTTATGGGGAGCCGCGCGGCAGGCTTCCTGCTTCTTCCCGGGCTACATCTCCACTCCACCTACTACTTCCTCTTCCTCCTCCTCCTAGTCTCCTAGCCCCACCTATCTAGTTTTCTATTGGCCACAGGGCTTTATTAACAGTATGAGAAACATATATACAGAATCACATCTCCCATCAGTATCTGTTTTCTGTTATTTTTCAACTCATTTTGTCTCGTTTTTAAAAAGCAACCAGAGGAGTGTTGATGGCTCAGCAAGTACTTGCAGCATATGTGTGAGCTGAACGCAGATGTCCTGGTGTTGCAGGGTGGAGTCAGTCAGGTCCTGAGCGTTCACTAATCAGGCAGCCTAGCCAAAGCAATAAGCCCCAGGTCCATGAGAGACTGTCTTAAAGGGTGCTGAATAACTGAGAAAAGACATCCAGTGCTAACCTCTGGCCTTTCCACGGGCATGTACAACTGAGTGTACCTGTGTACACTCTTTACCTGTGCATAACTTTCCCCATTCACTCTCCCTCAGGAAAAGCAACCAGTAAATCTCAAAAGACAAGGACCAAAAAATTAGTGGAGACTATGCAAGTAACTTTCTGATACAATACTTAGTAAAAAACTTAGTTTTACTCTTAATGTCTACCGAGTAGGTGGTTCTTAGAATCTTCATGATGAAATGCCAAGAACATTGCAAGGATAGACAGGAGGTCATTTTCAGGGAAAGGGAAGATGGGACAAGGAATCCCAAAGTCCCATTACACAGAGCTGCTGAGCCTGTAAGAACTGTATTTGCAGTTTACATTTTAGATTAGGACAAATAGAAATTTATGTCTTAATTCTGCTGTTGAAGATTTTGGAATGTTAACACACAGAGAAAAAAAGTCAACAGGTTTGGTTTTCAGGAAAAAGACTAATTTGGGGTTGATTTGGTCTTAACTTTTTATTATGTTTGTTTCCTGAGACTGACAGTGACTTAAGCTTAGATGCTTTGTGTGTCACTTCAGTATTATTAGATCACTGGAGATGTTTCATTGACCTGAAACAGTGATTTTTAAAACTAAATACTGCACTGCAATTTAAGTTAAATAAAAGTTTTTGTTACTTTGTCCATTTATCCTGCTTAGTTTCTTTTATCTATTCCCACTCTTAAATTTTTTAAAACTATAACTGCATCATCTTATCTTTCTGTTTCTGCTCTCCAACCCTCCCCCAATGTATCCTCCCCCCTTTCTCTCTCTCAAATTTATGGGCTGTTTTTCTTTTGGTTATTGTAATGTGTATGAGTGTGTGTGTGTGTGTGTGTGTGTGTGTTTTAAATATATAGATACTGTCTGCATGATACTTACATGTATTGTATGTTTTCAGGGTGTAGGATAACTATTGGTGTGCACGCCCCTGGGGAAGACTCTCTCTCCCATTCTCAGCATTTCTTGTCTGTAGTTCTTTCCCCCTTGGCATCTTCATTGGTACAGTCCTTGTTGAACCTGCTTTATTTTTCCTTAGTTTGAAATTTTACTTATTTTTGTTTTAATGAATGAGGCAAGTTTGGTAACAGATGCAGATTCAAACTTTAAATTAACAACCTCAATTCTTTTCAGGCTCTAAAACATTCAGAACAGAATTATTGAATATAAGTTTTTTTTTAATGTTAAACTAAGGATTAAGTGTTTTGCACTTAGGGAGTTTGATAAATAGAAGAGCTTAATTTACATTACAGTGTAAGAACAGGAGGAACATGGATGCTTTTTGGCTATTCAGCTAAACAGTCTATTTTGCAATTGGTACTCAGTTACAGTTCCTCTTTTTTTTAAAAAAATTGAATCTGAAGTAATGTCTGGCTTTCTGTTGGGGGTATTTTATGGGATCAGTTATGGATTGTTTTGAAAAAACTAGAAACAAATTATAGACTAAAAAGGGTAAAATCCTTTTAGTAACAGAATATGGTATTCTTAAATATTTATGATACTATAAATGGGTACAGTGTGAATAGAAGATGGTATTGGGATTCGAACCCCATATCCCAATAAAGCTTGGCTAATGCTTCCCCTTGAGTGCATATCCCAAAGAATGACAAAAGTAAATAGTGTTACCTCTACAATATGTTCTATCTAGATGGAATATCTTAACTATGAAATACATAGTTCCCTTATAAACCTCAGTATACTATTGTTGTAAGTATAAATGGATATTGGTGTTGTTTTCAATAGGATCTTGTAGTCTTTTGTTAATATTCTCTAGAATCAGTACATTTTCTGTTTACCAGATGCTTGATTTTTATGTGCTTTTAAGTCTTAATTTTGAAATGAACTCATTTCTTCTTCTTCTCCTCCTCCTCCTTCTCCTTCTCCTCCTCTTCCTCCTCCTTCTTTTTCTTCTTCTTTCTTCTTTCTTTCTTCTTCTTCTTTTCTTTTCTCCAGAGACAGGGTTTCTCTGTATTGTTTTGGAACCTTTCCTGGAACTAGCTCTGTAGACCAGGCTGCCCTCAAACTCACAGAGATCCACCTGTCTCTGCCTCCCAATTGCTGGGACTAAAGGCGTGCACCACTGACACCCAGCATGAACTCATTTCTTAATGTCTTAAAAAGTATTTTTAAAAGTCTTAAAAGAAATAGTGACTTATAATCTATACATCTCCCTTGGGTGAAATAGAAAAGATATTGACAAATAATGATATAACCTCACTAAAACAAGGTAATACTCAAAATTCATAATATATTTGAGTTTTTGATGGCTTGAGTACAGGTATTTCTCCTCCTAGATAAGTGAAAACAGGTTTTTAAAATGTGTTTTTCAGGGGTATGGGAAAAATGTCTAGTACTTAGATGGCCTGGCTTGATTTCCAGAAGTTAGATGGTAAAAATGAAGAGAGTTCATTTATAATCCCAGCTTACATTTCCTCCCACTTTCAAATAATTAAAAGTATAATGCTTACCTTTTCTCTTAAGTTTAATAACTATTTATTAGGGATTAAAATGAGCTGAGGTACCACAACATGTATGTGGAGGTCAGAGAATAACTTGCAAGAGTTGGTTTTCTCTTCTACCATGAAAGTTTTGGGGATGTATCTCAAGTTACTTAGACTGTGTTCTTTATATGGTGATGGGAGATGTCATTCTGTAAATATGTTTCTCATATTGTTGGCCAATTATCAGTTTCTTATCGGCTAGCTCTGTCTTAAATATTAACCCATTTTTATTAATCTAAGTACTTCCACGTGGTCTTATTTTACCAGAGAGGGGCTGGCGTTCTTCTCCTTCGTCCTCCATCTTGAATCTCCTCCTTACTACTTCTCTCCTCCTAGTCTCCTAGTTCCTCCTATCTTATCTTGCATTCCTATTGGCCAACAGTGCTTTATTCATTAACCAATACAAGAAACATATTTACAGAATGACATCTCCCATTAATATGGAAATGACTAAATGATAAAAAAAAAAACTTTAACTTTTCATCTGTTTATCATTCTTTTTACACTGTTGCTACTTGCATACTGAGAAATAACAGACTTGTTTACCTGATAGTCAGGGGCTATAGTTGTCCAGATTTGAGTGTATCCTGGAATCTTAAACACTAGCAAGCCTTCAGTTGTGAGAGTTTTTGGTTATTTTTACTTAAAACTACTTCTGTGTCCTCTTTAGATCTTCAACTCAAGACCAACATAAAGATAGTTCATAAACCTAGATTGTTTCCTCAGGAGTGGAGGGTCTATGTCTGGGAAATCAGGACAAAGAAACTACATTATCAAAACTGAACTTTTCTTTTAATTAAAATAGTTAAGGAATGCAAGTTGTCTGTAAATTTTATAATATTAAAATATTTGTCAGTAAAACTTACATTTAGTTTGTATTGTAAAATATCAAGGAAATACTATTTGGCTAGTTGCCACTTATAACTTAAAAAACACTTAAGTTTATACAATTATTTTATATTTCCTGAATTCTTAGATTTTAGGGAAGAGGTTTGGTATTAGTTTTGTGTATACTGTACCTGAATTGATGAACTTGTAGACAGAAAAGCATTATGTAGCTGACAGTTCCAAGATTGGGCCTTACTGCTTTTGGCTATATTGAAGCCACTGGAAGGCAATGGCAGGGAGTGCCTGGTAAGTCAGCTGTTAGACCATGACCTCCCACTGGGCCCCACCTATAGGTCCCACTGTCTCCCAATTGTGCCACTTTGGGGAGTAGGCCCTTAACAAGTAGACCCTTGGCTAACTTTTTAACTACAGTGGCATTCTGTGCACTTCAGAACATGGATGTTGAACATTAAGACACAGTGGTGGTTTGCTTTGTTTAAGGAAAGGTTTCAGTAGACTCTCAAAGGGTTAATTCCACAGCAGCTAATCTACAGTGTGGAATTCTAGGTCAGCACTCTTTATCAGGCTTCCATCGTAATCTTGGCCGTAAATTACGAAAATCCTAGAGTAAACTTTGTAGTAAATTTGATCTTAGGTTGTCAGTCCTGGAAATGGCAGAACTGTTCAAATGTTTTATTTTAGTAAATATTAGAACTGCCCATAAAATGCCAGGAATTTCAGTTTTAGGAAGTAGTGAATACAGAGGTAGAGTCGCTTTCATAGAAAAAATACATTTGAGAAATCATGGAGTCATGTGTATACGATAAAGGGTTGAATATAATGCCTTTATTTGGAACTTGAATAGTTAACCTTAGAGTTAGCATTTAAATTGTTATCTTAAGGAGAAGAATATATGTTGGAAATACTATTATGCAGGATTCGTATATACCAGAATTACTTTGGTTCATGTGAATAATGAAAGACCTGACATCTTTTTTTTATTACAGTGCATGCAAGATATGGGAAATACTAAAGCAAGACTACTTTATGAAGCCAATCTTCCAGAAAACTTTCGAAGACCACAGACAGATCAGTATCCTTTAAATTTTGTATATTGTGTGTTTAAAAAAGAATTAGCACACTATATAAAAGACCAATGACTGATATCAGGGTTCAAGCTTCAAGCTGAAGATCAGGAAAGCAAAGCAGCCAAGCCAATATATCTTGCCTCTACCCAACTGATATGGCAATCCTGTCCCCAGGAATCCTCAGAGGCAAAAGGCTCTAAATTCCTGTCTCCTCCTCTTCATATTTCTTTTTCCACCTAGCTATATCCTCCTGTCTCCACCTCCTTAGTGCTGGGATTAAAGGCGTGTGATCCCAAGTGCTGAGATCACCTTTGTGTGAGCTGTTTTAGTCAGTGTGCCCTTGAGCCAAAATAGATCTGTCTACCTCTTAATTCTGAATCATGGGATTATTAAAGGCATGTACCACCACTGCCTGATCTCTATAGATTGAAGCTGGCTTTGCTTTCTGAATCCTTGGGCAAGCTTTAATAAATCACTTTTATTAAACACACACTTACCATTTAATATTTTATTTTGGTATTTAGGCAAATGGGAAGTGTATTATATTAATTAAGTATGGAAATTACCTGCATGGTGGTGCATACTTATAATCCCACTAATGCTCAAGAGGTAGAGCTGTAAGGTCCTATGTCGTGTGCCACCTTGTAGGTTTGCTACATAGTGAGAATCGGGAATGGGGAATTTAACCCATGTAGAATGGCTAAGGTCCTTAGTATGTCTCTAGCTCCTAAATGGTGAGAATTGGTTTGCCCTGACTATGATTTGGTTTTTAGTAGTATAAAACCAAATTGTGTGTATATGGCAGGACATAGTGATTTGATATATAAAGATAATATTTATGGTTTGAAAATAAAATGTGATGGGGGAGGTAGGGATGGGTGGGAAGAAGGGTGGGAGGGAGAACTGTAATTGGAATATAAAATGAAATTAAAAAATGGGAAAAAAGGAAAACGTAGTTTCTTATTAATTTGTATGGTAAAATAATTTGTGTGACCATTGTGGAAAAATTACCTCTTGTAACGTTTATTTGATATTTGGACAGAAGCCTTTGAATTACAGTTGAAAAGTTAGTAATTAACAATTGGCTTTTCACGTTTCTGTTCTCCCAGTCTCTTCTGATAAATGTAGCAGTCTGAGAGCCAGTGCTGTTTTTGTCTAGAAAGATCCTACATAACTGGGCTGTAACCTCTCTGCTGTAAAGGTTATGAAAGCAACAGTGTCCAGGCGTGAGGAACGCATGCTCTATTAAGTTTGTAATATGACAAAATTTGTTTGTGGGACAAATGGTGGCTGCTTAAAAGGCTTAAAAGGCATGGGTTCATATTAAAGGCGTTGAGTATCATGTTTGTACATCCTTTTATTGTCCCAAGAGATTGAAGATTTGAAAAACCCATGGAGAGTTGTGAAGCAGGAGAAATATTAGAGCTACACTAACTTTTATTACAAGGAGAAAGGAAGGAGGAGATCCTGGAGGCAGAAGTCGTATGAAACAGGACAGCTCCAGATGAGCTGCAATGAAGGTTTAAATTACACAATAGCATCGAGAATGGACAGGAGTGCCGAAACAGTTGGTCTAAATTGAGATTGGCTTTGATTCTGAAGAAGACACTGAAATAAATGATTCTTAAATTTTTATCTTGGATGAGTTTAAAAATATTTATGGAAAGAAGGAATTAATTTATAGATGGAGGTTTAAGGTTGAAAATGAAAGACAACCATACTCCATTGTTTGGGCACAATCAGATATCTGTTAGATATGTATATGGCATTAACATTTAAATCTGGAAATTCTAGTCTGGACAAAGGAAATTCAGATTGGGGAGTCAGTAATATACACCCTTTATCATTTCTGTTGAGATTCTCTGGAGTATTCTTTCTTCTCTGAAACTGAAGGCCGACACAGACCTTGAAGAATAGCACATATTAGAAGAAATTGCAGACCAGTAAACACATGAGGATCTGATGTAGCTGTAGCCAGACATACTTAGTAATTTTTCAGAGTAAATATCACTTTCCCCAAAGCATTTGCTAAATTGGATATATTTATATGAAGTATTGACCTTTCACTTGTCACAAAAAGTTAAGTCTAATAGTTGTTGGGAAAAGTTTAGAGAGGGACATAGTCTAAACATATATGAGAGATGATTACTGGTTTAGAATATAAGATGACAACTCTTAGACCATGAGCTTAGCCACCATGTGGATATATAACCTAAAAAATAGAGGTTAGATAGAATAGTTTCAGCTACTTCAGGAGACTGCAACATGAGGGATTACTTGATACTGAACTACATAATGAGATCATATCTCAAAAATAATACTTGCCATCATTTTTTTTTTTTTACTCCGAAACACTGTGATTTAGAGCAGTGGTTCCCAACCTTCCTAATGCTGCAACATTTTAATAGTTGCTCATGCTGTGGAGACCTGCAACCATAAAATTATTTTTGTTGCTACTTCATAATTGCAGTTTTGGTACTGTTATGAAGTATAATGTAAATTTTTTTTTCCCAACTGTTTTTAGGATGTTCAACCTCCTAAAGGGGTTGCATCCTTCAGATTGAGAACTGCTGGGTTAGAGAGATTAATAAGAAAATCAGTTTTGCCTCCCTTCCATCTTAAGCTTAAATCTCTTTAAAAAAAAATAACATCAGGATGGGAATTATAGCTCAGAAACAGTGCTTATCTGGTAGTATACTAAGGCCCTGGGTTGGATTGGGGGCAGGGGAGAGAAAGGCGAAGAAAGCTGGGGCTAGAGAGATGACTCGGCAGTTAAGAAAGAGCACTTGCTACTCTCTCAGAAAACCTGGTTCAGTTCCCAGCACCATTGACAATTTACACGTGTCTCTAACTCCAGTTCCATGGGATTTGACACCATCTCTTGGGCTCCATGGATACCATGAAGGCAGAATATCACTACATTAACAAAGAAACAAAAACCAAAAGCTAAGAAAAGTAGCCCAGAAGACCAACCTATCAACAGCTCACTATGTCAAGGCTCTGATAATGCTCCTTGACACACCCAGTTGACTTCAGTTAATTAAAGAGGCTCGAATTTACTTATAGATGGAAATACTATTTTATAAGGGAATTAAGCAAGAAAAAAATTCCTCCCTTTTCTGACTGTCCACCCACCCACCCATCCTTGTAAAGCTCATAGCTCATTGAACAAAGTCTAATATTGATTCACTTTTGTAGATATACATATATAACCCTAGGCAAATGGAAGCAAACTGATTTAAATTCATATGACAGGGGCCTCATTACATTTTTAACAAGATTTGTTGCTTTTTCCAAAGTTTTACAATTTACAAAGGTTGCTGCTGTAATTGTCACTTCTCGTGTAAGATGGAGTTAATTATAGGCTGCATGTACTAGTTAGTGTTCAGCAAAAGATAAAGCTTTACATTATTAGGATATTTTGTCTTAGTATTTTAATTACTTCAGTTCCATGAGCTCTGTTGTACACCAGAACTCATCAGCAGTTGTCTTTTGAGCTTTTCAAAGCTTTATAGCTGTCAGCAGTGTGTGGAACTGGAAGATCTTGTTCTTGGGAACAGATCAGAACTTAATTTGTCTTTCAAGTGGTATCTTTAAAGAAGGGAGGATGTGGGAATACAAACTCATCTTGATGTTTTTATTTACTAACTCCCAAACAGCTACTTTAGTAAGTAATGTATTCTTTACTTGGGTTCTCTGAAAATATGTTTGTATTTCCATTGTCACTCATTGACATCAGTGTACCAAAGTCCGTGTGTGTGTGTGTGTGTGTGTGTGAGAGAGAGAGAGAGACATACACATGCATAAACATACATGTGTATGTGTGTATCTCAGTATCAAGAGATAGAAAAAGGATTAATGCTTCCTGAGCTCCAAATTTATTGGCTTTGTTGTCATTTCTCATTTGTTTAAGCTTGATTATTAGCTACTACTTAATACAATAGTTGCTATTTACTCCTCTACTATAGATTCTATCTTCTAAAACATTTCCTATCACAATATTTTTCTATTAATTTTGAGCTAAAACTTAAAATGGCAGTATGTGCCAGGCACGTTCTTTCTTTGTACTTCACCGAGACACTTAATTCTGATAATAACTCAATAAATATTATTTATATCCTATAACTGATGAAACTGAGGCACAGAATTCCATAAAATAAACTCATTTATTGATTGCTTAAATATTTATTTGTACTCTGAAAACTCTGAACAACCTTATGAAAGCATTCCCATCTCACCCCCCCACGCACACACACTACAGTATTTATTTGATAATTAACTTGGAAGTTGAGGAAACTGCTCGTTAATAGTAGGTCCCTACTAGCCCCACAAATGTGACTTTATATTGGAAACCATTTTTGGGAGTCAGGCATTAGCATCAGTAGACTTACAGTAAAAATTGCTTTTGAGATTGCTGAGTTGACTGTAATGACAGTGTATAGGCAGTTCCCTCTTTAAATATGCTAAAATGCTTCATTCATTCATTCATTCATTCATTCATTCATTCATTCATTCATTCATTCATTATCTGTGTCCATGTGTGCAGTGGGATGCATGTGTAGGTTGGAGGACAACCTGTTGGGTTGTTCTTTCCTCTTACAATATGGGTTCCTGACATTGAACACAGGTTGTCAGGGTTAGTGGCAAGCATTCTTGTCATGTCTGCTGAAACATGTTGACAGTCCTTTAAATTCATCTTTGTTGTAATTTGTTCAGAGCATTAGAATACAATTTATAAATAACTATAAACCTTTGAACCAATGATCTATTTCTGCAAATGAACTTTAGTTAGAACCCAGCTATACCCACTTGTTATAACATTCTGTTACTACATGGAATCTTGTAGATACAGAGTTGAGTAGTTAATTCATGGATATACTCTTAGACGAATCCTAAAATATTTTCCAGCTCCTTAAAATGAGCAGATCTCTAGAGTTAGTCTTTTTTTTTTTTTTTTTTTTTTACTCTAGGTAGAATTGACAATGAAGAATTGGCCTGCATTGGTGCACAAATACATAGTGCATGTACACGTTCACACCACACATACACACTTTCTGAGTGGTTTTGCTTTAAGGGGCTCATAGGAGCTAACAGCAACTAAAACTGGCATAGCCCTTCTTTTAAGTGATTTCCTTGGAATTGAAAAATATTCTAGTTTTCTGTTAATCCTTTATTTTTATAAAACAGCATCAACTTTAACCTCATGTAATTTTATACATGTTTCTCATTACTTAAATAATTTCTGAAAAGTTTTCTTGTTGTAAGTGAAAACCTTAGTTTGAGTTACTGAACTTCTGCATTCCTCACCTTTTGGGGTGGGGGGAGGATGGCCACTACTTTACTATATAGGAAATAATGAGTTTCACACATTCATGATATAGGTGAGGTAGGAAAAAAAAAATGTTGGAATGAGCTACTCACCCTTTCTGAGTTGCTAACTCTTTATTTCTCTTGTGAAAATAGCCGTAAGTACATTAGCTGGGTTTTGAGAGGAATTAAAAGAGTCAGTGTATAGCACGTAGCATGCACCCTTTGGTATATTCTGAGCACTGCCTGGATGCCAGTTTGTTGCAAAATGAACCGGAGGTAAATCGGGAGTTGAGTGATACAAGTCGTGGTGGAGTTGGAATGAAGAATTATACTGGTTTTTTATTTTCAAGTCGGGCTGATTTGTTTGTTTTGTTTAGTTATTTTTGAAATAGGTTTTCTGAAATATATGCACTTTTGTGTGGGGGGGGAAGATAAGCAGGTTATAGACCATTTACAGAATAGGGTGAGAAAGTGGAGATTGGGGAATTAGTGTGGGGAGGAATTGAATAAAGGGAAATGCGCATGTGACTGAACTCATTTTTTTCCTTAAGTTATCTGTCTTCAGAGCAGTAGAATTTTTCATCAGAGATAAATATGAAAAGAAGAAATACTATGATAAAAACGCTATAGCTATTACAAATGTAAGTAAAACCTTCATCTTTTACCAATTGATGTTTGTTAGGTAGATTTTAAACATTTAACATACATCTCAGTTTGTTTATTGTAAAACATTGTTGCATATGCTTAACTATTTAAATATTGTGATTTTTCTTTTTTGGTTATGTAAAGTTGAGAACCTGTAAGCTGGAGCAGGTTCAGTTTACTTGACCTTTCATTAAAACAATTCTGTAATTAAAAAGAAGACAGAGTCACCAGTTTTTAAAAAAGAGAGAGAACATAAAATTACTTTGAAATTAGAGAAATAAATGCTAAAGAAAAGTTTTGTTTGTTGAGACAGGAAGAATATTCCAACAGTGTAGTAATTCTGGGTACTTCCCTTGACTATTAATAAGCATATGATTGTTGTTACCTTACTGTAGCAATCAAATATAGTAATCAACTGCTTCTATCTAGTTTTTATTTCTGATTAAAATTTCCCTTCTTACTTAATTATGTAATGTTAATTGTCTTTATCATTGAAATCAGTTTTTGGGTCTTTGGTTCCTTATTTAATAAGCAAGCATTAAAGTAGTTAATCTGATGAAGTAATTTGTCAGGCAGTTTGAGACAGTAGTTTCTAATTTTTCATGTATTAAATTAGCTTTTTCTTTTGGTTCCTGTTCAGTTACTTTTATTTTGCTGTGGTGAAGGAGCATGACCAAGGCAGCTTATAGAAAGAAGGGTTTATTTTGGGCTTATTGTTGAGTTCCGGCGACATTTAAGTTCTTCACCACATCAGGGAACTATGGCAGCAGGCAGGCAGGGCAACTGGAGCTGGAAGCTGAGAGCTAAGGGCTTACTCCAAATGGAAGCAAAGAGAGCAAGCTGGAGAAGAAAGACACAAATCTTTAAGATCTCATGACTTGGGGAGCTACTAAACTCCCCAAGCAGCTACCAACAGGGTACCAAGTATTATAACGCCTAGAGATAATGGCACTGAGATAACCCTTGTAGCCCTTTGAACTATATCTTCAGAGGGTGGAATAGACAAAAGCTATTGAAGGATAAATTAACACAAATTGCTGAGAATGATATTAAAAATGTGCTTGAACTTAAGGCTCCATTAATCCTGAAGTGAACTAATTATATACTTAATAAATTTTCATATGAAATGTTATTTAGAATATTTTATATAACACACTATATTAAACCATGAAAGTGAAATTCTAAATCTTTTTACTTTGTTTTTTATTTATTCTTGGCAAGTTAGAAGTTGGGGTTATGTCTTAATTCGTAAGAGTTTTATCTTTAGGTGAGAGCTAGTTTTCTTTTATGTATAGACATAGTTTGTTATGGTAATTTTTTATTTATTTATAGGAAGCATAAAAAATACAGTTTAGGATTAAATGTCATGGTATTTGTAACTAATTTTCAAATAGTTCAGTGAAATCTGGCAGTTTGCACACGTATGTTCATGAATGTGTGTAGAGAACAAGCATAGTGTGTTGTTAACGTGATGGATATTAATGTTTATACAGGCACTGATATTGTATTTTCTTCTTTTGTAGGCTTGGGAGTAACAAATTTTAAAAGGTTATATAACTCCCAATTTTGTATTACTAATGAAATGAAAATCCAGAAAAAAATATATAATTATTTACATGTAACCCATGCTCAAAGTCAACGAGAATACCAAACAGAGGTTATACCAGGCTTTAAAAATATGGAACAAAATATGATTTCCTTATATCTAAGTTATTTCCTGAAAGAAGTGGGACCATTTGTACACTAGACAGTAGTTGTATTCTGATTAAGAACTATCTTACATGATTATTGAGTTATATGTAGCTCTAATTAAATAGCTCTAATTTGTTTTAATTTCTTATTTTTATAATTTATCTGTGTTTGTTATTTTTAGCATCATCAGGATGAGCTACTACTTCTAAGTTTTTCTTATTTTAAGAGTATTTCTATTTTCCCATATAAGGCAATTTTAAAACAAAGTTCTTTAATTCTTGTCTTTCTATAACATATTTCAAAATGTGACTGGATGCAAAGCAGTGAACTGCAGTGAAACATAGCAGTGAGCTTTGCTGTTTTCTGAAGTATTGTACCACACACAGCCTCAGAGTACCTGTGAACCAGGCCTGAGTGAAGCTAGAGGCCATCTTCATTGCCAGGAGTGTTTTCTTCTCAGTTAAAAGGAATGCCTTTCATAGGCAGCCCCGGTGGTGCTGACTGACGATAATCTTAGTCTAGAGCAGTGGTTCTCAACCTTCCTAATACTGTCATCCTTTAACACAGTTCCTCATGTTGTGGTGATTTCATTGCTACTTCATAACTGTAATTTGGCTACTGTTGGTAATCTTACTGTAAATATCTGATATGCAAGAAATCACTACCTCTATGAAAGAGCTCTCTACTCCAAAGGGGTCACGACCCACAAGTTGAGAACCATTGGTCTAGAGACTGAGGTCAAATGATCCCAAGGTCAAGGACTTCCTGGGCTACAGAGTAAGTTCAAAGCCAACTCGGGTTCCTAGAAAAAGCCATGTCAAATTAAAAGCAAATAGCTAATAAAAGTGTGGGCACTTCACCTAGTGGGAATAGGAAGAACAGAGGCTCTTAAAAGTTGGTAGAGGCAGCCAGAGAGCTGACACCGTGAAGTTGCAGGTGACTGAATAGCAAAGTGTAGGCAGAACAGGGAAGGAAAGGCAGCTACTACAGGTGTGATCTACTTCAGGACTTTGGTCATTGTCTTGTGTAGTAAGTGAAAATTATATAAGATCAGATTTGCACGTGAGAATAACTTAGTATAGAGGAAGGATGGGAAGTCAGGAGGACTAGTCCAGGACACAGTAGTACTCTTTCTGTAGGGTAGTTAGTGAGTATGAGAAATACATGGTTTTGAGAGATTTTGAACTTTCAGGAGTACCTAGTTTGTTTGTTTTGTCCTGTCTTTCTGCACCTCCTGAAGGGGAAAACAAGCATTGTTGAATAAGTTGTCTTTTCCTTTCTTGATATTCTGCATACCCCTCTTACCTTCTATATTTTTGTTTTGCTTTGTACAAAAAAGTTTTGTGGTACAAGTTACCTCATTAAGTAATCTTACGTTTTTACATGAAAATTTCAGTAAATATCTCTAGGAAAACCAGCTTTAAGTTGGGCTCTAAGGTTCTGAGGTACAGTTTGATCAGATTGTTTCTCTCTTTTTTTAGACAAGTTCTCCTTATGTAGCCCTGTCTGGCTTGGAATTCACAAAGATCCAGCTAACTGCCTTGTGTCCTCAGTGCTGGGTGTGCCATGCTCTGGGCTAGTTTGACCTTTTCTTAGTGGGAAGACTACATTTTCATGTGCTGTGCACTTTCTTTTATATGAGGCTTGTTTTAATAGTAAATGGCTAGTTTACATAGTTACACCAGGTCCAACACTGTGCAAGGGAGAAACAAATGTCCAAAGTGACTCAAGAACTATAGTCATAATTAATAGATTGAAGGAGGACTTGGGATCTTGTAGTATTATTTTGACTTTGTATAATAGCCCACCTATAATAGCAATTCTAAATCCCCATAGTCACTACCAGTATGACATGTAAATATAGAGATTTTAGTTTTATGGCTCCAAAGATCTGGCATTTGTTTTATGAATATATTCAGATATATATAAAAAATTGGGTAGGAAGATGTGTGTAAAGCTTTCAGGTGAATTCTACTTTTGTGTAAATGGCTGCCATATATATGACTATCTTTGTGCTTTAGGGTAATCCAGCAGGTCAGCACTGGGACTTCAGTTTGCTTGTCCGTCTTCATGGAGGACATGAATAAATTACTTTGTAATAAGTCTGTTGCTACTTAGCTGTTAAAAGTCTTTGCTTCTGCTTTCTTAAACATCAAGTTAAATTTTAATTTTACTATTTCCCCTGCTTTATTTTCTATTCCTAAAGTTATTATCAGCAAGAAAAACAAAAAAAATTGCTCTCCTACTTTGCATAAAACTCTTTATTGTATAAGTGTACTGGGGTTTCAGTGGTAACCTTGACTGAAAATGAATTATCAGAGAAAATTATACTTCAGATTGCTTTGCTATGATTTTATCTAACCACAGTGTAAATTTTATAGCCTAGTAAAATCCATTTTAAATATATATTATTCTTTGCTATGTCTTTTTATAAACATTTCAGACGCATATTCCTTGGCAATATTTTACGTTGTTAAAATTCTTTAAACTACTTTTATCAGAAACATATGAGTGTCTGTTTCTTTCTGGTGTTTGTCACTTTTGGTCACTACCTTCTCTTCTTTTCCCTCCTAACTCTGCATCTGCACATCTAGATTTCTTCTGATGCCCCTCTTCAGCCTTTGGTATCCTCTCCTTCTCTGCAAGCTGCTGGTGATAAAAACAAATTAGAGGTATAGTAATATTGTCCAAATGTGCACTTGTGGTGCTCCCTGATAGGCGAGCTTCCTCTCACAGGGCTGTGATTTCAGAACACCAGTCTGAAATCATGTTTGGGACGATATCTAGATTGCATAACATCAAATATATTAATTTAGTGAATCTTGGCATGAGTAAAGAGTTTCATGCTATATTTAATTTCAGAGTGATTGATTTGGGACTATTACTATATGTAGCCATTAAGTATTCTTTGTTGTTATATTCACTACTAAGTTATAGGAACTTTACGACAGATGTACTTTAAAGATACATGGTTGTTGAATCTTCTGATCTCAGTCTTTGGTCAAAAAAAAAAAAAAAAAAAAAAAAAAAAAAAAGAACCAAAACTTTTCTGACCATGGTACTTGAAAGCTAATGTCAAAAAAATGTATTTTATGAGATCTTGAATTAGCTGTCAGTGATGATTTATTTTAAGAGTATATTCTGAGTGGAGGTAGTAAGTATTCTTATGTTTTGTATTATATATTCTTCAAGTATTGCATGCACATATTTGAGAGTTTTAATTTCTTTTGATTCTGCCTTTGTTTGTGTGTTCTTCTGGATAAGTGACATGATAGACTTGTGAGATACAAAGACAAATAAGATATACCAGTATCCTTGTGGACGTTATAGTCTAATGGGGGGAAATAGCTAACTATACAGCAGTGTATAATGCAGTGTATTTATGCAGTGACTGAGATAGCCTTTGCTAATACTAATTAATATAGAAAATGTATTTCTGATGGGTATTCTACTCTTGAATAAACATTAACTATAAGGGTGAGGAGGTATTCTAGAAAGAAAAAGCAGCTTGTGGGGAAAGAGTGGTTGGAGTACTGTGTTTAAGGATTGGCAGGTTGAATGGTAAGGAGGAAAGAGAAAAGGGAGGGAGAGAAGTTGGGGAAAGGCTTTAAGAATCCACTGAAGGAGACTGATCTCTATTCTGAAGGCTGTGGTACTTTAATGATGAATTTTAAGGGGAAGTGGCAAAGGATCAGACTTCCATGTTTTACTACCATTCCATTGGCTTCTGGGGAAGTGGGTTTTGTTGTAATGAGTGAGGAAAACAGCTCAAGAACCAGGCTTAATTCGGGAATACAATGGCAGAGAGACATCTGCTAACGCGGGACAGAGAAGAGTGTAGTTTTGAGAGATCATAAGGTAGACTATGTGGTGTTTAATAACTAACTGGGGAGCTGAGTGGGTGCTTTGGAAGCCTTTGCTTTGTCCATTTCCAACCTCAGCATCTCCATGTGAGATGAGTTGAAGAAAAGGGTCTGATTTGAAGAGGATAATGGAAAAGGAGATGAATTTAAAGTTGGGCATGTTAAGTCTGAGGTTACAGACATCTGGTAGATATTTGGACACAGAGGTTTGCAGCTCAGAGGTAAGAGGTTGGAGGGGTGGGGCCTCAGATCTGAGTGATGTGCTGACCACCAGAGGAAAGCCGTTCCCATGAGAATAGTACTGGGGGCTCCTCAGACTTAGAGGTAATTTTAAAGCATACAGCACAGGGCTAAAAGTGAACAGGCTCTGGTATTTAGTGTTCAGTTTAAGTTCTGGAAGCCCACTGTGTCCACCGGCCCCCCCCACTCCTCCTCTCACCCCGTTAATGTTGCTTCCAACCCTGGAGCATTATGCCATAACTGGAATCAGCTGTATTTCATTGGCTGAAATTTTAGTATAAAAGGGAATCAAGTCCTCCTATTGAATGTAACTGAGTACCCACCAATCACAGTGATTAAGATATGAGCCCTACTGATGTTTTCCTTGAAAAATAACTTGGTTTCTGTAGGCTGCTGTATCAAAATACCATGTGTTGTGTGGCTTCTGAACAACAGTAATCTATTCCTCACAGTTCTGGAAGCTGTAAAGTTCAAGACCAAGGCCCTGTGCCTTGTGTGGGCCCACTTGCTTATTCATAGACTGACACCTTGCTGTGGAAATGGGTAAGACTCACTCTGGGGCCTGATTACAAGAACACTAACCCCAAAGGCCCTCAGCTCTTCATAGTCTCAAAGTGTTGGGGATTTAGTCTCAACAGGCGTATTTTGAAGTGGCCACAAACATTCCAACCATAGCAGTAACTAACAGCTTTGAGAGGTTAAGGAGCAACTTACTTAAGCTTTTCGCACTAAACCTTACTAATTATGTCTAAAGACATTTTAGAATTTATAAAAGAGTTTTGCTCATCTTATTTTTCTTACAAAGTAGGGATAATTGCTCTCTTTATAGTGTTGTGAGGATGAAATGTGTTTGGAACAGTGCCTGCCTAGCACATAAAGACTGAGAAAATAGCAGCTGTAATCTAAGGAATAACAACAGGGAAAGCTCCATTGTACTTCAGTGAGCCCTGAGATTTGTGTGCTTGAGGTCTGCGGTCCATCAGCACAAAGGGATATTGATTAGTTGCTGTATTTTGAGTGTTACTTTCCTAAGTTTTTGTTTCTTTATTTGCAAAAAGACATGAGTGACAATAGTTGCTTTGGACAGTTCATGCAAAGATTAAATTGTGTGCATAGATGTATTTTGGAAGTGAAGGTTTGTTTTTGGGTTACGGTTGAGCCAAATATAGAGGATGCTTCTAGTTGACCCCCCCAAGAGCTTAAATTTTACTTCTAGTCTGAAGTTCCGAGTAGTTGAAAAGTATTCTAAGAAATAACCTGCTTCTTAGATGTTCTCCTGTTCATTCTAGACCATTTTGATATATATATATAATATATATATATATATATATATATATAATATATATATACACACTCATATGGTTAATTAAAACCAGTTGCTCTTTATACTTTAGCCCTTTAGGTATTCAGAAAGTACAACTTTGTTTTGTTCTTGAAAGGCATGATTGAAACATAGTTCGAGAGAATTGTTGTCCTAAGGAGCCCTAAATATAATTTTTTTAAACCTAGGTTGTTCTAATTTGCTCTTCTGTTGCTGTGATAAAATACCATGACCAAGAGACTTGGGGAGGAAAGTGTTTTAGTTTACACTCCAAGGTTACAATTCATTATTGAGGGAAGTTGGAGCAGGAACTTCAAGCAGAACCATGGAGGAATGCTGCTTTCTAGGTTGCTCACTGGCTTATACTTTCTCATGTAACCCATGCCTACCTCTAGGTATGGTACTCTCACAGTGGGCTAAGCCCTCCCCCATCAATCAAGACAATCTCTCATAGACACAGCCACAGTTCTTCAATTGAAGTTCCCTCTTTCCAGATAACTATAGGCTGTCTCTAGTTAACAATAAACACTAACACACAGATTGTGGAAATTTAGCCATGTGTTCTCATTTTACTACACACACAGTTTGTTGGTGTCTGTATACAAATGTTCTCATCAGCTTACTGTTACTCACACTGCTTGCTGTAAAAGATTAACAGAAATGCTTAAGAATCTTGCTGCTATTCTTAATCTTGTAGTTGAAGGCATTGCTTTTTATGCCATAAAGATATTTGCTATGAATTTTTAAATTTGGATCCAACACTGATGGTTTTTCCCCCTTTTATATTTTGCTGCAAGTACTGAAATTGAAATTAATTTTCTTATATTGGTATCCTGCTTTATAGTTTACAATAGTCTGAGGTCTTTAATACCTTTTTAAAATAAATGCATTAAATTTGGCTTTGAATACTTGTAAGCAATCACTATATAGCTGTTAGCTAATACTGTGTAAACTGAATGTTATTGTCACTTCAAAAGTTCCCATATTACTCTTTTAATCACGTAATTCTTCTTGCTTAGAGGTAATTAGCATTCTGACCTATCCACTTACCATCATTATCAATTTTGTGTTTTTATTTGTGTATGTATATGCTTTAAATTGTTTTATTATTTTGTAATTTTATACTGGTATACATACCTTAAAAGAATGTATTTTTTGTCTTTTTTGAACTTTATATGAATGGTTAAGTCCTTTGAAAAGTTCTGTTAGTTCACATTATAGCCTAGGAATTACCACCGTTTACTTATTTATACATGGTAGGTACAGATCGGCTCTTTAGATAGTCATATTTTGACTAAGTTTAATGTTATCCTTTTAACTCACACACAGACACACACTCTCTCTCTGAATTTTGTGACCTTTAAGATTTGTTGTTACTGTTCTTAATTCTCCTTGGAGTACAAATGATGAACACCATAATACTATTATTATTTACTCCAACTACTTAACACCAGTCATTTAGCTCTGGCCCCATGTACTGTCCTTAGTATTTTTAATGTGAAAATCTCCATACTTTTTAAAAACATAAAACTGTGATAGCAGCCTGAAGTGATAGCAGCCTGAAAATACTTTGTTGTTACTTTTGAAATTAAGATGACTTACTTTAACTCCTGTGTTTTTCTGATATGATACTGTTTTATCCATATCACAAAGTGTGTACTGCTGGGCGTGTGGCCTACTCCTTTAATCCCTGCACTTGAGAGGTGGAGGCAGGCAGATCTCTTGAGTAACAAGCCAGCCTGATCTACAGAGTGAGTTCTAGGACATTCAGGGGTACGTAGCAAGACTTGGTCTCAAAAAGAAAATATATAGTAAGTAAACATGTACAGAGAATTTACTGAATTGAGTTCTTACCTCTTTAAACAAACCCTGAAGTTCGTTTCCCTCCTGAAGTTTTTAGTAATCCTTTGTATTGTCATTAGCATGTAACTTCAATGAAAAAGTGAAATTTGCTTTTGACTTTCATATTTCAGTAGTATATGGATAATGTAAGAACTTGATAGTTCTGTCTTTCTAAAATGACTACTCGAACTAATCATATAATGAACTAAAAGCTTCTGTTTTAAAAAGTAAACTTATGAAAACTTGGGATTGTGTTTTAGAAAGAAAAGGAAAAAAAAAAGGAAGAGAAAAAGAGAGAAAAGGAACCAGAAAAGTCTGCCAAAACACTAACGACTGAAAAGGTAAAATTTCTTTTTAAAAAATAATCTAAGGTTGTCATCTTATATGCCTATACTAAAGATTTTGTGGGTATTTATGAAATACCAATTATTAGCCTTTCAGCAAGTAATTATGTAGTTAATCCTCCGTATTGAGCATCGCCTTCTAACTTCTTGCATGGTTTCTAGTCAGTTATAGATGTGGGTTCATGTCATTTGAGAGCTCATGAAACATGAATTCTCCTCTGAGTGACCCTGAGAATGGTGATTTTAGCTATCATGTACCCTGAAACTGGAACAGAACCATACAGAATGAAAGGATCACGTGATGTAGCTCAGAGAGGAGTCCTTGCTTCGTAACATGTGAGCTAGATCTTGAAGCATGAGTAGTTTTAATATGGAAGGAAAGAAGATGTTAGACTGAAAAGGAAGCCTCAAAGTGTGAGTTTGTATAAATCTGTTTCTGTATATGAAGAGTAGTGAAAAGTAAGGCCAGAATGGCAGATTGAACTCAAATCATAGGTATTTATTCTCTGGTTGAAGAGAGGCTCTGGTATACTTTGTTCTTGTTTTCTGTTTTTCTTCATCCCTCCCCTTCATTGCTCAGGCTGACTGAGCTCTTTTCTTATCTTTTTAAGTTGCATTTGAAATGTGTTGTGTGCGCTCTGGTAAGTGTATGCATGTCCACTTAGGTGTGTGGCGGTCAGGACAACTTGCTGCAGTTGGTTCTCTCCTTCCACCCTGTGGGTATTGAACTAAGGTCATCAGGCTTGGAAATAGACATCTTCAGCAGACATTTCCTTGGTGCTGTCTCCTTGGTTCCCAGGCCACATGCTTAGCTCCTCCTTCCTCAGTCTCTTTTAAGTGCTGGGCTGATAGATGTGTGGCATCACACCTGGCTAATACTTGGGTTTCCAAAGGAAGTGGTACACCTAATTTAGAGGCATTCTTTTGCAAAATTATTTGACAGTGATATTTAAGAGAGGTGTGAAAGATGAGCTAGACGAAATATCTTGCAACTAATAGTTGTAGTTCAAGAGTATAATCAGTAACTGCTAGATGTAGTTCTTGTAGATTCTAAACTTGATTCCTGTGTTCTTTTCCTGTTAAAATATTCCTGTAGATACACTTGAAATTGCTCTTCAAATGACCTTCTTACTTTAGAGAATTTTATGACATTTTGTTTTTAAAGATGAAAATCAGGCTAGGTATATAACCTCAATGGTCGAGTGTTTGCCTATCATGACAAGACACTAGGTTCCATCTCTATACCACCCAAGAAAAGAATGGAAAAGGTAGATGAGAGAAAAATGAATCATGGAAAAACATTCTTCCTAAGGCCTGGTCTCACTCTATAGCCTGTGTCAGCCTTTGACACTGGCAGTCCTCTGCCCTTGGCATCCTCAGTGCTGGGTTGCAGGTATACCCACCGTACCGGGAAGAAACTTAAAACTTTATGTAATGTGTATATGACTGAGGGAGGCAGCTCCATCCATAAATAGCAATTACTGAAGAAGACCCAAAGTGCCCAGGTGAGTATGGTAGCTTGCCAGTAGGCTCGGGGTACAGGAGGCAGATTTCTGGGAGCAAGCCAGCCAGCCAGACTAACTTAACATGAGCAAGCTCTGAACTCGGGGGCAGACTCTACCTCAGTGTATTGTAAGGGTGAGAAGGGCCGGGGAACATACCCAGTGTCAATCTTGGGCCTCCGTATTCACACACAAACGTGAACATACATGCACATCACACACAAAATAAGAATTTGCAATTGATACAAATGTTTGTCTAAAAGTGACATTTAACTAGAGATTTTATTTTACAAGTAAAAATAGAACTAAAAATACCATTTTCTGCCAGGCGTTGGTGGCACAACCTTTAATCCCAGCACTCGGGAGACAAAGGCAGAGGCAGGTGGATTTCTGTGAGTTTGAGGCCAATGTAGTCTACAGAGCGAGTTCCAGGACAGGTTCCAAAGCAATACAGAGAAACCCTGTCTCGAACAACCCAAAATAAATAAATAAAACTAAAAAAATACAATTTTCACTGGTTTATAATATGTGACTCTTGCGTGAGCCCTTTGAAATGTTGAGTTTTACATGCTTGTGCAAGAACACAGATCAGCGCTCTGTCATTAATCACTATTCAGTTTTCTAGCATGTTACCACATCATTGTTCCTTATTGCTGAGCTTTGCTCTGTTGCCCATATAAGCAGTTTTTTCATGTTGTTTTAAGTAGTATCAGATTTGGGGTGTTGATGAATCAAATCTGGTATGAACATCCAAGTAGTATTTAGTGAGCATACACACACACACACACACACACACACACACACACACACACACACACACACACACACACACACTTGTAGCTATATCTTCTAGTTACACATATTTTGGACTACATGGGGTATGCATATCTCCAACTTGAGCCTTTCTGCTAGAATTTCCAAAATGATTATACCACTTTATATTCTCTTGAATACTGTAAGACAGTAACAGCTGCTTTGACTTTCCATCAAACAGTATTGCCACACATACATACAGTAAAAACAAACCTACAAACCCCAAGCTACTGTGCTGTGTATAGAAATCAACACAGTTGGCTGTCACTAATAAGTACATAGTGTACCTTGGACGTTTGAAAGGCTAACTTTAAATGAGCAAATAGGGTTAAGAACCTTTATTTTTTACAGCAATGGTCATATGTTGTGTTCTTACTGTTTTACATAGTTTAAACCAGAAAGCATTGATTAGCCAAGATACTGTCTTATAGACAGTAATACAAGATGACAGTAATAGTTAAATAACTGCGCTGAAATACCCTGAACTCTAGCATGAGGAACCTGCTGAAGTTGTAATAGCTTTTTAATACTTAATTACTGTTAAAATAACTGAAATGGTAAAGAGCATATGTGCATTGTGGTAGACAGTCATGTTTTATGACAGGCTTTGTAGTAAATTGGAGACATTTTCCCCATGAAATTTCTAAAATGTTTTAAAAGTCTTTTTAAAGTTTTATTGGAAGTGAAGCAATGAAATAAGGGGGGAAATCCAATTACTTTATGTGCAAAGCTTTCATTTCCTACTTAATGAAAGAAAGGCTTTTGCAGTAAGCATGTAAGCTCACAATCCTTTTTTGTAGATCAGAAATTTTCCTCTTTTTTAAAAATAGAAAGTGAGGAAGCATCTTCAGAGTAAATACTTTGGTAGAAAGTAGTCTTACTGAGTTAAAGCCTCCAGTTAAGCGCATCAAGGTATAAGGCTCAACAGTTAGATTAGATGTGTTGTTGAAAAGAATGAAACCATCTAGAACTTTCCTGAGTGATGAACATAGTGAAAACATCATTTTAAGCTTTTAAACATGGTATTTCATAGTCCTCACAGTACCTTGAGTTTGGTATGATTGATCTTTCATTCATTGCATGAATCTGAAAAGTACAGGGTCTGCAGTGTTTTCCTGGTCACACAGCTGTTAAGCAGTGGCTAAGCTGAGAATCCACTAAACATCCTGCCTTTGCAGCGTGTCCTATGACCAGCAATATACTGTGTGCACTATCAGTGTATTCTCTACCACCCAAAAGGGGATTAAGAAGGGAGGGGGGCATTACTTCTCTGTCATGTGGCTGCATGGGTCCCCCACCCCACCCCGGTGGGAGATGTGGCCCTGTAGCACTCAGGAGAGTGACCCTTGTTCCTGGGTAGCACAGTAGAGCTGGCCTTGTAGTTGTAGGTGTGGGAGAACCAGCCCAGAGGATGTGAAAGCATGAGAACTGACCCTGCCCTTGCTCATCACTGCCAGGGCAGTGCTTGAGCGCTCCCCCTAGTGGTGAAGACAGGGAGAGCTGGCCGGCTGACCAATCCTGCAACTAGAACCAGGGTTAAGTGTTGGCTCACCCCAACAGCCATCCTTTCTATGATCTGTTGGTCTTAGGTGACCCCTGTGAAACATTTTTTGACCCCCAGATTAAGACTGCAGCCGTATTAAAAGGCAGATTCTCTATCTGGTGTTTATAGATGCTGAGTAAGTTAAAGTACAGCGAGTCTGCATGTCCCGTTCTCCACTTCTGGATATGAATTGTCACAAGGGTAATAGTGAAATGAAAGATGTGTTGTCAAAATATTTTGACATTTACCAGTGGTCTGTTTCTTTTCCTCCTCCAAACCTCCACTAACAAGAGTTGATAGTAGCTAGAAAATAGTATGTGATTCAGTTCTTCAACCGTGTAACTTGCAGTTGGGATGACAGTAGGTAGACACTTGCTATCAAGCCTGAACTGAATTTTATCCCTGGACCCACATGACAGAAGGAGAGAACTTACTCTTCAAAAGTTTTCCTCTGAACTCCACACATGTCATGGTGTGCACACACCCATACATACCACACACAATAAACAATTAAATAAAAACATAAAATATCTGTGCCTAGTGATGCAGTCCTGTAGTCTCTGATACTTGGAAGGCTGAGGACTGAGTTGAAGACTTAATCTAGGCAACTTAGTGAGGCTTTGACTCCAAATAAAAAGTAAAGGAGGGGTTAGGAATGTAGCTCAGTGATAGCATCTGCCTATCATGTATAAGGTGACAGGGCAAAAGGTAATGATTTCATTGAGAGTTAAATGTCTGCATTCATTCCTCAGTAGTAGTCTCATTGTGTAAGAATGGCCACTCCAAGTTCAAATACCACAATTACATGTTTTAAAAATGATGCTCTAGGATTCTTTATAGTAACTTCATGAAAATTATGCATAAGTGAAACTTAAGTATTTGTTTGATTAATAAAGTAATCTATCAACATAATGATTGACTTCAAAGCTGCAGAAGAAAGAAGATCAACAACTGGAGCCTAAGAAAAGCACCAGCCCCAAAAACGCTGTGGAGCCCACAGTTGACCTTTTAGGACTTGGTAAGTAATGGGAACGCAAAACAGTGCAAACCTACTTGAAACGGACACACTGTCCAATTCAGTATCGCAGCAAAGATGTGGTTTGAAATGGTCTGGCAAGTGTGCTGAGCTCTCAACAGAAAAGGCACATTTTAATAAGGAAAGCCAGGGTCTGTCAGCTCTGTTCTTTACTGAAATAAAATCATGAATTCCTTGGGGGAAAAGATACCAAAGTAATCTTCAACAGCTGGGTAGATGTGACATTTCAACATTTAACTAAACATTGCCTAGAGAGTCCTGCCCCTCTTTCTCCTAGCCTCACTCAATCCAAAAAAAAAAAAAAAAAAAAAAAAAAAAAAAAGATTCCAAACTCTTTAATAAAATAATTCTGGATGACCTTTTTACAAAATGCATAAATTCAAATTTTAATTCTAAGTTAGGCAATGCATTTAAAATGTGTTTTATATACATCATGTATTGTAATGGGTTTCATTATGGAATTGTCATATACACAATGTATTTTGACCATATTCAACCCCTCCTTAACCCTCTTTTATCTTCCTCCCATTGCTTCTGAGCCCCTTCCTTTTTTTAAAGTGTCCCCATTCTACTTTCATGTATTAATCTGTTTTGGGGATGCACTGGGTGACCCAGTGAGTTTAATTAGGGTTACTTATAGGAGTATGGATGAGGGATTATGTATAAGATTCGAGCAACCACTGAAGAAAATGTGTATCCCTCCCACAAGTAATCATTAAATGCCTGTAGCTCTTCAGAGAGGGGCAGGGCCTCATGAACCTTTCTTAGGCATGTAGCATTGATTTTGTAGCAAACATCCCAATAGTACCTTTCTTACTAGGGTCTCTGACCTTCCTAGTCATGAGCTTTGGAACAAATTCACAGTACCAGATCCGAATTCTCTTCTGTGAACTAAAGCATTGGAGCTCAGGTTGAAATGTACCCTGGCAGTTGGGAGCCAAGGAACATCACAAAGTCAGTGTAAGCATAGCAGCTTACAGCCCTGCTCCAGGGAAAGGTTTCTCCAGTGCAGGTGTAACAACTCTGCTCTGCTCCCCTCCAGAAAAGTGTTTTTAGCTCTGATGAGGGCTCCCGAAGCATAACAACTCTGCTCCCCTAGGGGAATGTTTGCCCAGAGAAAGTGTATACCTCTGCTCTGCTCAGGTGAAAGTTGTTACAGCTGGCTGGGCTGTGCTCCAGCAAGAGTGTCACAGTGCAGGACAAAGCTCACTCAAGAGATTTATTGGGACAAAGTGACTAGGAGGGTGGCTGCCTCTAGGGTGAGAAAGGGCAGTAAATGGAACAGTACAGAGCTAAAATTAGGTCCCTCCCTCCCTCCCTCCCTCCCTCCCTCCCTCCCTCCCTCCCTCCTTCCTCCTCCCTCCTCCCCCGTGTGTGTGTGTGTGTGTGTGTGTGTGTGTGTGTGTGTGTGTGTGTGTGTGTATGTATGTGTGTGTGTGCGCGTGTGTGTGTGTGCACTCGCGCTGTGTATGTATAGGAGGTTCCAGGGTAGCTTGGGAATTGGTGGGTTTTTATGGTCTGATTCTGGGGCAAGCTCAGGGATTGTGGGGTTTTGTGCTCAGGGATTGGTGGGATTTCAAGCCCTGATCCTGGGGTCAAATCAGGGTCAGGTTGCTTTTCCTTGGCCCAAGTGTCAGGTCAAGTTAGGAGCAGGGTATTCTTTCCTTGGCTCTTTTCCACTCCACATGAATGTTGTTGGTCACCCCCTGTAGTCATGCCACTGTTGTATCAGTGTCTTGTCTGTTAAGTTGGTAGTACAGGGCACAGGTATGATGACAAGACAGTGCATAGTACTTTCTTGAACTAACCAGCAAAGAAGAAACGTCCACTTCAGTACTAGTTTGATTTCTTTAAGTTCTATAACCAATGTATGTAGTGCATTCAGCAATAGAATCTTGTCCGTAATTCTGATAGGAAATGACATGCATTGTTTGGTATCCTTGGGGCCTTCCTCCTAGCCCACACCTCATATGGCATTAGTACACCCTGACACTCTTCGTTTAATAACTGTATAGCTTCTGAGAACAGCTTTATCTACCTATGCAGGGTACCTCAATTCAAAGTCTACCTTACTCTTTTTTGTTGTTTAGTTTTTAATTACCAAATAATCAGGTTTCCTTATGGCTTTTTCCATACACACTTAGTTTTGGTTGGCCTCTTGGCCCCTCTTACTTAAACCTTTTTTTTTTTTCTTTTTTAAAAATCTCCACCATTCCTTCTTCCACTTTCATGCTCTGCATGTTCTCTCCTCTACCCTAACTTAAAGCTTCTTTGTATCTCATGGGCTTTGGTTGTTTTCTGATTACTAGTTAGATTTGAGGTAGCTTTGGTGGAATTTGTTGACTAGTTAATTAAATAGGAGAAAAGGAAGAATTTAAAGATGGCACTGAGTATGTTTTGGACTGGACACTCGAGGCATAGTTTGCCATAGAGGTGGGAAAGTGCAGGAAGTCTGGATGGAAGATTAGGAGTTTTGTTAGGCCACAGTTGATTGAAAATACTTTTTACACCAAAACCTGATTGTAATAGAAGGAACTCTTAAGTATGTAGTTAGATGACTTAGGAGTTTAAAGAAGACTCTAGACGAGGAATACAAAATTGGATGCTGCTGGCTTGTAGGTATTATTCAGCATTGTAAAATTAGACCAGATCATTAGCAAAGTGAAAATAGAGAGGTTTAAGAAGAAAAGAGGTTTAAGTTCTGTACCCCATGATGCACAGTTATTTAGGGGCCAGGAGATAAAACAAAAAAGACGTAGAAAGGTGACCAGGAAGGAATGAGTATAAAGTAGGAAGAAACACTGTGGAATATCCCCTTGAAAGTCAAGTCAGGATGTGATAGGTTATGCCCTAGAGACAAGTTTCCTCAGAGTATTGGTGGCATATAGGAATAAAAAGTTTCTTTCTCACACATGTTATGTCCATCAGACACTAGCTAATACTCTGTTCTGTCTTATCTTCACTTAGGTTGACAGCAGCCTCCCTCCTATCTCAAACAAGAATTGGCCAAATGTCTATAAAAACAAAGTAAATATTTTAGGCTTTGTTCGCTATAAAAATCTCTTATAATGTAATATTTGTATTAGCCATAGATTATACCTGAATGGATAGACTATGTTCTACTAAAATTTTATTTGTAGAAAAGGCAGAGAACCAAATGTGGCCTACTAGCCACAGGTCGTCCCCATTCATTGTCAACTGTGGCAAAGGGGTAGGAACTCATAGCAGGTCATGTGCAGTATCCTGAAGGTTGTGTCTTTGGGTTATTACTTGAGTTTCAGTGGTGACATGACTGTTTAAATGCCATCAAATATGTAGGAAGTAAAGGAGGAATAAACAGTTGTCTTATACTTCTGGCTGATGAAGCAGAGAATGAAGGTTGGGACGTCCATTCATTCAACAGAGATGAACAAGAGTAACGTAAGTAACCGTAAAGATGATCAGTGGAATTAGAGAGAAACTGGAAAGCAAAAAAGGCAAAAAATGAATAAGTACGTATGGTGTTTTAGAGCTATTGCCCCATTACAAAGGGATTGGGGCTGGGGAATAGAACAGTAACTACAGGAAATATGGGCAGGAAAGAAAAAATTTTAAAAATATTTATTTTTTATGTATATAGTGTTCTGCTTACCTGTATGCCTGCATGCCAGAAGAGGGCACTAGATCTCATGACAGATGGTTGTGAGCCACCACATGGTTGCTGGGAATTGAACTCAGGACCTCTGAAAGAGCAGTCAGTGCTGAGCCATCTCTCCAGCCCAGAAATTTTCCTTTAATGGTGACATTACAAGATATTTATGTTCGAAGTGAACATGTAGAGTAGCCAGATCTGGTTACATATAAGACAAAGAAAAACTGCTACAACAGTTTCTTCTAATAACCTGAGGAGATGAGATCCAGTAGAAAAGTGACATGATCGGCCTTTGAGACATTGAGTAAACTACAAGGCTGTAAATAGATCAAATGAGGTTGTAGTTGAGCTATCACAGTTGATCCACAGACCAGAACATGAAAGAAATGATTGTTGGCTGGTGCAGTCTTGAGGTTCGTTACTATGAAGCATTATCGCAGGGGTTGAGTTGGAAATTTGGTTGATAGCTCTGCTGTTAACAGTTAACTAATACCATCCATACAAACGACTAGAGTACCAAGGAGTGCCTACTAGCTAACCTAGTGTTTTTTGTTTTGTTTTTTTGTGGGGGAGGGGTGGGGAGCATTGGCAAGTTAACCAAAACACCATATATTTGCAGTAATAAAGAGTATGAAAACAAACTAGTTGTTGTTTTGCAGCTGCTAAGAAACACAAACATGAGATTCAGCACCCACGTGGAGTTTATTGAGAGAGGGGAGAGGAAAGAGGGGGGTAGCTGGTGGCCAACCGAAAGCAGGGAGAGAGCGGGGTATGGGGCGCTTGCTTTAAGAAGGGGGCTTGCGCATGCGTAACCCAGTCTCTGCGGCCAGGTAGCTTGGGCAGAGGGGCTTGCGCATGCGTAACCCAGTCTCCTAAAAGCTAGGTAAGGCCTGACGTAGTAATTACGTGGCCATAGGTGTCCAGCCCATCAGAGGCGGGGCCCACAGACTGCCGAGCCTCTCAACATTACTAGCTAGTTAGTCCTCACTAGCTCTCAGACACTTTTTAAATAAAGTTAGGAAACAATTTAAAGCTTGAAGTTTTTAAGTGACTTGAATTTATAAATTAATTCACATGGGGCTTATTTCACCCCATAAAGCAAGGGATACATTTCAATACAAAGGAATTACAAACTTTCTGTTAATGGAAAAAAAAGCTTTAAATGACTTCTTGACTTTAAAAACGTTCTTTGAACAACATGAACATTTAGAAAGCTCCAAGACCTTAACTATGACAGAGTATTGCTGAATCTCATGGAGGCAGCAGCCTCCTTGACTTGATGAGCACTGGCTCCACATCCAGCCACTCAATTCTGATTGGGCTTTGCTGGCTCAGTAGGTAACGGACTGGACTTGGCAGTTTTCATTGCAATAGGGCATACTAAAGGCCTATGTTCACGTTCTGTCAAAAATGGTAATGAAAAATACAACGTCTGATTGCTTATCACCTTCTTACCTGCCTTAAACTGGATTGGTGATGCATACAATCTCATGTTGCTATTTGACATTATTTTATTATCTGCGCAAGTAGATTATGACCACCTAATGATTCTGACATTCAAGTAAAAGATGAATGCAGTTAGTGTTTATTGAGCACCAGCAGAGTTTGCTGAACACTAGTAAACATCAGAACAGGAATCAGAATTGGGGTATTTACAATTGTGCATATAGGAAATTGGGTTGCTTTTTAAAGGAGGAAAAATGTAGCTGAGGTAATTGCTTCTGGGGACTCAGTTTGAAATCTGGACGAATGCTAAAGTTTTAAGTTCCATTTTCTTTAATTTCATCAGTTTAATGTTCTTGCTGGTGTTTCTGCAAATTGGAAAAAACAGCTTGTATTATGTATACTTAATTTTAGGTAAATTCTAATGGCTCATGATGGCCACCTTTACAGTGACAGCCCAGTTAGAAGGCAACTATCCAGATAAGACAGCTGTTAGTGCATTCTTCTTCTCCCCCCCTCCCTCTCCTCCCTCTCTGCCTCTTTTTAGAGCATTTTATGAACTGTAGTCTGTTTGGCTTTTCATTGAGCAGACAACTTTGGATACCCATCGGGTGATATGGTAGGACACTTAGAACTGATCTGTAGGAGGAGGAGGAGTTACAGATCCAGCTAGCAGGGCAGTTGGTGAAGGAGGCTTCTCTCTCTTGAGTCACCTTGTGTGGTACTCTGAAGACCGGGATGGGCTGAACATGAACAGTGACTTGGAAACATTCCTAGAGAGGAGAAGCCCTGGTGTTAGGAAGCGCTCGTAACCAAAGCAGGTAGTAGTATGGAAGTTTGTGAGCAAGGAGGAGTTAGGCTAGGATGCTTGAAATCCTTGATTTCTTATTATAAACCTGTGAGGTGATAAAAGGACTAAATGGAGGCTTGAGAAATACTAGAATTCAAATGTGTGTTGTTAAAATACAAAGTATTCTAAGTTCTAATTAGCTTATTCTCACTTATGTAGGTTCTTGGATTGCAAATGTGGGCACTCGGAAGTGTTTGTTTACTGTGTCTTCATTTGGACTCTGCGAATCAAATGAGCTCTAGTGCAGCCAAGGCTAATTAGAATTGACAGGCTCACTCATGAATCATAAATGTTTCTTAGTGATAAGAGGATGGTGTTAAAGTCTGTCCTATTTGAAATGTCACCTTCTTTCAAGCATCTTTCAACATTATAATGGGAAGTAGGTCAGTAAATAGTGCTGGGCATGAAGTGTGGAACGTTTTGATATTGTGACAGTGATGACAACAAACATATTGGGCATCATGCAGCCGGAGGGTCACAGGTTGACATATCTGATGTAAGTTATCACCAGTTTAACACCTTTTTTCTGTAGTTGAAAATATTTAAACCTTGGTGTTTTTATTTTGATCAGTTTCTGTTGTGTGTGTAGTTAAAAAATTCACTTATTGGGGCTGGAGAGATGGCTCAGAGGTTAAGAGCACTGGCTGCTCTTCCTGAGGTCATGAGTTCAATTCTCAGCAACCACATGGTGGCTCACAACCATCTAAAATGAGATCTGGCGCCCTCAGATCAGGCCAACAGGCAAACATGCATACATAAGTATGTATACATAATACGTGAATTTTTTTAAAAAAGATTTTATCAGTCAACAACTTAGTTCACAAAATACTAGCCTGAATTTATTACAATAATGTGGAAAGAAAAGTTACCCACAAACCTCTAGCTGTAGGTCTGGTTTTGCCTTTAAGATTGAAAGCCTTTCTTCATTTTACTGCATTGTTCTCATTTCTTCTGTTTGTCCATTGCATTTTCAGGGTCCCCTTTGTGCTACATTACTGTCTTTTATGGTGTCCCTAGCTACATTTCCTTCATTTGCCATAAGCTTTTCTTGTATTCTGGATTTCCCATTATTTTTATTGTTCACCAACTACTGTCTCCACATAATGATTAAAATGGCTGTTCCCATCACCATTTTGTAGCTGAGCAAGGTGCATGTCCATGGTGGCTTCTGATTACCTCTGTGCACAGACATCCCCTTATCTCATAGAAGCGGGTGGGCTGTGTTGCTGGAAGAGGAAGTGTCTAGTTGTCTGGATATGTGTCCACATATATGTAAATGCACAAGCAGGACCCAGCTTACCCTGATTTATGTGCTGTTTTCAATTGGGTTTTATCATGTTTAATTTGAATAACTCTAAATTTTAAACACTGTTCTATTGGCTTTTATTTCATCAGTAAAGAACTTGCTTAAGTGACCCTTGGATCAGGAGAATATTCATTTAACTCTTAGTACTTTGTAAGATTGTTTATTTGTTGAGGGCTGATCATATCCCAGTTGTTTGTTGATGACCTTATCCATCTGTATTTCTCCCTTGAAACTACAAATATAACTGGACTTTGTACAAGGACAGTGGAATGGTAATTAATCAGTATTTGATTG
Source organism: Cricetiscus sungorus (assembly GCA_030556225.1). Taxonomy (NCBI): domain Eukaryota; kingdom Metazoa; phylum Chordata; class Mammalia; order Rodentia; family Cricetidae; genus Cricetiscus; species Cricetiscus sungorus. The sequence goes on from JANBXA010000641.1 coordinate 16,691,686, forward strand.
AAATACTTTTCTTCTTAACAAACTTAGTGCAAATAATTAAGTATTTGAAGATTACTCTTAGTTTTCAGAATTTTAAATGGTACTTTGTAATTAGGTATATTTATAATCATGTGACTACCCTTTTTTCGTATTATATCAGCTATATAAAATAATGGATTTCAGGATAACACTTTCCATAAATTTTGGTCCTATTTCCTGTTACTACCTTTCTCTTTTCCTGTGACCCTACGGCTTTTGTAGAAGTGTGGGTCTGTGTAAAGACAGATCACTAGCCTGGGGTACAGCAGAAACGTTGGTAATTAACTAGATGACTGACATTGAGGAAGCCCTTCAATCTCTGCCCTAGTACCTGGAGATAGCAACAAAAATGACCTAGAAATGGGACAAAAATGACCACATGCAAATTTTCTTTAAAAACATCCAGGACAGTGTGGTGCTAATGGTGGTAATAGTGAATCCCTATCTGTTCTTTCGGGATACTGAAACTTAGAAACAGAAACCTTCAGAGTGAATTGAAACAGGAATTTCAGTGAACCATGCTGAAGGTGGTAAGCAAAGATGACATTTAAAAACCCATTGGCAACTTGTATTTCCTGATTTGTAAGTTTGAAATGTTTTAATCACAGCTATTAAGAATTGGTTTCAGTAATTCTGTTATATGCAGCTTTAGTTCTAATAAGGAATATTTACAGGAATGACACCCAAAGCTTATCATTAAAATACCATATAATGAGAAGTCTGGGAATAGTGAGAAAGTGGATTGGGTATGTTGTGTGTGTGTGTGGGGTGTGTGTGTGTGTGTGTGTGTGTGTGTGTGTGTGTGTGTGTGTGTGTGTGCTGGAGGTAGATAAAAACCATTAGCGATTTCAAAAAAGTCTTCAGAATATTGTGAAACTATTTGTTCAGAACAGGTTGGAGTTACTCCTGGAAACCAGTAGAAGACTGTTTCTGGGAAATCAGACAAGACTAAAAGTGTTCTCTTTGGGATAGAGGATAGATCCTAGGGTAGAAAGGAATACAAAGTGTTTGGGAAGGAGGGTGGATCCTAGGATAGAAAGGTACACAGTTTTCTTTTAAATGGTTTTTATTTTTTAAAAATTACTGAAAAAAATAGCATCCTGTTTCATGTACTTTAAAAGATTCTATATTGACAAAATCTATATTCCTTTCAGATGGTCCTGCTGATGCACCAGTGACCAATGGGAGTACAACCACTGTACCACCCCTGAATGACGATCTGGACATTTTTGGACCAATGATTTCTAATCCTTTACCTGCAACGGTCATGCCCCCAGCTCAGGTATGCAGTGAAATGTGGTTCTGTATGACCACCACCTCCTTTTGAAAAGCTTCAGAATTTAACTTTGAAATCATTGTCCCTGAGCAGTCATTGAAAACTTATTCTTTAGGTCAGGGCTTAGCAAACTAATCCTGCAGTTTCATTTTGTTTAAACAGATCCAAAGTTTTACTCAAACACATCAATTTATAGTTTTCAGCTACTTTGATGCTAAGCAGCAGAGATAGTTACAGTAGAGACTGTCATGACCCACACAAGCAGACTTTGCCATCTTTCAAGTTTAAACCCTTGTTTAAGGAAACAACAGTATCCAGAATGCATATGTGGGAGTGGGGGGTGAGACAACTTCAACTTGAGCTTAACTCACAAGTCACTATTACTTTGTCTTTATTACATTCTGATGTGAGTAGGTTCTATTGTATTTCTCTGAAGTTAAATTAGGTTTTAAGTTAGTCTTAAAATCTTGCTGTTTTTGGATGATTAAACAACTTTTGAAAGTGGTAATACAATTTTTAAAATACTAATGCTGAAGAAATTCTGAATTATTTTTTTGTAGCATTACATAGAATTTTCTTCAGGTGAAACATTAACTTTCAGGGTACAGTCACTTGCAAGCCTGTAACACTATGTAGTCCTTTTTACAAATAAACACCCAGTACGTTTTCTGAAAAGTGTTTCAGATGCAATATATAAAATATGGAATATGTAAAAGTTTTAATAACCAGTCTGTCTCATTGAGATGAATGATGATTTATTATACATAATTTTGTTACAAAAGTTATTGTATACTTGCCTTGAGTTTAACAAGTAGATGTCTTGGTAATTAATTAGGCTACAATGACTTATTATCAAAGTTAAGTATAGCAATAGCATGTATATTAGGAAAGGTAGCTGGCTTATTGTTGACTTTGGGCCTTTCAGTTCCTATTGCAACTCCTGTCAAACAGGGACTCCGGAGGCGGTTCATTCAGAAAAGTGATTGCCATGCAAACATGACGTCATGAGTTCAGATCTCTAGCCCCCACATAAAAACTTGTGCACAGCACAGCAGCATGTGTCTGTAACCGTGGTGCTAAGGTGGTAGGAAGGCAGGTAGATTCCTGAAACTTCATTGACTGGCTAGCCAGTTGGTAAGTTCCAAAGACTAACCTTTGTGCTTTGCACATTCTTATTAGTACCTCATAGGAAGGTAAAGGTGCTCTCCCCCACCCACTCATTCACTCACTGATAGAGGCTGACAGAGAACATTAGATTCTTCCAGAACCATAGTTATAGGTGATTGTGAGCCATCATGTAGGTCTGTGATATTAACTTAACCTGGGTATCCCATAAGAGCAGTAAATGCTCTTAATCATCTCTAACCCTGTGATTTTAAAAATCATATCTAAAGTCTTTTCTTGAACACTGTTTATGAACCAAAATTATGCTGGTTGTATTGAGCCCTGTGAAATATTTGATGAAAAGAATTGCCTTTTATCCACCTGTGAAATATTTGATGAAAAGAATTGCCTTTTATCCAAACTACCTGCTTAAAGATTATTGCCTTTGCCATATCTTGTATGTATATATTCAGGTGAATACTGAAACTATGAAGGTTGCTAATTGTGGTAGGCTTTTTAGTGTATGAAACTGAGCTGTAATTGGGTTTAAGTACCAAGATCATGACTTACTATGAACCATATTTGACTTTTAGTGTTTTCTAAGCATGTATAAATATGAAATAGCCTGGGTTTACCATCTGTCTGGAAATAGCTGACAAGAGTGTACATGTATAGGGGGTCCACAGTAGCCCTTTGCTGTCTGTACATATATGGAAGGGAGAAGGAGACATAGAATATGAATATGTAGACATCCACAAGTGCTGATAAACCAAGGGCAGTTAAGTCCTGGGATTTCCAAAAGGCCAGCAAACCTGAATCATAAAACATGGTTTTCCTTTTACCTTGGTGGTGAAATGATGGTAAGTACAATCCTAGTAGATAAGTGGACTTCAGGTGCTTGCTTGCCAGTTAGACTGTCCAGTTTTAGCAGTCTGTGTCGCGGTAGGTGTACTTGATATTTAGATCATGATGGAAACTCATTCATCAACAACCCGAGGTCTGGGAGGTGGTGGCACAAGCCTTTAATCCCAGCACTAGCACTAGGGAGGCAGGAGGCAGGCAGATCTCTGAGTTCGAGACCTGCCTGGTCTGCAAGAGCGAGTTCCAGGACAGCTTCCAAAGCCACAGAGAAACCCTGTCTTGAAAAACCAAAAAAAGAACCCAAGGGGTTGAGTAGATTCCTGTGCACAGAAGTGAAATATGATGAAAGGATCCTGTAGTGATGCCACTTCATTATCAGTGTGAACAATGAATACTGAGTAGTTAACTCTTGTGTAAAGCCCTGTGGTTACAAAGCCCATCCTCATTTCATAGGACAGAAGTCAGGTGACCTTGAGAGGTAAGGGCACCCTCTCCCAAGACTCAGGGGTAGGGATCTAGTCCAGCTGGGAAACATTCTTATTGGCCTCTGTGATCCTATGCTTCTTCATGGGTAATGAAGATATAGTCAGATTAAAAGATGATATTCATTTTAGTATTTTGTCATATCTAATTTCTTAATTTTAGAGCTTAATAGATTCAAAGTATGGTTCTGCTTAAATGCTTTGACAGTATTTTACTGCAAAGTGTTCTTAAGACAGTGAGAATATAACTTCCACTTGCTACTCACTTCAGGCTGTAGTTTAAGAATATGAGCCAGCATTTACTACTCTTCCGAGAATCTTTAAATTAAGCATGACTGTCAGCTGTGACTACGCAATCCAGTCTTTGTGTAAGTAGATTAAGGGGAAACTTGTATTAAATAATCTAAATTGCTTGTGTTGATTTGATTTGCTTCAAAATAGCATGCAGGATATGCCTGAATAGAGGTAGCCAAAGTTTTTCTGTACTTCGGATTTAAGACATTCTTGTAGAGTAGGTGCTTAAATGTTTTATGGTGAAAAGGTAAAAGCAGTTAGTCTGCCATTATAGAACCTTTTGCTTCTGCAAATTGTAACATTCTTTATTCCAAGTGACATTAATTCTTGAGCAAAATCTGTTTTTTCCCAGCTACTGAATGGTTCACACTAACAGGTCACATTGTGGAACATTGGACCTTCATCTAGATGTTCTTGTTTGTGTGGGCTCAAAATGATCTTTATAGATACCATAATCTTATGTGAATTTTAATAAGCTGTGCTGTGTAGAAATTGACAATGTTGGTGTTTACCCAGGGGATAGCCTCTGTACCAGCAGCTGCTACCGTGTCATCTGGGGATCTGGATCTGTTCACTGAGCAAACTACAAAGTCAGAAGAAGTAGCAAAGAAACAACTCTCCAAAGATTCCATCTTATCTCTGTATGGTACAGGAACACAGCAAAGCGCTCCTGGTAATTGATGTTGAACTCTGCTTCCAGTGAATTACAGTGGTATTTATAGACGACATCCCTTGAAACTGTAACATCTCAATTGCATTTTCCTATGGTAGTAGTGGATGCTTCTCTTGCAGTCTACATGACTGAAATGAGTGAAGCATTAGATGTAGTATTCACAAAACTTTATTCATTTGACAGGTTGTTCACATATCACTAAATATTGTTCTACAAGTTTATAGGACATGTATTGTTTTGGAACAATTATTGAAATTTGAATTACATGAAGTTTGACTTTCTATACACTATTTCATCTACAGGCAAACAAATAAGCAAAACTTAGAAAGAAATGCTTTGTCATTAAAAACATGACTATGACTAATTCAGTTTTAATCAGTCAGACCCTTTCCTTCAAAATAAGCTCATCTCATATATAGACTAGAACTGTGTGGCCACCCACCCACTACTTTTCATAAAAGCAAATTACCACCTCGCTTACCTGCCTGGTTGGTTTGTGAGCCAGCAGGTACTTCCAGGCTGTGCATTTGGCTTTCACAATAGACGTACTACTTGTCTGCATTATGGAAATAACAGGCTGTGAAGGTTGAGGTGTGGGTTGTTTTAAGCTGTGTGCTTGGTGGGGTACCTCTTCTCTGAATGTGGAAATGAGTGCAGCCGTATACAAGAGTCTCTTTTGACTTTTTAATTCATGGTTCTTACAATACAGGTGTGTTTATGGGACCCACAAATATACCATTTACCTCACAAGCAACGACTGCATTTCAAGGTTTTCCTTCCATGGGCGTACCAGTGCCTGCGGCTCCCGGTCTTATAGGAAATATGATGGGACAGAATCCAAGCATGATGGTGGGCATGCCCATGCCCAATGGGTTTATGGGAAATGCACAGACTGGAGTGATGCAACTTCCTCAGAATGTTGTTGGCCCTCAAGGAGGAATGGTAGGACAAATGAGTGCACCACAGAGTAAGTTTGGCCTGCCACAAGCTCAGCAACCTCAGTGGAATCTCTCACAGGTAGGGCTCATGAACTGTCTACCGTCTCAAAATCCTGGAAGGCATGTGTGTATTCTGAGTAGTGTGCTTTGAAATCTGATGTAGCAAATAAATAAAGTTTGATCAGATTCAAGTATTTATACATGCCATGAGGTTTTTATCAGATAAATGACTTGTTACTGTCCTTATTTTCAGAATATTCTGTAAGTAAACATTAGGATTTTCCTTTTCAGGGTTGTAATGGTGAAGTATGCCTTAATCTACCTGTACTAGCTAGACCTTATCTTTTACAGCATAGCAGAGACCCCTCCTGTGCCACCTGCAAGGCTTAGTAGCAGCTTTACTCAGTTCCTGGGTTGGCTCATTTATTTAGTATTCCACTTAACACCAGTCTATCTTCACTAGTAAGCTTGGATTCTTGCTGGTTAACTCTTACCAATGGGGCAAGGCTATCTCTGTCATATGGTTAGTACCTGTGGATTTATGAGGAGCATCCATTGATTTGAGAGTCCCAGTGATAGTAAAAACCCTGCTTACCTCAGGTATTCACTGATACATTCCATATTTATCTGGTTTAGTTTCAAACTGAGGAGTAACATTTCTTTATTAAACGCTCTTCTGACTTTTCTGTAGCTCTGCAGAGGCTTTTGAATTAATGTTCATGTTCGCATTCCCTTTCCTGCATCTTAGGGGTCTCGGTTCCTGTAAGACCAGTAGTTCTACCTTCAGAAAATTGATTTCTAATGAACATTAGTAAAATCACCTAAAATCACCAAATATTTTACAAGTATTCATGAGGTATTTTTTTTTAATAATTGTGGTTTATAGGAGTACATGAACTACACTATTTACACACTGGGAACTTGTAAGTGCCAGCTGTTAGTAACAGCTTTTCTGTGGCCAGAATGCAGAGGTCCACTCAGCTCATGTTAAATTACAGATGAACCAGTGAAGAACCACAGCCCTGCCGGCAAGGCCGTGATCTGCCTGCCTCTAGACAAATTGGAGCCCTGGTGTGGTTATTGTGTATAAAACCCCGCAAAAAGAACACACTTAACACTGGTCATGGATTTGGAACTGTACTATGGTAAATTCTGCAGAGTCACTGGGCTAGTTAAGAGGCTGATAAATAGATTGAATTCTCTCTAGTCTGGAAGAAATACATGTTATAGCATATAATGAAATTTAATTTTAGCTGTTACAACACAAAACACATACTATATGACCTTTTCAGTGTTTAATATACTTTCTAAAGTCATTTAGCATGTTAATAGAAAGTTAGAGGAGGTTTTAATTTCTAAAATGTCTGGGTCCTTGGGAATCACAGAAGAAATACCTTTGTGTAGTGGAAGACAGTTCACTTTCTATATTTAAGTTTTTATCCCAAAGTAATCTAAGTATGGATTACTTCATACACAGGAAAAAATGAACAACTTTTGTCTGACTAGCTAAAGAATCATGACTAAGAAGTAAATAATCCTCATAAACTAAGCCTTTTTATATGCTTCACAGATGAATCAACAAATGGCTGGCATGAGTCTTAGTGCGAACCCGACTGCAGGTTTTGGCCAGCCCCCAAGCACAACAGCAGGGTGGTCTGGAAGCTCATCGGGGCAGACTCTGAGCACACAACTGTGGAAGTGAAAAGCTTCATCCAGAGTTTCATCCAGAATCAACACCCGACATTCCTCGCTACAGAGGCATCTAGTTCCCGTTTGTACATAATGTATTTTCTTTTCCCCCATTTGTTCACATTAACAATTAATTACCTGATTGACCGTGTTGGTCTGTGCTGATTAAATTTGATGTGAAAGCAGGTTGAGAAACCATCTTCTCTGGAGGGCAGCTTTGCTCTTATTTCCCATGATGTCATAGGCCACAGTGAGAAGCTGCTCAGTTAACTCGCATAATCAGTTTTATTCTCAAAATTATAGCTCTAATGTTTGCATATAAGGGAAGTAGTTATCATGTTAGTAATACTTCTAACAGTATAAACCCCAAATTAGCCAGTAACCCTGTAGAAGGTACTGTATGATCAAATGTTTAATCATATAAATAGAATGTAAATGTATCACTGAACACTGTTTTCTAGTGTATCAAATTCTTTTATTCACTCACTTCACTGTGCTGTTGTTATGATGTGCTTAACAGGGAACGTGGTTAGTAAAAGGAGATAAACCTGGATGTTACTGTAAAACTTAATGTCTCAAGAATTCAAATTTTTGCTGCCTCTTGTAATTTGGACTTCTCATGTACACAGTGCTAATATGAAGACCTTTTTCTCTGCACTATATGCACACAGGGTAACTAAAACAAAGCCACTTTTAATCCTTGAAGGTATATCCAGGTTTATGACAGTAATTGTGTTTACATTTTATGGTGCCTAGTATTGACAAAATGTTATTTCCCTATATTAAACAGATGAATCCACGCACCTTTTTTTATTTGTGGGTTTTATTTCCTACAGTGTACACTGCCACCAATACTTTCTAAATATTTCATGTTGTGAAGCTAAGAGTTGGGACTGTTTAATTGACAAAATACTCATCATTAGGTTCTAAAACCTATTCCGTCAGTTACAAGATGGCTTGAGGGAGGTAGGAGCAGTACATGTCACGTAAGTAGATTGTACAAAAATCTTTCCAATTATGTTTTAGAGAACACATGCAGAACAAATGAAGACAACACATTTTGTAGCATCCAGTTAGCTGTTTAAACAGATGTCCATCAGCTGACAGGAAAAGCTGAAGGGAAAGGAACAATACCTGAATGAGCTGCAGCCTAAACTCCAGACTTCCTCATCTGCTGGGCTTGTCTACACCTCAATGTTCACTGCGTCCAGGTGGTACTTGGGCTCATTGGCTAGATTGACTTTCTCTGTCCGAGTGTGCCACACGAGAACCTGTGGTGGAGGGGGACACTTTAAGCCGCTGCTCTATCAGCACTCAAGGTCTAACAGCGTGAGGCAGATGAGTACCTTTGTGCAGTTGTTAGCTTTTGGTTCCAGTTCTTCAACTGTTGTTATCTGCTTTAGAAAGTCAGATTCCTGCATCCCTGGCTGAGATCCATGTCGCTTAAATACAGCTTTAGGATTGGACAAGATGACTTGCAGACTCACAGCAAATCCTTTGTGTGAAAAGAAAAAGAATCTGTAATTGTGGCCACACCAAAAAGTACAAGTAACTTCTGTGTGGTAGGAGCATCGCCTGTATACAGTTTCAGAAGATACAGAAAAATTAGCCAGTGATTTTGTACATTTTAAGTATACCTACCCACAAGATGAAGTCAAGTCTATTAATAAAAGGTGAGTTTCAGAAGCTACTACCTTAGAGAGGTTGCCACGTCATCACATTCGATACTCTACATTATTGCAACTGAGTAGCTGCAGACAGATGCCTTAACCATGCTTGTGGTATTAGAATCTGGCCCAGCCTTCCCGACTGCTTTTGACATCATTAATGTGTGCTTTATCATCAAAGTCAGCACTGTTCCAAATGATTTGACATTGAGAAGATGGGTAGTGGAGTTATTATTGATCATACAAAAAACAAGTATTACTTATACTCATTAGTGTCACGCTTTAGGCATATTACTTATACTCATTAGTGTCACGCTTTAGGCATAAAGTACGAAGGGACTTAGAAATCAGTAAAGGCAGTATGTTTTTGTATTTGAGTATTCAAAATAAAAAGGGTATCGCGTCACGGTAGAGCACTGGCCTCGCATGTGTTGAAGCCCTGAGTTCAACCTTCAGCACTGCAAAGACAGCATGTGCTTCCTCCAGTGGTTTATAGGAAGAGCTGCATTCCTAATGCACTCCACAGCAGACTCCAGATGGGTTGAGAGCCACACCCCAGGATCTTTTCTGTAGAAACTTGGTGTCCTCTTCTTGGCAATGGATTTCTGCTGCTTTTTGGAGAACTGTAACAGCATCAGACAGCAATAGAAAAGCTGCGAGAAGACCATATTATCACTCCCATCACCTCCAGATGCCAGACTGCTCAGTCATGTGCCCTGGACACTGCTTCTGCTTCCTCTTGGAAAAAGTTAACACTTAGCTGTGCACAAACAGGATGTGGTCTAGGAATCAAAAAAACCGAATTACAGACTCCAGTATCCTCCACCAATGCTGTATGGAAACACCGTGCACTCCAGTAAGCAACACTAAACTTGGAATAACCAGCCTTTTGGTTTTGACTAGGTCCTTGCATTTGGGACACTGGCCAAGTCACTTCACCTTTGTCCCCATTATAATGTACCTGTTTCCTAATATGCAATGGAAGTATGAAAACTCAACCTTAGTATCTACTGTAAGGTAATATAAAGATTCTACTGAGACAGCACTGTGCAGAAGACTACAGTACCAAGGGATGGGTAGTACCAGCTACCATTCACAGCTGCAAAAATCCTAGTAGACAGGTAAAGGACTTGTGAAGGTCCAGGGTCGTGCATGGGGGAGGGTAGAGCCAGACCATATGCATGTCATGTGATTGCTAAGAGATATGAAGTCTTCACTGGACACAAGAATTCAGCAGTACACCAAAGCCTGAAGGTAATAACTGTCTTTTGTCATGAGACCAAATCAGATTAATATTAATGCTTTCTTGCTTTCTTTCATGTGCTTCAACCTTTACTTAAATGAAAGTCTGTCCACACTCTTACTGGCTCTTCTAACATTCATTGCATGGCTTCAAGGCACTGATTTTTATATCCTGATATTCATATGCACACACAATTGATCCAAATTATGTCTATATGAATCCATTTAGACCTGCTTTCCTTCATTGTCCCTTAAGATGTTAAACTCATCATCTGGAAGAAGATTAGATGAGTATTTCCTCCATTTCCCTGGTTCAGGGATATCTCATAGTAATGTGGGGCTACTTGGTAAAACAAAGCACAGGCCACAGCCAGTGCTGAAGCTGGGTGCCCTCATTCTCACTGGAGAATATGCACCTGAACAGCCCTCAAAGACCTTAGAGAGCAGCTTATTCTGGGACCAAAACAACCTACTTTCTAACAAAGGCATGGGGGGGGGGAGGAGGACATGATCCAGATGTTCCTCATTCAAATTACCGTCGCAGGCTATGCCCATTCTCTGCTGAGGAAGCAGGTCACAACCAGCAAGCAGACATCATAAGGTAAGTAGGCCAAAGTGGGCTGCTTTGGGGGAAATCCTCTGCTTTGATGAGATGCCTTGGAGAACTGAAGCAGTATCCCTTGGAAAGAGGCAGAAGTTTTAGCTCCTGACCATTGATTTCTGTGGATGTCTTGGGTTTTCTTCAGTTTTTGCAAGTATTTGTGCCTTGAGCATCATATCTTCAGTGACTGGTTTCGCTTTAAAGATACTGCTGTGTCTTTTAAGGTATTGGGATCCAGACAAAAACCAGGAGTAGGATTTTCTGTCTGGGTCATACAGAAAAATGTGCTATGCCAGTGAAAAGTTACGTTTAACAATGGGGAGGGAGAATTATTCCTTAATAGGCACATGGGACAGCTTGCCTCAATGTACAACATACTGAATGCTGGCTGTGGAACATTAGTATCCAACAATCCATTCAATTTCTGGACAAGATAAAAACCACAGGGGAATTGGAGAAGAGATGGCTCTTTGGCTAAGAGCATTTACTGTTCTTTTAAAGGGTAGCACTCATGGTACTCCACAATCATCTAAGTCCAGCGCCAAGGCTCTGACACCCTCTGACTTCTGTGGGCACCAGGCATGCACATACATACATGCAAAATGCCAAAGAATTCCATAAACAAGAAGTGTTCAGATGGTGGAAGTGAAATGTACATGCCTGAGCTCTCCGAGAATAGAAAAATGTCAGCCTTAACATGGCCAAAGCTGCTCTAAAGAGACCACTCCACAAGCATGGAATCCTCCAAACTCTACAGTTTCCTTTAGTTGACAACTGAGAGCTCGAGGAAGCCATAGCAAGAATTTGCAGAGCAAAAAGCTCTGCTGGTGGGTAGAGGCTCTCAAGCCTTCAGTGTGATCAGCTAATGGCTGCAGAAGTCCCCAGTCCAAGTAGAGAACAGGTGAGTGGAATACTCCAAGAGCCCAGCAATGCAGTAGCATCTTGTTTCACCAGTGGACTTGCACAAGATATCTTCGTTGTATGTAGTTTGAGGATCTACAGCAGCCTGCATGAACAGGGAAGATGCTGACTGGTACAGGGTTAGATTAGCTCTGAAAGCTAAGATGCTTCTGCATAAAGGTAAAAACAAGAACAGACAGAAGTGCCTCCAAATAACATGGTCATGTCCTAGTACAAAGCTCAAAAAGTATTTACACATTCATAATGCACTATATCTTATGTTTGTATGTTCATACTATAAATACATGCATATCAATTATTACCCAACAATTTGAAATTCAAAATGGCTCAGCACCAAAACTGCCTGATGTACAAAGTAGCAGGAAAATAAAATAGCAGAACAAAAACAAATCCATAAAGGATATAGATGATAGGATTATAGAGTATAATGAGTGTACTCTAATAGAGTACATGCTTCATATTCAAGAAGACTGAAGAGATGTGAGCATGCTAAGAGATAAGAAAGGGACAAGATCATCTCAATGATAATACATGGAGGTATAAATTGTCCTGGGTAGACTAACACGAAACATTAAAGAATAAGATCAGTAAAGGTAAACAATGAAACTTCTAAAATGAATAACAAGACTGCTGTTAGAGAATTGGAATTAAATGTGAAAGACAAATCTATGAAGAAATGATGACTAAACATTTCCAGCTTTCATTCAGTGAAGACAAAAGCCTGATCAACCCTGTCAGCCAACATAACCCAAAGGAAGATCATGCTAACCATAGTAGCATCTTATATGATTGGAATGTTAACAAAGCATAGAAGACATAAACCGCTCCCTCAAAACTTAAAACAATTCAAATTACACAAAGTATGTTGCCGCTAATGTATTAAAATATAAAAGACTTATTTGAAAACTTGAGTAAATTACAAGTGAAAGAAATCAAGGTAAATGAGAAAGTAGCTGACTGCAAGTAAAAAAAAAAAAACACAAAGTCTGAGTCTAATGTATTTGGAAAGTTATAGCAGTATTCAGGTGTGCACATATGTAGGAAGTAGAAGCATATGTACAGGGTGTAGAGGCCAGAGAAAAATATTGGGTATCTTTTTTCTCAACCTTATTTGGGGGACAGGATCTCTCCCTAAACCCGGAACTGACCAACTGGCTAAAATGGCTGGGCAGCAAGTCCATTAGGTCCTCCTGTCTTTAACTCCTACCCATCCTGGAGTTATAGGCATGTGCTACCACGCCCAGCACCTATTTACATGGGTGCTAAGGATCTGAACTCCAGCATCATGCCTGTGTAGCAAGTGCATAACTCACTGTGCCATCTACCCAAATCATTTAAATACAAGGTCACTATGTTATCCAGCTGCTCCAATAGACTAGTTTTGAGACCTCCTGCCTCAGCTTTCTAAGTAGCTGAGATTGTACAGAGCATTATACCAAGCATGGCAAAATTAGTTTCAAAAATATCTCTAAATACTAAACTAGAAAGATGAGGTCCCACTTTGATAAACTAGAAAACAAGCAAAAACAAGTACTAAAGTACTATTAAATGTAAGAGCAGGAATCACTGAATAGAAACAGGGAAGGAATAGAGAATGTACAGTAAGGTCCGCTTCTTGGAAGACAAAGCTGACTGTGATGATGGTGTGTATGACGAATGTCTCCCACAGACTCTGGTATTTGAACTTTTGGTCCCCAGTGGTGCTACTTGGGAAGGATTGGGAGGTGAGCTCTTGCTAGAGGAAGTATGTCACTAGGGTGGGCATTTGAGAGTGCACAGCCTCACCGTACTTGTGTAGTTTTCCTGACTTTGAAGATGTTAGCTCTCTGCTTGTTGCTGCACCTGCCCACTACTATGGACTTTTGCTCCTCTAGAATTATAAGACCAAATACTCTTCTATAAGTGGCTTCTTATAGATGCTCTATCACGGCAACAGAAACATAGCTAATAATACACTGATAAACATCCTCTCATAACTTCCCAAGAAGCAGAAGGCACAAACCGTCAATACTGAGGGAACATGAATAACAAAAAGCATTAAGTTTATCACAGAGATTTGGACACCTCAGATTAGAATAGGCAACTTGAGAGACAAGCTACCACACCAACAGACAACCTAGAATAGCCTAATGATGGGAGAAATAAAGTTCACAGTTAAACCACCTTGCAATACTACTTTATAGGGCCAAACTGCCTCACTGGTATATCCCAGCAGTCATATAAAAGAATAAACAATAGAGGTTCTATACTAACATTTTTAGTAGGAAGGAATGCTTCTCAAATTACCCTGAAGGCCAGCCTTGCCCTGATACCCAATACTATGCAAATCATTACAAGAAAACCACAAAACAAAGCTCATACAGAAAGGCAGAAAGTCCCTCATTTCTTCACATTCCCTCCAGCCTACAAAAGTGCAATAAGTTATGGCTACATATATTGAGATTACAAGGTCATATTCTCAGCTTTATAATTCACTTTTAGAAAACATAAAAGAAAAAGCTGTCTTGATAGATGGTCAGTGCTCATTTGACAAACTCCAATATGACTAAAGGGAGGATGTTGGCTCTCATTGAACCAATAATGAAGGTGACTTTCTCATCCTGATAAAGGACATCCAAAAAAGAGGGGGCAGGGGAGGAAGGAAGAAAGGAAAAGGAACAAAGAAAAAATAGAATAGATAAATGTTTTTATTGACATTTTACTTCCTGATGCAAAGACTGACTCAAACAACCTGTAGGTTGGAATGGGACACAGGCAGCCACTCTCTTCAGCAGTGTAGTAGAGAACCTTCTACTGAAATAAGCTCCCCCCCCCTTTTTTTTAAACACAAATGATCACACAGATGAAGGCCAAGTAGAGAGTACAAAAAGAGGCAAAGCTGCTCTCTTGCCTGGTCAGTAGCATCCACAGCAGTTACCAGTGTCTCCTGCTGACCAGGCACCACCTTGGTCTCACCTCCCTGTACCTGACCTGTAGCCCCACTCTCTTCTCACTAGTGTAGCTACTACTCACAGGTCTTCTGCAGATGAAGCCCACTCCTGCTTCCTGCAGCATGGCGTCTGGCAGCAAGGCCTTAATAATCTCATCACAAGAACTAACCACCTTTTGAATCACTGGGCGAAACTTACTGTATTGTATAGGTGTTTTTATTGAATGTGTATCTGCACCACATGCATGCCTTGTGCTTGCAGAAATCAGAAGATGACATTGGATCACTGGAACTGAATTTGTGGAGGGTTGTGAGTCCTGTAGGTACTGGGATTTGAACCTGGGTCTTCTGGAAGAGCTTAACTGTTCTTAGCCACCAAGCCAACTCTCTAGACCCTAGACGTGCTCTCTCAATGCTGCTCATGGTAATTTTATAAATCTCTGTCCACTTAACAAAGAAAAATATTTCAAATCTAAAATAAAACACACTGACAAACTCTAGTCATAGAACTTGTTGGAAAAAGGAAGAACATGTGTTAGCTTTGTCTCATAACTCTTCCTGTCAAAACATAAACTGCCTCTTATAGTATTGTATGTATTAATTTCAATACTGCCTCTGGTTAAAACACACACACATGTATATAGTATGTATGAATCATACACTTACACACTGCCATTAAAATGGTATCTTAGCCATTGTTACATTGCTGTTACATGGCAAGGCAATTTTTATGAAAAACCATTTCATTGAGACTTGCTTACAGTTTCAGAAGTTAGTCCACTCTCATAATGGGAAGCATGGTGGCATGCAGGTAGATATGGTGATGGAGAAATATCTGAGAATTCTACACCCTGATCCATGCTTGGAGGGGGGGGGCTGGGCTTGGCATGACCTTTGAAACCTCATAGCCCATGCCCAGTGACACACTTCAACATGGCCACGACTCCTAATCCTTCTAATCCTTTCAAATAGTGCCATTCCAATAAGCATTCATACATAGGAGCCTATGGGGGTCATTCTCATTCAAACCACTACAAATGGTATGCTTATGAGTTCCCAGCTTTTTTAAGGTTGGGCACCAACCTTAAAAAAACAAAAACAAGAAATAACTATTCATTGTCATTGGCTTCTCCTGGCCTCTGTAGCTAAATATAAGAATTTATTTCTTGGTTGCCAGTTATATTTCATTAGTCTATATAATCTATATACTTAACACATGCTAATACTTCTCTCACCGTGTGTGTGCACGTGCACATGTACACTTGTGCACATATGTATGTATGTGCCAGTGCCAGTGGAGACCAGAGGTCAATCTCAGGTGTTTCTCCTCATTGTGTTTTCTGAGGCAAGCTCTTAGGGATTGGGAGGACCAGGAGCTTGTTGATGACACCAAATTGGCTTGTTAGCAAGTCCCAGAGACCATTTGTCTCCACCCCCAGGCCTGGGGTTGCAAAGTGAATGCCACCTTGTTTACACACTTGGCATGGTACTGAGGGTCAGCCTCAGGTCCTGTGTTTATGAAGAACGTACTTTATGGACTGAGCCACTTCTCCAGCCCCTAGAACCTATAGGTAGAGTCAGACCTCTTTAGGGTTTGAATGGCCCTTTCCCAGGGTTCACATACCAGATATCCTACATATATTTACATTCTGACTCATAACAGTAGCAAAATTACAGTTATGAAGTACCAATGAAATAATTTTATGGCTTGGGGATCACCACAACTTAAGGTACTGTATTAAAGGGTTGCAGCACGAGGAAGGTTGCGAGCCACTGCCCTGGAGTGTCTATATTACTAAAGAATATACTAAATATTACTAAAGTGTCTATATTACTAAAGACACTGCATACATTTTCAAGTTGGGATGTAAAACTCCGATAGCTTTGCACAGCCCCCATCCCTCACCACACAAGATTGTTTTAGCCATTCTGAATGTCTTGCTTTTCCTTTTGAACTGGATGGCTCTCGATTTCTACAGGAAGTACAACCACACTTTTGATTGATTATTCTGCAGGTGTGGGATAGTGTGAAGACTGTCACAATCCTCTCTGTATTAGGTCTTCTAACTCACTAACCCGAGGCTGTTCCATTTGGTTCTTCAGTTTCACTGATTTCACTTTCCACTGCACAGGAGCCTTACACTTCATTTTAATATCTTATCATTCCTAACATAACTGCAAATGGGACTCTAGGGCACACTAGCCAGTCACAGATTGTGCTAGGAGAAGTCAAGTGGGCAAGTACTGAATTGTTTACAAAGAAAGGTGATTGGTTGCCTAGCTAGAGCCAGATGAGGCCACTGCATGAATAGCTTGTGTTCACTAGGGTAAAGCATAATGGTGCCTAGGTGTGTGATAGATGACCTTTAAAAACCATTGTCTGCCCTTTTCCCCACTGTGGTTTCTTCCTTTAAAAGATGCCTGTTATGGGACATTAAATGAGTTCCTGCTTGACTAGACTCCCTGCTGCAGCTGATTGACTCTGGGAATCTTGGAGGCTGGGACTGGCGAGCATCACCCTTACCTTCTCTTGGACCCAGCTCAACCATCTGTGGTTGGGCTATGACCCCTGCAGAGACAAAACAGAAACTTTCTCATTTTATCTTCTTTATACTGTCACTGATTTGAAATATAACTGATTGCTATTTTCATTTTTGAGATAGGGTCTCACTATGAAGCCCCTGATAGCCTGTAACTTGCCCTCTGAAATTCAGAGATTTGCCTGTCTATGCTTCCCAAGTGTTACAACTGATCCAGTTTTGAGAGAGCAAGAAATTATGTATGTTTTGTGTTTCTATGGTTCTAAGCCTAACCCTTCACACACCAGTGCACCACAAAGACATGCAATGACAAACACTCCTCTCTAATCTGCCATGCTTGGAAAGCAGACAGGACCACAGCCATATTTACTTCTCATCCATTTTAGAATTCCCTGAAGAGGCACAGCCAGCCAGGGTGGGGTTGTGGAGGTCATTCATTAACTGCTCTAGAATCCTACCTGGGACTTTAATGCTTGCTTTAAGGCAGCCCCCACCCCCATCTTTAATTACTGTCTAGTTTTTTAAAACCCCTTAAAAAGATCACTTAGCAGTTATTGTTTTCTGTGGGAGGGAAAACCCACAGTACTTCTGAGAAGTACTTTCTATAGACAATTCATTTAAATCTCTAGTCTGGAGACAACAACAATAACAAAAAATGCAATCTTCAAAAGCAACTGTCAAGGTGAACATAGATGGAAAACTTTGTCCTCAGAGCCCAGTGTTCCCACAGAGATTTGATTAGCTGAATTCTGCAAATGCCCACCTGTGTTTTCTGAGCAGGAATGTATTTGAAGTTTAGAGGGGAAGGGACTCCGCTGCTTCAGAAACCAATGGGACTCTGCACTGTCCTGTGAAGGGCAGAAGCATCCGGCGTGTTAATGGTCCATGCTTCCAGGCACTCTTGTTATTTTTAATTGGCAGTAAAAACAAACTGTACATTTTAGTTGGGAGAAATTAGAGATTTACATTCTCCATCACATTATTAAAATGGGTCACACTGAGCCACTCCAAGCCAATCCAGAAAAATAGGGCAGAAGAAAGACAAAGAAGGAACTCGTGCCATGTTCCAGCCCTGGGTAACAACAGTGAAACCATTCCTAGTTTCTTGTGGGATTCAATGACAAGGCTGTCACACGTGTCCTTTTCAGTGGAAGCCTCATTGGTTCCTGATTTTAAACTGCAAGAAATTTCCTAAATGACCTACTTTAATGGAATAGAGTACAGGTCACTGTGGGAAGACTTTTGATCCATGCTCCTGGGTTCAAATCTCACCTCTGCCCCTTATTTGAAGTGGCTTGGTGAAGTACTCTGAGTGTGCTGGGCCTCATCCTCTGCAATGGAGATGATTATTTTCGCTCTCCAATGAGTACTTAAGGAATGTAGTGCACACGTTGCTAAAGCTGAGGATCCACTAGAATAAAAGGCTTTTCTTTGCTCATTTCCAAGATTATACTACATTACAACATCTTTTAACTTTTGATTTCTTTGAGTCAATTCCCTTATTCCAGAACACCTTCACAGGCATGGCGGCACACACCTGTAATCTCAGCACTTGTGGTAGAGACAGGGGGACCAGGAGTTGGCTACACAGCAAGTTCAAAACAAGGAGCCTTTATGAGTACATTGCTTGCTTGACTCAGCACTGATGGTGATAGTGACACTGCAAGACACAGTTCTAATCCTCTGGGAATGCCTAGTCCCCCTGAGAAGCTGAGACGAATAGGACCAAGTCCTCAGTGCTACAGAAGAGGTCCGTGCAAACGCTGTGGGCACAGAACAAGGAGACGCAAGGGTCTGACAGCAGTGAGGGAGGACGCAGAGACAGAATCTGATGTAGTTTGGATGCAGGGGAAGAAGGAAGGCTTGAGGCCACGTACTAGGCTGCTAACTGTGTTGGGAGACAAGGCTTTGTCCCCCTGCGGCATACTGCCTTTCCTAAGACCTTTCTTGCTCTACAACAGGTGCTAATGACTTGGTTGGTTGATAATCAGTCAGCTTCAGGGAAATTTCTATGGCTACCACACAGGACAGCAGGCAGTGAAGAGCTAGGTGTGGCAGCTGCACCGGGTGGGCTGGGAAAAGAGGCAGACTGGAGCTCACTGACTGGGATGTTTAGCAGAGGCAAAACACAGACAAAGATGGCTGCTGGCCTTGCACACTGTGGACAATGAGTACCTTACACCACAGACTTAGGCTGCTTTTTAGACACGCTAGAAAAAGGAACGGAATGGACAGAGCTCACCCCTACACCCAGGCAAGTCCAGGGCTCAACCTGGACATTTCCCACAGATGTCACTTGTCCTCAATCTTGGGCATCTAAGCCAATTTGCATTTTGCTTTGTGAAAACATTTTTGTCGTTTAAGATTTCCAACAGCCTCAGAGCTAC
Organism: Cricetiscus sungorus; assembly: GCA_030556225.1. Lineage (NCBI taxonomy): Eukaryota > Metazoa > Chordata > Mammalia > Rodentia > Cricetidae > Cricetiscus > Cricetiscus sungorus. The sequence continues at coordinate 16,711,308 of JANBXA010000641.1, forward strand.
TGCATGCAAAATCCCACAGCTCAAATCATCCTTTATCTCAACCAGAAGAGCCTGAAGACTTGTAGCCAAAGGAGCTTTGCCGTGGATGCCAGGAGGCCCCTCATGGTATTTGTCCCTAAGAATACTTCATTTCCGTTTGTGCCTAGGCCTCAAACCCCTCACACAGCAATTCTGACGAATGTGGACTGGGTAGAGAGAGACTCCCTCCCAGGACCGTGGAGGCAACACTTGTGACACAGCATGGGCAGACAGACATTCTCCATCCCACACTTCTATGAGCACCCACGGCCTATGTGTCCCACGGTCTTCTCCAGACCAGCTGAGGCAGAGTTCAGGGTGCCAACTTGATGCATCTTTAGCTCTGTCACCAGCGGCTCCTCATTCCCTATTCACCAGTATTGTCATCCAGGTTGCTATTTACCAATTCCTAGGATGCACTTTGAACTTGTACCACCTGTTTTGCTATGAGTGTGTACATGTGGTGTGTTCACACGGAGGTCAGATACATGCACCTTGGCACAGACAGAAGCCAGAGGATGGGGACCCCACTCTGTAGCTCTCAACTTCCTTTGAAACAGGGTCTCTCATTATCCTGGTGAAAGGCTGATGGCTATCGATCCCCACTGACCCTTTTCTAAGTGTGCCTATTTATAAGAATAACAGCTCTGGGCTCGAGAGATGGCTCAGTGCTTGAGAACAGGTACTGCTTGTGCAGGGGACCCATTTGCTTTCTAGCATCTCACAATTCCCAGTTACCCAGCTTCCCGGGGCATTAAATGCCTCTGGCCTCCACGGGGCAGCTGTTCTCATGAGCACACCCACACGCACAGATCCATGGGCATATTCATAATTTAAAATAATCTTTGGGGAAAAAAAGATTTTGTTGGTGTGCTTGACCTTGGAGCAATTCAGCCTCTTCACATTTATTCTGCTTATGTCTTGATTTATCTTACACTAATCTCATTATAAAACTTCCCCTTCTCGTGACTTGGACTCCCTTTTTTTCCTCGCTCGAATACAAAAACATGTCTTTTAATTGCCTGTGTTACATTATTAAATCCTATGTTTTTTTAATGTTTAAGGCACGAAGAGTTGACATCGCTTTGTTGTCACAAATTTAACCATCTATAATCAGATCTACAGTCCCCCCTTCGAGGGCTCGCACATATGTTTAGCGCCCTCTACTCCCCCACGACAGGTGTTATTACTTAACCATGCTCAAATTTTAATCAAAAACTTCATTTTCACACCATTTCTCTTTCTGGATTCTGTTAGTCTTAGGCAGCTCTGATGGAAATTCCCTGAGAGAAACCACGTAAAGAGGATTTTCCTTGGCTCGTGGTTGCAGAAGGTTCTGCCCACGGTTGCTCGGACCCACAGCTTTGAGGTCTAGGGAACTGAACATCGTGACAGTGAATGTGTGGTGAAGGCAAACATGCTTTCCTCACAGAGTCTGGAAAGTGGAGAATAAAGAAGAGGGGACCAGGGTGCAGACAGTCCTCAAGCTGAGTGCCCAGGGACCTGCTCCCTTTGGCTAGACCCTGCCCTCTAGTCTCCCTGGCTCCCAACAGTCGCCAAGCTAAGAATCCAGCCTTGGATTACCACTGCTGAGGTCAAGTCCTCACGATCCAGCCAGCTCCCCAAAGCCTGTCAGCTGGCAGGCGAGCTATGGCACATGGACTCCGGGACACTCAAGATCCCAACCTAGTGCCTTAAACTTTATAGCCTCGCTTCAAAATGGAAAGAGCCACGGGTCTCATTGCTCATTTTCTGGTTTGTCCACCCCCCTTCTTTTTACTCCTTCTAACTGACTTTGGCTACTGTACTTTTGCTAATTTTCTTTGAGAAAGTGATGTTTCACTGGACACAAATGTCTAGGGTCCCTGTACAATTCTGGACACCTTTCCAGTTAACCTACACCACCTGTACAAGTGTCTCAGAAATCTGACACCAGTCTGATGCCCTCGGAGCCTCCCAGCACAGACACAGGACTCCCCCAAATTAAACTCTAGATTTCTTTCCTTTTCTTTTTTCTTTCTTTCTAACACAATAATTTTAAACTCAGGGTCTGTTTATTTGTTCATGGAACAAAAGTAAAGATACCAGGCAAAGTGCTAGGAGGAGGCGAGGGGAGTGACTAAGGCCAATCATGACTGTAATCAGACATTATGATAATCACACATGAGAACACAGTTGTTCTCACATGGTACTAGTGAGGAAGTCTATGGTGGCTGCCAGGCCTCAAGAGCAATGAAGTGGGTATCTGGAGGAGAGAGTAGATGGGTCATGGAAAATCTGTTGCAGGTAGTATGGTACATGTGAAGGCCTGTAGTGGTGTGGGGACATTGGCACTGTATCACCTGGGAGCCTAGGGAAGCCACAGTGTAAATTACCCTGATGGGTCCGCTAGCATCATTGGACTGGCAAAACTAGAAGCTGAGGATAGTTAGAAGGCTACTCTGGTTCAGGTAAAAGATGGCAAAAGGGAACAGGATATAGTATGACAACAAGACAGACAGCTCCTGGTGCTCTGATACACACCTATCCACCCCTACCAAGAGTCTGCCCTCCCCCTACCATGTGCCCTACCCTGCCCACTGTCCCATCGCTCTGGGACAGAGGGTGGAGCCAACAATCCTGCCACCTTCAGGGAACTTCCTGGAGCTGTTCTGAGCACACTAGACCTGCCTATCCACGCAGGACCACCCACAGCCCCCACCTGCCTGGTCTCTGACCCCCACCACCATCCTCTACTGGAATTCTGGGCCCCTTCCAGAGATCAGCCTATCCCCTCGGGACCATCCTGAGCCCCTGCGGACTGGATCCTTGAGGCCCATCACCAGGTTTCTGCTAAAGAGGCCTCAGCTGTAGAGTGCCTGGCCCAGGCTAGATCCACCTACCGGCACGCAGAACATCCTGAGTCCCAGTCTTCGGGATCTTTGATCCCCATCGCTGGTCTTCTGCTGAAGCATGATCTTTGACCCCCATCATCAGGCCCCTGCCTGAGGAGAGACATACTAGAGAGCTTGGACCACCTAGAGTTACAGACATCGAACCGCTGACCCACCTAAGCCCACCTGGGGAGTACCACAGAGAGAGAGAGAGAGACAGACAGAGAGAGAGAGAGAGAGAGAGAGAGAGAGAGAGAGAGAGAGAGAGAGAGAGAGACCCCATCTACACCTACTGGAAGAAGCAATGGGAAGATGGCAATACAAGAAAACACTTAACAATAGAAAGACAAGCAGAACACTGCTGGCATCTAGGAACTCTACACCAACTATACCTGAACACTCCAAAGCAGATGAAGCAGAAGAAAATGACCTAAAAATTACCATCATAAAAATGATAGAGGCCCTCAAAGATGATGTGAGAAAATCCCTTAAAGAAATGGAAGAAAAAACAAAAAGTTGGAAGAAATGAACAAATTTCTTAAAGAAAGTATAGAAAGCAAAAAAAAAAAAAAAAAAAAAAAACAAAAAACAAAAAACAAAAAAAACAATTAAACAGGTGAAGGTGAAAGACCAAAAGTAAAGTTAAGGAAACCCACCACTTAAAATGAAGGGCAGTCTGACCCAGAAAGCTAACCCAGGCCACATCTAAGCTTCAAAGATAAACATTAAGATAAGCAGTTCCCTGGAATTTGCTAACCACCTGCAACTTCCCCTCACAAGGCCCTAAGATAGCCAGATACCAAGAATTCAAACTGTCCCTCCTGTCAGTGTGTCAGCAGGTAAATAGGGTCCTTAAGAAACAAAGAGATAGCTTCAACTCCGGTTTGCCTAGACAAGATTAATTAGCATACCCTGAGGCCCTAAGGTCTGCTGACCCAAACAGTGAAACCATCCGGACTCAAGGGGAGAACCCATGACTGATCACGTATTCAACAGACAGGGGGTCACAACCCCACCCTAAGCTTGTGGTTTTTCCCTTTAAAAGTACCCGTGCCCAGAAAATGTTGCTTCTCTAGCCTGCGTGCTGAGGGAGCCTGTTTGCATAAACGTTTCTCATTCATTAAAGCCTCTTGCATGTTGCATCAACTGGACAGGACATTGAGTTCTTGGGGGTACCGACCAAAATGGGGAGACTCCTCATTCTAAGGGTCTTACAAAGGAAATGGTTCAAGACTTGAAAACTGAAATAGAGACGATAAAGAAAACACAAACTGAAGGAATGCTGGAAATAGAAAGACAGGGCAAACAATCGGGAACTACAGACACAAATATAACCAACAGAATATAAGAGATGGAAAAGAGAATCTCAGGTGCTGAAGATAAACTAGAGGAAATAGATTCATCGACCAAAGAAAATCATAAATCCAATAAATCCTTAACACAAAACATCCAGGAAATGTGGGACACCATGAAAAGGCCAAACCTAAGAATAATAGGCATAGAGGAAGGTGAGGAAGCCCAGCTCAAAGGTGCAGAAAATATATTCAACAAAATCATTGAGGAAAACTTTCCTAATCTGAAGGAAGGACATACCCATGAAAGTACAAGAAGCATACCAAACACCAAATAGACTGGAACAAAGAAAAAAGACCCCTCAACACATAATAATCAAAACACCTAACATACAGAATAAAGAAAGAATATTAAGAGCAGCCAAGGAAAAAGGACAGGTAACCTATAAAGGCAGACCTATCAAAATCACACCTGGCTTCCCCATCAAGGCCAGAAGGTCCTGGATAGATGTTCTACAAGTACTAAGAGTTCACGGATGCCAGCCCAGGCCACTATACCCAGCAAAACTCTCAATTACTATAGATGGAGAAAACAGGATATTTAATGACAAAGCCAGATTTTCACAATACTTATCTACAAATCCAGCCCTACAGAAAGTTCTGGAAAGGAAAACTCTGATCCAAAGAAGTTAATTATGCTCACAAAGACAAAGGCAATCGATAATCCCACATCACCAGAACCCAAGGGTAAAGCAGGACAAATATATTCATAATACCACAGCCAACAACAAATCTAAAACAAACAAGCATTAACAATCAATGGTCCTTACTCTCCCTCAACATTAATGGTCTTAACTCGCCTATAAAAAGACACAGGCTAACAAAATAGATACGAAGACAGAATCCATCCTTCTGCTGCATACAAGAAACACATCTAAGCTTCAAAGATAAACATTAACTCAGGGTAAAGGGCTGGGAAAAGATCTTCCAATCAAATGGACTCAAGAAGCAAGCAGGTATGGCTATTCTAATATATAACAATCTAGACTTCAAACCAAAATTAATCAAAAGAGATGAAGATGGTTATTTCATATTCGTTGCAGGAGAAAAAAAATCAGTACAAAGTGTCAATTCTGAACATCTATGCCCCAAATACAAAGGCATCCACATTTGTAAAAGAAACACTACTAAAACTCAAACCTCACATAAAATCTCACACACTTACAGTGGGAGACTTCAACACGCCACTCTCAACACTAGACAGGACCACCAGACAGAAACTTAACAAAGAAACAAAGGAACTAACAGAAGTTATGTCTCAATTGGGATTAACAGACATCTATAGAACGTTCCCTCCAAACACAAAAGAATATACCTTCTTTTCTGCTCCACATGGAACCTTCTCTAAAATTGACCACATACTAGGTGACATAACAAACCTCAACAGATACAAAAAAAAAAAAAAAAAATTGGAATACTCCCCAGTATCTTATCAGACCACCATGCTTTAACATTGGAATTCAACAACAACACAAATTGCAGAAACCCTACAAACTCATGGAAACTGAACAATGTGGGTCAAAGAAAAAATAAAGAAATTAAGGACTTCCTAAAATTCAATGAGAAGGAGGACACAACATACCCGAACTTATAGGACACCTTGAAAGCAGTGTTACAAAGGAAGTTGATTGCACTAAGTGCCCATATGAAGAAAAGAGAGGACAGTCACATTAGAGAATTAACAGCATAACTGAAAGCCTTAGAACAAAAAGAAGCAAACTCACCCTGGAGTAGACGCCAGAAAATAATCAATTTGAGGGCTAAAATCAATAAAACAGAAACCAGGAGAATAACACACACACACACACACACACACACACACACACACACACACACACACACACAAATCAATGCAACAAAGAGTTTTTCAAGAAAAATCAACAAGATAGACAAACCTTTATCCAACTAACGAAAAAGCAGAGAGAGAGAGAGAGATCAGGCACATTAACAACATCAGAAACGAAAAGGGGGACATAAAACGGACACAGAGGAAATCCAGACAACTTTCAGGTCATACTTTGAAAACCTATAGTCCACAAAATTTGAAAATTCAAAGGAAACGAACAAATTTCTGGATAACTATCCCTTACCAAAATTAAATCAAGAACAGACAAACAACTTAAATAGACCTATAACCCCCAATGAAATAGAAGCAGTCATCAAAAGCCTTCCAACCAAAAGAAGCCCAGGGTCAGATGGCTTCAGTGCAGAATTTTACCAGAAATTCAAGGAAGAGCTAATACCAATACTCTTCAAATTGTTCCACACAATAAAAAACAGAAGGTTCATCACCAAACTCTTTTTACAAGGCTATAATCATCTTGGTACCCAAGCCACACAAAGACACAACTAAGAAAGAAAACTACAGACCAATATCCCTCATGAACATTGATGTAAGAATACTCAATAAAATACTGAGAAATCATCCACCATGACCAAGTAGGCTTCATCCCTGGGTTGTAGGGATGGATTAACATACAAAAATATATCAACATGATCCACCATATGAACAAACTGAAAAAGAAAAACCACATGATCATTTCCCTTGATGCTGAAAAAACCGCCTTTGACAAAATTTGACACCCTTTATTGATAAAGGTGTTGGAGAGATCAGGGATAACAGGAGCATACCTAAACATAATAAAAGCAATATACAGTAAACCAACAGCCAACATCAAACTGAATGGAGAGAAGCTTAAGGCGATTCCTCTAAAATCAGGAACAAGACAAAGCTGCCCTCTCTCTCCATCTCTCTTCAATATTGTACTTGAAATTCTAGCTAAAGCAATAAAACAAAAGGAGATCAAGGGGATACAAATTGCAAAGGAAGAAGTCAAACTTTCTCTATTTGTAGATGATATGATAGTTTACATAAGTGACCCAAAAAACTCTACCAGGGAACTCCTACAGTTGATAAACACCTTCAGCAAACTAGCAGATAAACTCAAAGATAAACTCAAAAAAAAAAAAAAATCAGTAGCCCTACTTTATTCAGACGATAAAGGGGCTGAGAAAGAAATCAGAGAAACCTCACCCTTTACAATAACCACAAACATAAAATATCTTGGGGGGCAACACTTACCAAACAAGTGAAATACCTATTGAAGAAGAACTTTGTGTCTTTAAAGAAAGAAATTAAAGAAGATACCAGAAAATGGAAAGATCTCCCATGTTCTTGGATAGGTAGGATAAACATAGTAAAAATGGCAATCTTGCCAAAAGCAATCTACAGATTCAATGCAATCCCCATTAAAATCCCAGCACAATTCTTCACTGACCTGAAAGGATAATAATCAACTTTATATGGAAAAACAAAAGATCCAGGATAGCCAAAACAACACTGTACAATAAAGGAACTTCAGGAGGCATCACCATCCCCTACTTTAAGCTCTACTACAGAGAGCTTAACAGCTCTGAAAACAGCCTGGTTTGTGCTGCAGAAACACATAGAGACAGCTGACCTGAACAAGGAGTAGCTAATGGGCCCCCAGACTGATAGCCAGGAATCCAGCATGGGACTGACTCAGACCCCCTGAACATGGGTCTCAGCTAGAAGGACTGAGCAGTCTAAGGGTCCTCAGACAGTGGAACCAGAGTGTATTCCTGGTGCACAAAAGGACCTTGCAGACACATACCCCATGGAGGGATACTCCCTTAACAGAGACAGAAGAGAAGTCCTAGTCCCTACTTCAGATGATGTGACAGATTTAGATAACCCCTCCTGGATGGCATAACCCTACATGTGGAGTAGGGGGTGGGTGGGAGGGGAGGGTGGGAGGGGTGTATGTGAGGGCGGGAGAGAGGGAAAGAGGGAGGGAGGGAGGAAGAGAGGGAGGGGAGGGAACTGGGATCGATATGTGAATAAATAAATAAAAAATATTTCACATATATTTCAAATATATGTGTTCACTTGTGTTCTCAGTGGAGGCAGGCAATCTACACTGGGGCTGTTGGTTGTGCTTTTCAGTAATGAGGTAAAATTATCCTCTCCTGTGCCTCTCTTCTCCTTTTGCTTTGTCAATGAAGAGACGTTTATTATAAACAACCCATTGTACACCCAGGCTTCGAAATGGGGCCATTCTGCCCGGGACTCTCAGAATGGACTCAGGGCTGTGACCTAGAACAAATTGCAAACTACAGGGACAGACACAGTTATAGTTTCTGGCCACCTACACAGACCATCCTTATCCCTGGTGGCATCCTATAACGACCTAAGACAATAAAATACAACACCAGTCCCTGTGCCCGCACCAGACCCATCCCCTAGATGTTTGGTCTAACCGACCAGAGGCAGTATCTTGGATCCTGTCCTGGAACTCCATCTGTAGACCATATTGGCCTCAAACTCAGAGATCCTCCTGCCTCTGCCTCCCGAGTGCATCAAGACTGCCCTCTGTGTGCTCTGCTATCCAGCTCGGGGATCTTTCCTTTTGAAATTTCCTTGCTGGGAAATAACGACAGTGTTGTCTCAGAACCGCGGGGCATTAGCTTTTCATTTTGATAAAGTTCTTAGAGTGGGAGAAGGCGACGAGTTAAAAATGAGTGAATTCAGCAAACACTTGGGCTGCTACTATCAGGGACAGAAGCTTCACCAGAGATCCCTGGAGTGGACAGCCCTCTCCTAGTGGTGCATTCACTGGCTGAAGTCTGGAGAACAGGGACACGGTCGCCACCTTGTGGACACATGAAGAAGTGTAGGATTCCGGGGGAACAGGTAGAAGGGAGGTCTATGCTGAGTGGAGGATCAGGAAAGATCTCCCATAGAAAGCTATTACTGCGTCACTGACCACTAGAAGTTGGCTACCAAACACGGGAAGGCAGGGAGACACTGCACACTGGAGCTGAAAGGCAGCACATGCTGCACTCAAGGACTTGCCTGTCTGATAACACGGTCAGTGATGACTGACTACACGTTGTTGGTTACAGCATCTGAAGTGAGTGACTAGGGTGTCTGGGGTTGGGTAGCTCTGGCTGCTCAGGGAACCTGGGGCAAGCACTGCCTAAGCTTAACTTCTGAAGCCAGTACAGAGAGGCATGGTAGCCACAGCAACCAATCCACACGCCCAAGAAAAACAAACATCCATGTCAGCCAGCCCTTGGCTTAACCAGACAGAAAGAACCAAGATCTGTTTCTGAGACAGGGTTTCCCTGTGTACCCACACTGGCTGTCCTGGAACTCACTCTGCAGATCAGGCTGGCCTTGAACTCACAGAGATCTGCCTGCCTCTGCCTCCCAAGTGCTGGAATTAAAGGGTTGTTCCACCCCTGCCTGGCCAGAACAAAGATCTCAATTCTAACTATTTACCTGAATAAGCGCTATACCTCTTTATCAGAACTGATACATAAGGTGTATGTTCAGATGTTCCCTGGGAAACGAGGGTAGTGAAGAAGAATGACACTTCTTCCTGTGACTCAAGTAGGAAAAATGAGAATTCTCTGAACTCCTTATGAGTACATCCAACAACAAAATGCATGACTGCATTTTGCAGGCCGTCCACAGGCATCAAACGAACCGATTTAAATGTTATAAATGGCCTTCGTTTCTGCAGGCTTGTGTGCTTTTGTTTGGCTTCTCAGCCGGGAAATTATAAAAATGAACACATACCTGCTTCTGAACAACTCTTTAATGATCTTTTATGGTCCCGTTCCCTTATTGATCACTCTCTTCTTGGGGTATTTAATCTAAAGCCAGGACCAACATTTATCTCAACGTGCCAGCCTGCACGCTGAGCGATGCGCAGAATGATAATGAGCAAAAGGCCACCCGCCAGCAGAGAAATGAAGCCCATGGGTCCAGAGCAGAGTATGTGTGCTCTGAAGCTACCAACTTTGGCCTGGACTGCGGTAGCCAGTTGCAGGTGTAGGCTGGGACACCAGCAGGGGCAGCTGTGTGCCTATTCCCATCTGGACTCTGCATTACCCAGTATAACTCCCATCAATAGATCAGGAAAAGGCCATGTTCTGAGTTAGACTGTTACCATGTGCTGCCTGCTGATGACCAGGTAGGAGGGGGAGGGGGCCAGTGACTTGCCTACCCACAGCTGCCTGCATGGATCTGCCTGCTGTAATAATCAAAGCGCTAACCCGATTCATCTAAGCAAATCAGCTGACCGCCAGTCACCCTCACTGTATTTCCTGGGGAAGAGACAGAACTCACTGGGTATTTATGGTGTTCTGGGAGGCGCTCACCTCAGCTGCTACATCTTAAGGAGAATTTCATTTTCTCTGCAGAGGAAAAAAAAAAAAATAGAGGTTCAGAGATCAAAGATGGCGTCCCCTGGCTGTAAGTGGAGGTGTCTGACTTGAAGCGGGTGGGAAGCCTGGCTCTGCAGCCACAGGGACAGAACCCTGATCCCTCACTCTTAATCACTTAATCCCCATACAAGTTACTGATCACATCTAGCATTAGGTGTATATGTCGAAACGAGGAAGATGAAACTAGCAAAATGCTGCGTGAATTAAATGGGAGAGCCTAAGAATGCCTGCTAAGTGTTCGGCAAATAACATGTAATTATTGAGTTGGCTGGATTTCAAAGACACAAGTAAAATATAGATTTCCCATATTCTTAGTTCTGAATACATGCCTTATTGGATCGACACCTCAAGGGATATTATATTATATAAACAGAGCAGCTGGAATTTTAGTGGTATGTACCTTGGAACCTGCCCCACCCCTACCCCTGGTCCCATGGAGCCCTCCCACTCTACCACTGCCTCGCCCCACCCCTCAGCAGCTGCACTGGAAAGTGTCTCCAGATTGTGAGCGCCCAGATGTGCGTAGCTGCTCACCCATTTTCATTCCACACAGCCATGGCCAATGCGCCCTGTGAGCATCACTATAAGCAACTCATTCTGCACATGGTAAGAAGTGAGCATCGGACCGCCATTCGACATAACACTCTGCCACCACCCTGCCCACAACAGCTGAAGTTCCCTCCCAGAGACCCACACAACTCAAGGGACAGCCACATTACATCAACCCAAGATCAGAGCCTGAAGTTTGCCTCTAGACCCTGGGCTAGTGGACGCCACAAGACACAGGAAGCCACTCTGAGAACATTCTGGGACTTTCTACATCATGCAGAACTTGCAAGCATGGAAAACAGCTTGCTTGGATGACAAATGGCTCCTAAGAAACAAGGAGGTCCTTTCCACTTTCTTGCAACTTTTCCATCAGGAAGCAAGTTAATGTTTTGGTGTTGCCTCCTGATTTGGTTATGGTGGCCATTTGATCCCAGTTTTACAGAGTGCTATCAATCACACGAGGTGTTTACCAAACAAATTCACCTAAGAGGAATTCCTTACTGACAAATAGCAAGACCAAGCAGAGTGCCTACCCACAGGAGGAGAGCTCTTATGACTGCCCAGGGCCAACCCTTGGCCTTGGCTCTCACCATGTTCATGGCCATCACGGGCAATAGCTTCCTGAAAGGTTCACCCAGCAGTGGGCAGGCTGTGAGACAGGACAGCCCTCAGCCCCTCTTGTGTCAGGGTGTGGCACACACAGGGTTGGGCACAGGGTGGCTATAGCTTCTGTCCACACAGAGAAAGGCTGCATTCCTGTTGTGGGAAGGCAATAGAGAAGTGTTGTGTGGCTGTGATGTACAGGAACTTAGCAGTATGGCAGGTTACGACGGAGACCAGGCTAGCTCAGGCTCGGGGGTTAGTGGAAGCGTCTTCGTGAAGGTGGCCTGTATGCAGAGATCAGATGGCTGGATGGGTGGAACCGACAAAAGGCTTCCTGGTGGCAGCATTGGTGGGGCTGTGGTGGTGAAACGGAAGGAAATACGACCCCACGATCTGGCAGAGGGGGCAAGGCTGGTAGGACAGGAGGCAACAGGCAGGCAGAACTCTGCCAGTGGAGCCCAGAGTGGCCTTGGAAGACTCGTAAGCAAAGGGTCACCAAGAAGCCAGGCTGCATTCCTAAGGATTGCTTCTGCTTTTGCTCTGGGGTGATGGACTATCAGGGAGGGCAAAAGGGCTGTGGGCGGTGCAAGAAGTCTGAGCAGGCACTATGGCTGACTTCTTCATTGCTAGTCACTACAGACTCCACCACCCTTCACCAGGTCAGTGTCCTCGCAATACAGACTCAGACACATCAGTCAGGTAACAGCCTTCTCCTCCCCCCCCACCACTGTGCACACTCCTCCCTATGCTTGCACAGCTGATCTTCTGGCTAACCAGCAGCTCTAACTACCCACAATTGCCATATTTTCTAAACGTGAATTACAACTCAAAGGGTAATACAAGCTACAGCAGTTAAAACTAAACCAAACTTAAATTTAACATGTTGGTTAGCAGCGCACCACACAACAGAAAGGCTGTCAAAATTGAAATGTCTGCTGACTTATGACCATAAAATGAAATGGCTCCTTAAAATGTTATGTCCCTGATGACTGTGGTATTTAAGGCCACCTCTCACATCCTAGCTTCCTACTCTGCCTCATCTCCAGATACATGGTACCTGATGATGTGGCTGCAAATGTATTCCTAATCACACTTGCCACTTATTTGAAATATTTCAGACTCCACTAAGCACACAGAACTGTACCCATCACCACTTAGTCCTAACAATGGACCCCAGTTGCCTTTCCCCTAAGAATGACTCATGCCCCATCTATTCTTCTCAAAATGTGACCTGTTGAGGTTGATCCCCGTTTGCACTGGTCTAGCAGAATAAAGTAACTGTTAAATGCCATCTCTCCTCCACACCTGTCCCGAGTCTAACCCAACAGCCGTTCTGTGTGCTCTAAATTTAACCCCAAACATATTTTCTACTTCATGCTATCATCGGTGTTGAGCCTTGTGATCTCCACCCTCCCTGGTGCGTGGGGGGCTGTGGCTAGGAATTCTCTACAGGTTCAATGTAGTCATTTCCCCTGGCTCCTTCCCTAAGTGACTATGAGGTGATTGTCCCCCAGGACATAACTCCAGGCAGCTCTGTTCTCCCCGAATGAATGCCCCTTTCTCAGAGCTTCCACACGCCTGTGGCCACTGGACTCCAGGCAGAAAATTTAGAGAAAGGCAGACATCTAGGAAGACATTCCTGGAAAAGTCACACGTGTGAGAAACACTTCACGGTCTCATGTCATTTGTGTCAGCATGAAACATCCAAAATGCCAAAAGTGTGCTCAGTGTGGCAGAAATGCCCCTTCTCCCTTTCTTTAACACCCAACAGATGACCCCCCCACTCCCACTTGACAAAACCTCTACGTTCCAGCCATTGAATTATCTATCATCTGTCTGTCCATCCATCCATCCACCCATCCATCCAATGTCACCTTTCACCCAGAAGAGGTGATTCTGCCAGGAGAACTGGTTCATCTATTATCCTAGTGCCACATCCAACTTCCTTCTTTTAGACTTTCAAAACCATTTCTTCTCTCCCTCCGTCCTACACCCTCACTCCCACTGCTTGAGACAGTGTCTCATACAGTTCAGACTAGCCTCAAACTTACTGCATGGTCAAGGCCTTGACCTCCTGAGCCTTCTGACTCCATTTCCATCATCCATGGGATTACATGCATGTTCCACAATGCCTAACACACACACACACACACACACACACACACACACACACACACACACACACACACCTGTCCCCGAAACTGCCACCACATTTCTCTTGGTCACCCTTGGCCCTTCTAGCCCCACCTCACCCACTTTTCCCAAAGGTCTAGGATGAGCCCCAGAATCTAGAAACTGCCACCTGGGAAGATAAGCCCAATGTCAATGGAAACTACAGTGTAAACAGCCTCAATTCCTCAAACCAGAACTTGCCCCTATTAGCACAACTGGGGTTGCAGGGACCTCAGGGGCCATCCTACTCTTGTGCCTCCCAGTGACATCTCCTTATAGACCTTCTTGGCTTCATACACCCACAACACCCTCTGCTATTCCTGTCCTGCCCAGACTTCACCACTCCTTTCACAGATCAAACATTGCCGACTACTCTACTGGAAGCCCGAACTCCTCCATTTTGCTGACAGTTTAGCTCCTTTGTAAGAATTCAGCATTATTCTGGCCTGCCCCTGTCACCTGGCAGAAAGCATTCAGGCAGTATCCTGGTCAGCCCAGGGTCTCGTGACTACTAGTGTGTACACAGGTGCAAAGGACCCTTAAAAGACAGACCCCTGTCCACTTCTCATTCCCGCTGTTCTCCTGGGGCAGACAGGACTTTTCTTGTCTCCCTCTCCTCTCCTGTCCTCTGTCTGTGTCTCTTTACCTCTCCCTCCCCCACCCCACCGCCCCTTTCCCTTTCTAATAAAACTTCTCACTTAAGCTCTGTCTGCCTGGTATATTTGTCCCCCACCTCGGTTACCCTCGCCTGCCATGGAATCCTCCAAGGTTCCCCATGCATCATTCCTAACATCTTTATTCTCCTGTGTTTGATACTTAAGAGCTCCTGGCTCTTAAGCACAACATTCACCATCAACTACAGCTGAGGAATTTAACTACCAGATGCACCATTTATTTCCATGTCCTTCCTCTCAGCTACCATGTTCATGGGTACACCCCAGGACCTTCACCTTCTCTGGTTCTGTCTCCCAGGGTACAATCCTAGGCAGCTGTGTTCTCCTTTAAAGAACAGCCCCTTTCTAAGGGTTTCCACACGCCTATGATCGCTGGACTCCAGGCAGGGAATTTAGAGACCTTGTAGACATCTAGGAAAACATTCCTGGTTAAATCACATTCGAGAAACACTCCATGATCATCTCATTTGTGCCAGACACAAAACATCGACAACGTCAATGGCGACCCTGAGATATCACTTACTGGCCCTCCGCTTTTGTGTATGAACACGTTAGTGTGGCAGAGACTCAGACTCATACTTGGCCTGGGAATCCCCAAGTTGTGCCTTGTGTCTGTCTGAAACCATCAAACCTGTGGAATATGCACCAATGGTAGCTGATTAGTGCCAGAACTGTGGCACCCTCGGTGGGGATTTTACCAGAATAGTGTCCACAGCATGCTGGCCACTCATCTAGGAACTGGAACTGTGCATGCCATTATTAACTAAGCCTCCTGGAGTTAATGCTAAGGTCCACACCAACATTAGGAACTCAGCATAAACATAATCAAAATAGATTTCATAAAAAGTTTAATAATACAAACAAGAGTATAATTCCGTGTAAGGGTCTCGGCATGAGGTTCTGATTTTAAGCAAATCTGGACCCCTGGCTGGGCTTCAAATTACCTTCAGCTCAGCTCTTTCAAGCAACGTTCGTCACTGACATTTCCATGAAAGTGGCCAAAATGAGACTGCCACTTGGAAGTAAGTCCCTGCGCACAAAGCAGAGCTAAGAATGTTGCGTGGACCGCCTCTCTGAGTCAGTTGTCAGATGCCAGAGTTATTCTGGGAGTAGCAGCCAGAGGCACAGCCCAGTAGAAATACTCCAGGGTCTGCTGTTGGCTTGGCAGAGCAGTGTACACCCAAAGCTAACAGCAAGCCTCAGCATCGCTGCCTGCAGTGCCTTCGCTCCATCTCCTCGGGGTGTAACTTAAGGAGTGAGTGATGATTAGAAAGTTTCAGGAAAGGACCTCATGGACCAGATCTGATCTTTACTCCTCTCAACACTGTGCACACTCGACAACTTCAGAACAGTGTCTCTCTCATGTTATCTGACAGTGGTTTTGACTTTTTAGCATCAGGAAAGTCTTCACAGTCAAACATCACAGAGCCGTTTACACACAATGCCCTTCAGGATGTAGCCTCTGGCTTCCTTCTCTCAATCCAGATGTTTTCATTCACATATATTTATTCACTTGTTCTCTTATCCATTCTCTCTCCCTCCCCGTCTCTCTCCCTTCCCTCCCTGTCTCTCTCCCTCCCCGTCTCTCTCTCCCCTTCCCATCTCTCTCCCTCCCCGTCTCCCTCCCTCCCTATCTCTCTCCCCTCTCTGTCTCTCTTCTCTCCCCTCATCTCTCTCCCTCCCCCTCTCTCCATGCTAATGTAAAATCGAGAAAGAACACACTGCATGGATCTAAAGGCCCCAAATTCTGCATCCCGTTTCTATGGAGACTACATAAGCGAACTGTAAACCAAGATGGACATTTTGAAGTTTCAGAAAGAGGTCAGACTTTTTCAGACCTGGGCTCATTATCTTACCAACCAGACCACCTGAACTTCTGGGGCTTCCAAAATTATCAGTAATTCACTGAAAACTGAGGCAGAGCAAACCCGTGTGGGGAGTGGAGTTTTCTTGAAGGTGACACTATATCCTATTTTAACTGAAGACTACCAAGGAAGCAACTAGCTTGCACTTTGTTATGCTATGCATGTTTCAGCGTGATTTGAAAATGTGTGGAGATGCGCAGAAAGTCCAAACAGTGGTTGTGCCAGAGAGAAAAGGTTCCCAGAGAGCCCAGCAGTGAAAACGTCTCTCTCCAGTCTTGCAATAAGAGCTCCCTCCCAGAGCTCAGACCCGTGTGTCTTCCCTAAACCTCAGACACATCAGTTTGGAAACCAGTGCTAGGAAGTATCCAAGCCGCTCCCACCTGCTCTGCTCTGCTCATGGAAGGTAATGTTCCCTGAGGCTTTCCAGTGAATGGCCCTGAAACAGGCCCCAGGGAAGCTCAGACCAGAGGTCTGTGAGCTGGCTTCTGCTGCAGTCCTGGACCCTCGCTTGGATGTCCAGCGTCCATCCCTCTCCCTGTGTTTATCAAGGTGTGACACTGGGGTGTGGGGGGCAGGGGCCAGAGGGGAAGGTAGACAGTGGCGCTCTCATGCATCTGCCTTTATCACCACAAGAGGACACTGTGTCCCAGACAAGTGGAAGGACACATATTCTGCTCTAGCTTATACCATAGGGGGGAAAAATGCTCAATTTCTCAACATGCATGCTTAGCCTTGTATTTTCAGAGCCATGAATAGGACTGGATGGGAAGGGACTCTTATGAACCCTCAGGCCCAAATATTGGACTGTGGGATGCCCAACCCCAGATTATGTATCTGTTGTGCAACCGGACACCTAAGAGAAAATTGTAGGAGGGGCAAAAAGATTGTTAGCACCAAAGGCTCAGATTGCCTGCTGTTAGAGCATTCCCTACACCTGACAGGGAAAAGACCCATGAACTCTCAACAGTACAGCTGCCTGAGCAAGAACAGCAGGCATGCCAGTGTGGACAGAAGAACTCCACGTGGCCCCACCTCAACCGGAAGAGCTACAGGTAGTCAATGGCCACTGAGGGAGAGACGAACAGTTTCCCATAGGGACAAGCTTCCTCACTGGTGTCCAATCCCTCCTTGGTGCTTAGCCCAGGACACATGTACACGTGAGCAAAGCTAAATGAACTCAATAGGTGTGTGTGTGAGAGAGATATGTGATATATATATATATATGTATATATATATGTGATATATATATATTATATATATATATATATGTGTGGTCATGAATTGGGAACCACTGGAAGAGCTGGACATGGCAAGGGAGGGGTGAGGGTAGCATAGATGAAGTTCTCAAAATTTTTATTTAGCAAAATAAAAAGGAAAGGGAGGGAGGGAGAGAGGGAAGGAGGGAGGGAGGGAGAGAGGGAAGGAGGGTGGGGAGGAAGGAAAGAAGGAAGAAAGGAGAGAAGGAGAGGAGGGAAGGAAGGACCCTTGAGCCCTTCCCAGCATGGCTTGACTGTCTCTCAACTGCTCCAGGTAAATGCTTTAGCTCAAATGTCAGCATAGCTCTGGGGCTTTAAGTAATAAACTCAAGGACATGGAGAGATCAGGGCTTGGAGAGTGGGCTACGGTGCAGGTATAGGGATCTATACTAGCGAGGGGTCAGAGACCATAGCAAATATCCTCAAGTTTATGTTCTTTTATAGTATGTAAAATATGGAGGGAAAAATCATTTGTCTTTTCCCATGATGCATTGTGACAGATATACCATGCTAAAAGTTTTTATGCTCAACTTTTAATATTCTTTACAATCATTCCATCAAATTTTCAGTATAAGGATAAAGGCTGAAAGTCCAGCTGAGGGCACAGTATTTGTGCTGTCTGAATTTTGAGCACAGAGGCTCTGACTGTGGGTGGGAAATACACACGGGACAACTGGGAGAGCCCCGGCTGACAGACAATGCTAGTAATGGATGCGATCAATTCTGGAACCTTTCTGGCTTCATCTTGTCAGTTATAGATGGCAGTGATTGTCCTCCATCTAACCGTCATGTTCCAAACCCCAGCCTTGCCCAGCAATCAAAAGCATCACTGTCTATAACCCACAGAAAAGGAGTCCCTTCATGATAGAACAGTATTTGAAAACTTGTGGTTTGCACAGGTCTAATTTGATTCAGCCCTGAAAGAAAAACTTTAAAATATTGTTCTATTCAAAAAGTAATGCATATGTAAAAAACCAGAATCTAATATTACATGTTTTAGCAATTCATTAATAAACCATTACATTTACCAATAAACATTAAAATGGCTTGTCAACTTTAATTCACTACTAAATTTATCAATAAACATGACATGTTTTAATACATCAGTCAGGCTTCTAGACAGACGTGCCAAAAGGTTTTAGCTGAGAGACTCATGGGAGGTAGGAACCATGGCTTCATTACTCTAAATGCCTCATGCCCAACCTAATACTGATAACACAAACATTCATTAGATGAAAGGACAGAAAGGGATGAGTATTTTCTCATCACTTCCAAATTCACTTTCAGCTTGAATGGTCAAAGAACCTATTTTGAATATCCCAATATTTCATCTGATGAATGAGGCACGTCCCAGGGCTTTATGCAAATTGGCATTTTAAAGCTTCCTTCTATGAGCATCCTAAGCAACCCTGCCCACCAGGAACAAACGCCCCCTGGACACTGCTCACCTGCCATGTCGATGGCAAAAGGCCTGTCTTCTCTCCACCCGGTGTACCAGCCGACAACTTTGCCATTTTTCACCAACGGACGTTCATAGCGTCGCCCGCCAACTAGGCCCACAGGCCAGACAGAAACTTTGCGGGTGGTCCTCATCTACCAAAGGGGGAAAAGAGATGTGTTTTTGTTAATGTGTAGTGATCTATGTGGCAGGAATAAAGCTAGCATGGTTTTACATTTTTAAGGTTTCCAAATTGAATCTCCTACTCCAGTTCTTTGTCATTTAGCCCAAGGATTTTATGAGAAAATAAATTTGCTGGTGTAGTGGCACATGCCTTTAGTTCCAGTGCTTGGGAAGCAGAGACTTGTGGATCTCTGAGTTTGAGGCCAGCCAGAGACAAATAAACCCTGTCTAGAAAAACACTATACACTGGGTGTCAGTGCCCAAATATCACTTATTTGAAGACTACCTGTGATAACAAAATGTTCTCCATTTGTCTCAAAATGGAATCTTTTAAGATATGACTTCTTGTCTTCTAAAATGAGTCACTTTATTCCCACAAAACTTTATGATATCACTCAAAATTACTTTCGCCACACTTTTCATTTCTGTAGACACATACCTTGACTGGGAGGTAGAGGCAGGCAGATCTCCATGAGTTCAAGCAAGCCTGGTCTAAGGAAAGAATTCCAGGGCAACATAGTGAGACCCTGCTGAGAGAGAGAGAGAGAGAGAGAGAGAGAGAGAGAGAGAGAGAGAGAGAGAGAGAGAGAGAGAGAGAGAGAGGGAATAAAGACTATAGAACAAAGAAAATATTAAAGCCAGAGAAAAGTACTAACTCACCTGCAGAGGCAAATTCATCTTGATAACAATAGACATCTTGTCAGAAACCCTAATTGTTCCAGAAGCATCTATGATATAGTTCAAGCCTTGTAAGTAGACATCCCTGACAACTAAGATCATTATACCCAGCAAGATTGTCTTTTACAATTGACGAGGAAATAAAGACCTTCTAAGACAAGCACAAACTAAAAAAATAAACTAAGGTGCCTACACATTGAAGAATAAACTTAGCATCTTATTTCCCTCTGTGCACAATTCTTCTAACAAGAGCTCAGAAAGAATAAGTTTCATGAGAACAAGAGAAACAAATAAAAATTTGGAACAAATTAATCATAATTTCAGCAGATCTGAAAGCTTTGCAATGGATAATGAAAAAAGAACAAACTATATGTGAATCAATTAAAAACAGTAATACAAGAATCAACATTAGGCTGCTCAATGGCAGCCTATTGTAAATACATTTAACTTTTCTGTTAAGTACATTTAATGGAGATTTGCTGACCAATTTAAAAAAAAAAAAACAAGAGATGACTCATAGATAATGGTGAACGAAAAGCAAAATGTTGGAAAATTATGTTCCAAACAAAGACAAGCCAGAAGGTGACAAATGAAAACAAACTACACTCATATCTAACAAAGTAGACTCGAAGGAAAAATTTGTCGGACAAGATAAAGAAGAAATAACTCCTAAAAGATGTACCAATTATAAATACACCTACAAAACACTGACATACTAAATTTTGTAATACAAGCACTGTATTGCGTGTAAGGAAGCAGATGAGTCCAGATGTTCATAATAATTAGTGACTCAATAACTGTCGTCAAATAGATCACTCAGAAAATTGGGTTAATTGCACCATAGATCAAAGAGACTTCAGAGACATCTACTGAATAAATATTCTGTCAGAGTACAAGCTTCAGCTTCTCTCTCAGCACCCCATGGGCCCTCCCCTAAAGCAGAACACAGTTCAGGCTGTAACACAATCTTAGTTACTTTATCCTCTCTGTGATTAAAAAAAAAATATGCTCACAAAAGCGACTTAAGGCTTTACTTTTATTTTGGCTCACAGTTCCAAGGAGTTATAGTTCAAATGACACTAGGATCCGCCACTGACGTCACTCTCTGTCCACACAGAGGAATCTAGGAAATCTAGAAGACAGACTGGCTCACAAGACCTCAGGGCAGTTCTTGGTAAGTCACAGCAAGGCCCCACCTTGTAAAGATTCTAAAATCTTCCCAAACAGTGCCACCAGCTAGGGACCAAGGATTCACACACATGAGCCCGTGTGTGTGGTGTGTGTGTGTGTTGGGGGGCATTTCACATGTAAACTATAGAGGTCCATCTTAAATTCACAAGAATGAAACTAATTTCATTGAGAATGAAAGCACAATCAATGGCAACAACCTTTGGGATGAAGCAAAGAGATTTTTGGTTTTTTTTTGTTTGTTTTTTTCTACGCACCTGCCTTTATTGTAAACAGCAGGTGGGACACTTGTAGCAATGATAAAAAAAAAAGTAATTTACAAAAGCTGGGGCTTGGTGAAGCTGCTTGGTGGGCACCCCTGAGGGCTCCAACATAGAGAGAAAAGACTCCAAAGCCTATGCAAGTAAGGCCACCAAAGAGATGAGGAGTTCTTTGTAGATGTCTGTGTGTTCTTGGTGGAGGTTGCCTCGTAAACAACTAGGCAGAAGTACCACAGACAGGTGTGGGAAGACAGCAGGGTTGAGCAGGCTGGTGAACCTACTCATGACCTCCAGCTCCATTTTTGCCCCACACATGATGAGCTCCAGGGCCACTATGGGAAGATGCAAAGAGATTTCTACAAGAAAGTTTGCAACTTTGAATGTTTATATAACAAAGAGCAACAATGCTGATGATGATTCACTTAACACTGTCTAGACCAAACGCCAAATGAGTAAATGGAAAGAAATAATAAGTATCAGGGTAGAAATAAATGAAATGGAGATTAGAAGGACAGCATAAAGAATCAATGAAAACAACAAGTTGGCTCTCTGAAAAAAATGAATGAAATTGTCAGACATCAGCCAAGAGAAGCCCAGATATGAGAGGAAACATTAGAATAGATGCCAATGAAACCCAAAGGACCATGAGGGGACACTTCAAGAAACACATTCCAAACATGGAAAAACTAAAAGGAACAGATACATTTCGAGTCCCATGTGATCTATCAAGAGGGTGTAAACAACCACACAGAGCTCGTAAAGAGCAATGGGATTGAAACCATTAAGTTACTCAAGAAAGTAAAGTCCATGCTCAGGACAATCATTTCTCATTCTACCAGACCTTTGACAAACTCCAGTATCTCTTCATGATAAAACTCCAGACGAGAAAGTAATAGAAGGAGAATACTTTGAAAACCTTACCACAACATTATACTAAATGAGGAAAAACTCCAAATAGTTCCTCTAAAATCAGGACTGAGACAAAGGTATCTACCTTCTCTAGTCAATACACTGATTGCTGCTTTAACTTTTAGGACAGCAAGGAAAGAGGTGAAAGGGATACAAACAGGAAAGGAAGGAACCAGTATTTCTATTTGGAGAAGGTATGATCTTATATTTAAAAGATACTAAAGGCCTCTCTAGAAAACTGTAAGAGTTTTAATATGTTTAGCTAAGTACCAACATACAAAATTGACCTAGTTAGAGTTACTGCTGCTGTGATGAAATGTCATAATCAAAGCAAGTTTGATTATGAATGAAGGGGTTTGTTTTGCTTATATTTCCACATCACTCTTCACCATTGAGAAAAGTCAGGGCAGAAACTCAAACAGGGCAGGAACCTGTAGGCAGGAGCTGATGCAGAGGCCATGGAGAAGTGCTGCTTACTGGCTTGCTCCTCCTGGCTTGCTTAGCCTGCCTTCTTGTAGAACCCAGGACCATCACCCCAGGGATGACTCAACCCTCAATGATCTGGGTCCTCCCCTACCAATCACTAAGACACTGTCCTATAGCAGTGTTCTCAACCTTCCTATTGCCACACCCCTTTAATGCAGTGTTTCCCCCAACCATAACATCATTTCCATGGCTACTTCATAATTGCTACTGCTATGAACCACAAGTAAATATCTGTGTTTTCCAATAATGTAAATATCTGTGAAAGGGGTTATGACCCACAGGTTGAGAAGCACTTCCCTACAGGTTTGTCTATAGCCCAATCTTATTGAGGTGTTTTAAAAAAATCAAGGTTCCCTCCTCTAAGGTGACTTCAGCTTGTGTCAAGCTGACATAAAATTATCCAGCACCAATGACCCCTTGTCAGCTTGACACACAAACACACCACGGTTAAGCCACAACCTCCCCTTTCTCATCCATCTTGAGATCTCACATTAAAAACACAAATAACTTTGAAAGTCCCAGTCTTACAAAAAAAAAATCCAAAAGTTCAGTTGCTTTAAACTATTCTATCTTTTTAAAAAGCCATAGTTTCTTTTACAAGTACAAACTCTTTTAACCGTGGGCACCTATAAAGATCAAAATTAAGTTAAATACCTTCTTACTTCGAGAGGAAGAACCAGGACACGGTCTTAACCAGAGCAGAGCAAAGCCAAATTCCCAACAGTGTAAATAACTCAAGTTCAATGCCATGATCCACTCATGAACCTCTGGGCTGCTCAAAAGGCTTAGCTGTCTAGCTCTGTCATCTGCAGCACGCACAGCTGGCTCCTCTCCTCTGCTCTTGGGGGTCATTCCATGATAGCAGCATCTCCAAAATGCTGGAGTCTCCTGGGCCCTCTCCAGGGACTCCATCCCTGTGCTCAGCCTCAGATGCTCTCCATGACCCCTTCCTGCCTTCAAAACCAGTATCACCTGGGTGAATCTGAGTAACCAAGTTCAGCTGCTAGCATGAGACACAACCTTGCCCATGTCAGGAACACAGCCTCTGCGTGCTTACTTTCAAGATTTCATTTCAACAGTGATGGTCTCTTTTTAATCACCACTAATTTCTCAGTTCCAGCCGACCAGCATCAAGGACCCCAGCAAAGCAAAGGTTTCATTTTGGTGCTTCTGGTAACTTCTTAATAGCATTGGGTTCATCCACCCTAGGTAACCAGAACCACAGAATCTTAATTCAATATAACAAATGCCCCCCAAAAGAGTCTTTATACTTCCCTCTGAAACTTCACAAGCCAGGCCTCCAGCTTCTGCATTGCCCCGAACAATCTTATTTTCCAAACTCCTACAGAACAGTCCACTAAGCTCTCAGCACACACGGCTCTTTTAGCCCAAAGCAACATAGATAGGAAAGAGTTTATTTGGTTTAAACTTACATATTACTGTTCATCAATGAGGGAGGGCAGGAACTCAAACAGGGCAGGAACCTGTAAGCAGGAGCTGATGCAGAGGCCATTAAGGAGTGCTGCTTACTGGCTTGCTCCTCTGGTTTGCTCAGCCTGCTTTCTTATCCACCCCAGGAATGCCCCACCCACCATGGGCCAGGCCCTCTATCACTAATCACTAATTAAGAAAATGCCCTACAGGCTTGCCTACAGCCCAGGCATACGTAGGCATTTTCTTAATTGAGATTCCCTCCTCTCAGATGGATTTAACCCTGTGTCAAGTTGATAGAAAACTACCCAACATAGACACCAACAGATAAAAACTAGTAGCTTTTCTATATCATAATAATAACAAACTTGCTAAGAAAGAAATCAGGGCACAATCAGATTCACAATACCCCCTCCTTCCAAAAATAAAAAGAATAAATCTAGGAGGTGAAACCTCTATAAGAAAAACTTTAAGACACTGAAGGAAGAAATTGGAGAAAATTCTAGAAGAGGTAAAGACTTTTAATGCGTGAGGAGCGGGAGTGTTAGTGTTATGAACATAGCTATATTCCTGAAAAGCAACCTCTAGACTCAATATAATTCCCATTGAAACGATGACATTATTCATAAAAATACAGAAAAAAACCACTTAAATTCATATGGAGGCACATAAGACTTTGAATAATAAAAGCAATCCAATTCAAAAGGAAAAAAAAATATGGCTCACATCAAAACACCTGGACCTCAAATTATTCTACAGAGAGATAGGGACAGCATAGTATCGGCACCAAACAAGACACTTGGACCAATGGGAAAGAGAGCCCAGAAGTAAGTTCACCAAGCTTGGTCACGAATATTTGACAAAGATGCAAGGTACATTGAAACAAAGAGGCACTTCTTTCAAGATGAAGGGTCAGAGAGATGTCTCAGTGGTGTAGGGTGCAACCACACCCACCGTACCTCCACCTCCAGGAAGATTCCACGGGCAACTGCACTCAGGTATGTACTACTCCCATATCCCCATACATCACGCCACTAAAAAAAATAATAAAAACAAATTAGAGAAAGAGTCGATGCTGGCTATCCACAGACAGAAGGAAAAGGCGACACTCGTTCCATATATGTCACCCTGCTCCAAAAACATTCAAATTGGATCAAAGATCTTAATACAAAACAAAACAATGGAACTGTTAGATTGAAACATGGGGGAAACACTTCACAATCCATGCACAGGCAAAGAGTTTCTGAAAAGGACTCTGGCCACTCAGGAAATAATAGCAAGAGTTGACAAATGGGATCACATAAAAAAGACACATGCAGCAGGACAAAGAGCCTACAGAACGGGAGAAAAATTGATCCAACTATACATCTGACAAGGGATTCATATCTGTAAAGGCCTTAAAACACACACACACACACACACACACACACACACACACACACACACACACACACACCACCCAGTCAATAAATGGGAAAGTAGAACTGGCAATTCTCAAATGCAGAAACAGTTAGTACACAAGAAGAATGTTTAACATCCTTAATCAGCAGGGAAATGAAAAATCAGAATTAAATTGAGAGCCAGGCATGGTGGCACAGGCCTTTAATCCCAGCACTTGGGAGGCAGAGGCAGGTGAGTTTGGGGCCAGCATGGTTTACAGAATGAGTTCCAGACTAGCTATGGCTACATAGTGAGATCATGTCTTAAAATAAATGAATAAAAATTAAAACTACACTGAGATTACAACTCACAATGGTTGTGATGACTACAAACAAGGGGTCATGCTAGCAAGAATGTGTGGGTGGGTGGGGGGACAAGAGGCTCACATACTGTTGGTAAGAATTTAAATACTGCAACTGGAGAAATCAGTATGAAGATTCCTCAACACATTAAAAATACGTCTATGCTATGGACCCTGGGCATATACCCGCAGGAATTGGGGTCAGCACACCACATGTATGCTTACCCAACCACATCTACTGTAGCTCTGCCCATAGTACCAAGACATGAAGTCAGTCCAGATGCGCCATCAACAGAAAAATGGATAAAGAAATGTGAGACAGACATAAATTGTTCTAGTCACTCATTTTTATGTCATTCTCAGGAAAGTGGGTGGAGCTAGGGAGTATCCTGTCAAGTTCAATAAGCCAGACTCAGAGCTATAAATATCACATGTGTATTCCTCACAGGTGAACTCTAGATTTAAAAACATTAAAACATTCATGTATAGAGAACAACTATAAAGACCCTAAAGTTCCCTGTATAGACTGTGAGAAAGCCGGAATTAGAAGATGCTGGCAGGGGAGAGAGCCATAGATGTCTAGGGATTCTCTACAGACCAGAAGACATAAACTCTGACGCTCTACAATGACAGTATTTTGAAAAGCATGGCTTGACTGTGTATTTGACAGGATCTAGAACAGTGGCTTTCAACCTGTGGATCGTGACCCCTCAAAGGGATCATATATCAGATACCCTGCATAGCAGACATTTACATTACAATTTATAACCATGGCAAAATTACAGTTTTGAAGTAGCAATGAAATAATGTTATTTTTTGGCGCAGGGGGTGGGGGGTGGGGGGTCACCACCACATGTGAACTGTATTAAGATTAGTGGAGCCAACGCGTTCTCCTCCTCCCTGGCAGCAGACAAAAAGAGACCAGCTGCCTGTAGTTCTTGCTGCCATGATGTTTCTGCTTTGTCCCACTGTACTCTGGAACTAGGAACCACAGCAAACACGTCCTCCCTCTTAAGGGGCTTTTGTTGTGTATTTCATGTAAGCAATGAGGAAACTAACTAAATATACATAACTGTGTTCCCCCCCCACGACAGGACATAAAAGAACAAGAACTATTCATGGGGCATAAGAGCGCCAAGTGGGAGGAAGAACAAACAAGGAAGGATAACGAGATATGAATGGGTTTAAACCATAGAGACATACATGATTGACAACGTCATTACGAAACTCATTATTATGTATGCTAATTTAAAAAATTATAAAAAGTGACATAAAAACGATTGTAAATCAAGAATTATTTTTATGAAAAAAAAAAGAATGTTTTACCAGGGGAGTTTTCCCAATGCAATTGGAATGCAAGTCATGCCATGAGAGAGAAGTAATTAGTTCTCCCATTAGCCCAGCATTCCAATTCTATTTATTATTAACAACCCACCTTGTTCTAAAAAGATTTAAGGGGATGAAGCATCTGAGGCAATGAAAGTCTGATTGCATTGTTCTCCCCCAAACGTGAAATGACTATTTTTATAGTTTCTGTTACTTTTATACTAAATCATTTACAGTTACCTTGTGTTAGCTCATATCAACTTTTATAATTTTTTTTTTTAAAGAAAAGTTCCGCTGAGTTTTAACTATAACTGCAGCAAAGTGTGCAGGCTGCACTTTTGGAACTCATTGCACAGTTAGGGGCCATTTTTAGCTCCCTTTGATACAGGGCTGAGTATCTATGGCTGCTTTAATAAGACTAAGTTCTCCCCCTTTCTCCTGTTGTCTATGGACATCTAATTGCTGTTAAAAAAAAAAAGTACCTAATTGACAAGGTACAGCTGAATCATCTTTGAATCTTTGCCAAAAAAAAAAAAAAAAAAAAAAAAAGCTGGTGAGCACACGGGCGTGGGTTTGCTTCTGGAAGCTCTGCTCAGATCCATTGTTTGTCCATCTAGTAACCTTGGGGGCAAAGTCATATGGTTCAAGTTATTTCCACTGTCCTGTGTCCTTTGCATATCCATATGGGGTTCCCGTGTTGTCGGTTTCAGCATCGACTACTCCAGCATGGACTGACACATCAATTTGGTGAGAACAGCACCTTTGCCATGACCTTCCCAGGAGCATGGCTGCTCTCTCTCCTTCCCTCCACTGGCTCTTTCTGGACTCAGCTCTTTATCAGACCTCAGGGCTGCTTCGGAGATGGAAGTCTTGAATCAGTATTAATGAGTCCCAGGTCATTTATTTAAAATATTTGCATGCCCAGTCTTCTCTGTAGTTTGGTTAAAAAACAGAGATCATTTACCAAAGTTTTCACAACATAACCCAATTCACTACACATCCAGGTTCTTCCCCATACAGATTCCAGACAGTTAACATATGTCCTTGTCTTCTAAACATCCAGAAAACCCAGTCCAACTTGGTATACATGTGTCATTTTCATTAACAGAGTGGTTTATATCATTAAGACACTAAAAATAGTACCTTGTGTTTTCTTTGGGGGGGGTGTATTGTAATCTCCCATCTTTCCCTTCTACCCCCAGAACCACAGATTTCTGTCTTGAAATTTTTTCTTTGAAAAATTTAGTTTGTGTGTGTGTGTGTGTGTGTGTGTGTGTGTGTGTGTGTTACATGCATAGGAATGTAGGTGACTGTGGGGGCTAAGTTAGGGAGTTAGGTTCTTTGGAATGGAACTTCCAGGCCCTGAGAGCATCCCAATGTGGGTGCTTGGGGACTGGACTTGGGTCCTCTGCAAGAGCCCAATGTGCCCTTAATCTCTGAGCCATCACTAGCTCTTCTATGTCCCCTTGGTAGTAAGTTGTGCTCTGCATTCAACATCCCAAATAATGCTTGACAAGTACATGCCATGTACTCACTTAAATGTGGGCCCAGCAGGTTGTACTGCGGAAGTAGAAGAGGTGTGGCCACAGTCAAAGCGGGAGGATAAGAACAGAAGGCAAAAATGTTTTGAGGTGCCAGTGAGAAAGCTCAGTGGGTTGAGGTGCCTGTGCACAGGCCTGACCGCCTGAGCTTGATCCTCTGATCCCACAAGGTGGCAGGAGAGAGCAGACTCCTAAGAGCTGTCTTCTGATACACTACACAACACACAAGCGCGCGCGAGCGCACACACACGCACACACACGCACACACACGCACACACACACACACACACACACACACACACAGAGGGAGAGCCAGCTGCAATAGACACAAAGACATACAATAAATATGATTGATAAGCAAAAACGTTTCTAAAACATAAAAAGCAAAACTATCATTAAAAAAACAGACAAGGGCTAAGGACATGTAACAGCTGCTGAATAAATGTGAAGACCCTAGCTTGGATCCCCAGAGCTCATGCGAAATTGATGAAGGTGTGTCTGCAAACACAGTGCTTTTACTGCAAGATGAGAGATGGAAGACAGAATCCCCAGAAGACTGCTAGGCTGTTATCAAATAAGAGACCCTGTGTCAAATAACGGGGAAGGCAAGGGTTATACACACACACACACACACACACACACACACACACACACACACACACACACACACACACACACACACGCATGAGCATACACACACGCACGCACGCACACACGCACACACGCATGTGTACACATACACACACGTACACATGCACACAGGACACAGGGGCGGGGGATAGTGCACAAGAATAGGACTGCTAAAAAGGGGACTATCAAGCATGGCCATAGAATTTAAGCTGGCTTTGTGTAGCCTTTTCATTCAAACTAGGCCATGAAAGTCACACAGGATTCTGCCCACAGAATAAAGACTGACCTTCGAGCAGATCAGGCTAACATCAGCTGCTGTTTCACTTTGGCAGAGGGCAGGATGCTGAGATGATGGGCAGGACCATAGGAAGCCAAGTGATGCTGCAGGATGATGTTTGCAAGTATGCTAACTTCTTCTCTCTCTCTCTCTCTCTCTCTCTCTCTCTCTCTCTCTCTCTCTCTCTCTCTCTCTCACACACACACACACACACCACACATACTCTCTCTCGCCCTCTCTCACACACACACTCTCTCTCTGTCTCTCACACACAAGATTGTCATTTAAATAGTTAAAAAAAAAAGTTGAATAGGTCCAGGAGCCCTTGCATTCTGGCAGAGCATTGCGAGTCAATGGGGAGGGCATTGTCACAGAATCAGATACTCAGTCCTTCCATACAGGACCACTGTCCTCTAAAGAGCATGGACATTTCAAAGGAAAATAGCACAGCTATTTACAGGGCTTCTTCATTCCCCCTGGGATCTAACCTTTGTTCTGTGTCCTTTTTGCTCAACCTACATGCCTTAAGGATTCCTTGGCTGCAGCTTGGCTCAGAAGGGGAAAAATGTTACAGCTGATTACTGCTGCAAGTATGAGCTCCCTCTAATAACTGAGATGTTATCCATGTTTTGAAGCTTTTCCATGTTGTTACTTTACTAATGCAAAATAGCATTTACATAACAGTCACAACTTCAGGTGCCTGATGTGAGTCCCAATCTAAAATAGAAATAAAGCTAGGAGCATGAAGGGGGAAGGAGTTACAATATTATGAACAGGTCTGGCCCCAAAAGACACCATCTTCTTATTTATTCAATACCAATGTAATAATCTGTCAGTTAATCCTCCTGCCATAGCTTTCAATTAAATGGACCGGGCAGGCAGGGCTTGAATAGTAATGCTGGACAGCTAAATTCACATCACCACACCATCAATATTACAAAGGACACACAAGATACAGTTAGCATTCCCTCACATATTTTTGCCCAAGCAATTATGACAATTGACTATAAGAAAAGTTACATGAATATGGTAGCCATCTTATAATACTTTTATTCATTTCATTTTTTATGGAAAATGATTTTTTTCATACAATATATCCTGATTATAGTTTTCCCTCCCTCTGTTCCTCCCTCCTACGTCTTTCCCACCTCCCCTCCCTTTCAGATCCACCCACTTTCTTTCTCTCATTAGAAAACAAATAGGCATCTAAGGAATAATAAAAAAATATCAATATAAGACAAATCCCAGGAAAATGGCATGCAAATCAAAAAAAAGCCAGTGACACTTTTAATTGCATCACTGTCTTCTACAGGGAAGAGGGGGGCACCAACCTCTACACTGCAAGACAGCTGGCTTTTACCAATATCCAGCTCCTACACCATGCATCATCTGCCTTCCTGCAGCTTTAGACTGTGAGTTCTCATCCCTCCCATGGCAATGGTTAACAGTCGCCCTCAGCAACTGGCAACTCTTGATGCAACTAATTCAGCATGGTGTCTTCAGTGTGACTTTATGAATCTCGGATTTTTTGCCCATTTTTAATTTCAAGATTATGCCTTTTCCACATTGTGAACTTTGGAGGTATATAAGCAAATTATTCTGGGGAATCTAAAAATGCCAGAAAACAGAAATGTCCTTGAGACTACATTCTCAGCCTTTCTCCTGTCTCATTGGGTAGAAGGCTGAATCTACGTCATCAACAACTCCATCATATTTTCCACAGTCATGCATGATGCTGTGCTTATCTCTGAGCAAGGGGGCCCAAGGTCTTCAACTCACAAAACCAAAATTCTAAGAGAGAGAGAGAGAGAGAGAGAGAGAGAGAGAGAGAGAGAGAGAGAGAGAGAGAGAGAGAGAGAGAGAAACAATTATACAGCCCACTACAGAATTAGTCATGTGTGTTTTTCCTGGTTAAGGGTATACAGGAAATGGCGTTATGAGAGAGTACTGTAGGAAGCTGACCTGGTCCCTGGACTGTTGGGGTTTCCTCAAAGAGATCTCAAAGAGTTGCGCCTAAAGCATCAATAATACATATCACAAAGGATGCTCTAGGACTTCTGAGACACTCACCATGTTCCCACCGTGTACTTTCATCAAAGACTGGTTGCAGGTGATGGTGTTAGGGACTCCAATTCTCATAGCTGGAGTGAAAATTTAAAGATTGGCAGGTTGGAGGCTCAAATATGGTAATGGAGTAGTTCAATTGTCATTCTGAACTTTATGTAGTTTTGTGATAGACAAGTGTATCCATACCAGTTATTATATACCTATTTCCCTGTGATATAAGCTGAGGGTTTAGAAACAATGAAACTCTGGTAGCAATGAGTACAACTACAACACAGATTTTATTCTTGTATCATCTTCCAATAAAAGGAACCAGACTGACTTAAATGAACAGCTGGTTTTAGGCCTAGGTTAAGAGATATGGAAGATTTTTTTCCTGAGGTATGTAGTTAGTCCAGAAACAGGGAAGTGCTCAGAAATAAAATACCTAAATTACCTACATGTGAGTGGGGGCATATCAAAGGCAAGCAGGAGTCAACTGAAATTCTCCTGGCAAAGCTAGAATAATATGAATGGAGAAACTGATTACAACCCAAGCTGTGAAACAAGAAACTACTGATCTACATTGACACAATAAGTGGAGGGATAGTCAAATTTTATGTGGAGAATCCCAAATAACTTACATTGGAAACCCCGAGAACATAGATCATAATTCTGCTTGTTATGTGTGTGTGCTATGTCTAAGGATGTCTTTCCAAAGGGTCCAATATGGAGGAGGGGAGAGGAGAGATCTTCTACAGTGAAGGAGTGGCTAAGTCCTGTCTTGGGTAAGTCAAGGCCAACATCACCATTGATAAAACACATTGATCTTCCATATAGGCCTTTTATAGGATATGGTGAGACTGGTCCTTACAGGTGGGGGTAGTTTCTAATGCTACTCCAGTATAGAAAGAACCACAAATCCCCCAAACACAGCTGACTCTAGGCCTGGGGTGGAAACTGTACTAGATGAGCCTGGTGCAGTTCCCAGTGCCAGAAGGTAAGGGGGACATTTGATGATCAACCAAATAACAACCTAAGCAAACCCACTTTAACTGAAACCTAATGGCTAATGGTGGAACTACTGAACAGCAAAACACACAGTGTTGTACTCTTGACATGTTATGGCAACGCACTCTGCCCTGTGATTTGCGTCTCCAAATGCCTAAATCTCAATCTAATTGTTCCTGCAGAAGAGTATCCAGCAAATACTGGTACTGACCAGTACTCAAAAACTGTGAAAGTTGCCGAAAATATAGAAAATCTCTAATGTCATGGCCCAGGCAAGCAAAAGGGGGCAGGATAACTAAACACAAGGAGGAATCATGGACAGGATCCTGAACAGAAAAGTACCCTGTGGCATCAGAATGGAGACCAGACTATAGCTAATTTTGGCTTATTAAATGTGCCACAGATCTATCACTTAGTATAAGTAATGGGAACCTAAGTACAAAGCACTTGGAAACTCTGTAGTATATAATTCATGTGTTTACACCTAGTATAAAACAGGTGTTTCGAAAAGTAACACCACATGTTTTCACTCATATGTGGAGCCTAGCTGTGAATTTTAAGATTTGTGTGTTAAATTTGGAGTGTCTGCAGAGGCCAGAATGCCAGAAAGGGAAAGGGTAGGGAAAGACTATCAAGTGGGGGAAATGATGATATAAAATGGGACAAAGGGGAAGGATAGGGGTTCGGAGAAGCACTGGCCAAAACTAAAGATGTTTGAAAAGGCATATGGAAATCTACTGCTGTGGAAGCTAATTAAAAATATATAATTAAAGTGGAATTTCAACCAAAGGACTCAGAGTAGTGAATGCTGCTCTCAGAAGTTATAGGTTAAACAAAATCAAAAAGTGTCTGAAACTCACTGTGTTGTTTCAGACAATTGTTGATGAAGGAAGATGTTAGCGCATTTCATTCAAAGTCCAAGAGCATGTGTGGAAAATGGTCCTAGGTGTCTCACCATTGAACACAATGTTAGAAACAAATGCTCTGATTGTACAAATGCTGAGAACGGGACACCTCCTGATGAGCTGTTGTCAGGGAGGCCTCACAAGTTCCCCAAACAATATAAGTGATTACCATCACCAATCAGAACTAGACAGTAAGACTCTGTTGCTGAAGAGAGCATACACTTGTCGCAGGACAGGGAAATACCAAGTTGGAGCTGGACTGGAAGCTTGCTCCCTTCTGGAAGCTTCCCCAGCACAGGAAGGGTGCGGTGGCAGACACTGGGGAGGAAAAGCCATCTCCCACAACTGTGAACTCCTGGAACCAGGCAAGAGATGCCCAATGGTGTGAGGACAGCCTGACTCTCATGGGGTGACCAGCCACTTTCTGATTGAATTTAACTTCATCAACCTGCTCAAAAGCCCACAGCTGTTGTGGTCATAGATCCTCATGGGGAACCTAGTTACTGCTGTATTTGCCAAATGGGCATGTTGTCAAATGGCTGGAACATGTAAGTTTGTACCCACTGTTTCTGCTGTTTCCAATCTTGGTCAGAGAAGCTTCATTTTGTAGTGGGCAGCGGGCAATGCATAACCAGCCAAAGTATGAAACTGACTGTTGAATGCTCAGTCCTAAGTGGGGTACCCATAATCGCCTCTTCCAAGGTGCAGGGGACATCTGGGAAAAAGGAGCTATAAAGACCCTAAGACCCAGAGGACCGAGGAGAGTGTTGTGACAAGACATGGCTGTTTTGTTCATAAACTCATGGCAGCTGTGGTTACCTGCACAGGATCTTCACAAGACTGGGCCCACCAATGTCACCGTTAACTGGGGAGGGGCTCATGAGGTTCCCATCTCCCTGAGGAGCGATCAACCGTCAATGGTTACTGCGGGGAAGGGAGCCATCTTTTTCAGTGGTGGAGCCACTGGTAAGTTGCCCAAACTTTAGTAACTAAGCTTATACCTATACACGCAAAAGAAGCCCAAGTTAAACATGCACGCACTCAAAGGACATCAAAGTACAAAGATGTTTTGAGAAGGAGTTCATAGGAGTGGGAGGGGAATAGAAAAAGGTAATAGGGGTGAATATGATCAAAATATACTATACACATGTATGAAATTATTAAAAAATAAAGTTTTTAAAGGTCTATATAGTTTTTAAACACCCAATTCCTAAGGAAGCATTGGGCTTACTCGTCATGTATGACTTCCTATGTTTCCCAGAGTCAATTTTTTTACTCGCTTCCTATACTCATGCAGACTGGCTTTGCAAGCTGGAGCATGTAGCCATTAATGACCCTAAGGAGAAGTTTGTTTTAAGCTGAGATTTGTTGCCTGAAGTCATGGTGGACGCCTATATCCCAGCACTCTGGAGACTGAGGTAGGAGGGCCACGAATTGAATGCCAGCCTGGTCTACCTAGCAGAATGTGAAGCAAGGGCAGGGGGCTGAAAACAAAAGAACGCTGAGATGTATTAAATTTAAAAAGTCAGGCTTCTGACTTCGGCAAACCGGGCTAGCCTTTTGTGTGGCAAGTGGCATGGCGCGTGGAAGTCCCTTTCTTGTCAGCCTCAGCCCCCTTTCGGGTGCCATTCTCCATCACAGCTCCATGCACTACCTGCCTATGTGAGTGAGACGCACCCCTCTTTAGAGTGGGAAATGGGGACACAGACTGAACGAGCTGTGTGAAGAAAGTAGGAAGGCAACATTACTGGGTACATGGAAATTTGGGGTGTTCTTAGGTACATGTAGAGAAGATAGAAACTAACCAGAATACCAACCATGAGGCGTATGTAGGAAGCGGACATGAGTAACAACTTTACCAAATGAAAATATATGTTGAAAAGTTAGAGTTTTAAAATGAAGGGAACTGCTTATGCAAGAACAGCCTCACTTAATTATACTAATAAACTTAAGGCCTGTGAACCTGTGAATCCCAGGATAGGCTACTTGGGAGGGGCTGGCCGGAAGAGGCTTTGCTAATTATAGAGCTGCGGTTAAGTAAGACAAAGTGGAATTAGTGGAAAGAGAGTATGCAAATACACAGAGGAGACGGAAGTTCCCTTGTGGTCAGTTGACTTTTGAAACATCAGTGGAGCAAGCAGGGAGGAGGACAGTGTTTTCCATACACAGGCCTGGAACAAACAGACATCTGTGTTAGAACAAGACTGATAAGGAGTAAAGAGAACTTGCTGGCTGTTGATGGAAATAATAATCAGCAGAGCTGTTATGGAAAAGTGTGGAGATGCCTCAAAAGAGTAAACTCAGACCCACCATTACCCAGCAATCACACCACTATGTGTACATCCACAGGATGAGAAATTGGTGTGTTTAAGAAAATTCGCAGGACTGGGAATCAGCACGGAGAGACTGCACACTTAGCATATGCAAGGCTCTGGGTTGACGCCTCAGCATGGCAGGGACATAACATTTTCAAAATACAAAAGAGCTTTCACATTCATCCTAGTAAGTAGTCGAGACTTGAAAGCAAGTTAAGCGTTCAGCAATGGACATCCGGCAAAGACTGACTATATGCAATACACAGGCAGATGAATAAATGAAATAGGTCCAGTCATTTGTGACATTGCTGATACTAGAGAGCCATGTTAGGTGCAGGCACATGGGCACAGGAAGGAAAATGCCACATAATCTCACTTATATGTGGAATTATAAAGATAAGCCACCAGGAGCAGGGAGTGAAAGCATGGTAACCAGTGGCCGGCCAGAAAGAGATGGAGGAGTTTTGGTCAAAGAACAAGTAATTTAGATAGATAGTAGGAGAAGGCCAAGTGACCCACTATGCATTTTAGTGACTACAGTTGACAAAAACATGTTTAAAATTGCCAAGAGCACAGGTTTTAAGTTCTTACCATAGGATTGAATATGCATCAATATATTAGTTAATTCACTTGATCTACCCATTCCACAATATAGACACATATATCAGAACAAATTACATGCCATAAAGATACCACAGTTTTCCTTTTTTAAAAAATCATGTTTTTGATTTTTTATCTGTGTTTAGGCTGCATGTGTGTTTGCGCACTGAACCTAGGTCCTCTACAAGAGCAGCTAGTGCTAACTGCTGAGCCATCTCTCCAGCCCCGCAAAGTTTGCCTTTGTCAAATAAAACAACTGAAACAATGATTTGGAGAACAAAACACTGTGTCTGTCGTTTCTCAGAGAGTGGGAACAGAGATTCCCAGAGAGATAGTGTGTCACTTCAACTTCATGTTATGGTGGCATAGACAGGAGGTCCAGGTGGAAATGGGCAGACCAGGGCATGTAGACAGACAGACAGACAGACAGACAGACAGACAGACAGACAGACAGCCGAGCGAACATGTAGACAGGCAGACAGCAGCTGACAGCAGCCAAGTGTGCTCTACCTGCATTGGGGAACCAAGGCATGCTGAAGGCTTAGGGACAGTTATCTGGGAGTTCTCTGGCAGTTCCTTGCCCCCCCCCCCCCCACACACACAGAGGGTATCAGATGACAGGCTGGTGTGAAGCCAACAATCACTTACCGGACTCAGTTGTGAAGAAGCCGGCTGACTTTGAGCTGCCTTACTCTGAGGGAGAAGACTTTAAGACAGGACTCAGAAAATGGTACCCAAAGTCAGCCCTGGACACTATGCTGATGGACTGCAGAGGCGCTGGAGACTTGCTGTACACGTAGGCAGTACAGGACATTGAAACAGAATGGGTGGAGCCCACACAGGCTCAAAGGGAGGAGCTCAAGGCACTCCAGGAGAAGGAGAACCAAACGAAGTTTCCAGAGCTGTCCCAGGAGGTCCTGCACTATGGCTACGTTCAACTGGATACCTGTACCTGCAACCACCCAGAACCTGGCGGTGGGACTGTACTTTCCATCGGCAACAGCGAGATCAGCTGCTGTGTGTGTAACCCTGCCGGACCACCAGACTGGGGACTTGGCTTTCCAGATGAGTGGAGTAAAGTGCTGGCAGGTGACTTTCCTTGGCACTCTGCTGGATACAGATGGGCCCCAGCGAACTCTCAACCAGAACCTAGAGCTGAGATTTCAGTACAGTAAAGTAGTGGTTTGTTGTGTGCACCAAACAGGCCTTTCTCCTGAGTAGCTGCCTGAAGATGATTTCAGGAATGTGGCAAAGCTCTCTGAGGAGAATC
This sequence comes from Cricetiscus sungorus, assembly GCA_030556225.1. NCBI lineage: Eukaryota > Metazoa > Chordata > Mammalia > Rodentia > Cricetidae > Cricetiscus > Cricetiscus sungorus. Next base: position 16,749,157 of record JANBXA010000641.1, read on the forward strand.
CAGAAATGATCGAGGTTCCAGAACAAGGCAGAAGTAAGAAGCAGTTGGTCCAACTGAGCCAGTAGAAAGACTGTTTTAATTTTCTGAGAAAAAGCAAGATGAAGAAAGCTGACTGTGTTTGGGGAACCCTGATGGAAGCAGGTCTCTGAAGAGGCATCATCTTTTAACCTGTCTTCAGGGCTGTTTTAAGACAGTGCCAGAGTTTGGGTTTCTTTGACACGGAGGTACCCTGTGTTCATCAGTCTAACTGGAACACTCTGTAACTCTTAGGATTAAAACGGTGTAGGAACCAAAGCTGTAGCATTGGCTTACGTGGCAGGTTCAAATCTACCAACAACAGAAGGTTTATTCTGTTTTCCCTCCAGGGTAGATCTGTATTCGGCTCTGTGACCTTTTGTATGTTCTGATACTGCAGGGATTAAAAAGCTTGTTCTAAACCACATGACTGCATTTGGCACCAAGGTAGATCCACCAGCTCAGGAAAATATGGCTCCTGTGACCTATCCAGAGAGCAATAGGAGACGATAATATTCTGCCCACTTCATCACCTACTGCTGAGTCCTCTAACACAGATGACCCTGAAGTAATAGCTGCCCTGGCCTAAGTGACCTCACTGTATGGTTGAATTCCCTTTTTCTTTCTTTCTTTCTTTCTTTTTTTTAATTAATATCTTTTTTTAGTCTGTGTAAAAGTCCTAGCTGTCCTGGAATTCACTCTGTAGACCAGGTTGACCTCGAACTCACAGAGATTGTATTCCACTCTTAGACTGGATTCTTGCCTTGGAGAAATGGCTCAGTAGTTAAGAACATTTGATGCTTTTTTTCAGGTTTGATTCCCATAGTGCATATGGTGGCTCACAACCATCTCTCCAACTCCAGAGGATCCAACATCTTCTGGCCTCCTCTGGTACCCATACATATGTGGCAATACACATACACATAAATAAAAGCAAATAAAAAAAAAACTGAAAGAAAAAGAGTCTCAACCCTTTTATTCCCATCTTCATAAAACAAATGCTTCAAACAAGCCTGTAGGGCAGTTTCTTAATTAATTAGTGGTTGATCGGGGAGGGCCCAGCTCATTGTGTGTACTGCTGTTCCTGGGCCAGTGGTCCTGGTTCTATAAGAAAGCAGGTGGAGCAAGCCAGTAAGCAGCATCCTCCATGGTTTCTGGGTCCGTGTCCTGTTTGAGTTCCTGTCCTGACTCCCTTTGGTGATAAATGGTGAGGTAGAAGCTTAAGTCTAATAAACCCTTTCCTCCCTGCCCCCCCCCACAAAAATGCTTCAAAAGGGGAACATAGACAAAATTATAAAGGCTAATGTTTATACAGTTTATAAACCAATGACAGAAAATATAGGAGAATATTCATGAGATTTTAGGATCTGCAAAACTCCTTGAGATAGTACAAAAAGTGTGAAACCTAAAATTCCCACAAATTGGATTTCACCAAAATAAAAATTCACTGTTTTCCAAAAGATATTGTTAAAAGGAACCCAAAACTTTAAGAGCAACTCAAAGATAACACTTTGACACCTATACCTGACAAAGCCCTAGTGTTTGGAACATACACAACCCTATAGTTCCATGTATTAAAATGTACTTACTGATCACCATCATTAATGTGTTTGTGCACACACAATTGCATGCATGTACCATGATGGGCTTGTGGAGTCATTCTTCTCCTTCCACCTTTGGTGGGATCTGAGGGTCCCACAGAGCCATGACACCAGCCCTGTAACTCTTTTGTCTTTTTTTAAAGGCACATAGCCAAGCCTCGTGGCACACATCTATAATCACAGCACTCACATACTCATGTGTCTCAGGCAGCAAAAATAGAGAAAGCAGACAGTGAGCCTGCACTACAGAACAAGTTCCAGCATCTTAAAGGAAACAAACTCAAGGTTTCCCAACAGGAAACAGATTTGAACAGGCGTATGAAGGACCAGCTACCACCCAAACCCATGCAGCTTGCCATCAGTTATTATGAAAGTGCAAATTGAAACCGCAGTAAAATCATTACTGACCCACAAGGAAGACTGAAGTGAGAAGACTTAAAAAGAACACTCACCCTCTGAAAGAAAATCATGAAAAGCACGTGTCTGCACAAACCTTGCACCCAAGTGGTCACAGCAGCTCTTTTTCATGACAGCCCAGGGGGAAACAGCCCCAATGCGTAACAATTAGCAAACAGGTAAAACCATCTCTCTCTCCCTCTCTCTCTCTCTCTCCTCTCTCTCTCCTGTCTCTCTCCTCTCCCCCCTCTCTCTGTCTCTCTCTCTCTCTCCCTCGCATGCACGCAGCATGCATGCACACACATACTCACATTCCTACCTCATACGTAAATGTATAAATCTCAGACATATATGTATGAAGAAATTGAGACAAATGATGGTACTTATATACTTACATAATGCTCTAGAATAAACTGAAATATCCTGAGAAAAAGGCACGTAAAAAGCTCTAAGTGGGGAAGACCTTGAAAGGTCACATGATGGTATTCGGGGGTTCATGTATTTGCTAAAATACAGCAAGTAATAAATTGAAAATGAATATATGAATATACTTTATTTTAGGTATATTGTACCTCAATACTTATTAAATACATAATTTAAAACAAAAGTATGGGGCTTATTTTTTTTTTACATTTTCATTTATTTTGTGTATAAGGATGTGTGTGTGTGTGTGGGGGGTGTATGCATGCTACAGCATACATCTGCAGGTCAGGGGATATTTTCAGGAACCAGTTATTTCCTTCCATCATGTAGGTTCTGGGGATTGAGCTGAGGTGCCATATCTGGCTATTGAGCTGAGGTGGTCATATCTGGTTATTGAGCTGAGGTGCCATATCTGGCTATTGAGCTGAGATGGTCATATATGCTACATACACCTTCACCCACTGAGCCATGTTGCTAGACCAGTATGAACTCCTGTTAGCAAGACCTAGAAAAATGATTACTTTGGTGACAATAAGATACTTAACATCCAGATATTGGCTTATATGTAGCAATCTCTACCTAAGCAAACCAGGACTCATGTGAAAAGTGATTTCAGGTTATGCAAAGGGAAAGCTCAAAAAGAGCCTAGAATATATTGCTTAATGGGGGGAAATGATCCAAGATTACACACAGACGGGGTAAGTGAATACAGAGCTGGCCTACCAGGCTCCCACACAATCTGAACAGCAACAAGGCTTAAAGCACATGGGGTGGATGGGGGGCAGAGTACAGCCAATGGCTACAAGCTATACAGCTGTAGCAATTGTTCTTGGATTTTTAAAAAAAAGTCATTATAAGAGCAAAATAGTCTCATTGTCTCAGAGTATCACCCTATGGGTCAGTGAATGATGACAAGAAGAAGATGCATTGCTGCAGTGAGAGATTTGGCAGCCTCTCCCTTGACCCATCAGGCTTGGCATTGCCACATGAAGGAAAGCATGTGCTGCCTCACTGGATACAGCAGCTACAAGGATGTAATCGATGTCTGGAGAGAGTAAACTGCAAAACTCAAGTGTGAGTGTGTGTGTCTGTGTGTGTGTGTGTGTGTGTGTGTGTGTGTGTGTGTGTGTGTGTATGTGTGCACATGCGCACACGCTGGGGTGTGTGAGTACTCCACACACATTTACCAAGCCCCAAGTTGTGAAGTATTTAAATTTCTATTTTCCTCAGAGTTTCTAAGAAGTAGCAACTGCTGTAGAGAATCAAGCATATACATATTAATGTGACGGAGAACAGTTATTGTGCCAGTATTGAGGGAGAATGAGAGAAAGGGACTGCTTGGAAGAACCCCAACCACAAGAGCCCGTCTGCCTGGTGTGAAAATTCTCATATTCTCTTTCTCTCTCTCCCTCCTCCCCTCCTCCTCCCCCAACACTCCCCATTCCTCTGAGATAGGGTCTTACTATAACATATAACCCTGGCTGGCCTAGAATTTCCTAAGTAGACCAGGCTGGCATTCAGCAATCTTCCTGCCTCCTAATGTGTGCCATAACAGCTGGCAACATATGTTTATTCTTTTGAAAACATGAGTTAAGTGAACTTTATCTATTCCATGATTCCCTGTAATGGACTCTATTCTGTAGTAAGCTTTGTTTTTTGCCTAAAATGCCAATATAACTATTACTAATCACTCTTTTATTCTTCAAGTGAATATCAAAGAAGAAAACTATACTTAAATTATATTTAGTGTTTCGGTAAACTAGCAAGCATTCCATGTTCTAACATGCCGAACTGTTGTTCCATTTAACTGTGATTTTTGCTACATACTCTTGGTTCTCTCATGGCAGAGAGCCTGCTAGTGCTGGCAGTGTGTTCAGCATGTAATAGCAGTATTTGTCCAAATGCATCTGGCACTCCACTGGCATGGCGGGGTTTTTTTTTTGTGGGGGGATGGTATGGAGCAATATCCTCCAAACTGAAGCATTTCTACCTCAGAGTGCCCGAGAAGATCCAACTTGAAACATTATAGCTTATGCTAGAGTCATTACCACTCAAGGAGTAAATAGCTCACAAGTCTCATGAAGTCCCTGAAACTTTACAAGACTCACAAAGCCTTCTGCTTCCAAATTACACAAGCAGTGAAGGCTTCTGGAAAAAAAGAGGCTCCCTGACCTGCCAAGCTGCCTCAAGTCATGCAAAGGGTTCCAGCGTTGCAGGCTCTGTGAATTGTCACCCACATTGGCGTACACTTGTTAGTAATGTGGCTGCCTTTGAGTGGTCCGTGTTCCTGTAAGCAACCTCAACAAACTCATTGTTTTTCCAAAGAATTGTTTCTCTGGTCTGTTACTGGTGAGCTGTTACTGGTTATTTAGAGAGAATAGATATGTGTTCACTCCCTCCCCAGAGAAAGTCATGCAACAGGGTTTCATGGTAATATCAGATGGTTACCCTCATTAATCCACAGGCATTTTCATGTTCTAGGCACTCAGGTACAAGACAGCCAATTGATACTTCAAGAATTATAATAGCATTAATCTGAAAGCATCATGATGTCTTTCCTTTGTAAAATAAACCCTGTGGTGCTACGTGAGAAGGATGGAGAGGGGCAAAGTTATCTATGTGGCTGTTCCTTTCATCACTACATAAGAAATGTCACAGTTCACCACAAGATGAGCCACCCTGGCCATCCTCCATCTATTCCCTTGAATTAACCCTGATCCAAATACTTTTGCTCATTTGCATAGAATGTAATTATGTGAGGAGATTCTTGTTGTACTTCTATTTAACTTCGTCATATAGAATCAACCCCACATTTCTTATTCTTCCCAGAGAAAAGGGAGGAAAGATCTTTCTCTAGTACTCAGCTTTCTTTAAATGTTATGTATTAATCATGTATCTCACCACCAACCCATATGAAGTAATCTCTCAAAACAAATTTTTGGAAAATGCAGAATCCCACTTTATCCCCAGGCAATGAGCTGCTCTACCCCTCTCACAGAAATAAAACAATATTCTCTGGCCCTCTTATTTTCTAGTCTCACCTTTCCCCATTCAAGATCATTCCACCTCTGGGTTTCTTTTCCAGTATTTAATTAACATCTAATATTGCTCAAAGAAGGATTTAAGCAGTTTACTCAGACACACAGATGAAATAACAGAGGTGACTGGAAAATCAATAGCTTTCCCATAGGCACACAAATATAACAAAAAATGGCTTCAACAGCTAGAGTAAATGTACAATGCTGGACACAAGCTCACTGAGAACAGTACGAGAAGCTCATGGAAAAAAAAATAAAACCACAAGTTTGATCATGGAAACTAAATGGCACCAAGACAGTGTCTACCTGAGGCAAAGACTGTAGGATGGCTTGCTCAGCATCTCTCTTCATTCCCGAATCCCTTATTCTCTTATCAGCTTGATTCATACCGAGACAGGACCATCCTACATGTGAATGAGAAAAGAGTGCCTCTCTTTAGATGCCAGAGCTAGAGGTCACTCGGCATCGATCAGTGATTAGTTTGGGTTTTGGAAATTCTGGTCATTGCATGTGTACAGGGCTTTGGGGAAGATTCCCTCATTCCCTAGGATGGTCTTTTTTATTTGACACACTGCTGCATCTGGCTATGATGGTTTGGACTACTGCAGTCATCTTTCAACTAAGGAGTGAACCAGCTAGAGGATACAGCTAACATGAAGATGGCAGAGTGGAGAGAGAATGGAGAGGTCCAGGGGCTGGGATGAGAGATATGTCAGTAAGCCAGCCTTGATGACAGACTTTCTGCCACATGGTTTCCTCCTCACCCCATCTCCTCTTCCAACCCCCCAGTACAACTCCAGATCTTAGTGTCCAATGAGAAAGTGTCAGAGGAGTTGAATATGGCCACAAGAACTTGTAAATCAGTTCCAAGCCTGGTCTTTAGCCATAGCCTGTACGATCCATCTACCCTCTTCCTTTTCTAGGGCAACTTTACAAAACACACATCACAAATGATGAACTGACTCGTGGAGGGGCCTCTACCTCTCTTTGTTCAACCAAACAAATGTCATGGGACCAAACAACAAGCTTTTACTACACTGAGCTCCTGGGTTTGTCTACAGCAGCTGCCAAATACTAGCTACTCTGTGGACGCAGTGGCAACACATGCTGATTATTCCAGGGGGGTTCAAGTTGGGGGTCTTGTAATTTGAAGCCCAAAACTTCCTATTTGTCATTTGGCTGGATCAGAATCCAAACAACACATCGTATTCTTTACATTGAAGCCCCAAAGGAGTCTTGATGTCAATATCGTCCTTAACAGAGCTATTGTGGGCTATTAGTTAGGGACCAGGCCCAAAAGCTATAGCTTGTTGCACTAGGGAATATGTGGCATGAATGTAAACAAATCAACCTAATTCATCTAAAGAAGATGAGTAGCTACACGGACAAGGGGCAGGGGAGGCAGGCACAGTCCCCAGGGAGGCCATTCTGGGAGGGAGTTTTCCATCACAGTGGCTGAGGACTAAGCCATCTCTTTGAACAGCAGGACTGGAGGTTAACACCCCCCCCCCATCAGTGATTGGTAGAGTGCTGTGGTATTGAATACAGAGAGGCACCTTGTGGCAAATTCTAATTTCCCAAATAAATAGGGCATTCATGAGTGGTCCAATTTGAAAAAAGAAAGTTTCACTGTGAGAAGTAAAACACCAGAGGGCCATATAAATAGACTTTTAAGACAAGGCAGGGCACGGAAAAACAGGGAAAGCCCATTATGGCATTATGGGCCTTTAAAGGACTGCGCATAAAACACTGTATGTTTCATAAGGCTGTATACAAATCAGGACAGACGCCCAAGGATAACGATAAAAGGAAGTAAACAGAACAAGGGAGGGCACTCGCCTAGCATAAAGTGATAGGGCGGAACCACGAAGACTGGCATGCTCTGTCTCTAGACTTGAGATCAAAAGGAAAGAAAAATATTTTCTGGTTTTTTTTTTTTCTGGTAGAAAATGTGCTCAGATCACATGACAAGTGAATAAGGGAACACACACGTGAAGTCACTAAGGTGACAAACACAGGTTAGGTTGTTAGGGTGTTTTCTAGAGAGATCCATAAACTTATTAGGGCTTTAGTAAAAAGTTATTTCCAGGGCTAGAAGGATGGCTCAGTGGTTAAGAGTGTGTACTGCTTCTCCAGAAGGCCTGAGTTTGGATCCCAGCACCAATATTGGGAGGCTCACAACCACCTACAACTATATATAACTATAACTATAACAGAGGATCTGACATTTGCTCTGGTATCTGTGGCCACCTGTACTCGTGCACACATGCCCACCACACACATATACATAAATAAGAAACAAATCTCGTTTTTCAAAGTTACTTTGCAATGCCAGAACGACCCATCTGTACTCGGGCAAAAAGTAAATATAAATGGATGTTGAAAGAAAATCTAAGGCAGAAAGCCCAATTATCAACCAGAAAATGCTGGGGCTGTTTCCTCGGCTTGAGCTTCACAGCAGGGTCTATTGAAATAAGCATTTGTTTACAGATTATTACCTTCTTAATTGGGAGAAGAGTATTAGAAAAGCAAAATGGAGAAAGAAACAAGAGCTAACTATATACTATTTACAGCTGACAATTACAAGTATGAGAACCGAGGGGGAGGTAGCAAAAGGATGAGGGATAAAATAACAGACAAGCAAGCCTGTGAAAGCTATTATGGCTATATTAATACCATACATCAACAAAGGGGCTTTCAAAACAGAGATTACAAGAAAATCGGGGATACTTTATAATGAAAAAGAAGGTCAATTCATCAGGCAAAGAGTACTGTGTCTGGATGTATATGCACCAAGAACATAGATTCAAAAAACTTGGAAGTACAACAGGAGCCCTAAAAGGAGAAAGAATTAGTATCCATAGTCAGAACTTGGCTATTCATTTTGCCTGGGAAGAGCAAACAAACCAAGTAACGACAGGATAACAGGATATCTGAACATCACCCAGCCTCACTGACATATACAGAACACTGGATCTAAAGACACACAGTGTATGTTCTTCTGAGTGTACACAAACCTTACAGCATCATCACCAACATGCTGGAATATAGTTCAAGTATTGATACACTTCAACTGAGTGGAAGTAGGTATGGCTCACATACCACAGGTCAACAACAAAGCAAAAGACATCTCAGTGTTTGGAAGTTAACAGGCCTAGAATTATCTAGTAAAATTATGGAAACCTGTATGAGTAACTCAGGAGAAGTGAGAAAGTGTTTTGAGGAGAGAAATACGGAGACACAGCACTGTAGTGTAATGGTCCATCAGAAGCTATCTTTGGGTGGCATCACGGATGAGACGAGTTAGGGGTAATTAAGATGTAGACTAGTCTTAAAGGAGAAGAAAGAAAGCATCAGAAGTCACAAAGGATGTTCCTGGACAAGCTGAGGAGCACTGAAAACAAAAATTCCAGATAGCCCACTCCTAATGCCAGCTCCCTGGTAGAGGAGAGGAAGCCAATGCTACAGCAAGGCAGAACCACCTAATATAGAGAGAACTGGGAGGCTAAGCCACACAAAAAGGCCTCAGATCCCATAACCCTGAACCCAGCTGGGGGATAAACATGACCATGACTCCTCCTTTATTCCGAGTCAATACTGAAGAAGGAATCCCTTTTGTCATGTCTACCTCTCAGACAGCTTTACCCAGAGGCCAGCTTGGCAGGGGGCCTCTTATTTGAAAGTGAGCTGCTTTGGAACCCTAAAAACAAGGACAAGTCACAACTCAGAGAATCTGGGGTACCCTGCTATAGTCACTGGGTGGGAGACAGCCCCACAAGTTGGCTGAGACTGAAGGAGATTCTGGCTGTGTCAAGGAACAAACTGCATTCCCTGGGGAGACTGAGGGCCTGGAGGCCTGCTCTAACTGGCTACTGTGTCTGGAGCTGCCTGTCTGCCACATGGTTCTCAGGACTGGACATTCTGAAGCTCAGTAAAAATAAAGCACTTCACCAAATGGTCTTCCCCATGCCAGAGCGCTCAATGTTAGGCAGAATGTGAAAAGCATGGTGATGGGGCCTGTTCCCCCCCCCCCCCCCCCCCCGCTGCCTGTATACACACTCAAGAGACATTCTCGGCTTAGATACTAACTAGTTCTATTGGTACGGTTCTCACCACCATGACCAAATTTCTGACTAAAAGCAACTAAAGGGAGGAAGGGTTTATTGTGACTGACTCATGATTGAAGAGTGCGGTCCATTGGAGGCATGAGCATAAAAGGCTGGACACAACACAGCCGCCCTGTGCCACCCACACTCAGGATCTTCTCCCCCAGCTAAGCATATCTAGAAGAACCCTCAAAGACTTGCCCAGAGGTCGGTCTCCTAGGCAACTCCAAAACCAATCATGTTGATGATGGTAAGTCTCCAAAAGCAAGAGAGGACCTACCTACACTATGGTGAACGCAACCTCAGGAGACAACTGATCCCTGCTTAGCAGCAGCCCCAAACAGTAAAAAAAAACAAGAAACTCTAACTCCGCCATCCCTTCTGCTTGGCAAATTTCACTATTAGATGACTCAGAAAGAATTAATCCTGACTTTGCCATTATTATTATTTTTTTCTTATGCCTTGTGTTTGCTTTGTTTTTATTGTGTTTTGGGTTTTAAATTTTTTATTTTAGTTTTTAAAGTTTTCTATTTTATAATTAATCACTCCATTTTTTATGTATTTTGTTTTTATACTGCAATTATATTTGTGTTACCTTTTGCTGTTTGATCTCTCAATTTCAAACTTTTTTGGATTTCTTTTATTTAACTTGGTATCTGTGTTCTTTCATTTTCCCCTGTCCCATCTGCTGCAGTCACTAATTATTTCCCTTTCACACTAAATTGCAGCTTCACAGATGATATTATTGTTATTATTTCTGTTTTATTTTTAAGGTCATCAATAGTAGAGAAGATGATTTTAATAGCTTCTTGTTGTATTTCATATCTGGCTGGTGGTATTGCTCTTATGATTCCCGCCTCTTTCAGTAATAATGACGATTGAGCTCTTAAGAAAAGAGGCCCACTAGCAGGAGATCCTTACATAAAACTAAGAAAAATATCCAATCCAACACATGAACCAATCACAATACAGAAATATAAGAACCACGAAAAGGCAATGTTAACATGATTCCTCCTAAATGTAGTAGCGTCTCAATAGCTGAAGCCAAAGATACTTAATGTTTGAAATGCCAGAAATAGAATTAAAAATCTTAGGAGTAAAAATAATTGATGACTTCAGATAGGACACAAGTAAGCAGATGAGTGGAAGAAAAGTAAAATAGATACAAGTGAAAAGTAGAGAAACATCAGAGAATATGTCAAAACTCTGTTGAAGACACTGGGGAATCTAGAACAAAAGAGATCTCTAAGTTCCAAGACACATACAACTTATCCAAGTTAAATCAAGTCCTATCAATATGTAAGTATATAATGAGCAATGAGATTGAATAGAATCATTCAGCAGAGAAAAGCTAAGGACCAGAGCAATTCACTTAACTCTATCAGGCCTTTAATGAAGAAATCCATCAGTGCTCTCTTGTGGAATATTACTTTAACTTTGTAAAGATGTGTTACATTTATGTTGCAGAATATCACTTTAACTGTATAAGAGGGTGTTACATTGTTTATGCTGCATCTGTTTAACAATGTAAGATATGTTATATCTGCTTATGCCGCATTTGTTTAACTATGTAAAGATGTGTAACATTTGTTTATGCTGCATTTAAAACCTATGTAAAGATGTGCTGCTATCTTACCTTGCCTGCCTAAAGCACCTGATTGGTCTAATAAAAAGCTGAACGGTCAATAGCTAGGCAGTCAAGGGATAGGCGGGGCTGGTAGGCAGAAAAGAAAAATAGGAGGAGAAATCTAGGCTAGAAGAAATGAGAGAAGAGAATGAGGGAGAAAGGCAGTTGCCTGGAACCAGGCAGCTGCCAGTCAGCTAGAAATAGTACTCCATACCATACTTCATACATAAGGAATGAAAGAAAGGCCGGAAGCCCCCAAGGCAAAGCATAGATGCAGAGAAACAGGTTAAAGTAAGTTACAAGAACCAGCCAGAGAGGATCCTAAGCTAAGGCTGGGCATTCATGACTAATAATAAGTCTCTGTGTCATGGTTTAGGAACTGGTTGGTGTCCCAAAAGAAATCCTGCTACAATGCTCCTCAAACTATCCAATCAAACAGAAAGAGAAGGACTGCGAAGAAACTTGTTCATTAAGACAGTTTTATCCTGGTATCATAACCAGATAAAGACATCAGAAGACTACAGATCCTATACCACAACCAAGCTGATTTCATTCTAGAGGTGCAAGGGTGGTTCAACATACACAGGTCAACTAATATAAACACATCAATGACCAGGGCCAGAAATCATATCATATTAATAGAAGCAGAAAGGCCTTTAACAAAGATCTGCATCTTTTCATCATAAAATTGCTAAAGGAAGTTAGAAGCAGAAAGACTGTATCTCACCATAATGGAGGGTCCATGTAATAGACTTGTGGCCAACATTATTGTGATTGTAGAAAGCTAAAGAATCAGCAACAAGACAAAGGTGTCTACCATAGTCTTACTCTATACAGTGTTTTTTAAAACTGCATTCAATCAACAAATGGACAAATGCACTGAAAAGGAGTTGTCAGAAGACAGCAAACAAGTGGGCAAAAATGTATAAAACAATGTTCAATATCCTTAGCAATCAGGGGAAATAAAAATTGAATATATTGAGCTTCCACCAGAGTGGCTGTCATGAAGAAGTGAAATGATGAAGAAGTTTGAAAAAGGAATCCTTATACACTGTGGGTAGCATGTAAACCCATGTATTCACTATGGCAATTACAATGACGTTTCCACAAAAACAAATAAAACCAACAACAGCAACAACAACAACAAAACCCTAACAATAGAGCTGAAGACATGATTCAGTGTTTAAGATCACTTGCTCCTTCCATCGAAGACCGGGGTTCTGTTCTTAGCACCTACATGATGGCTTATAACCATCTGTAACCATCTGTATATAACCATGGCTTATATACATCCAGTGGAGTCTAAATTAACATCCCAGAGTTCTTGCACATTCATGTTTATGACACACCAGCATTCACAAGATATGCAAATCGGGCCAGAAGTCCATCAAAAGATGAATGGATAAGAAGCATGTTTGAATTTGTATGTAGGTATGTGTGTGTGTGTGCATATGTGGATACATATTTATTCACTATAATGTTGGTTATAAGTCTGTTATGTGAAGCCTCCATTATGTTGAATTACATTCTTCCTGCTTCTAACTTCTTTTAGGAAATATGTAATAAATTGATAAATATAACTGAATTATATAGTGTATGCCATATATATCATAGACTTTCTTCAATCATAAAACATGTCAAAATTATGTCACCTGAAGGAAAATGAATGTGAGCAGAAATATTCTGTGACACAAACCAGAGGTAAAAAAAAAAAAAAAAAAAAAAAAAAGATACCTATGTGAATTTTCTCTCATTTGTAGAATGGAGACATTAAAATATGTACATATAAGACATAAAATTAGAAGGAACCAATTTTGGGTGGACAAGGACTAATGAGAGAGAGAGAAAGAACAAGACAGGGCAATGGTAGGGGAGGATGTTAGCATGTGCAAGCTATGCCTGAATGGGGACAGCATATTGACACTATATTATACTTCTGTTTTAAAAGTAGCTTTACAATTTAAAAAGTGTGTGATGGTGCTGAATTTCACCTACAGAAAAAGTTATGAGGACCACAGGTCAGTTCCCCACCCTTGTCACGTGGCTCATAACAGCTCCAGCTCCAGGGCATCTGAGAGTGAGTGAGCGCTAAAGGCCAGGGGTGGACAACAGGTGTCTTCTCCACCGTCCTCCACCTTTTAGACTTTGACTAGACGCCGCCTGTTGAACTCGGAGCTCATTGTTTTGGCTAAGGTGGCTGGTCAATGAACCCCAGAGATCCAGGTGTCTCTGTCCCTCCCCAGCTCTGGGGTTACAGATGGGATACCCAGCTTTCATTTAATAATAATAATGTAACATTATTATATTAATACAACAGTAATATTAACATAACATAATATCAATATCATAACATTACATAGTATGCATAATTTTATATATGCATGTGTTATAAAATAATATGTAATGTTAATAATAATATTTATAATTATTTTTATTACTTATGATTGGTTGTGTGTGCATGTGTGTGTGTGTGTGTTTGTGAAGCATACATGTGCCATGGGGTACCTGTGGTGGTCAGAAGACATTATGAAGCGGGGTTTTCCCTTCTACTGTGAGCTCTGGGTATCAAACTCAGGCCATCAGGCTTAGACAGTAAATGCTTTTACCTGATGAGCCATTCACCAGCCCAAACCCTTTAAAAATGGTCAATAAAAAATATTCACACTTCTAGAAAAAGTTTGTATCAAATAAATTCTATAGACCTAGGTCCAGAATGGGGCCCTTCCCTCTATTTCTGAATTTAGTTTCTGATGCCTGTCAGGGGTCAGCCCTAAAGAGGAGCATCACTATTAATTGAGTGACTTACAATAATGCTTGCAGATGTCTTACCAGAGGCCACTGTTCTCCAGAACAGAATTCAGAAGCCCTGAATTGCTATGGGTGACCCTGTGAAGTGTGTAACCCTTTTTGTCTTGTCTTAGTACAAAATGGCAGTGTGTAAGGCGTTTTTCCATCTGGCTATGCTATACCCCATTTTAAACTGCATATGTTGTACATGCTTCTTCAGTCATGGAGGTTTTGTCTCATAACAAGCAAACACACACATTTAAGACACTTATTTATGTGCGCCAGAGAGCAGGTACCCACGGAGGCCAGAAATGAGCTCTGGATCTCCCGGAGCTGTAGTTACAAAGCTGTGCCCATCATGGGTGTGGATGATTGAACCTGTGTCCTCTGGAAGAGCGGCAGTCACTGCTAAGTGCTGACTCATCTCTCCGGCCTATGGAGTTTTCAGTTCTATTAGCAAAGTCTGGTTACATTTTTTAGATACTGGACTGAGAGCCAAACCAATTATAAATAATCAGGGATTATAAAAAAGAATAAAGTGTTTCCAAATGAAGTGAATAGGGGAGGAGAAAATAAAGACAACAAAGCCCAAACAACACTGAAAGGCATGGTTGAAACGGAACAGCATCCCATATTCACAGCCACAAAGACTTAATATTGCAAAAATGTCATTCTACCCAAAGTTGTCTATGGATCCAGTGGAATCCTTGACCAAAAGTCCCCAATGTGTACAGAAGAAACAGGTTAATAATTCATAAAGAATTGCAAGCCCCCTTGAGCAGGCAGGATGATCTTGAAAAAGAGCAAAATTGTAGGGCCCACACTTTCTGACTCACACTTACTACAAAGCTACATTAATCATAACTGTACAAACAGCACAAAAATAAACCTTCATACGCATAACTGTTTGGGTTTTTTTTGTTTTAACAAGGTCAGTTATTTTCAGTAGATAAGCCAAAGAGTAAAGAACAAATCTTTTCAGTTGATGGTTCTGTGAAGAATATTCATATGCAAAGGGACAGAGCTGGATCTCACATTTTTTTGATCTATGACCAAAAAATACACATCTCTAGGAAGATGCATGACATTTTTGCCCTGACTTATGAGACATGATAAAGAAGTACAAAAAAAATGAATTTCAAAATTAAAAGCTCTTATTCACTAAAGGCCATCATTAACATGATGAAAAGGCAACCACTTATGGGAGAAAATATTTGCAAATACATCTCTGACATAGGATTGATATCCAGAATACAGAAATAATTCTTAAACCTTAACAATAAAAAAATTATCCAATTGAAAACCAGGTAAAAAGATTGGAATAGGTATCTATCTGAATGGCCAAAACATGCATCAAGAGATGTTCAACTCATTAGACACCAGGGAAATGCAAAGCAACATTGAAACCACAGTGCATACATTTCATCTCCGGTGAAAGATTTTATGACTATTTTATGACTTATTCAAAAGCTAGTGTTGTCTAGGGTGTGGCAATATTACCCTGTTCTCTATTTGTGGAAAGGGAAGTTTCTAGAGCAACTATGGAATACACTGCATGGCAGTGTTAGAAATGATACACATTGGAACTTCAATTCTGACACTTGAGAGACAGAGACAGAAGGATCTCTGTGAGTTCAAGGCCAGCCTGGTTTGCATAGAGAGTTCCAGAACAGTAAGAACTACACAGGGAGATCCTATCTCAAACAAACAAACAATCTAACAACAGTCTATAAACATTTGCCTTATACCCAAAGATAAATGTAATCATCATCCTTCATCAAGAAAAGTTCTCTTTGCAAAATATGGAGACCACTACAGAACTCCACAACCAATTAAAATGCAGACTTGTAGAGCCCAGTCCCAATGGATTCATGCACAAAACAGAATCCAAGGTTCGGGAAACACTGGGGGAGAGGAGTTGGGAAGACTGTAGGATCCAGGGGATCAGGGAATTTGCTGTGAGACAGTGCCTTCTATTAACTTCAGAAGTTACACCTATAATGTCTTACCAACGTGACTGCGTCTACTTGAAATAAACAAGGATGATGGCAACAAACATGCCAAAGTTGATGGCGAAAAATTCATGGGTTCTCAACCCTACACAAAGAACTACAGGCAACTGTAGCAACAGGAAAGCTGGGTGTGGAAGAGATGGTCCTCCCCCAAGGAAGAGCACATCACTGATTGTCTAGGATCAGATGGTCAGCCCCCGAGTACACAAATATAGGTAACATCACATGGATTGAATAGGTCATATTTAGGAATACATACGTATATACAAGTAATCAATATACAATGATTAATGAAAGAAGAGGCCAAGAATTTGAAGGAGAATGGAGAGTGGTATACCAGAGAATCTGAAGGGAGGAAAAGGAAGAAACATTGTAATTAAATTACAATCTCAAAAATAAACAAAAATAAAATAATTCTTGTACCAGGAAAAAAAAAAACTGTTGCAAACTTCAGTTAACACTTCTAATTCTGTGTTTCCAAAACAATTTAGAACAGGGTGCTAGCAGGTATTTGCATACCAATAATCAGACCAGTACTCTATAGTAATAGCAAAATCCAGAAAGCACATTTCACAATAGCCAAATTGTGAACACCTCTCTGTTATTTATCAATAAATGGACTGATAAACAATGTGTAATAGAGGCACAAGACAGAGTGGTATTCTGACTTGGAAAGGAATAAAATCATGATATGCTATCATATGAGCGAACTAGGAATTGAAATTAAGAGAAACAAAAGTCTAAATATTATATGACTCCACCTGTCAAAAGTACTCAGAGAAGCCCAGCTCAGAGAGACAGTACTTTAGAGGTTATATATCAGATTATACATGCACCAGGTTAAATATGTAACAATAAATATACGTTTTATCATACCAGAATGTTATTGAGTAAAATACATTTACAAATGCCATGATAACAGAAAAACTAAACTTTCCTTCTCCTTGTTGCCCTTCATGTTTAGAGAGGAAAAGACAGATCATCCTTCCATGAAAGGATGTCAAGAATCCTTTGCAGGTCTTGTGAAGGAACTTACACCTGCTGTGAGAATGAGTGCCGTCTGTGTCACACCCAGAAGGCAGCATTGCACACCTCCCTCACCCCCCTTCCTTCCTCCAGCTCTCACTGTCACTCTTTCTTCAGCAATGTTTCCCCGACTCTTGGTGTGGAAGGATGAGATCAATGTCCCCTTTATGCTGGGCATTTAAAAGTCTTTTATCTCAGTACGGAGACCAGTTATAAGTCTCTGGACTCACTGCTGACCACTGCTGGACCAAAGCTGATATTGCTAAACTATGGCAGGAGCACAGCTATTTTGAAGACAGGTTGACAAGTCTATCATGCCCATTTACCAAAACAACAGCAACAACTTCCCTTTCAGGGCCCATGGCCTCCCCAGCCACGAGTATTGACCAGGTTTACAGTGTCAGATGTGAGCATCAAGTCCAACCAGAAAATGCTACTTACCCTGTAAAAGCGATGCTATTATTGTACCAGGAGTCTCATCTTGCCTGGCTGGATGGTATTATTGCACAGGATCCACAGCTGCATAAAACTGTTGATGATAATTCCCCCACCCCAAAAGACACTGCACAACACTTTCTGGTACTATGTGAGCCAGCCATCAGGGAGGAAGCTTCCATCCAGATGCAGTTTGGTTTTTCTATGTCCTAAAATGCAGCCATGTAAAGTCTTCAGCAATCATCTTATTTCTGTGGCAGCTAACAGCAATGGCAATTGCCTGCACTGTTTTGGAAACATCTGTGGCCTCCCTCGCCAATGACTTGCTTGGGGTATCCTATTCCCAGCACTGATATTTTCGTTTAATAACCTGTGACTTCTGGGAGAAGCTTTATCCACCTGTGTGGTACCTCTGCTTAAACTTTTTGTTTACAATTTCTCAATCAACTTATCAACCCTCAGATTTCCTTGAGGGTTTTTCAAATGTCATTAGTGTTAGTTGATCTCCCCCCTCCTTGTGCCCTCTCCACTTAGACTTTTCCACCCTAGTAGTCCACATCTACTTCCACATCACATGAATTCTATAACTTCCCTCTCTTACAGAATTTTCCACCTTGCTCATGGGTCTCTTTCTGTGTTTCTGGGCTCTACACACACTTCTACAGAAAAGCTGCATATAAAGTTAGAAGCAAGGGTCCACGTGAGACAGAACATGCATGTTAGAAACAAACATATTACTGTAGCACCTAACAGTTTCGCTTCTTAAACCTAAAATAAGGAGGAAAGAGAAGACAAGAGGTGAAAAACCACCAAAGCTGATCTGAGCTCTGTCCAGCAGCAGAAACCAATAGTGGGAAAAGAGGAGAGTGCATTGATGAAGAGAGATTTTCAATCAAGAAAATAGAAAATAATAAGTAGCTTGGACAGAGTCTCTAGCTCTGATGGCTCATGTCACACAGCTCCCTGTAAGACAGGACTGCAACTCCTGGGAAGGCAGAAACTTCACGAACATTCTTGCAGTGGAAACAGATGCAGCTGTGGAACTCTGTAGCATAACCAGAATGTCCCCAAACTGTCATCTGACCTTTAAAAATGACACTGGCATTTTCATCTCTCAATGCCAAGTTTATTTAGAACAACAGCTCCACAGATGGAGTGGACCGAAATGCTCAGAACCCACAGGACACACTCCGGGGACATGGAGAGAGTCAGATTGCTTCAGCTCTAGCATTGAGGCAAATCTGTGATGGCTTCTCTGCTGGAGCCTCTCTGCAGCTCTCAGGGTCCCTGACTTCTGTGGAGGAGATGTTCAAAGAGGTAGGGAACTTATTCTGTTTACCTGGTATACCTCACCTCACTAATTCATTTACCCAGCATGCCTCACATCACTAACTTTCACAGCACCCTGCACATCTCCATTAGCCCCATGAGGAAGCTGAATGTTAGGGCTTTTGCCCTACCCCTACCCTACCTCAAGGACACCATGAAAATTAAACAATAGCACATACTGACTGCCCAGGATGGGGCCTAGCACATAGCTGCAAATGCACACGTATACATACACTCGAGCATACCTCCATGTATGTTTCCCTGAGGTTGTGGGAGTGAAGTACCTGGGCCAGCTAGATGGGGAGGCCACATCTGTTTCTTCAGCCAGTGTCCTTTCTCCAGCCCATCGGGTTTTAAGGACTGGGGTGGCTCCTTGAGAGTATGTACAAAGACCGTCTACCAATTTCTCAGGCACCAGGAAGACAGTAAGCAACCTCCCAGCCCTCAATGTGCCTTGGCGCTTCCCCCAGGCTGACCCACTGAATTTG
Organism: Cricetiscus sungorus; assembly: GCA_030556225.1. Classification (NCBI taxonomy): domain Eukaryota; kingdom Metazoa; phylum Chordata; class Mammalia; order Rodentia; family Cricetidae; genus Cricetiscus; species Cricetiscus sungorus. The sequence continues at coordinate 16,768,440 of JANBXA010000641.1, forward strand.
GGCAGACTGTGCCCACCCCCCCCAAGCCTTCACTTCGCTGTGGAGCACCATTCCCACCCATCCTGAATTCTCCTAAATGCACTGTCTCTCGTGATAACAACTCCTTGGGCACCAAAGGTAATTAGAAATGCTGCTGTCTTTATTAAGAAAGTCGATGTCTCTAATGAATGGGTAATAAATCCTTCAGGGAGACAAGAAGTTTCTAATTATTCATCCAACCCAGTTGAAGGAGATCTAGCCATCAATACATCACTGCACAGGGTTCAGTCACCATGTGTGATTTTTGGTGTAAAGCTGAAGAATTAAGAAGCTCTAGGAATATTTTTTCCATGTAACTTCATGTCAAGGAGGCTGACTAAAAGAAACATAAATTATACTGGATTGGACCCTTAGCACCACAAAAGGAAGGAAGGAAAGAAAGGAGGGAGGGAGGGAGAGAGGGAGGGAGGGAGGGAGAGAAGGAAGGAAGGGAGGGAGGGAGGAAGCCCTCCAAATTGTATTAAAGCTATGTTTACTAAATGGGATGTTGGAGTATCACACCATTACAGTGTTGAAGGCCAGCTGATGTCTTTCCACCTGGGTCTAGCCTAACCTGGGAAAGCCAAGTGCCCCTGTCCCCCCCTTTCACAAGGCATTTAGAAGCAGAGCTCAGGTATCAAGCTGGTGCTTGGGAACACATAACTCATGGACACAGTGCGTTTTTGGCATTCCCTTCAATGACTCCCCCACAGGGGAAGGATGGGGAAGGACTGATGTTTACAGCTTGTGTGTTTGCCATTCCCAGCTGTCCCCTGGGGCTGAGCCCTCACTGACACAATGCAACTACTAAGTAGGGAAGCTGAACTTGAACCAGGGGCTGAGTGTTTCCCAAAGCCTACCTGTGTTCCCTATATACATCCAGCCTTGCAGGTGTGGAAGCCCAACACTCAACCAGCTCTTAGCTACATTAACAAACCTTCCCCTTTCATGACTATTAATATAGATACCTTCCTAACACATGAATATTCATAGGACCTTTGCAGCATGAAAGTTCTTAAGGTACTACTTAAGGGATTCAATTCAATCTTAACAAGGACTTCCAAACTATTACCTGAATGCCATTTTGGGTGCAGGATTTTTTTTCTGGTATCAAATTTCTTCTGTGGTAATAAATTCTTTCAGCTTCTAAGTCTCCTATAATTCATTCAGTAAATATTTAATGAGCATTTGCTACATGCTAGCACTGCTCTGAACACTGGAGTTACAGAAGTAAATAAAAGAAAACCCTACCTTTGTATTTTAGCTGGAGAAGCAGCCACAATATGTTTATGCCATTATTTAAGGTTATGTTAGTAGTGGGTTACTGCTGTTTGGGTACTATTAGATATACAAATACTAGACTATCAGCTGGGTTGAGAGGCTTATACCAGTAATCTCAGCACTTGGGAGACCAGGCAGGAAGCTAGAATTCAAGTTCAGCCTGGGCTACATATCAAGATCCAATATTAAAAGTAACAACTTGTCATATATAAAATATGCATATGTAAACATGACAATATATACTTTACTCTCTCTCTTTACACAAGCTCTGCTGGAAAGTTCATTTTCCTAGTAGGCATTCTAAAACAAGTTGCAAAACAAAAGCTAAATAAAAAGCAAACCATGCCTTCTGGCCTCTCTGTATATTTTCAAGTTCTGGATTTCTACAAAAAAGTAGCAGTTTTCCAGGAAAAAGAATATAATGGGCATGATTTAAATATCACTTGCAAACACTGACTAACTGAAGATGTCTTTGCAGGACAGGTTTGGGCACAGATGTTAAATCTCATCCCAAAGAGAAGGACCACACCTAGACAATGCAGGAGATGGAAGCATGGTTCCTAATCCTCCACTTGACCTCTTGTGCCAGCCCTGGACACTGCTGACACGTCTTCCAAGTGTCTGAATCCCTCACATCTTACTCCCTCAGGTTCCCCAGTGTGAATCCATCTCTAGACATCTCTTCCCCTCTGTGCCATTGCCTACAGGGTCCTTCATGCTTCAGTTCTCGGATAATTGTCACTTCTTCAACCGCTCATCCCACTAACATGTCCACTAAGGACATTTGCATTTGTCCCGACACACAGAGCAAGGCACGTTTAGTCCAGACTTTCAGTGAAAGTCTTCTCCAGGTATAATGCCTAGTGTTCAGTAGACACTATATTCATATGTGTCACTTTGCAGAGAAGGCAAACTTGACTCTTCTCCTATTCAAATGTCAGTTGACTGTGGTGATGTTTAAGGTCAGTTACATAAGAGGATCTGTAGAATGCTACAGATAATGCTACAATAATGCTACTATTACTGCTAAGACATAACTTGCTTAGATAAGGAGTCTTAGTACCTGGAGAATGACCAGCTTTTAACACTGTTGGTTTTCATTAGAGAGATGAAGACACAATTCAGTCAACCACGATAATATTTATGATGAGGTCACATGAGATTATAACAGAGCTGAAGAATCCCTGTTGCCCAACAACATCCACTGTGTATTCCTCATGTGTTTGTGGTACCACAGGCATAAATGACTACACCATGCAGCCGGAGCTATAGCAGTACATAGCTGTAATAGCACTTGCAATTCTGTACCCTTGTCTATGGTGATAAATGCCTTCATCACTGGCTGTATATTACTGTTTTTTTTTAGTGTCGTGTCAGAATGAAGTTCACTTAGAATGAACTGCCTTGTGCTGGATGAGCTCATGCTCCTTTGATGCATATCAAGAGGTCACATAGGCCTGTAACATCAAGACCCACATTAGCTCCCTCTGTGACATTTGCACAATGACAGAACTACATACCAACTCAGTTATCTGGATGTGTCCCTACAATCAGAGCTGATGGGACAATAATAGTCTTCAGTTCCAATGGACTAAACATAGTACTTAAATTCTTTTTTCTATTAATGGAGGAGACTAATATTTTTTTAAAAAAGGAGGAAATCACTGAGTTTGTTATTTGTGGGAAGGGACCAATCTGACATTGCTGGAGAACGTGATCTCTCCTTTCAGAAATGCCATCTCTGAGGTTCTGTGATGGGGAATGTTCTTCTGTATATATGTTTGTCTTATTGGTTGATGAATAAAACACTGATTGGCCAGGCAGGAAGTAATGTAGCATGGCAGATACTGCCACTAGCTAACCATAGAGGTCTGGAGGTCTGTATAGACATGCAGGAAGTAACGTAGCTGGATAGAATCAGAGTATAAGCAAGGACAAACAGAAGTCTCTCTCCTTTCTGCAGAGATGTAGCAGGCAAGAAGAGTGCATCTGAGTGTCCCCAAGGGAGGGAACAGGAGCAGGTATCTGCCACCCACATATCCAGTTCAGGCCCCATGTCCTCTCCTGGGCCAGCAGGAAACCAACATTCTTACTTAGACAATTCAATTATCACCCAACCATGTAGCCTGAAAAGTTCTTGCATCCAATGCTATCTGTCCTGATGAGACAGAAGTCTAAGAGATCAACCTCTTGATATGCACACACCTTACTATTTATCTTCAGGAGACACACACACACACACACACACACACACACACACACACACACACACACAGAGAAAGAGAGAGAGAGAGAGAGAGAGAGAGAGAGAGAGAGACAGAGGCACAGACACACAGAGAGAGACAGAGACAGAGAGAGACAGAGTCAGAGAGATAGAGAGACAGAGAGAGACACACACACACACAGACAGAAAGACACACAGAGAGAGACAGAGAGAGTCTTTAGGCCAGAGAATAACCTTGGGTGTTACCCATCTTGGTTTTCCTTTGTTGATGAATGAGGATCCGAATTTAGTTCCCAGTCCTGCACCAGATGGTTCAAAAGACACAATTACAGAGCTGATGCAGTCAGGAAAGAAGGTCAAGCATGGCGGAGACATGTCGATTCAATGTTTTCTTTACTTCCCTGTCATGTTTCACACAACTGTGCACATTAAAAGGGAGCTTCTGTGTAGCCAGTGGTTTACGCCAGACCTGGGCACTTGGGCTCATATTCTTGTCTCTGCAGCTACCAACTCTACGACCTTCTCAAGGTACTTTGGGTATGTCTATTAAAAACGAAAGCACTGTTTATAGCAAATGGCGAAAAACACTGGACCACAGTGAAATTGCATTAGTTTAAGTTCCCTTTACTCATCAAAAGGCTGCACTCCTATTTAAATGAGAGGTGGAGGGAGGGGTGCCAATAGGTATCGCAGCAGGCATGGTGAGCCTGAGTTACTTAAGTAAAACTCCAAGAATGGGGTCGGTGAGATGACGGCACGGTGAGTAAAGGTGCTTCCCGCCAAAGCTGGCAACTTGACTTTGAGCCCCAATGGAAGGAAAGAGCAGACTTGAGAGCTGTCCTTTGATCAGTTTCTGACATTTCCAGGAGACACAGTCTGGTAGCTAACTCCTGGTTCCTCTGGCTCTTACAATCTTTTTGTCTCCATCTTCAGCCATGTTCCCCAAGCTTTCCTTAGGTAGATGCATGGGCCGAGACCAGGCCCCACAACTCTGCATTTCTGTTGGCCGTAGTTTCCCGCAATGGTCTACAGAATATTTTTGACATTTATTTAAAACTGTATAAAGAATAGCAAGCACAACTGAAAAAAAACAATTATGGTTTTGCTTCTGCAAACTGGAAAAGCATTCTATGGGCTGCTGTAACGTTTTTACTTATGTTTCAGGAGAGAACCTGAGAACCATACAAAACCTAAATTTCATGCTTCAATAGCTCTGTGAATCAAACATACAATAATGTGCTTTCTTATCAGCCCGCAAAATATCCTAGAGTCCGAAAGGTTCTAATAGCTATGGCTTGGCAGTATTGAATGCTGTGACACACACACTCACACACCTTGAACACCACCTGCGGTGGTTAAATGAGACCGTCAACTTTTGTTCTATTGGCGTTTTCAGCCTGTCTTAAACGCAATTACTATTCTATTACTGTGCACACAAGAGAGAATTTACCGGCTTGTAATTTAGAGGCAAGTGGAACAGACAGGGGAAATGCAGCCACCTCCTCTGGTTTCCAAGAAGCTGCAAACAACCACCTAAATGTTTCGAAGACACACATCCGTCACACCAAATGATACTCTGGGCAGGTCTTCATGCCTATTCATGAGAGACTCATGGGTGAAAAGTGGGCTGAGAGCAGAAGAATGAAAGCAGAAAACAATGGGAATAGGCAGGCCGGAGATGTCTTTTAAACCCAAATTGTTATTTCTGGCCCATTAAAATCTCCAATCCAGTCTCTGAGGAAAACTACCAAAGCAGAACCATAATTCAAGTATTTTACACCCAGAGAGCATAAAGAAAACCTATAGATATAACACTGAACAAACTGGCTGCCGTTTTACAGCCACTACAAAACGTAAATAAAAGGATAAAATTACGTTTTATCAGTCCTGTGGCCTACTACCACTCTGTCAGAGGGGAGGACATAACATTCAAGGGGTATGATTCTCTGGAAAGTCTTTCTAGGCAACACCTATGGGAAGCTTCTGGCTTTTTATGCCGAGTTCCTCTAAGCAACTAGGTCAGGGTGAAAAGAAAGAAAGAAAACCAGGCCTCATCTCAGGATGTGCTTAGCGCCTATTGGGAGGGGCTGCCAAGCATGGTAACCCCAAATGTCTTTTGGGTTATGGTTCCAGCAGGTTGCCCGCTGAAGGGAGAACACTGCTTTAGAAAAGCAGCAAGACCACAGGATGAAATGCCACTGCTTTATCTGCCCAGCACACGAATAGGTTAGCAGCATCCAGAAAGAAATCCCAAGCAGGGGCCTCTTCATCCTTTAGTACATGCTTTCCAAACAAAAACCCCTTCCACACAGCCCCATTAACTGGCTCATGTGCCTGCCGCTCGAATTTCTTACTTGATTTTGCCTTCCTGTCTCATCTCATTAAAGTTAATTTCTTTTTTAAGTTTTTTTTTTTTTTTTTTTTTTGTGGCTTTTTCCCCCCCCTTTCAATTCAATTGATCTCCAAAGGTGAAACCATTGTCAGCTGAAAAGTATCACTGAAAGCTTGGAAAAGCCTTGAAGAACAGACACCTGATCAATAGTGCTATTGAAAATATGACCAGATATGAAATCCCATTTATCTGAACTTGTGGCTTTTATTAAAGCAGCCTAAATCCTTTGCAAATAAGCTTTTCCAGAAAGCTTGATCAGTGCAGACAGGCAGGCAGGATTACCAGTGACCAATCGTGCAAAACAAGACCCACTGATGCCCACGGGGAGAACTGTGGTAGTTGAGGTGTTTGGAACCAGCAAAGATCCCATCGCATCCTCCTTGGTTAGGCAGCTTCTGAAGCTATGGCTCATACTCAGCTTCACTTGCAGATGGATTTGGCTGTTCACACAAGATCGTGCAGTGCAAATATTCCTGCCCTGGCATCATGGCTCAGTTGAAACTGAACGCTGAAAATTAGCCATACAGGAGTAAAAAAAAAAAAAAAAAAAAAAGGTATTCCAGTTATCAGGGAGGAATAATTAAATGCAGATTGCCTGTTGCGTATTTAATTTGGAGGCCTTTCATCCTTTACTTTCCTTCATTTGCAGCCAATACTTAGTGAGCTAATTTGTACCTGGTTCATTTTCCTCCTTTTATCTTTTTATTTTTATTTATTTATTTATTTTTTAACCAACCATGGAGATTAGAAGCTCCATGAAAAAAAAAAAAATAGATGAAGCCTGACTTGGGACACTCTTTCCTTCCTTACATGCTATCAATCACTTAAAAATGAATTTGTGCATACATTCAATATGAAGGGTGGAGATACAGGCCTGAGTTCTGAAGCCTTCCTCTTCCCCCGAGACGCTAGTGTTGAGTAGTTTACAGGCTTCACTATTTTCCCCAAGGGAACAGTGTCTAGACTGTAGTCCACATAGAATCATTAATTCCAGAAGGGGTGCAGGGTGAGTCACCCCACCAACAAAACCAAGAGCTTAAAGGAAAATGAACATCACATTATAGAAAATACACAAGAGGATGCATAAGCCTCACTAATCAAGCTGTGAGTCATGTAAGGAACAAGGATTGTTAATAGGAAAATGAAATATGTAACTCACATTAATAACAAAGAATATGTCTCTATATGTCTGGGAGGAGGGGACTGGGGCAGTTCTGAGGGAGAGGTTCAGGAGATACAATGTATCCTGCATCTTACAGTGACAGAAATACACCTGCCATACACCTATCCATAGCAAGTTATACATGGTCTGAAAACATCTATTCTGAGCAGAACACTATTTCTAATTGTATGACACGTTACTGTCTTAAAAGTGTCGTTTTATTGTTAGAGTAATGATTTTCTCTTTGCCAGTACTTTTTCTTCCTCCTACTTGGTCCTCTTCCCCTTAGCACTGCCCAATCCTCCTCCACAGACCAATGGGGAAAAAAAAATCCACTGATTTTTCATCTGCTCTTTTATACCCTCCACACAAGCCCTCTTTTCATTGGGGGAAGCCTCAAAGGGAGACTGTGTCTGATTGTTCCCCTGCCCGTGTGTGCCAACTTTCCTACTGCTCTGTCACCTCGTGCCAACAGGCTGAACACTGGGATAAAGACAGTCTTCCCCCTTTTCCAGTCAATTACCAGCCATGTGCACTATTTTTCTTAAACAAGATGACACATCATAGGTAAAGCAACTTCAGAGTTGGGCAATAAAGAAGACTTGGCTTAAAATCAAACAAGCATTTAGAGTTAAAGGTCTTTGCTTCAAAACACAAGCACTCCTTGTAGAGGAAAGAACAAGCAAACCACTCCACTTTAAAATAAAAGCCCAACTTTAAAACAATCATTTGGTAACGCCAATCATGGCTATAATAAAAGGAATGTTGTACACTGAACCAAGCTTATTTCTCTAGGGGAAACACGAAAAGCTAATCCCATGGAATGAGAGATAATTACTCTTCTTATATTCAAGGAGAGGGTAGAAATGAAGGTGGCAACTAACTCTTAAAAAAAAGACAGATATTTGAAAACTGCATAGACAAAAATTAAACATGAAGGGTCCAGAAGCCAAGAAAGGAACCTGGCACTGGGGACAGCATGGAGGTGGGGGGGGGCGGCACTTGGGGTATTCGACTGCTGGACACGCAACACTCAGTGTCCTGCGAAGACAGTATTTCCCGAACGTCCAATGTCCTAGGGAATGGAGGAACTGGGGGAGTACTGAGGAGGATGGATGCAAAGGAATTTCAGGTGGAGAATTAAAGTCCCACGGGGCAAAGAAATCAAGATTCCATTCAGCTGTAACTAAGTGCAGCTTAATGGGAAGGAAACACACACACACACACACACACACACACACACACACACACACACACACCAGATAAAAACCACTAACCCATCTCCTTTACAGACCCTCATAGATCATAGATCATAGATCAGCCATAAGAAAGGCCACCTGCCTACCCCTGCTGCTGCTGTGTACACACAGGTGGCCTTCCAGAACACTGGCCACTTCAGCAGCAGGGGGCGGCTAGTGCTCTGGATCTATCTCAGAGAACACAAGGCAGCCTTCGCTCTATGCAAGAGTGGTCTGACAAACTCCAAACCAGAGAGGTCTCAGAGAATGGTCTAGGAAAGGTGTCAGCAGGCCATCCGGATGATGCCTAGGGCAACGAAAGCCTTAAGGGATGGGCAGAATAGTTTCAACTCACATGCCAAAGCGTTAGGAAAAGATGGAAAGAGCCCCCTCTCCTCGTATATCAGCGTTTGCACCAAGGACTAATTTAGCGCCAGGGAGCTGGCTGTACCACAAGAGATGGGTCCCTAAGCTGAGTTGTTAGTATCCCCTCTGCGTGCTACTCCATTCAGAATCACCTGTAGGCACTGATAAAGCCTCCTAGTAAATCAAGCGCAGCTCCAGTTTTGGGCTCCATCTAGTTGCCCAAACCACCTGTGCTGTTTACTGAGTCCAAGCTCGGACAGGGCAAGAAACCCCAAGGCAGACTCTTCCCACCCTGGACCACACAAGTCCCCTCAACACCCTTTCTCCACCCAAGACAACCAGAGGAGGAGGCTAGGGGCTGCCCATCCGTAGCTGCTCCACGCAGAGTCCGGGATGTGTGCACGGAGAACTGAGACAGAACTTAAAAAGCGCACACAGGGCACAAAGGGGACACGGCCCTCGGAGCCCCATGGCCCCTGTCCCTTAGCGGGGGTGGGGGTGGGGGGACGCACTACCTCCTGGAAGAGCTCCAGACTGTAGGTGTTGTCGTCGTCGGCGAAGAAGAGCACGCCGGGCTGCGCGCTCTGGTGCTGGTGCCTCTGGCGCAGCCAGGCGAGGCCCGCGTTGCGCTGTTCGGTGGCGCGCGGCAGCCACGGTCGCTTGTAGCGCCGCGGCGTGGGCACGTGCAGGTGCGTGTTGGGCAGCCCGGCCCGCGCTAGGAAGCGGCTCACCAGCTCGCTGCGTGTGGCTCGATCCTCCACCAGGATCCAGTGCAGCTGCGCCACCTGGCGGAACGTGTTGGCCAGGCGGGTCAGCTCGGCTTTCTGCACTGGGCGGCTGTAGGTGGGCGTGATGGCATAGATGGTGGGCAACCGCGGCTCCGGCTGCAGCGGAGGCCGAGACTCGTTGCGCTTCTCGGCAGCGTCGCGCCCTAGGCTGCTCCGTCGGAGCGGGACTCGGGAGCCCCCGCAGCCCACTGTGTGGGGCGAGAAGTAGGGGCGCGAAGTGAGTTGGGGCGCGGGCCTGCGGGGATCCACGTCCAGCATGATGATGACGATCAGGATCCAGGGCAGGAGGATGAAGAAGCGGCTGCACAGTGCCGACTTCATGGTGCTCGCTCCCCGGCGTCTCGAGCACCCCTCCCAGCAAGGACTAGCCTCGGGGTGGTGGTTGGGGGGACCTCGGTGTGCAGCTCGGAGCGGCGGCGGCGGCGGCGGCGGCGGCGGCGGCGGCGGCGGCGGCGGCGGCGGCGGCGTCAGCTGTCAGGGAGCAGCTGCAGGCGCCCTCTCCATCCGGCCCGGGGCGTTGCGGGGACCTGGGCGTGCGGGTCGGCGCAGATTCCGGGCAGTTTGGAACTCCAGGCAGTGCAGAGGGTCGGGCTGGAGCGGTGGGTCACTCTGGCTGAAGTCGGCGGGAATCTGGACGCAGTCCAGCCGCGCTCTGCCGGCCCCGGAGTTGTGCCGAGTGCGAGCGAGGCGGTGGTCCCCGCTGCGCTCTTTCCAGAGTGCGTGCCTGGAACCCGCGAGCCCGCGTGCCACGCCGCTCCCGTCCCGCACCGCTGCTGGCTGGCAACGAGGCTCCGGCTGCCGGCCTCGGCGAGCGCTCTGGGACCCTTTTGAAGGCGGCGGCAGATGATGCTGGGGGCTTTCCTCCGTCACATGTGGGCCGGTGCAGCTGCCATCCCGGGTGGATGCTGCGCCGCCAGCTCCGTTCGCTCGCCGCGGCAGAAACCAGCGCTCTCGCCCCTCGCTCTCACTCTCTCCTTCTCGGAACCTCTCCCGGCTCCAGACAGCAAGATCCCAAAGCAGGGAAAGAAAGAAAAAGCGAGGGGGCGGGGGCGCTGCAGACTCCAGCGTCCTCCCAGTGCTCCTGTGGGAAGATAGCAGCGCTGCTACTGGCGGAGAGGGGCTGCGGGGAGGAGGCGGGAAGGGCCCAGGCTCTCTGTTTCTCCCCCCACCCCCTGCGGGCTCTGAGCTTGCTGCTCCCGGCGGCCAGAGGCAGCGGGAGGGAGGATGGTCCCTGTGGGGCTGCACGACCTCTGCCTGTGGGGGATGCTGTTCTCAGATCGCTGAGAGAGCTCAGATCTCTGAAATGCTACAGGGTCTTTGGAGACCAGCCATTCACGCGCGGACAACTCCAGACTCCAGAGACCTACAGAGGGGAGAGGGACGGGAGAGGCAGAGAGGGGGAAAAAAAAAAAAAAAAAAAAAAAAAAAAAGGTTCCTTCCCTGGCTTGTAGGGTTGGTGTACAGAATCTCGGCAAGGAAAACCGCTTTCTCATGAAAGGGAGAGATCAATAGAAGCCCGCGAAGCTGGAGGGTGCATCACATAGGTGTTCGGCATGTGTGGCAGCCCGTTCCAATGAATCATTTCCAACTGGCACTGGCCGGCTACAGTTGGATCTCTGGTGGATGAATTTCTGAAAACTCCAGCTGAGTAGGTTTCACTTATTTTTCTTCGTGTTGGGGCCCTCCGGGTTTGCAGTCTTAGGAATTTTGCCTTGTGACTGGGATTCTTGGGGTCCTCTCAAGGAGGCCTTGAAGTGGTGTCACCCTCACTTTCTGCATGAGGGAGTGGACGATGGAGACTTAAAGGGCTCCTGAGGTCAGTGGTAACCGGCAGCGTGGAAATAGAACGCAGGTGTCCTGGCTATAACTCAGGGCTTCCTCACCACACACCCTGTCAGCACAGCCTGGCTGCAAATGACTGGTCTTCCTAGGTGTAAGATGGTACCATCAAATGAGGCCGGTTAGAAGACGCCAAGCAGAGCGTACGTGGCAGTACGTGGAAGTCGCTCTCCGTTGTTGAGGATCTATTAGCTGAACCCCAGGGTGTCCTTATGAGGGGGCCATGCTGCTAGACACACCCCAGAGAGCCTCAGGGACTCGCCTCTCCCACCGATCCCCGCTCCCGAGAAATCATTTCTGAGCCTATCTTCCTCCACAATCTGACCTTCTCAGTCTTAAGCCTGACTACATTCCTGGGTGTGTGTGAGGGGGCTGGGGGGGGAGCAAGCAGAGCTCTGGAGTAGATGCTCCGTCCAGATCGCCCCTCTTCATATACATAGCTCCATTCTTCACGTTGGGCCCAGTGTCTGGCACTGCGTGGACGTGAGAATTCAGAACGGCCCAATTAGATTGCTGAAAACCAGGAGTGAGTTTTCAAACATGTCCCTCCCCTCCCCCCCCGCCCCACAATCCAAGTAAGTCCCTACCTTTCGGTCCCCCCTTTCCTGTGCCACCCAGAATCCAAAGCTGTGCAGAGCGGTGAGCCCCACATTTGGAAACAACGATTCCATTAAACACCCATCCTTATTCTACCCCAGGACACGATGTGCATGCCGGTGTCCTGAGGGAGGCAGTTGGCACAAGCTTTCGATATATTCTCGAAGGTCACACACAAATCTGTCCGATCCCATCCCCTTACCAAAGTAGTTACTGAAACCTCCTTAACTCCTTAGGGCATTTTAAATGTGGTCGAGGAGAGATGCTTTGTGTTAGCAGGAGTAAAAGTCGGTGGTCAGTAAGTGAAAACACAACTAACCTTTGTTAGTAGGGATATCTTTGTTAGTCCCACTATACCATGAAACCTGTTCTGAATTGTGTTTTCTCCAGAACAGGACTAGTCAAAGATAGGGCACTTCAGAAACCAATCAAATACGGAATTTAACGTGAGATGTATTGTATAAAAATCACTGAAATCAAACAATACCTAAGACACATTTAAGGACCGTCACTCTGTCCTTCTCTTAGAGTTACTGTTGCTGTGATGAAACATGATGATCAAAAGGCAAGTTGGAGAGGAAAGTGGCTTACACTTCCACATTGCAGTCCATCGTTGAAGGAAGCCAGGGCAGGAAATCGAACAGGACAGGAACCTGGAGGCAGGAGCTGAAACAGATCATACAAGGGTACTGCTTACAGCCTTGCTAATCATGATTTGCTCAGCCTGTTTTATAGACCCCCAGAGATGGCCCCACCCACAATGGGCAATGCCCTCCCCCCCCCACCAATCACTAATTAAGAAAATGCCAAATGCCCTACAGGGTTGCCAGCAGACTGATCTTATGGAGGCATATATATATATATATATATATATATATATATATATATATATATATATATATATATTTTTTTTTTTTTTTTTTTTTTGAGACAGGATTTGTCTGTGTAGCTTTGTAGACCAGGCTGGCCTCAAACTCACTGCCTCTGCCTGCCCAGTGCTAGGATTAAAGGCATGCACCAATGAGCCTCTGAAAGTCTGCTTAGTTTTTTTAAGTTAGTTTTTACTTTTTGGTGCTTTGAAAAAGAAAGCCTCTTTTAGGTTCACATATTTAAGCGTTCCAGTTGGTCCCCAGCTGGTGATGCTGTTTGGGAAGGCTTAGGAGGTGTGGCCTTGATGGACCAGGTGTGTCCTGGGGGAGGGCTCTGAGAGGAAAGTGCTTGGCTGCTTGTTGAGGTTTGGGCTCTTAGCTTCCTGCTCCTGAAAACCTTCTGTGTTCCCCAACCTCTGAAAAATGTAAGCCCCAGTAAACTCTTCTGTAAGTTGCTTTGGTCATGGTTTTACCATAGCAACAGAAAAGTCAGTAACACATATACAAAGTCATGGGTTTCCTTATGCCTCCTTCACACACACCATTATGCTTTGTTCTTATTCATTCCTTCTCATGGGACTCCTTCCCCTCTCTTGTCCTCTCTACTGTGGCTCAGTTTGTTTATCTGGAAAATGGGGTAGTAATACATAATATGCTCCATGGGATTTTGAAAGGATTAAAAAAGGTAAAGTTGGCTATTTTCCAGAAGCATTGTCTTTATGCTGGCAATCTCTTTGAATCATAATTGTCATGAGGATAAAATGAAAACATTTCTGAGCAAGGCTGACAATAGAGGCTCCACGGATGGGGAAGGGGATTCCAGGTGATGTGGTGTGGTGTGGTCTCTTCCTAAGTTGGGGCAGGGAGAAGTGGAAAGGTGAAATTACCCTAAAGAAGGAATATATAATAAAGATGGTATGATTCCAAGTGACATTTATTTCAAATGGCAGAATATGCCATACTGCTTTACATTTACTGACAAAAAAAAATATGTGACCCTAAATCATCCATGATCAAATCTAAGTTACTAAGAATGTCCACCAGAAGAACAAAACTAGGCTTGGACACTTTCCAATGTAAAAATGCATCACATTTAAAATCTGTAGAGTTTATCAGGTGCTGAAGTGGAAACTACTATAGATGGGAGCGTAAAGAAAATGTCACGTTTATGAATTAGCATCACTGGGTAGCTATCATGCCTGACCACATAGTGCATGCTCATGTGTTCCTTACATAAAACGATTGAAATTTGATCTGTGGTTGATAACGAAGGTTGGTGGAAGTCACTAGAGTAATTAAAATAATTACCTAACTTCAGAGCTCTGCTCACTCTCTCCGTGTTTATTTTCATTTAATCGCTCTAATTATTTGTGTAGTGAAGTGAGTGTTGCTTCTCCTGCACTAATGAAGCTTTGGATGGCTGGCATTTCTGCATTCACTTGTTCTCAAATGCACAAAGGTAAAAAAAACAAAAAACAAAAAACAAAAAAACAACTCATCTAGGGAGTTAAGAAAAAGCGTGTATAATGACCAAACATTTGCCTTTGCTGTAATGAGGAATCTGCAGCGATGACTCCTGCAGCACAGACATTGCAACACAATTAGCCCACCGTGTTGAACTGATCCTTTTTGACGTCTGAGCCTGGGGTTTTGCTAGTGTGACTAAATCAACGTGCCTGTGAGCACTGGGGACAGCCTTGGTATTCTTAGTCAAGAGGGAGACCAAGGAAGAAAGTCCTTATACAATTGAGTATTTTAAAATATCTACATGAGGAGAGTGTAGTTATGCAATCCAGTTGATAGAGAGACTCCTAGCTAATGCATGGGAGTGATGAGCCAATATGGTTGGTGATGAGGACCTACGTACATGCACGTGGACAGAAGTGCTTTCTGTCCAAATGTCAGAGGAATTATGCCAAGTAATTCTAGCAACTTCTTTCAGGGATACCACCAGCCTTATTGATCACTGTCAGGAACATGGCATTCAGATCACATATCAAATGGCTCATTTGTTTGTTTCTATTTCCATGCATCTGAACTCTCTACAAATACCATGTTAGAATTGTTTGAAACTAGAATGCTTTCTTAAAATTTGTTATTTGCAGCTGTGAACAAAATGCAGTTTATTCAGTCAAATACCTCTTTTTTAAAATATTATTTTCATGTTTATGGATGTTTGGCTTGCATGTATGTATGTATGTATGTATGTATGTATGTATGTATGTATGTATGCCTATGTCCCATGTGCCTGCTGGGACTGGAGTTAGGGATGGCTATAATTCCTGATGTGGGTGATGTGAACTAAACCTGGGTGCTCTGAAAGAATATCAAATACTCTTAAACACTGAGCCATCCTCTACATCCCCAATCCCATTTGTATAGAATAGGTCACCATGGGGCTTATTCAGCACCCAAATATTCTAGACAACCAGAAATTGATATTGGTAAAGATTTATTTTCATTATTTTAGATTATGTGTATGTGTGGGTATGTGCCCATGAATACACATGCCCACAGAGACTAGAAAAGGTAGTTGGAGCCTTTGGAGCTGGAGTTACAAGTCGGAACTTGTAACTTGTAAGATGGCTGACATGGGTGCTTGGAACTAGACTCTGGTCCTCCGGAAGGACAGAATTCTACTCTCTACCTCTGAGTCATCTTTCCATCCCTGGTCCTAAATATTATCTAAGAAATTAGTTTGACTTGAATAAGAGAGAAATCTATACAATGTACCAGTATCTATCCTGCACAAAAACCCAATAAAATGTCGATAAAGCCACACTGACATTTAGAAGTCCATCCCTATTACTCTCTTAAAATGGGCATGTACATTAAAATAGTAATTTCTTAGGATTGTCACTTAAAACGATATAGTCTATTTTCTATAGCTGTTATAAGAACCGAAGGAAGCAATGTAGATGGAAGTATTTCTAATGCCTAATAGTTACATACATAAAATAGAAGTGTTGAATGAGAAAAGATTGACCATGAGCTATTTATTAACACTAGAAAATGGGAACACATGGGCTCCTCATTTGGTTGGGGCCTAGTTTTGCATGTTTCAAAATTTTCTACAAGTTAGTAAAAGTTAAAATAGATAACAGTTAATAGAAAGTTAGTAAAAGGTAAAATAGATTACTATATGTTACAATTCATTTACCAAGATAATATTGCTGACCAACTGTCCTTGCTTAAAAAAAAACAACTTTCATTTGTTCATTGAGAGTTTTATACATGTATACAATGTTTTATGATCATAACACATTCTACATCCTTTAACTCCCCAAATCTCCCTGCACATTCCCCTTCCAATTTCTTATCCTCTATTTTTAAAATAATATCTCACTATATCTCATTAATACTACCTATAGGCATGGGTGTGGGGTCGTCCACTGGAGTATGGGCCAGCAACAGTGGCCACAACCCCCGGCCCCTGAATTGCTCACTCTCCCCATCAGCTGTCAATATTTGCTCAGTTAGGGGTGGGGGCTTGTGAGCCGCTCCACCATCCGTGCTGGGATTTTGACCTACTTGAGTCTGTGCAGGTTTTATGCAGGTAACCACGGCTGCTGTGAATTCGTGAGTGTAACAGACGTGCCCTGTCCTAAAGATAGCATTTCACAGCACCTTACCTATCTACTGGCTCTTGCATCATTCTCCACCATCTTCCTATGCGTTTGCACTCAGTCCTAACTAGGGTGGCTCCACCGTCCCCCTACCCCCAAGGCTCTGGGGGAGACGAAAAAATTGGAAGAGCCGAAGGTGGTGGACAGCTCCAAGGAAACTGTTTCCCAAATACAAGAGGACTGATACACAGATGAGCTCAAAGAGACTGCGACAGTGCACACGAGGCCTGCACAAGTTCAAGCCACAGCATAGAGAAAAGGAGGAGAACACAAAGTCCCAGCCCCAGCCGGGAAGCTGTTTGCAACTATTTATAACTGACACTTTCCTCAGAGAGGGAGACATCAGTTTTACCCAATGGACTATTACTGGATTTTTCAACCACACTCCAGGGCAGGCCCCACTACTCTCCAGGAGCTGTTGGTCAACACAAGACAAATTCATGGTGTTTGTTTGTTTTGACATTTTTTTTGTCTTATTGTTTTTTTCTGTTTGTTTTGACTTTTTTTTTTTTAAGAGAGAGAACACAAATTTGGGTGTGTAGGAATGGGATAAGATATTAGGAGTTTGAGGAGGGAAAATATGATCAAAATAGATTACATGAAAGGAATTTTAAATAAAATAAAGTGGCGTTCTGCACAAAAGACTGTGGTGGTGCTGTGGGTTGAGCCCCACCTTGCTCCCCAGTTCATACGTTGAAGCCCTGACCCTTAGCACCTGAGAATGTGCTCTTTTTGGAAATTAGGCCATTGAAGATGCAATTAGTCAGAACAACTGGATCTCTAATCCAATATGACTGGTGCCCTTATGGTAATTAGACACAGCAGTATACACATAGGGAGAATGTATATGAACACTGCAGCTATATTTCACAAGGATAAGAATGACTAAATTTGATGAGTAAGTACCAGACTATATGAAAGGCATGAACACCTTAGTGACTTCAGACTGGGAACTGCCCTGCTGACCTCATGACCCGCAACTTCAGTCTCAGATCATGAGAGGACAAAATGTTTCTGTCGTTTAAGTCTCACGATCTGTGGTGCAAAGAAATATAGGTCTAAAATAATGTGAGATCACACTGTGACCTGTGGGCAATTATAAATGGGAAGCATCATATAAATGGAAAACCTTGAGTGAATTTTAATTCCCATCATACAAAACAAAAACAAAGACAAAAGACACAACTTCTAAATTCTGAGTGTTTCCTTATGAAGATGATTTTCAAAACAGCAAATTAAAAAATCTTCATAAACAAGGCCTACTTGTAAACTTTACGTTAACTCAGAGGAAGATGTTTGTTTCCAGTGGTTGTTGGGGTGATGTCTTTTTGTAGGTGTTTCAGTGCTGAGAACAAAAAATTATCCTTTGAGGGGCTGGGCATCAAGCAGAGACAAGTGTGTCCCAGGCACCACCCTGCTTCTGAATAAGTCTCATATCTTGGGGGCTGGCTCATTTTCTCATACATAGAAAGGAACAGGTGAAGATAATGTCTCTAGAACTCCATAGAAAATTCACCTGAACTTTTTCCAGATTGATAGATTTGTACTAAATTTTTTAGTTTTTATTTTTGAGACAGCATCTCTCTCTGTAGCCCTTGTTGACCTGGAACTTGCTATGTAGAACCAGGCTGTCCTAGAACTCACAAAGATAAGCTTGGTTCCATCTCTACAGCAGGAAGACTAAAGGTGTGCATTACTACTCTGGACCATATTCAACTTCCTTTAATTCTGAAATTTTAATTTTTAAAGATTTTAATGTAATTATATCACTCCCTCTCCCTTTCCTCACTCCAACCCCTCCCCCAAATATATTCCTAAATATATAAACAGGACCTGTTAAGTCTGTATAAAGCTACTTGTATGTTTTCAGGGCAGACCATGTGGCACTGAATGACCGATTTGTATGGTCTCCCCTGGGACTACTACTTCTCTTGCTCTTGGCATTCCTTACTTACCTGTAACTCTTTGTCTGCTGTTGAGGTATCCCTGTGTGATTTCCCCTTCTTGATTCTTATTGTGGCCAGTTCTCTCTCTCTCTCTCTCTCTCTCTCTCTCTCTCTCTCTCTCTCTCTCTCTCTCTCTCTCTCTCTCTCTCTCTCTCTCTCTCACACACACACAGAGCAATTGTAGATAGGATTAACATTTCTAGTATCTTCTTAAAGAAGACAGCACTTTCAATTCATTGTCATATGCAAATCCAGTCCCTGTACACAAACACACATTGTATCATCAGCAACCCACCTGCCAATCTTAGAGCTAGAACAAGGGAATATAAGTCTGAATGTTAAGTTCAGTCTCTTCTACTATGCTAGTTTTCTGGCTTGAATTAGTTTGTTTTCATTATCTTTATAATATTCATCTACAAGCCTGCAGTTAGACAATTGAAATGCCAGAATTGATTAGTTTCTGTTTCTTCAGAGCCAAATTAAGTGTGATGTAGGCTGGACATGTGTTTGGTGTCTTAAGTGAAAGATGAATCCCTCAGAATGAAGAGAGGGTTGATCTTCTTATTCCTCTGCCTATTGGTTTATAGCCAGGGTCTTATTGGTGAAGATCTTTTAGCTGAAGAGACCTAGTTGGCAAAGGAGCCCAGTGAGAGAGTGTCCCTTAAAGTACAAATAGTATACAGGGAGTGAAATGGAGTATAGTTGTTTTTCAAGAGGGATGCCTCAGAAATCTATTCAAGTAGAAAGCCAGCAAGCCAGCAAAGTCATCATTCAAGAACTACAGCCCCATTGTTGTGAGCCATACTTCACCTAGCACAACTTGAAATCCCTCTGACTACAAATGAAGGCGTGCACTAACTGACTCTCCAGTGGCTAGGTCTCAGGGCTACTATGGTTGAGGTCCTCCCACTGTTCAAGATCTGGACACTTGATTAGTTTGAAATTGGTCATAATAAAACACACCGACTAAACATATGAGCTGTGCCTGATTAGCATGACTCTTGTAGTATTTAGAGATTGCTTGGGACTCATGTGAAGAGTTGCAACATGGCAGAAGCCCAGGGAAAAGTTTTCAAGATTCGGGGTGCCAGACCCATCTTAGATGCCTGGCCACTCCTTAGTCACATCTACCTAAACTTGTCTCTACACTTGATAAATGAACAGGATAACAGGATTGCCCCTAAAACCAAGAGATGGGATAGGTTCTGTTTGATGCACCAACGACACTTTAACACAACACTGCAAAGTTAAAATACGTGCTGCTTTTCATTCCAAAGCCCACCACATTTCTTTAACTACTTTTACGACTATCCCTAGCTGAATGGATAATTGGTCTGTAAATGTAAGTTGTTCAGCATTTGAACTCGTGATTAAATGAGTTGGGACATAGACAACCCTTAGAACAATAATATAGTAAGTATTCAGTAAGAATTGACTGCTATTATTATCATCATCATCCTAAAAGGAACACTTCTGGTCAATCAAACAGGCAGGGAATCGGTGGCAATTCAAATAAGACTGATTGCTTGCATTTTCAAATAATCAAGTAGTCATTGTAATGCAAAAGCACAAATTAGTGGCGAAAAGGCCTGGATTTTCGGACAGAAGATTAGGGTCCCAGTACTGGCCCATCCCATTTTGTCCCTTTCTAACAATAAGAACCAGGAGGAACAGGACAGTGTTTCTGGAGGACTGGCTTCTACGGTGTGTGAGTGAACCTTGTTCTTAAACAGGAATAACACTACAGAAACACTCATCCAAATCTAGGAGAGGAGTGAGTGTCTTTTGAGTCCAAGGATTCTTGGGTACCACGTGTTTCCTCTTGGTGGTCTGTATCAGAGCTGGAGTAACTGGAGAGAAGGGGGCATTTATGGTCCACCTGTAGGTGACGTAAGACTGTAGACAAGCTGCAGGTTCCCAGGGATGGGTTTGTGCCCATCAGTGTTTCCTTTAACAAAGGCTATTGTCAAACAGGAGGAAGATGAGTCCTCGGAGCTACAAACTGTGCAGCATCCATCACTCAGCGTGCTCCGTTAGCGGACATGCTTCGAGCACACGGCACCTATCCTGCTTTAACTTTCTCCCCATTATCCTTTGCTTTTTTTCTCCCCATCATCCTCAGTACCAGTTTCCTCCCCACTTATTTTGTTCCAAATAAACTCACATACACATCAGAACTTGCCATTGTCTCAGTGATGTACAAGTGCTATTTTTTTTCTATTTCTGATAAAATACTCAACAGTATTTATGCACCAGTCTTTTCACATATGTGACGAATAATCCCGACTGTCAGCTGATGGGGGAAGGGATGCCTGGGAGATTAGCAAAGTACTTTCCTTGGTGTGCCTGCTAGAGTGTTTCCAGAGATGACTGGCCTGTGGAACTGACTAGAAAGACCATTTTGAGCATAGACAATGCCATCCTCTAATCTGTGCACTTAAGTGGGACAAAAGCTAGAGAGACAGAGAGAGTCCGTCAGTGCACGCTGACTCCCCACCATGTTTTCAGATTGCAGATTGGTTACTTACTTTAGGATATAACTGAAGACATAACTGATGGCCTGGGTGTGTGGTCCCCTCAGTCCCCCTTCCTCATGAAGATTGAGAGGAACTGGCTTGAGCAGGTGCTAAATCTGAGCTTTCTTTTGCTTGTGTTAGATGACTTAAAAACAAAAAACGAATTAAGATCTAGTCTAGGCTTTCCAAGCCTTCTCAGAGCTCCAGGGTAGTAGAAGAAGATGGAAAGGAATGCCTAACACCCAGGCCTTTGCTCGATTGTAAATGACAAAATTTGGAATCGCCACGAAAACAAAGGCCTGGGCATGTCTGTTAGTAAGTTTCTAGATTTGGTTAAGCGAGGTGGAAAGAGACATCCTAAGTGTGGGCAGGGGCACTCGATGTGCTGGGCACCTGGAGGGAATAAGTCAGAGAGCGTGAACTGAACGCCAGTGTTTATGTATCTATTAACTGCAAATGCCATCATGACTTCCCTGACACAAGGCACCGTGTTCCCGGAAACTATAAGCCCACGTCGACACATTTAGCCTTCAGTTGTGCTCATCATGTATGTTAACCCAGCAACAAGGAAACTAGCTAATATAAGGCCTTTGGGGAGAAGCATTGGGGTACTGCAAGGTGTCTGTGACTGGGTCTCTTCCATCCTTCGGGATGGAAGGGAATGAGAGAAAGCTCAATCCGGTCCCTTCAAGACTGAGAACTGCTCTCTGATTCAGGCTTTGCTCTTGCAGCAGACGAACAGATCCCATTACAAGGCTTGGACTCTATGCTGGACTCTGGTCCTCTTGTCTGACCCAGCCTCAGAAAGTCCAGGAATTCTGACTGAGAAACTTCTCTTGCCCCATTGTCCTTCTGCCTTATTTCTCCTATAGTCCATGATAATCATTATTACTTTCCTCGTTCACCTGCGTGCCATCGACTACGATTTACAAGTCCCTAAGTGGTTGCTAACTCAGAAGCAGGGAGGCTTTGAAGCCACAATCCTAGACAAAGAACTATGGGCAGTGGGGGATGCTAAGAGCTGGAGAAATAGTCTTCCCAGGGAAGAGTGCATCCAATACCAAATGATGAGCCCTCGGATCATATACATATGGTAACATTTTATAAACTTGTAGCCGTTTGTATTTATGAATTTAGGAATATATATACATATATATGTATATACACACACAATATATATATATATGTATATATATATATACGCACAGTTGAAGACATAGTGAGTTTGAGAGTACAAAGGGGTATGCATCAGAGGAGTCGAGGGAGGAAAGGGAAGGGGGGGAAGTGCTGTAATTATAATTCAAAAATAAGAAAATTATTACTATTTCTTGCTACCTTAGATGGTTCATGGATGGGGAAAATGTGTTGAATTGAACACCAGTTACAAATGTGAAGATCCACCATCCTTGGGTTCAATTCTTTGGTAGAAGAACTTACAGAACCCACTTGAATTTTCTATGCTCAATTTCACTAAAGGATACAGATTAA
Source organism: Cricetiscus sungorus (assembly GCA_030556225.1). Lineage (NCBI taxonomy): Eukaryota > Metazoa > Chordata > Mammalia > Rodentia > Cricetidae > Cricetiscus > Cricetiscus sungorus. The sequence goes on from JANBXA010000641.1 coordinate 16,790,790, forward strand.
AACAAACCAAAATAACAAGGACCAGTCCAGGAAAACGCTCAACAGTGGCTCCCACTGTCCTGCCCTGAGAAGTCACCAAGTTCTCACTTACCTGGTGGTACTCCCACCCACATGGGTGGCTGACTTCATCTCCAGTTGCTTAGTGTGGAAGCCGATACCATGTGACCCAGCACCCCATCCTATGTCACACTCTTCAGGTAAACAAGATGATGTCCTTGGTTAGAGTTGTGCTGACTGATGACAAGGAGACTGTCCCACTCAATTCCAGCTTGTTCAGACAATGGTGTTTTTTTGTGGTTACTTCAAGAGCATGGATAAGGGGTACATGACTCAGAGGCAGCAGCATCACCAAAAAGCCAACGCCAGCATGGGAAATGACTGGTGAAAGCGGAATTGTTGGAGTTCCCTGTCCATCATACAGCAGTTCCATTGAGGAGTCACCTTCCCAAGCCATTGTTTTTTTTTTTTTTTTTTTTGCTTAGTCAGCCTCAGAGATGGGGCTTGTGAATTTTATGAGTTTTCTGAGCTCCATGGCTCTGTTTCCCGAGTCTCATGAACTTCCCTTCAGCAGAAACTCAGTCTGCTGGAAATGGCTACACAACACACTGATTTAGAGATGACCTCCAAGGGCCAAGGGCAAAGGCCAAACCTCCTCAACAATGTAAAATTCTTTAGTTAATGAAACCAAAGTTTGCTCATGTCTGCTACTAACCTCGGGAGTGTTAGGAGGTGGCGAAGTCACGCAGTCTGCTTCTGGAACCATGCTGTGCTAAGGCATCCCATTTCAATTTTCTACGTAGATGTGACACCTGCCTCAATCTCAAGTCTGAACTGAACCTGGCCACACAAAGTAAACTTGTCAGAGGACAGAACTTCAGACTTCTTAGGAATCAAACGTTCATCTGAAAGGAAGGATGTCTCTTCAGGATAGCAAGAGAGACAGAGTTCACGCATAACACCAGGAAAGCAAGGCCTCCTCTGGAGGCACCCATGTGCTCTGTCTGCCACACAGCTGTATACATTATAAAGCATACACCTGTAGAGTCTGAGCAAACTAGACAGATATTACAAGTTACTTAGAATAATACAGCATCAGGTAATTCAGCCAATCAAAATGGCACATACCCTGTTCACTCCCTAATCAACACACACTCACACACACACACTCACACACACACACACACGTGCGCGCACACACACACACACACACACACACCCCAACTCTCAGACCTGAGTAAAGAATAGTGGTGATTAAGTTATTGCTACACAAGCAATAAGAAGTACCTAAAAAGATGAGCTTGTGGTTGTTATGAATCATATTCATCTTCTCCACAGCTATATTTGGCAGACAGCACTACTCAGACAAAAGCTAACCAAAAGAAAAAGTTCAAAAATATATGACTCAGATTTGTAAGACTATGATAAAAATTCACGTGTACAGGTAAAGCTTAAATAACATTATTTTTTTCTTTTTGAGACAGGGTAACAGTATGTAACCCTAGCTGGCCTGGAACTTGCTCTATAGACCAGGCTGACCTCAGACTCACAGAGATCTATCTGTCTCTACCTCCTGAGTACTGGGACTTAAAGGCATGTGCCACCACTAACGCTCACCAATGTTTTTTTTTTTTCTTCTTTTTCCAGTACTGAGAATCTAATCCGGGGTCTGCATATTATAGGCATGTGCTCTACTGCTCAGCCATAAACCCCACGTCTTTCACTAGCTCTTTGTTTTATTTTTTTGTAATTGACATTATTCTAGTGAATGTTTGAAGTAGCAATTGAAAACGAAGGAGAAGAAGTTACCTGCTATTTTCTTCCTTCCCCCGTCCGGCACTGTCATAACTTCTGAGTTATACCCGAGAGCACGGCCTCTGCCTACCACAACCTACCTGTGCACAGGGTCAGACCATCAGGGAGCTATAGTGTAAATTGTAGTCCTGTCTCTTCCTGGGTTTGCTTTCACCACTCTGCCCTTTGCTCCATTGCACTCAGTCTTTCCGAAATGTCACTAGGGTGATATCCCAGAACGGTACTGTGCAAATATATTGTGAGGGACACTGTCCTTATGTCATATTGTTATCTCCATCAGAGCCCAGGGGAAAAAACCTTCTCTGGTCTCTCAAACATGGGGATGAGTCTCTGCGGGCATGTTTTGTCTCAAGGTTTGTTTCATGTGCTAAGAAATGGCCTTAAAACTTACTGTGGAAAAGGATCATTTGTGTTGGTCATGAATCTCTCTCTGCTCCAGGAATTCCAAGAAGAAACAGTGGGGTGGCTTGTCTGCTCCATGATGTTTCTGGGCTCATTTGGAAGACTCCAAGCCTCCAGATACGAATTCTGGGTGTGGTATATGGTTCTTTATATATATTATTTGGGTTCCAAATCTGGAAAGAGGGAAGGGGAGGAAGAGAGAACCTGGGAGAGGGACAAGGAGAATGAGAGAGGATGCTCAGTAGAGTCTGAATCATATTTTGTGACCCAGCTGTGGAAATCCACACTATCATTTCTCCTTATCCTTTGAGGCAGCCCCCAAATCATTCCCTAAATTCAAGGAGAAGGAAGTATGAGGGGCTAGAAATACTTCTGTGTTCGGATCAGGATTTCCTACAAGAGTATGCTCTGCATAATAATTTCTTAGCAATCTCAGAAGCAAAATTAAGGCTTGTCACTGTAAGATCATGAGGAGTACAAGACTTCATGCTACATGCCTGTGTTCAAACATTCCTCAAGCTTCACAGAACTCCTTCCTGCTTCCAACCTGTTTCATTTTCCTCATCAATTTGTGTGTGTTTGTGAGTGCATATGTGTGTGTGCGAGGGGTGTGTGAGTGTGTGTATGCATGTGTGTATATGTGTGTGTGTGTATGTATGTTTATGTGAGTGTATATGTGAGTATGCATGTGTTATGTGTGTATGAGTGTGTGTATGCATGTGTATATGTGTGTGAAAGTGTGTGTTTATATCAGTGTGTATAAGTGTATGTGCATGTATGTGTGTGAGGGTGTGAATATTTGTGTGTGTGTGTGTGTGTGTGTGTGTGTACATGTACATGCCATGGTTGAGGTGCATAGATCAGAGAACAATGTCAGGTGTCAGTTCTTGCCTTGCCTTTCCTTCTTGCTGGAAACAGGGTCTCTGAGACTTTGCACGTCAGGTTACCTGGCCCCTGTGGTTCTGGAGAAACCCTTCTCTGCCTCCCATCTCCCTTAGGCATACTGGGATCACAGATGCTTACACTGTAGCATCTGCTTTTACATAAGTGCACAATTTATCTATGTAATTAATTTCAAAATGAAGAATAAGAATGTGTGATTCCAGAATCAAATCTCAACAAACACTGTGACATTCAAATTCTCATCTTAATTTAAACGGTTTGGAGCTGAAATACAGAAGAATAATTCATCTTTCAAATAAAATTCTGATTCTTGCAATGACATGGTTTTGATCTATCATCTTGGAATGTATCTAGAATAAGTGAATTTTACCTCATAATTATAGTTTGGAGATATGAATTTCAAATAGTTCTGCTAGACTTATGGAAAAGGAGTTCTCAATTGGTTTAATTAATAAAAACCCAGTGTCAGATATAGAGGAAAATGCTGAGAGATCAGAGAAAAGGAACAAACTACAGCCACACCTTACCTCCTTTGAGTCTCAGCAGACCAGAGAGCTATTTCCTGTATCTCCCTGCTTATATCCTGTTTCTGCCCAGCTATGTCACTTCCTGTCTGTCTGTACAGACCTCCAGACCTCTATGGTTAACTAGTGGCAAGCTCCATTCTCTCACCTTCAGACAGGCTTTATCTGTATAAGTAAGACATCACCATAGATTTACTTTACCTACTTGAAGTATTTTGTATTATAGCACATAAAAATAATATATTTTTTGAGAAGCTAGACTGAAAATTTATTCAGATTCTGAATTAACTTTTTATATAAAACATAATACTATTTAATTTTTCGATGAAGTAATTATGTAGTAGTCTTCCTATCTATTCCACTAAAGATGAGCTATTATGTAATTTTCCAATGAAGTAATTAACATTTTATTTGACACATCTATGTCACGAATTCCTTATCTGTGAAGAGCAATGGGTTTTATTAAATATGCCATTCATCACATTAGATTTATTATAATCAAATTTCATTTTACTTTATTTGTTTAGCATACTACATCTGGGCTGCAAAACCAATTTATTCCCCCGTGTATGAATCGATTATTTCATGAAGAGCTAGCCACCATAACTATTAAATATAAAAATCACCACAGTGCAGCTTGCAATTGCCAAGCTGAAATGTAATCATTCAGGAAAAGGGGTTAATTTAATGGGTTGTGATCATTTCTCATGGACATTCAACAGAGTGCTGTAAAGTCATGGCTAGTACAATAGGTGAATAGTGTTCTTACTATAAAAATTAGAATTATTACTTAAGGTCTTATCAATATTTTATTAAGGCAACTGATTAAGATATTTAAAAAAGAAATTCATTAGACTAGCAATCGTGTGACTATCTAATAGCTAAAACTATATGTGTGTGTGTGTGTGTGTGTGTGTGTGTGTGTGTGTGTGTATAACATGGTATGTTGGGTCACTGGTCACTGTTTTCTTGACATGCATCGGTGTTACAGAATAAATTTCTGAGTCTCTCCACAATTCCAGTTGAAACAATTTTTTCTGTCGTGGCATTAATAGAGCATTTTGGAGGTGATAACACTGTGAGGAATCCTCCTCTGTGTTGGGACTGATGCCCTTATCAGCCCTTTTTTCATTTCTGCCTATATGGTCAGCGTTAGTTAGGTGCCTCCACCTCCTGATTTGCTACCTGGTGATGGAGAAAGAAAGTTATATCAGAAGCAAGGGCAACCCCCAGCAAACCTGGCAGTACCTTGCTGGTGGATACTCCAGCCTCTGATATGGTGCACAAAGAAATGGTTCCCCCAGTCAGTACTCACTGACTAAGACTCGAATCTTTCTTTGTCAGCCTGTCCTGAAATGTTCTGTACTGTCTTTCTGGACACTTCTGTCAAGAGTCATACCTAAATCCCAAAGCTCAGAACTGAATGAGAGCTTGGTGGATTTCTTATTCCTCCCAGGTAGAACCTTTATTCAACTTTGTACTTAGGTTATAGTGTTTATTAGTATCTTCTCACAGTAGTATTTTATAGATATATATCATTTCCCTCAACTTCTGTCCTAACCCTTGGCTATGTTTGGATTCCTGATGGGTAGAATATTAAAAAAATACTCAACCTGCTTCTTACAGATGGTGAACTGAGGCCGGGAATGTAGTTTGGTGAGAGAACATCTATCTGTGCAATGTGCATGAGGTCCTGGGTTTGATTTCGAGCACCAGGGCAAAAAAGAAACCAGAAAAGATAGTGACCAATTTTATTCATGTACTGAGGCCATAGTATGGGGAGAAATATTGGAAACTCTGAATATCCTCAGGCAAGTAAGAGATTGGAACCTAGGCGGAGGCTGGGGCCATCGAATGGATAACTGGTAAGAGGAAATGTGACAGCTACTTTAGGTGTCAAGTCAATGCCCTTGAGAAGGGGGCATCTCAGCTGAGGAATTGCCTCCATCAGACTGGCCAGTGGAGCATTTTCTTGATTGCTAATTGATGTAGAAGGGCCCAGCCTATTGTAGGTGGTTTGAACCATTTCCTCACCAGGTCCTGCTTTTGGTCCTGCTGTTCATCACAGCAACAGAGAGCAACCTAAAATGAGAAACAGCAGGACCAGTGTAGATACTTCCTCATCCAACATACAAGACCCTTCCTCAAGACCATCTAGGTGATCAGACATCCCGGATGGTGGAGGATTAGGAACCTGACCAGAACAGAGTATTACACATGGGATTTTTTTTTTTTTTTTTTTGCTATGATGACTTAGTAAGTTCTTTGCTAGGATTGTATTTTATAAGAAAAGACACAGACAGGCCTGGGCAAAGAAAGGTGTGGGAGCCCAGCTGAAGTTCAGCATCTCTCAGAAGTTCCACATCTTAGGACTTTGTCTCCCCCATAGGCTATGCACATAAAAGATCCCCCAACACACTGAGCAAGAGTTTAATTATAGCCCCAAATCTGCATGTCAATGAAGTGTATGTGAAATACATAACCGCACTGTGTGATATGACAGAGAGCCAGAATGGTGAATGAGCTTGCTCTGGTTGTTGTGTGTGGTGTTGGTTTTGAACAGGGTTTGTGCATTTTTCTTTTACTGACCTGAATCTGAGCCATTATAATGATTGTATCTCTCATCAACAATTCTTCTCCCCTTTATCAAAATACATATAAAAACAAAAATTGACTCAGAGTAACCAGATGTGTTTGACACATTGTACAATTCCACCCAGAGAGAATAAATCCTTCACAGGGTTCTTCCGACTCGTACAGTTCATATTCTCCTTCAATTTTCTCAACAAATTACCATGGATTTGATTTCAACTGGAAAGGAAACTGATAATAGAAGCCATTTCACAGTAATTCCAAACACAAAAATCCTCAAACCTAAACTACTTCCATACAATTTGAGGGATGGCAGATAATAATCCTTTAGCTCCCTAGACTCAGAAGGAGAGAATGGAGGCCAGAGAGTTTCAGCATTCAAGGTCACCCCGCTCATCAGTAATATTTTAAAGTAAATTGAGCTGACATATTCAACTCCCCTTTGAAAGTCTTTTTAAAAATGTGCGTGTGAGCGTGTGAGCATGTGAGCATGTGAGTGTGTGAGCGTGTGGGCGTGTGGAAGTCAGAGGGCAAACTCCCAGTGCTATCCCTCAGGAACACCATCTACTTCTTTTGAGACAGAGCCTCATATTGCTCTGGTGCTTGCCAAGGCTAGGCTGGCTGGCCATTCTCCTGTCTTCCCATTGCCAGGGTTATGCCAGACCTCGGTTGTGGGGTCTGAGGATCCAATGCAGTCTTCATGCTTGGGAGGCACACACCTCACTGACTGAGCTATCTCTTCAGCCCCTACAACATATTTTTTCCACAGACTTTAGAATCCATGTCCTTTAAAGACTACAGTCAGTCATGCACGGTTGGATCACTGGCTTTTCATAAAGACTTACTATGAGTTGGTCAACGTGGATACTTTATATTTTCCTTCTTTATTTATTGCTCCCAAATGCCTCATTCACAGGTAATGTGTCATATATTTTCATTTGTTGAGAAGTGAAAGATTTCAAAGATTTCCATGTTCCTAACCCCATTTTTTCCAGTTTCATTTGTACTTAAGACATACATTGTTTCGTTAATTACATCAGTAGTATTCTTCCTTATATTATACTCTGAAAATTGACTACAATTTATTGACAATACAACAAAGCTCCCTTCTAAGGACTCCCACTCTTTAACTAAGCACCTAAGGGAATTGCATCCATCATTGGAAAAGGTAAACTATCTCATGTCTGGCGTCTTCCTACCCCCACCCCCTCCCATCTCTTGTATTAATTAAATCAGGAGATGTTATCAGCAGAACCCACCTCCCAGTGTACTCAAACACTGACTCAGCCTAAGATTATCTTCCTCCAATACAGGGGTCTCTACAACCTGCATGGCCAGCCAAGGAATAATCTATGGAAGAGAGGAAGGCAGTTGAGTTTGACATGAGTAAGTATCTGGTGTTGGTTCAAACTTCAGGAGTCTGACCCTTAGTGGTTTATTTTAGGGGTGTTTAAGCACAGCACAATCTGGTGGAAACTTCTAGTGATAATTAACTGGATCCCAAGTGTACAGCAAAGCATACAAACATGTCCTACAGGAACAAGATAAGCTAAATAAAGATCAGACGTGAGTACACTGAAACGCTCTGTAAAGTACATATGACTTCTTTCATAACGATGGGTTTTAGAGCCTGAGAGAAATGAGCTTACGATAAAAGTCTAAGGGTGGTCTAGGTGACCACACAGCACAAAGGTCACCGGGCTAGAATGTAAGTCTGCTTCCTGCCTTCTGGGTGGACAACAAGTTATGCATTCCTTCCCTCGAAGGGACAACCCTGTGTGCCAATACTAGGTTTTCCCAGTGCTGATCTGTGAGTACAAGGACCTCTGTGCCATCTGTATTCTAAGTGTTATGGCCTTGGGATACAGTGAGAAGGTCAATATCCATTATTTAGCCTTTCTTGGACGTAGAAGAACATATCTAGAGGGCAAAGGACAGTCTCTGTAGGATACCCTCCTGCAGCAAGTCCACATGGCCTGAGGTGCTCTTTGAAGTATTAAATGTATGTGAACATGAGCTATGCAATATTTGGTATGGAATAAAACCACCATGGAACAAGTGGAACAGGCTGCACTGTGAGTTTCACATGGGTCATATGTGTCTGGCCCCTTCAAATGCTCTTGTCTGGCTGACAACAATGGCTGCAGGGGAAGGAGAAACAGCCTGTCCTTCAAAAGGGGTTAGCTCTGCTCTCAGTTCTCTTGCCTGGCCGAGAACTGTTTAAGTTACAAGGGTTTTGGGCAGCCTGCAAAGGTCTAGCCTGCCCTTTCTTAGGAAGAAGCCCCTTTGGGTGGTCAGGGCAGGACCCTGCCTTGACTACCCTCCAGATATCCTTCTCCTCAGGGGAAGAAACTTCAATACTTATATTTTTAGTGAAAGAAAAATATACAGATACGGGCCTCGTTAGGACTGCTAGTTTGTATTTGGCTTCTGTTGGTGATGCTTTTATACTTAAAAAAATATCTATTTATGTGTATGTGTGTGTGCAAGTACACATGGATGCAAGTGTCCTTAGGGCTCAGATGAGGGCATCAGACTCCCTGGCGCTAGTAGTGTAATCTGACTGAAGTGCCGGGAACAGAGTTCTAGTCCTCCAAAAGAGCACTGAGCCGCCGCCTCTCTAGCCCATGGGGTTTTATTCTTGAGGCTGGTTTTAGACTTAAGAAGCACAGATGAGACACACAGTTCTACACTGAGGCTGTTCTGCAGGAAACATCACAGAAGCCACACACAGTGTCTTTACCTCCACTCCCCCTGGGCCTTAGTTTTGAAGACCTGTGGCTACAATCTCAGGGAGGCTTTTGGAGCCTCGAGTCTCCTGTATCTGCTCCTCAGCATTTTATGATCTGTAACCATTGGTGGAAAGTTTCTGTGAAATGAAGAATTATAGAGCAAAGGCATGTTTGCTAAAAGGAACAATGACAAAACCATGGTTTCCCCTCCCTGCCTCACCTGAAGGATTTTAATAGTTTGCATTTTGGTGTTTTCTTCATCCGTGGCCTTAGGCTCCCTACCTTTGTTAAACTATGTCTTGTGTTTCTAACCTACTTTAAGTTGGCTTTATCTTCTTTGAGGTGTTTGAGTTTTCAAATCAGTCAAGTATCTCCTGGCACCAGGTGTGTTGTATAAACACATCTCAGAAATCCACATTATAGTAGGTCTTAACATTGGAGACCCATATGAGATATTTGGAGGAAGAAATAAACACTCGATAAAGTTTGCTATGGTAGAGTCTGACCAGGAAGGGTTGGGCTAGCTGGACTCTGAGGTCAGCACAGAGTTAATCAAAGGTGGTTGTGGTTCAGCCATTGTCAAGAACTATCCTGCAGTTTTATTGCTGTTGTTATACTCCAGTGGATGGAAGGCACAGAACATAATTGATTTTTTCTTAGGTGACTGAGGCCCTTGATGGCTGAAGGCTATCATTGTGCACATCAATTTGAACCGCAACATAATTGGATATATGGAAGGTTCCAGAGACGAGGCTGGCTTTTTATTGAACCAGGACACATATTTTTAAAGTTGATCTAGAAAAATTAAATCTCTTTTCATATATATATATTTGTTACAGTGGCAGTGGCTTATAGTAAACAAAATCCTCTAACGACTTCCATACAAAAAGAAAGATATTTTACCAGAGACTTGTTGGTAAGTTCAGTTTGCCTGACTAATTTATTTACTTGTTGATGGAGACCTCATTATTTACAGTTCCTGGAATCTGTCACAACGCTCAGGAGTGTGTAATTTCCTCCTAACCTGGCAAGAAAATTTGGATAACTATCTCATTGAATTTGTTTCCAAAAATTCAGAAAAATATAGATGGAAGAATTTTTTAACTAAACAAATCAGTCAATTACTTTTAGTAGAAAGAGTACTAGAGAAAATTATGTGAAAGGAAATAAAGGAAAAATAGAAAGAGACTGTGTGTGTGTGTGTGTGTGTGTGTGAGTGAGAGAGAGAGGGAGGGAAGGAGGGAGAGGGAGGGAAGAAAAGGGAGGGAGGGAGAGCGAGAGAGAGGATAGAGGATTCATTTGCCAATTTACAGGATGACTAGAGCCTAGTGGGAATATTCAATTTTAATAAAAGTGATATTTCAACAGAATTACTGGGTGTAGGTAGAAAAATCCTGCTCCATCTATCTAGTGGGGGACAGATGACATCTTTAATGGCTCCCTAAATATCTATGTATTTAAAGTAAGGAAAGCCCCTCTTGGGTGCTGAGGGAATCCACAGGGTGGGATTGGAACTTGCCATCTTGTCGAACTTGATTTAACTGGTTTGTTTTTTTTTGGTTTCTCTGCTGATCCTCAGTATCTTCAGGACAGCCAGTTTCAGAAAGCAGGTAATTAGATGCAAACGAGGAAGAAGCTGGAGTTGAGCTCATGTGTGTTGATCTGCACGTGCAGTCAGGAAGTGAGGGCAGTGAGCAAAGGTAGAGTGTTTAGGGCTTCCCTGGGAAGCCAGCATTTGAGGAGTGACAGCCATTGTGACAGGGAAACTCATGGACTCCCAATTATCCAAACATGGGGAATGTATTTACATTTTTATTACCGCTAATGGTCATGACTGGAAATCTAAATGCCATGTACTGAAACTAATGTCTGTGGTGACAACACTAGGCAGCAGGCACGGAAAGGAGACTACTTCCTTTAATAAGTCAGAAGTACCATACAGTCTAGATGGGTTTCTCTTGAAAATGGCAAGACCTGCATGTCTACTTCAGCTTCGGCACCTGTCTTGGCTCCTCTCCCTGTCGCTGTGATAAAAATACTGTGACAACAGCAGCTCAGTGGAGTTTAAAAGGCTTATTTTAACTCACCGTTCACGTTGGGGAGGTCACTGCAGCAGGTGCTTGAAGTAGCTGCTCACATTACGTCCACTGTCAGAAGGCAGTGATGATGGTAAGCACACTCGTGCCCAATTAGTGGTCTCCTTTTTACACTGCCCAGGATACCCTGCCAAGAAATGGCCGCACCCACAATTATGAAGGATTTACCCACACCAATTAATAGCATCAAGATAATCGCTGCCCCCAGGCATGCCCAGAGGCCTGAAATCCCAGGTGAGTTTAGATTCTGTAAAATTGACAATGCTCATCACCACAACACCTCAGGTACAATCTTTGTTCTTCAGAAAAGTTTGTATGCCAAATCATAACTTCTCTAATGGAAAAATAAATACGTAGAATTAATGCATTTGCCAAGGCAAACACTTCACGTGTCATCTGTGTGTATATATATATATACATATATATATACATATATATATATATATGTTGAAGTGACATCAATGACACATGTCCTCTCCTATATGTGAAAACATGAGTAGAGTGCATGTCAGAAAAAGTCCCTGAAAGGAATGTTCATTACTATTTTAATTTTTAAGAAGAAAATATGCATGAAGAATATACTTTAACATTGTATGCATTCCACAGTTAACTACCCTGATTCTATGCCTGTTTTTTTTCTTTCTTTTTTTTTTTTGCTGCAAATCTTACCTAGCCATGCTAAAAACTTTCCCCAGATTCCCCCTTCAATATGTCACTGTGTTTATGTGTGCACAGATAGCAAGCCAAGAAATCACTGTGGGACCACTAATTGCCAGGCATAACTTAATCTTTTATATTAAACATTCGCTTTGAATTTTGGAAGCTGGCGTAGTGTTCAGGGAACATTCCTCTTCTCTCCTTTCCAGGTGAGCTACTGGAAAGGCCGCCGAAAGGGTTAATAATGTGAACCTGAGCTGAGCTGGTGAGTAATGTTCATTTGTTCATTTAATCAGGATGCGCTGTTTGTTCTGCCTTTGTTATAGCTCTCCATGCTGCCTGATAAACACAGTGTGCCCTTCTGCAAAGGTTGCTACCCTAAAATGCATTTGATATTTTCCTCTCATGTGATGAAACACTGAGAATGTCAGAGGAAAACTAGAGGCCTCGCCTTTTCTTCATCCACTAGAAAGCTAACTGCATAACTGAAATTTGAGAACTCAGGGAGCTGATCATAGGAAGTCCTGGCATCAGTAGCACCTGCCTATACATAGGGTATGGTTTCTGGCAGTTGAACATCTCTGTCTCTCCGTCTCTCTGTCTCTCTGTCTCTCTGTCTCTCTGTCTCTCTCTCTGTCTCTCTCTCTGTCTCTCTGTCTCTCTCTCTCTCTCTCTCTCTCTCTCTCTCTCTCTCTCTGTGTGTGTGTGTGTGTACAAGTATGTTTGTATATGTAGCCCAGAGATCCTCAATTGCTTGCCACCTTATTTTTCGTGTGTGTGTGTGTGTGTGTGTGTGTGTGTGTGTGTGTGTGTTTTGAAATCTCAAAGCTCACCCCCCAGTGACATATTTCTTTCACAAAGCCAGGGCTCCTAAACTTGCCTAAACAGCATGACTCTCTGGGGATCAAGTATACAAACGCCCAAGACCATGGTGGATGGCACAGCTCATTTACACCACCACATACTTCCACAGTGAAATTTATTACCATCAGACACACATCAGTGTGGGTGAAGAATGTTCTCTTGGCCAGGGTATCCCCAGTTCCTTCACCACCAAGGCGCTGAATCTACCTTCAGCTTACTTCAATTATTACATGGTAGTAAGAACAGGAACTTGAGAGCTAAGAGAAATACACCAGTGAGCATTCTGTGATATCCAATAAGCGCACTCTAGGGGCTGAAAACTCAGCAGCCAAAGCAATGGCTACTCTTCCAGAGGACCTGGGTTCAAGTCCTAGCACTCACAATGGTCTGTGACTCCCACTCCAGGGGACCTGACAACCGAGGCTGCAATGAGTCCCTGTGCTCATCACGTACGTATACCCACATGGAGATATGCACATCTATACACAGTTAAAAAATGATAAAATAAATCTAAGATAATAAACAAACAATTTAAAAAGCTTGCTTTTAAAAACCAAGAAGAAAGAAATAAAGAACACTCTATTCTCTTTCCAAATGGGAACAGGCTGGCTCTGAGTACTTGAGAGCGAGTGAGTGAAATCACAATAAAGAACAAGAAAAGTAATTTTGTACCTGTCTCAAGAGGCCGGATTACATTATTTCAGTTCAATAACCCTATTTGAACACTTAGCACCTGCTGGATTCATCGTTTTTTGAATATCAACGTTTTATTTTTTTAAGGGTATACTTGAATTGTGGCTACTTCCAAGACTACCTAGAGTAAGGTTATCTCTGTACTGTCTAGAATCAAGCTTGGGAAAATCTGTTTTGGTGACATCCTGGAGTGTTTACAAGCATACACAAATCATATTCATAGTCTGGCTGTAGTGAGACAAATCTATGTGTCTTTCGAATGACTTTTTGAGTTATTTCCAAACACAGCTGCCTGGTCTTCCCATGTTGCTGACTTTGAAGGATCTGGATTTAATTGCAGGTATACCTTCTGGTTTACAGAGAAATAGCCAGTTGATGCTTCTTGTTAACCTTGAAGAGCATCCTGAGTTCATGTTGATGGTACCACAAAAGACTCAAAGGCTATGTGTGGTTCATGTCAGTAGACCCATCATAGCTAATTAATCTTCATTGTTGTAATCAAGTTTCTGTGGGTAATTGGGGCTGATGCTGTAATGCAGTGTAAATAAGAAAAGAATGAACCTTTGCATTTTGCCATAACACAGCGGGAGATGAAATTGTGCGAGCACTTCATTGTCATGAGGGATAGTGTGGGAGACTTTGAATGAGAAACAGGGAACTTAAATAGCTTTGGGCTGTCCATTACTCTCTAGGACACAGCTTGCTGACACAACTCCGAATGGTTCTTTTTAGTATTCTGCTGTTGCCCTCCAACATGTACCTGCTAATTTGTAGCCTTAAGTGTTTATAATTGTCAGGTAGTCCAGTGAAATCCTTGGTATGGAGAAGCTAATTTATCTTAGGGCCTGACTGAAAGTGCATCTGCATCTCAATAGTAGAGAGTGCCACGGAATAAAAGCAGCTCTTAAAAAGAATGCAGTCTTCAAAGTAGCATGGTAAGGTCCCACTTTTCAGAAGTGAAACTTTGGAGGAGGGATATGCCAGTGGCTTCCGGAGCAGTTCCTTCGTCCGTGAAAGGGCGGTGATGACACTTGGCCTGTCTCATAATGGACTTGTAAATGGTTGTAAATGAGTTAAATGCTGACTTCTTTAAAGAGTGGGCCAGAAATGATTTGGCAAGTTGACACTGTCAAGAGTACCAGAGGGAGTGGCGGGGATTTCTTTGGCTATGTGGACGGGCACAAACACAACTGTCACATTTCCAGCAGGTGGTGAGAGGAGGAAATCAAGTCAGTGACTGGGGTCAGCTCTGACCTACTCGGTCACATAACCGAGATAAGTAACTTGAAAGCTCATGGATCCGGAGGCTCCTGTCCAATACTAGGTGGGCTTGTTTCCTAGGACCCTCGTGGGGGTGCTTCATAACCATGTCAAACATGGGGTACAGAGGTGCAGCTACTGTTCACATTATAAACCAGGGAACAAAGGGAGAACAGGAGGGAGGGGCTGAAGAGATGGCACAGTGGTTATGAGCAGGGAGGTACTGCTCCTACAGAGGATGTGGGGTTGGTTCTCAGCTCCACACCAGGTAGGCCATAAGCGCCTATAACTCTATCTCTAGGGGATAAGATGCCCTCTTCTGGCCTCCATGAACACTGCACTCATATGCATACACTCACAGGCACACACGCGCACACACACACACACACACACACACACACACACACACATATATACATATATATATATATATATATATATATATATTTTTTTTTTTTTAAAGAAGAGACCAGGGTTGGGTGTAGTGGCAAATACCTACAAACCAGCACTTAGGAGGCAGAGGCACGAGGATTGTTGAGGGTTTCACATCAGCCTGAGCTACAGAGTAAGAGCTGGTGTCAAAACCAAAATGAAACAGAACAGCAACAAAGGGAGCTGATGAGAGGAGATGGCCCAGGAAGAATGCTTGCTGAGCAAGCGTGAGGACCCAAGTTTGAATCCCTAGCATCCACATGAAAAACAGAACACGGTGGAATGTGAGCTGGGGATCCTAATACTGTGGAGGCAGAGGCAGGAGGGTCTCCGGACCTCATGCAACAGCTAGTCTTGCCAAAGACTATGGCGAAGTCTAGGTATAGCAAAAGCCCGTGAAAAGTCACTTTGTTTTGCCATGCACAAACATTTGTGGCCAATTTTGTGTTACCTGGGCACCTACACTTTCCAAAGCCAGTTTCCAAACCCCCAGGTTAGCCTCAGAGTCAATGAAATCCTTAACTTTTTTAATTAAATAATGATAGCTTTCAAGTGACAGAAATCATGACTTCAGGTAGAGGTTAGCGCCAATTAGCTGCCAACATGGAAATTTCAGGAATTATTGTACTAAATAAGCTTCCTATTCCTTTCTCCCTTCTTTCTTCTGTCAACCCCATAATGCAAAGCTTTGCTCACTGACCGGTACCCATAATTCTACAGGCTGTCTTTACTTCTTTTTTCTTTTCCTTACTCTGAGTTATTTCAAAATACCTATATTTAGATTCACAGATATTTTTTGTTTGAGCTTCTCCCGTAACAATATAATGTTACATACATTATATTGATAAAGTGTCACATGCCCTTTGAGCTCTCTTTGAGAAGCTGGGTGATGTGTAGAAGCAGGACTGCGCCGCGATCTCATTTCACACACAAGTGTATTTGCACCAAAGTATTTCCCAAAGAGTTTTTGTTTGGGGCTGGGCTGGCCTACCCAAAGCAACGCAAGAGTAAAAGTCTGTGCCCTTGAGGGTAGCTAGAAAGGAAACGGTTTCTAACAGAGCCAGGTTCTTTTGTTGGGCCCATGACACAGAACTCGCCTGCAGCAGAAGCTGCAAGTTCATCCACGTGCTGAGGAAAGCTCCATCAGGAATTTCAGCCTGCTGCCCGTTTCCCTGTTTCCGCAGCTGGTTTGTGCAGGGTGTTCTGAGAGCTTGATTTGATGATGTTCTCTCTGCCCGTTGCTTGCTCATCAATGCTAGTGCTCTGCCCTAGACTGTCTCTGTTGGGAACTCCATCCCGCTGCCTTAAAGGTGTCTTCTGGATGTTTTAAGTACCTGTCTTGATGTTTGTCCCTCTGTCTCTCTGTCTATATCTATCTATCTATCTATCTATCTATCTATCTATCTATCTACTATCTATCTATCTATCTATCTATCTATCTATCAATCAATCATCTGTCTCATCTCAGGAGTCTTTTTCTACTTATTCTTTTGCTTCAGCTTACTAGGTATTTAACAGACTCACTCATTCAAAATAGAAGCACAGCCATCACAAATCACTCTCTAAGCCACACAGAACATCTTCTAAGGTTCTCATTTGCCTTTTAAAATGTTCTTGATTAAAATTTTAGCTCCAATATTTCTGTTTGGTTCTTGTAAATGATCAATGTCTGTGAGATTTTTCACATCAATTGTGAATTGTTTCTTTGTTTCATTAAATTAGTTACTTGTGCTCTCTTTCATCTTTCCAACATTCCTCAAGAGCACTATTTGGAATTCCCTTTCAGGTAAAGTATAAATTCCATGTGTTGCTGAATTATTATTTTTCTTTACTGGTACCATGATTCTCTGCTTTTCCTTACCTTTTGTGGCTCTGTGTTGCTGCCTGCTGTCTATCCACCAGGACTACCATTTCCAAGTCTAACAATATAAAATTCTATTTAAGAAACATACACCCAGGCATGGGTCTGTGGGTGCTGCTTTGTAGAGTGCAATAGCTGTGTATGTGGGATAGGCTGTCTCTAGGAAGGTTTCAGTGCCACCTGGTTCACCGTGGTAGCACCATGGGCCAGGAAGGTGGCACAGAGCATCAGCTTCTGCAGAGATGGCCAATGGAAGGAGGGTGTAGGGAACATCAGTGAACCCTCGCCTGAGACTCTGGCTAGTCTTCCCTGTATCTCCCAATCAGCGTAGATAATTCTGCCTGAATTGTATTTGGCTTTATGGTGTGAGAAGTAGTACAGTACACAAGCTGTAGAAGATTACTTGAAGAGGAAACTTCAATGAGGAACGAGGAACTGAGGAAAAATACCTAAAAAACGATACTTGAAGAAGAAATGAGGAGGTCATCCATGTTTGGGTAAGACTTTGTGGTATGACAAGAGACACACACAGACACACACCACATAATAAACAGATATACACCTACCCACCCAGAGCTACACTACACATGCATACACACACGCACACGCACACACACACGCATGCGCACACACATGCACGTGCACACACACGCGCGCACATGCACACACACGCACACCCTCTTTCTGGGGTGCTGGCTTGGTTATTCTCTGGGCCACCCCTTCCTGCCCCCCTCAAGTGCTCAGTTTTCTCTGGTGCAGTGTTAATGCCTGCTTCCTTGCCATCCTCATTCTTCCTTTTTCCCTGATGAGAAAACATCCCGGGAAATTTGCATACTTGGCTGTAGTCAGAGGTTTTGGACAGGCTGTAGTGACTGCCTTGGAATCATCCTTGCCCTTCTCACTAAGCCCATAGACAGGGCCTGGCAGTGGGGGCGGGTGGAATTTCACCAGTGCCCCCAAGAGGGAGCCAATCGATAACACTGTCGCCGTTTCCATCTGTCAGGGTGACATGCCAACTGGCTAATGCTGAATTATTGATATTCCTTCCCAAAGCGAGTTAACCAAACAATCCAAAATCAGTGAGAAGGGGGTGGTCAGTCGCAAATGAGGTTAAATCCATTTTGTCACAAGAACAAGAAGCTGATGGCTGCCTCCAAGGCAAATCTGCCTGATTTATGTGACTGCTGAGAGGCTCTCGGTGCCACAAAGGGAAACAAAACAGAGCACAACAGAACAACCAAATTAGCCTTTTTATCAAAGAGGCTTCACACCGCTCGCCATGGGGTCACCATCCCTTGAGCCACCAGGAGTGGGACTCCTATGGGAATAACCAGGGAGTTCTTTCATGGTCAAAATGAATGGCAAGGTTTCCCTGTGTGGCTAGGATTCTTCTGTGACTTTGACCTTCGGCTTTGAAGGTCATGGCTGGGAATAGAATGCCTCAGTGACAAAATTCCCTCTCTCGATTTCCTGTTGGGTGTTGGGACCATAGTACAATTAATGAATCTTGAGGTATGACAAGCTGACGCTCTTACGGAGTGGTTTCTTGGGAGATCATGGGCTTATCCACTCTCTAAAAGTCTATCCATCAGGGAGCATATTATTGTTATTCACTGGATAAACAGCTGCTTTAATTTAGAACACAGAGGTACCAAGAGGGCCTTGTCCTGAAAACACGAATGGTCCAGGCTGCCCGGGGCAGTAATTAGATGGGAAAGCTGTACATTCTCACTAATTTAGAAGGGCTTTTTATTCAAATGCCTGCTAAGACGTATGCACAGAGCCGAATGGGAAAGGATAGGCTTTCCCAAATTTTAAGCATTTTACAGCATCCCACCTGTCGATCCTTTCCACCCATCTTTCCACAGACCCAGTGGTGTTAAAACATGGGTCTTCAGTGCCATCTAGTGGACAGGAGAGGGGGGCAGTGCAGAGGCGACTGGCTCTAACATTTGAAAGCCAAATTTGGGGTATGGCCCACCAAACCCTCTTGCTCACTGTTGGGTACCCCGGACCCATTCTGGACAAAGAGAAGGGTGAATCTGATACAGAAAAATGCTGCCGCGGTGTGGCCGGGGCATACATTACTGAAGCAAGCGGGGTAAGGAGGCCGCTTCCACAGGAACAATCATTGATCAGCGCGCATTTTGATCAACGGGGAAATCAGTTATTAATCAACAAAGAGCTATTGATTTCCCAGTGCCATCTCAGCCAGGAAGTGGCATGTCCGCTGTTACTATTAACAACCAGTGGGCTGGGAGGTTACTGTATCCTCGGTTTCAGCAAGCTGGTCATTAGAAGTGGGAGGGCCTGGGCTCTCTCGGAGGGAAAGCTGGGTTGAGACTGAGGAATTTTAAACAAAGCATAAAACTCATTTACATTCTGCAGTTCAAAATGAGGGTAGCCATTAATCCTCTATTCATCGGAAACATTTGAAAGCTGCATAGTTATGTATCGTGAGAGTTCTTTTGTTTAAGTAAAAATGTAATTACTGAAGCCCAGAAGGAAATCAATACTTATCAAGTGATTTCAAGAGCCAGGCACTTCTCAAAGGGACTGACAGTTGCTGTCCTTTGGCGTGTAGGAGATACTTGGTGTTATATGGCATTGGCACAAGAACACTGCCAAAACCTGGAACCAATATTTATCTAATTTTATATGGCTATATATTAAAGTTACATTAAAAATACCAGCAAGGCCTGAAGAATGTTCCTACGAGAGGCACAATACCCAAACATCTTCAGTTTAGCTCTTGGCCTCCTTGTTCCCTTTCATTTTAATAGGCTTACTTTTACTGCTTTCATTAATTATGTGTGGCTTTTTCTAATGAAAAGTATCCTTTAACCCAGCAATTTTAGAATAATGACTATACAGTCTTTTAGGATTTGAACTGAGGCCAGGTTTCTAAAAGCTCATTCTATGGGGTCCAGGCAAGGGCAGAAATGATGTTGGCCGATGCCTTCCTAGGTTTCAAGCTCTGTCCCTTCAAGATCCAACCAATCAACTTGGGGGAGTATTGACATCTGTTGGGAATCTGGTGAAATGGAAGAAGAAGAAAAACAATAACCATGGTCCTTACTGCAGAGACTTGAACCCAGGCTCTTCCCATATCTGTGTTCTTTAACTGGTTCATCATTGAGGCACATGCCACACCCTAACTTTGTTTACCTAGTGTATGGGTGGGGCTAGAGAGAAACCAGCAAGCAAACAAATGCCAGGCAACAATTCTGCGTGTAGTCTTTAAAACCTTTTATTGTAAAGTGTTCCTACCTCTGCTTATTTCAGATGAAACAGGTATTCTGAGGATTCAAAGCTAATAGGAGAGATGTCCTGGCTAGTTTTATGTCAACTTGACACGATCTACAGTCATTTGTGAGGAAGGAGCCTCAGCTGAGAAAAATGTGCAACACGAAAAATAAAAGACCCTGAGACTGATGTCTGGGTTCAGGCTTTGCGCTGAAGTTCAGAAAAGCAAAGCCGGCACTAGCATCTTACCCCTACCCCAGGCTGAAAGGGCTGATCCTGTCTCCATGAGCTCTCACCAGGTCTCAGGCTGTAACCTCTCCTTAGCGTGTTTGGAGAATAAATGCCTCATACTTAATACTTGCTCCTGTCTGTTATAACCCTCTAGTGCTGGGATTAAAGGTGTGAGCTATAATTAATTCTCTTTTAGTCCTATTCAATCTTGTGTATCCTTGGATTAAGATCCTTCTACCTCTTAATCCTGAGTCCTAGGATTAAAGGTGTGTACCACCACCCCCTAGCTACTGGCTGCTGGGATTAAAGGTATGCATCGCTACTGCCTGATCTCTATAGCTTGAGGCTGACTTAGCTTTTCTGAATCCTCAGACAAGCTTTAATAAACCGTAAATGATATATCACCACAAAAATGCCCCCATAAAATAGGGCTGTAGACAAGCATGTAGACATCTTCTTAGTCTGTGATTGATATGGGAGGATCCAGCCCAATGTGACTGGGGATACTCTTGAGCTAGTGGTCCTGGGTTCTATAAGAAAGCAGGCTGAGAAAGACATGGCCAACAAGTCATCAAATAACATCTCCCCATGGCTTCTGCATCAGCTCCTGCCTGCAGGTTCTTGTCTGGTTTAAATTCCTGTCTTGGCTTCCCTCAATGGACTATGATTCAAGATATGTAAGCCAAATAGAACCTTTGCTACCCAGGTTGCCTTTGATTGCCTTGCTATGCAGATCTGTCTGTGAGAACTGGGACCTGAGGACCTTAAAGAGTGGGGTGCACAAATAATGCAATTAAAAAGTGGGGTACAGAATTGAATAGGGAATTTTCAATAGAGGAATCTAAAATGGTCAAAAGACACTTAAGAAAATGCTCAACATCCTAAGCCATTTGGGAAATGCAAATCAAAACAACTCTGCGATATCATCTTATTCCTGTCAGAATGGCTAAAATAAAAAACACCAAAGACAGTTTATGTTGGAGAGGATATGGAGAAAGGGGAACACTCCTACACTGCTGGTGGGAGTGCAAACTTGTACAGCCATTTTGGAGATCAGTATGGCAGTTCCTCAGGAAAATGGGAATTAGTCTACCACAGGACCCAGCAATTCCACTCTTAGGCATATTCCCAAATGATCCACATCCATGCAACAAAGACATCTGTTCAACTATGTTCATAGCAACATTATTTGTAATAGCCAGGATCTGTAAACAACCTAGATGACCAACAATTGAAGAATGGATAGAAGATGTGGTACATTTACACAATGGAGTACTACTCAGTGAGAATAAAACAATTAAATCTTGAAATTCACAGGCAAATGGATGGAACTTGAAGAAACCATCCTGAGTGAGCTAGCCCAGCCACTTGGGAGTTGGGGGGGGTCAGTGAGTGGAGAGGGAGTTAGGAGAAAGAGAAGGGGAGAAGAGGAGGGAAGAGGAGAACATGATTGACCAGGAAGATTGAGTTGGAGGAAGAATAGATGAGAGCAAGAAAAGAGATCCCATAATAGAGGGAGCCATTATAGGTTTGAAGAGAAACCTGATACTAGAGAAATGTTCAGAGACCTTCAAGGATGACCCCAGCTGAATGTCTGAGCAATCATGGAGAGGCTACCTTAAATGCCCTTCCCTGATAATGAGATTGATAACTACCATATAGTCCATCCTAGAGCCCTCATCTAGTAGCTGATAGAAACAGAAGCAGACACCCACAGCTAAACACTGAGCCAAACTCCTGGAATCCAGTTGCAGAGAGGGAGGAGTGATGAGCAAAGGGGTTAAGACCAGGCTACAGAAACCCACAGAGACAACTAACTTGAACAAGGGGGAACTCATGGACCCCCCCCCAGACTGATAGCTGGGAAACCAGCATTGGACCAACCCAGACACCTGAACGTGGGTCTCAGAAGATCTGGGCAGTCTAAGGGACCTTTGACAGTGGAACCAGGATGTATCCCTGATGCACGAAAGGACTTTGGGAGCACATTCCCCATGGAGGGATACTTCCTTAGCCTAGAGGCAGGAGAGAGGGCCTAGTCCCTACTCCAAATGACTTGACAAATTTTGATGATCCCTCCCGGAAGGCATCACCCTCCCCTGGGGAGTGGGTGGCAAATGGGGTGTGAGGGGGAGTGGGAGGCATGGGAGGATGGGAGGGAGAGGGAAGTGGAACTGATATGTAAAAATAATTTAAAAAGTATAAAAAAAGAACGGGGTGAACTACAGTGTAACGTTGTAGACAATCTTACTTTAAGTTCAGTGCACTTTTATCCATGAATGTGACAAAGAAAGGTGTTTGAGGTAGGAAACAATGATCAGAAAAGCATGCAATTAAACACCAGTAAGCACATATTAAATATTAACAGAGCAGACCTTTCCCAGAACTTTCTCAAGACGAACCAGTTTAAACACAATTGCCTGGCACATACCAGAGATTAATTATATCTGGGAAGCACAAAAGCAAGGCAGAAGGCCACATCCAGATTCAGGGTACACTTTCACCAGATTGGGCTCCGCAGCTATGTTTTGACATCCAACAAGGACAAACATGTCTTATAAATTGAATATAAATGTTTAACACAGGAGGCATGAAATCATGCCCAAGAACAATCTAGGGAACAGAACGCACTTGAGGTAAAAGGACCTCTACCTTTCTCCTGGCACCTCTCTCTCTCATGGTTCCGCAAGGCATTGTTCACCATGCCTCATCCTTTTGACCATGTTTCAGATCATAGAGCAGTTGTTTACTCACGTAACAGCTGTGCCATTATAGCATCAATGGGTACATTGCATCAATGGGTACATCTTACCTGTGAGGTCACTGTTGTAGTCGTCACCTGTGAGGCCATCATTGTATTTTCCAGGTTATCCCCAGCAATGTGCCTGACATCTTCTGGCATTGTGAAGACTGGGCTGTAGGGAGGAAGCATCAAGCTCCCCTAAGTCCTGATTAACCTAAAAGATTACATTTGTAGCAAGCTCTTAAGTGCTGGTCTGTGTCGCACCCTGTTGCAAGATGCT
This sequence comes from Cricetiscus sungorus, assembly GCA_030556225.1. NCBI lineage: Eukaryota > Metazoa > Chordata > Mammalia > Rodentia > Cricetidae > Cricetiscus > Cricetiscus sungorus. The sequence continues at coordinate 16,814,118 of JANBXA010000641.1, forward strand.
ACTAAGTCTCTTTCCATCACACGGTTGAAACAATTGGCTGTGAAGCCAGACAGATGGAGTATGGCCTCTGTCAGCTGTTAGAGAGCTGACTGCTCTGGTCTTACTTACAGTCTTTAGTGATCACTCCTTGAGCCACTGGAGTACCATCCTAATTGCTTTAAATCCTGTTAAGTTTCTTTTATGCTAATACTATGCTTCTAAGGCCAATGACGCCACTATGCATCCTGACACCCTGGTCCTGGAAGACAGTTTTCATGGTCAGAGGAGACTTCAGGGGCGATTTGGATCTTAAGAATAACCAATCTGATTAAAATGACACATGGAAGCATTTCCCAATGCTGACTCAAGGAGAGCTCTGTGTTTGAACCTCAGCTTTGATACTCACCAAGTGCGTAACTGGGGCTGCTCATGTTCTTGCACCTGTAGCCACTAAGATGCTCAATCTTCAGAGCTGTGTGTGGGTGTCAATGTTATCCCTAGGTAAGTGCCCAGTTTCACATTCTTTTACCTGGAAATACAAGGAAGGATATGAAGAGTAAATGAGGTAACATATGAAAAGCTTTTAAGAAAGGCTTGGCAAGTAGAACAACAACAATGCCTTAGGGCCTAGAGAGAGAGCGAGAGAGCGCACAAAGGCCAAGAGTACTTTAGAGGACCCCCGGAGCACCCAGGTCAGGGGGCTCACAACTGGCTGTAACTCCAGTCCTAGGGGATCCAATACCCTCTTCTGGCCCCCGTGGGCACCCGCATGTAAGTGTACAGACAGACAGACACCCAAGCAAATACCCATACATATAAAATAAAGCACTATAATAATAATAACAGTAATAATAATAATAATGGATTTCTCTTTATAAATCTAGTACATTTTAATAGTCATTTATAAAGTAACATTTGCAATCTAATTAACCTGGGCTTTTAAAGTTCACTTACTGAACCCATTGTCCTCTATTTCTCTCAAGAAAATAATTTTTTTCTAAAGAAACAAAAACAAAACAAACAAGCAATATAAATGACCTAAATAATTCTCACAATTTAAAACCGTCACCCTATAAATATGGAGAGCTTGGGGGTGTTGGCATAGTGATGGGAGCAATGGTTGCAATCCCTTCTGGGCATGGACAACAAAGGAGGTCAGGATCTGTGGAGAATACAGAGATGATAAAAGGGGGAGGTGGGTAGAGCTGGGGTGTAGTTCAGTGTGGATTACTTACCTACCGCATGGGGTCCTGTACTCCATCCCAGGAACTAAAACTAAAGATAACAAAGTTCACTAACAGAAAACAAAAGTAACGCACCCTTACAGAGTTAAAGTAATAGCCACAGCATAAACAAAAGCAACACAGCCTTACATAGTTAAAGTAATATACACAGCATAAACAAAAGCAACACAGCCTTACATAGTTAAATATTCCATAGCATAAGCAAAAGCAACACAGCCTTACATAGTTAAATATCCACAGGATAAACAAAAGCAACACACCCTTATATAAAGTAATATCCACAGCATAAACACATGTGACAGATCTTTGCTTAGTTAGAGTGATAGCCCACAGAACAGTTGGCTATTTTCAAAGATGTAAACAGAGCGGGAGAAGATCCAGGTTTGGTTCCCAGCACCCCCACGACGGCTGGCAACCATCTCTAACTCCAGTTTAGGGGTTCTGATACCCTCTTCAGGACTTTGCATGTGCAAGACACGCAAGTTCAGGGCAAACGCTCATACAGCTAACAGTAAATACATATTTAAAAATTATGTTTGTGGATGGAGAGACGGCTCAGCAGTTGAGAGCACGGACTGCTCTTCCAGAGGACTGGAGTTCAGTTCTCAATACACGGATGCAACTAAGAACCACCCTTAAATCCAGTTCCAGACTCTCCATCGCCCTCTTGTGGCTCCCACTGGCACTGCATATACACAGTTCACATACATGCAGGCAAAACATCCATACACATAAAAACAGTAAATACAAAAAAGACAGACATATGCATATTATATTAAACGGCTTAATATTTGTTAAAAATTGACTGACCACATGATCACGAGTCTATTTCTGAAACTCCTATTTCACCTTATCAGCCTGTTCATATTTAGACAAACATCACAGTGTGTGATTATTGTGGCTTTGTACCAGATTTTCCAGTTAGTGGAAGTTCTTGAGTCTTATTTTTTACAGCATCATTTGGCTGTCCTCTACTACTGAAACTCTCTGGATCTGAACCTTTGTTTGTAGAAGGGGTTAAATTTCAAACTCAATTTGTTTAAAAGACAGAGTTATTTATATTTTTTATATAATATACTTTAATTTTTAGGGGGTTAAAACCTATTGAATTTTTTATGCAATATTTCCATCATGTTCTTCCACTCCTATCATTCCTTGCAGATTCCCCCACTTCTGCAGATATGATGTTACTATGTAGTTCAGGCTAGCCTTGAACTTGTGGTTGCTGGGGTTACAAGTATGCACCATTACACCTGGATTTCATATTTTAAAACTAAGCATTTCTTCAGTATTGGTAATTTGACTCTAATTTAATGCCATAGTTACTTATTATACCTCTTTTTTTTTTCCAATACATTGCTTCTGGGGTAGTCCTTGGGAGTAGTAATTTATGTTTAGTTTATTGATTGACCGTACTAGGTATTTATTGATTTTGTTATCTAAAAGAAATGTCATTTTTTGCATTAATTTAGTCTTTAAACAGTGTTGCTTATGTATTGGTACATGCTTTCTATTTACTTATTTCCTTCTGTTCACTTTGTGTTTAATATGCTTTTCTTCTTCTAGGTTTTTAAGATCAAAGCTAAGATTATTAACTTTAATATTTTGAATATAAGCAAATGAAGCTATAAATTCCCTTCTAAGTACCACTTTGGCTGTCTCCCATGCATTTTTATATATGCTGTTTCATATTTATTCAGGCCCAAAAAAAAATCTCTCCAAGTTTATCTTATTTCTCACATTGACGTGTTACTTATTAATTCATTTGGGCTCTGAACTTTGCCCCACTAGGCAACCTTGTCAAGCCTCTCTGCCCAGTGCACTAGCAGGGTCTTATGTATTTACTTAGGAAAAGAAAGACTAAGCTGATGCTGTGGGGATATGTATTAAATGCTGGTTCAATTTAGATGAGGAACTGTAGATGGAAACGTTGCTGTGTACTCAATATCATGATCTATTTGACCAGCAGCTTCTCAGACTAGCCTCATTGGTAGAGGTGAAAGGGGCTGTTCCTGGTAACTTTATTGCAAAATGTTTCCAAACTCCGCACTTCAAAGTGTTACATTGCACAGTACTCTTGAGAAGGATTTTTGTTTGTTCATTTGTTTTTGTTTAAATGATGGGCATGCTACCAATTTTTACATTGTTTTTTAAAGACATGGAGACGCATGTCTAATAACTTGGGAGATGTAGACTTCAACTTCCTTCCTCCAATAAAAAGGAACCCTGGTATGACTAGGCCAAGGCGGATGACCTGTGATGACCAGCCCTACAAGAAGAGCTCCCCTGGTTACTGTAGCCTATGTTCTGGGAAAGGACACACAGTCTCAAGTTGCCCATCTTTTGGCCCTTCTATAAACTGAAGAGGCGGTTATCTAAGATGGTGATGCCTAGTGGGGAATGTCTGAAGGACATGCCTGGAGGAGTCTTCTTTAACTGTGTCTGCTTGGATTCTGGAAAGAGAAACGTAAAGGATGATGACAAGGAATGTGTAGGCTACATCGAAGTTTAGCAGGCAACTGATACAAAAATCTAATAAGGATAATGACTAACATTTATCGAGTAGTTTCTGGGCAGTAGAATTCTGTCTTGCCTTTTATAATACTTACACCACACAAAAGCCATATGCTAATACTTTTTACCAATCCTCTGCACTTGCCCAGACTCACAAGGACATATTTGTACTGCAAGCAGCTTATCAAACATAGGGGATCTTCACTTTCCTCTGTGAGCATCTAGTGGCTTTTGGTAATAGAGCCAACTTCATTTTGTAGGCAACTGGAAGTCAAATGCATTTTTGCAAGGCCCTCAGTGGACACATCACAATGATTGAAACATGTTCTTCCCATCATGCACTTTCTAGTACCCCACAAAACAAATGATGCAGAGAAACCGAGACATTTTGACAAGCTGTACTTTGACAATGGGAGCCAACATCACTCCCAAATCCCCTGTTTTACCACTGCATACTAATCCCAGAATTTATCAGTTTGAATAGACTCCCCAAAGAGTAACTCTTGACTTCAGCATTCACTCTCAATCCTTCAGGGGAAATTTCCATAGCCTGCATTAATAATCATAAGAATTCAGAAGCAGAACTACTGAGAGCACGCAGAAGACCATCCTGTTGTCTCTCACAGAGACAAGCTGTTTATGAGCTGATACGTAGGGCCTTGAAAGATAATCAAAATTTACAGCATGCCCCTTATTTTTTAGACACATTTTCAACTGATGACTCTAATAATGTACCCTATTGATTGTGATGTTTAGGGACAAGGAAAGTACTGGAAAAGAATGACTGGCTTGCTGGGTCCCCTTTAACAGTAGGCTGGACATAGGGCTTCTTGACACATGACATGTGCTCAGAAGGGACCCACAATAGATTTAAAGTGTGTGTCCCATTCATATGAATTCTTGGTAGTTCTTTTACTTAACTTGCTTTTTATAAATGAAGATTGAATAAATGAATGAAGCAGACAGTTGAGCAGAGATAATAAGCACGTCACAACCCCTTTCCGTCCATTTGCAGGTAGTGTTTATGATATCCCCTGGGCATTGGATTCTAGTGGATTGGCATACAGGGGGTTTTCTCAGGGTAATAAGACTAAGAACCCTGTCTCTGTCTCTCTGTGTATATCTACCTATCACTGATCTTATTTATCCATCCACCATATGTATGTATGCATCACAGTTATCATTTAGTTCTATCTATCTATCTATCTATCTATCTATCTATCTATCTATCTATCTATCCATCCACCCATCTACACATCTTGAAATGTCCAGAGTCGCTGAGAAAACACTTAATATGAATGGGCAATGAATGAAAAAGCACCAGTACCAGCACTCCTAAAAAGCCGCCTTTTCCATGGGAATCATTGTGTGAGTGGTGGGGAAGGTGATGCTTTCTAAGAGACATGAATGATCAGGAATCTGGTCATGTTGTTTCTCATTCATGCCGCTTTTCTGTATCAGCCTACCACTGACAGAGGTAGTTCTGACATAAAGGAAGGGAGAAGCAAGGCACTCCACATTTCCGTTTCCTGTGTATAGTCTGGAATAACCTTGCTTCCTTGTTTGGCTGTAGTGTGTAATAACCCTGCCTCCCCATTCGACCATTTTGGATGAACATACCGAACTTTAGGGATGCTGTGGCTTCTTTATTCAAGAGCCCACCCAATCCCAGCTTTTCTTGGTATCCATGAGTTGTGGGATATTTGATCATACTGTGAATCCCGATATGGCATTAATGAAATAAAATCAACCTTAGGTCAAGAGGCAGAGCCAGAAACTAGTTGACAGGAAGGAGCCATAGAGCGTTAGAGGGAATCTGGAAAACGGAGAGATGCACAGGAAGTAGTGAGGAGGGATTTGAGGTTGGCAGCTCTTTCGGTTTGGGACTGTGGAAGGGACGCTGTCTTGCTGGGTTGCTAAGGAGGAAGGACAATGGAGTGCATCTCGGCCTCTCTGAGCTAGCAGGTGTGCCCCCCCCCCAGTATCTGACTCCCAAGTCCTCATTGTTAAAATAGCATGATAGAGACTTAGTTAAAAACTACATTAAGCTGCGGAGGCTGAGGCAGTTCCGGGCAGAAGTCCCACCAGGCCTGGGCCTGAGCAGTGGGCGGTCAGTAACTGGGTCAGTAGCAGATTTGGGTGCAGCCGCTGTGCCAGTGACCAAACAGCATCCGTGTATTTGTTTCTTCATTCCCTTGGTGCCCCACTTAGATCACAATCTGAAGCTGTGCAGTGTGACGAGAAAGTACGCAGAGTCAGGCTAGGAATCAGTTAAGGGCAACAGAGAGCTGTAGGGACACAGCTGTGAGTATGAATTAGCCCACTCGGTGTGTTCGGCTCCAGAGCAGTGAGTGGCAGACGGGCAGCTCCAGAGACCGAGCCACCTCTGACCTCGGGTCCGTGGCTGTCAAAGCCAGGGTTATTCTCAGTTGGTGAACTCTGCTCCCAGCCATCGATAGCAGGCTACCTGTACTCGGGCATCTCACTGTCTGAGCCGACACCCTGCTCTCTCACCTTTCCACTTGTCAACGTTCTGTCCACCCGGTTTCCATTGCTGCCGGGAGTGGAAGGGGTGGGGATGCCTCTCATCCTAGGGTTGTAGCAGGTTAAATTCAGGCTCCCTGACTTGTGGGTGTTCCCTGATTTTAGTTCCTCCGTGCATCTCAGAATGGTGTTCACCCTCCTCCCTCTGAGTCATCCAGAGCATCAAAGTAGGTTTCTTTCCCACTGAAATCCTTCTGCTAGAGGAAGCACTGTCTCCAAAGCAACAACAAACAACCCCACACACAAAAACAAACGCCTACCTCCTTGCAATTACATTTGAGGGTTGTTGATCTGGGCCTGCTCTGGGGATAGGACCCTCAGTCTCTCCTGGCTTGGACCACCCTCCTTGTATTTCAGGTGAGGCTTCTGCTTGCCCTTCCTCCACAGGCAAGCTGCAAGGTTCATCACACTTGCCCAGTGTTCCGTCCGGCTGGCTTACTTTTCTTTACTGTACCACCTACCCCTTTCTCTGCAGTTTGCAGGAATCCCATTGTTACCTTTGAGAATCCCCAAAGCCCTTACTCTCTTTGGAATACAGCCCAGCTTTCTTTTATTGCAACTTCCTTTCTAATGGCTCCGTGGAGGTAGTTCCTTGTCTGTCGCCTCATCTGGGATTTGAGTTTTCATTTTTTAAGGTAGAAGAAATGTCTTGACTGCACTCTTGTGGATTGGAGATAATGCTGGCATCTTTTCCAATTGTGCTGGCATCTTTTCCAATTGTGCGGTTTCATCTCTCCACTGCTAAAGTGATTATTTTCTATGGGTAGTTCTTAATTTTAAATTTGTTTAATATACCAGACTTGAACTTTGTACCTTTTGCGGTTACTTATGAAAGACCATCTGATGGGAAATGTCATTCTGTAAATATGTTTCTCGTATTGGTTAATGAATAAAGTACTGTTGGCCAATAAGAAAGCAAGATAGGTGGGACTAGGAGAGGTGGAGGATTCTGGGAAACATAGGAAAGAGTCATGATGTGATCTCAGGTGGAGAGGATACGAGTATTGCGTTCTCGGTAAGATAAGAGCATTGAGAAATACATATATTAGTAATTATGGATTGATATTTAAGACAGAGCTAGCCAATAAGAAGCTCTAGCCATTGGCCCACAGCTTCATAACTAATAGAGCCTCTGCGGTTATTTTGGGACTGACGTGGCTCTGGGACCAGGCTGGTGGAAAAGTGCTCTTAACACCCATCCATCCCTGGCCAAATGTAAGAGGCAGGGTCTTCCTTTACTTCCCATAATCTTTCTAAAATGGGATTTACAGTCCTGCCTTCCGTGTTTAAGCCTCCAGTCTGATTGGAATTGCATTTTTATATGGTGTGGCGTAGGAATCCGGTTTCAAGTGTGCTTTATGGATGACTAATTGGCCCATTAATTCTTTTTACAGTGCAAATATTAAACTCTTCCTCCTTTCCCTACTACTGTTTCTGTGGTGAGCCCCAGTTTTCTCACGTGTGTCTTCTCTAGACTTTCAGTCCCCTCTAGTGACCAACTTGTCTGTACTTGTTCCAATTCTATCCCTTCTTAATTTTAACCTAATTAGTATTATTTCAGGATGACTCTTCATATCTTTTGGAATCAATTCCTTTTTTCTTTTAAAGGGTTGTGTTTCCATATAAATTGGAGGGCTTTTTACATCTTTTGAAAATGCTGTTTGGATTCTGACTGGAATTGAAATTTGGCAATTGGTAAAGCGTATTTATAAATATTGTCTTCCTATGTAAATCCTTCATGATTTAGAATAAAATTCTATAAATTCCTTCTCATTGGGCTTTTGCTTGTTTAAATTTTTTATGTATACAATTATATCTTTGTTGCTATTAAAAAATGATGTCATTATAAACAATTTGTTATGGTCCTTGAATAAAAAATCAATTGACTTTTTAATATGGTGTGTTCCATTTCTTCTGTGTTTCCCATGAAGAGAATGGTGCTATTTAGAAGAAATGATAAATTTGTTTCTTCCTAGTGTCGCTTGTAAATATTAAATAAAAGTGATGATGGTAACCATTCATGTCTTCTTCCTTCCTTCCTTCCTTCCTTCCTTCCTTCCTTCCTTCCTTCCTTCCTTCCTTCCTTCCTCCCTTCTCTCCTTCTCTCTCTCTCTCTCTCTCTCTCTCTCTCTCTCTCTCTCTCTCTCTCTCTCTCTCTCTCTCTCTCTCCAGGTATCTAAGGCTGTCTTTAAGCTCACTGTCTAGCTAAACATGACCCTGAACTCCAGATCCTTCTATCTCTACCAGCAGAGTGCTGAGATTACAGGTGTGCACCACCGTATTGAGCTTATGTAGTGCTGAGACTAGGACCCAGGTCTCTGTGCATACTAGCTCAGCACTCTGTCAGCTAAGCTATAACCCCTTCTTCCCAGACCTAAAGACAATTATTTCAATATTCCAGGATAAAGCCTCCTTTTGGATATTGTATGAATAAACACGCTTTGTTTTTTGGTGCTGTGACCAGAGGCTGAAAATAAATTCACTTGAACGGGATCAGCGCTCGGTCTTCGCTCATGTTTTAAAAAGTCTCTGGGTCAGATGCTCACATCACTTTGGACCTGTGGTGAAGCAGAGCAGGGGGGCAGGGAGTGTGCTGGCTGCAGGGGAGCCTGCTCGTCTCATCACATGGCGGCCAGAAGCAGAGGAGGCAGAATGGGGCTGGGTACTCAAGCCACTTTTTTAAAATCTATTTTTACTTTTATGTATGTGTGTGCCTGTGTGGGTCCATGCCACATGTATGCAGGTGTCAACAGAGACTAAAAGAGGGTGTCATGCTCTGCAGTTAATGTTAGAGGTGGTTGAGAGTTGCTGGGAACTGAATTCACATTCTTTGGCACAGCAGCCGCTGCTTGCAATCACCATGGAACTCTCTAGGACCCGCATGCCCCCTGAGGCAGGCACTCAGGTGATCCATTTTCCCTGGCTGGGACCCATCTGGCACAAGTTCTACTTCCTCTACTAGCACTAGAGGCCATGAGTAGGATATGTGTCCTCTATTCTATTGTCAAAGCAGGTCTATATTTCAATATCCACCATCTCCATCATCTCCATTTTCTCCTTTTCGTATCTCCCACCATTTTGTTGACCCCCTATGTTTACTTTAGTTATATTGCTAATTATGTAACTACATTTACTAATTCAATATGATGTTTTTATTCTGGTCCATGAAAGATCAAGTGTCCACTGCACTATAATCTCTTGCACCATTTATTGTTCCTTTCCTCCTCAGCTTTATTACTTCATCATGAGAACTGTGTATATTTCAGCATTTGAAATCTGTTTCTCATAGTCTCTGTTTTGTTTTAGGTTTGCTCTCAGGAAAAATGAGCTTAGGGCTTCCAGCCAGCCTGTCTTCTGGAGCCTCGGCATCAGTTTTGATGAGCTGAAGTGTGTCTTGAAGTAGCTTCTTCACTTGAAGAATAATTTGAGGTGTATGAACCCTTGGACCATGTACTCTCAATCCTATTTCATGAACAGACTTCTAGATACATCTTTGGCTTACCTGTAGGATTCTCTATCCATAGCCACATTCTGGAATTTTCTTTGTGCCAACTATGGCTGAACTAAGTGTCTGGAGCCTTCTCCCTTCAGAATCCTTCCTCTTACTCTATTTGCTTTGCCTCTCAGAGAGGGCCGTTTATGTCAGAGAACTGTGCCTGTCTCTGCATTGAGCCTGTTAGCTTCTTCCAGGGTCACTGCCCCCTGACAGCGCTTCCTTGAATATTACAGATAGAGTTTGCATTCCTGTCTCTCAAACTCCTTATTGCCTTCAAATAATATTTTAGAGGAGAGAGAAAAGCTGCCATGTCTACTTGGTCATTTAAAAGCTTTGCCATGGACCTTTCACTTGTCATTGGGATGATTAGATCCTGGACCTACATTCTCCTCCATCCACTCTCTAGGCTTGTCTTCATTGTTCTAGATCAAGAGTAGTTGTATGCCCACCAAGGCTGCTGACACAACCTGCTGAATGGAACAAGCAATACTGGTAGGTGATTAAAAGAAAAGAAAAAAAATGCACCAGTAGTTATAGATACCCATGGGAGACCCTAACTATCTACTGTAATATTCCTGTGGGATCTAAATCATTATACTTTTGTATCTAGCAGGAGAAGAGATTGATGCTTTATCTTGGAGAGCTATGCATTTCCCTCCCAATTCCTACCTTCCATTACCTAGAGACTCACTCTCCAGTAATTTCCTGCATTCAGGGTCACTTCCTAGTTACAACCTTTACCATAGATTCTCTAGTAATTTTCTTGCATGGGGTGTATGTGGATTCTTCTGTGGACTGATATTTGCACATTTGAGTCCATCTTTTTCCTATGTAACCACAGTCTACATTTACAAAGACAACCAGGGGTTGCCCAGCTCTAGAAGCCACCTTAGGGCATCAGGGAGGTCACCAGCCAGGCTGATGGGACACGAGGTCAGGTTTACACATACATGGACTTCAAATACAAACTGTCATTTCCAGTGCTCTGTTGTTTGTGTGTGTTAAGGCAGGATGGGGAAGGAAGGAACACAGGATATGCTTCTCATATCCTGAGATGCAGTGTTGATGGATGGACACAGGCTCTGGGACCCAAATACTTGATTCAAAACTGCTAAAAGATGGTCTTGAATGAGTTTTTCATTCTGTGTGACTTGGTTTCTTTTCCTGATGCTCTTCTGACTGACCTGTCCAGGCACTCCTCATTTCTTTTTCTGTTAGGAGGGAACAGACACTGACAATACCTCCTCCTAATGTCTTCTTGAGGAATATAGCCATATATAAAATACTTGATAAAATACATATTGCTGCTATTATAGGGTTAAACCTCATTTTAAAAATAAAATGGGCAAGTCTAGTTCTTGGTACTGAGACTAAAGGATATTGCCTGGGTGGGATACATATGCAAATGCCGTCACACAGATATAAGCACAGAGCAGAAACTACATGTCTCCATCTGCGGAATTTCTCCTCCCCTTCGTACATGCCCACACTCTTTCTTCACTGCCAGGAAGAGGACTCAATTTTCCCACAGTCGGTCATATCCTATGATAACTAAGATGACTGGATGCTCAGTCAGCCACTTGCTGAGGCTGGAGAGACAGCTTCCTGGTTAAGAGCCCTGTTCTGCTCTTCCAGTGAACTTGAGTTCATTTCCCAGCACCCACACAGGGAAGGTCACAACCACCTGTAACTCCAGCGCCAGGATCTGATACTTCTGAGCTTATATGTTCATCACCCCCACTCCATAATTAAAAATAATAAAAATATACATTAAAAAAACCAGTGACTTGTTACCTGATAGGTTCATTTGCTTACCTGTATCACCTAGTTCTCACAGTGACTTAGTGAGGTAAGTCAATAATCTTTGCCTGATTTGTAGAGAGGAGGTAGAGGCTTAGGGACAATTTGGGTTGACCATTCCAACCCATCTGGTAGGAAGCAAGTCCCACCCTCTGACCCCCATCCCAGTTCTTTCTACTGCATTGCTCAGCAACACAAACCAGCAAACTCGGGGTAGGATTATAAAGGCGGAAATGCCTGGTTAGGGCTTCTGCTGCACAAATACGGGAGAACCCAGCTGCATTTTTGTGGCAGTACTGATCAATGACCAGCTCTGCCCGGTCCTTTAAAGCTGTGTTTTGAATATTGATGGCGGTGAGCTAAGCAGATTACAGGGCACAGAGCAGCAAGTACACTGGGCCCATTAAACATGAACGAAATGACTGCTTTTGAAATCGGTTTATGGGTCTCACAGAGGCACTCACAGATGGATAAAAGAAGACCAATACCAGTAACTTACATTAGCAATCCATCAAGAAACCTTACCTCAGGCAGGCTGTGGTTTAAGATTAAATGTCAGTGCCTCTTCTATCATTTTTTTTCTTTTCTTACTAGTTTTGACCTCTTTTTCATAGCATAGTAGTTAGTAATTATTTGTGCTTTAGAAAAAAACAGTGATTTCTCCCCCTTCTTTCATATGTTCATTTTTATTTGGGCATATATTAAATATGCATATATGTGTAGACACACACACACACACACACACACACACACACACACACACACACACACACGACTTTCTGCTAGGCTATTGAGAATGCTGGAGGTAAAGCAAGGTGTCAGGAACCCATTAGCAGCACAATTATTCAGCGGGTAGGTCCTTTGGTGTGTTTATTTCCTTACATTTTTATTATTATTGTTGTGTGCACGTGCATTTTTACACACACAGGTATGTGCTACATTGCACGCATGGAGGTCAGAGAAGAGCTTGCAGGAGACAGCTCTCTTCTTCCCACCATGTAGGATCCAGGGACTGAATTGAATGCAGGCCACCAGGCTTGTTGAGAACACATTATTCTTTGTGGGTTGAGCCATCTCACCAAACACCTTTGGAGTATTTAAAGATACAGTCCTGAACCAGATGCGGTGGCCCTCACCTTTAATCCCAGCACTCGGGAGGGAGAGGCAGGTGGATCCCTGAGTTTGAAGCTAGCCTGGTCTCCAAAGTGAGTTCTAGGACAGCCAGAGCTATACAGAGAAACCATGTCCCAGTAAACCAATAAATAAACAGCTAGATAGATACTAAAGTAGCTAAATAATACACAAATTAATTAATTAATTAAAGGTATGGTCCCAGGTGGTTGTGGTGGTTCCTACGTTTAGCTCTAATACCCAGGAAGCAGAGGCAAGCAAATCTCTGTGGGTTTGAGGTTATCTTGGTGTATATAGCTAGTTCCAAGCCAGCCAAGGCTATATAATGAGACCCTGTCCTAAAAAGTAAACAAAAATTTAAAAAGTAAGACATAGTCCCAGAGTAAAATTTTTCCAGATCATGGGCTCAGCTGTATCTAAATATTCACATTGCCAACCAACTGGCTGGAGATGGAGAGAGGGTGATTCTCTGGCGTTGTCTGAAGTAGCCTTATGAAAATCAATAGAGCGATTATAATTATCAAGTGTATTACCACGGTGAGATTAAGGACCGCAAATCATAGGTGTCAGCTGAAGAACAGTGATGATATCATGTACAAACAGAAGAGCTGATATCATCTGAGGGCGTGGCCAGGTTCTATTCTCAGGCGCCCTAAGTGCTGAAAATAAGTGGTTTCTCTCCGTTTTAGCATCACCCTGGCCGCAGTTTGTCACAAGCCTTACAAAGCAAAACACACAATTTTGCAATCACTGACAGACAGTTGGAAGGGAAGAGAAAAAAAAAAAAATCCAATCATGCTGAAAGATTTGGCTGGAATTGTCTCTACCGAAAAGCAGCCCGGAGTTCATTTGTCAAGGCTGTGTACTCCCACACAACGCCAAAGAGCCGGGATGGTCCAGAGCCGCTCGCTAAGGGCCTGATATGCTAATTAATTTGTGTCTTAGAATGATGGAGTTGGAGAGTCTGCTCGTGGACTTCCCACACTCTTCTCCGGTCTCCCGTGTGTCCTGCACGTTGATGCCTAGGAAGCTTTCTCCCCTGGAGTAGCACATTCGATTCAGAGGCCAATCTTGACTGGAAGGTCAGTTTGGGTACAGCCAGAACACATTGTGTCTGAAGAGTGCCTTCTTGTATATAACGCCTATGTCTTCTCCTCTCCCTTAGCTGTCTTTCCAATGTTATAGTTCCCTGCCCTTTTTGTTATGGTGTTGGGCTTCAGCAGACACGTGCCAGCACCCTCCCTTTCTTGAAGAGTAACTTACACATGGAAGGGACCAGTGCGGGACACAAGTCAGGCAACACCTCCCTAATTTCCAGTATTTCATACTGTGTGACTAATTATTGCCTCTAGCTCCCATCCCCTGCTCTACTGGTTTATTCATCCAGTGCTTACTCAGTGTGTGACAGCTACTGGATTGTGTAGAAGCTGTGGTTTATATTATAACAGGTTGGTAACTGCAGACTGCTGGTTCCATTCTCATATGTGGGGCTATCAGCCAAACAATACACATCTGATCTAGTCATGTGATGGTTCTTTGTTTTGCAAACCTACAGAACAAATAATAATCTCCAATCGTTTTTAGAGTAGACATGTGTACTAGTCTTGCTGCTATGATCAAATACCTCCACAAACGCAACTTGAGGAAGGAAGGAAGGATTTAGTCTGGCTCACAGTGACAGGACATAGTCCATCATGGCGGGGAAACACGGCAGCAGGACCCCTAGGCAGCCGGGCATACAGTGTGTACCCACAGTTAGTGCTGGTCCTGTTTGATTTCTCCTTTTTATTTAGTAGCAACCAATGAAAACTCAGTCCGCACATAGAGGGAAAGTCCCCCTACTTTAATTAACCTAGTTGAGAAAATCCCTTGTAGACATGCTTCTTTTCTTAGGTAATTCTAAGTCTTGTCAAATCGACAATCATTATAAGCATTGCTCCATCGTAAGTAACTGAGACGATGTTTCTTGTGATTTTTGACTTGGTTCCTCTGATGTTTAGTGAAACCAAGCACTTTTTCATGTATGTTTGCCATCCCTGTGGTTATTTCAGTATTCTTTATAGTAACTAAAATATGGAATCATCCCAGTGGACAAATAGATAAAGAAAATATAGTGTATTTACACAATGGAATACTACTCGGTCACAAAACAATGACATCTCCTATAACCCTTCCTATCTAAAATAACGATTTGGATCTGCTTTTTTCCTGCTGTCTGATAATTCTCTAATTTGTTTTTAGGCCTGAAATAAAAGCCACTCATCTGTGTGTGTGTGTGGGGGGGAGGGACAGAATAAAATCGTGTTATTTGGCCCATTGAGAAGACTATGCCAGAAAATAAGCCATGATAAAAACACAACTATCACATACCATAACTCATTTGTGAAAACTAGTAAGTCAGTGCCTATGTTTAGAACAGTGCTTTTAGGAAGGCAAAGGGGATGAGGGTCAGAAAATAATTAGAAGGACTTCTTGGGATATAGGTAGAATAGAAAGGTAGATGGACATGGTCAATTAATTGTTTATGGATATTTAGAGATAGAGTAAGAGCTGTGTGTGGAAAATTAATGCTTTGATAATTATAATAAAACACAATAAAAGGGGATAAGAACAATTTTCTTGGTTAGTCTTGCCACCAATAGTTTGCCTGTGTGATGATTTGAATAAGTATGACCCCCATAGGCTCATTATATTTGAATGCTTGAGGTTTGCGGTTGGTAGGACTGTTTGGAAAGGATTAAGGGGTGTGGCCCTATTGGAGGTGGTATGTGACTAGGGGTGGGCATCGAGGTTCCAAAAGATTTGTGCCTTTGCCAGTACTCTGACTCTTGCAGTGCATCAAGATGTGAACTCATAGCTGTTTCTGTTGCCACGCCTTTGCTCTACCACCATGGACTCTAACCCTCTGAAACCATAAGCCCAACTAAAGTCTTCATTTTTAAGTCGCTTTTCATGGTATTTTATCACAGCAATAGAAAAGTAGCCAAGGCAACCTACTTGCAGCTCCAGATGTCACACAATGAACATCCTGGAAAGAGTACAAACTCTGGAGTCCCCTTGTTGATCACCAAATTCATAGTAAGCAAAGAGAACTAGAGTTGAAAAGGGATGTGAGAGGTATAGGGGAGGGAGAGGGGCATTGAAAGAGCAACCAAAGGGGTGAATACAGTCAAAGTACATTATATAAGCATTAAAATGCATAATGAGACCCCTGACACTATACTACTAGTATATACTAAAAAAGTTTTAGTATACAGTTTACCTAATTACTGTTGAAGAATGTGGTGGGGGGGGTCAGCTGAGTTGGTTAGGGACTTGGGCTTGGAATCTGATCTAAGCACTGAGTCTCTGCTTGCCATTTATTTGTCCTGTAGAATTAAAGCAATGATTGGCAGCATGGATCAATTTGTGAACACAGGAGGGCTTTCCTAATCCACAGCCTTCTTCCAAACTGATATTTTTCATTTTTTTCCCTTTGTTACTAACATGTTACAAGTAGCAAGACTGTATTTATGCCTTTCACAGTCTCTCCCTTGTGTACAAGTGTAACATGAGAAGCTTTGCCAAAGGTTCCTCAGGTTGAGCTAAGCTACTGAAAGCACCTAAAATCTGTTAGCCTTATCTGGACAATTCTCTTTATCCTCTAAGTGTCCTGACTATGGAGGTGGCTTTACTGCCTCCCTCCTATGGCAAAAACAAACAAAAACTTAAAAAGATAAATAACTTGGGAAAGGTCACAGCGAGGAGGGACAGGAGATTCTAGGGTTCAGTCCCAGGGAGAAACACTTTAGGAGCCTTGTCACCCACTCTGCTGAATGGCTTTGAATTCCCCAGAGGAGCTGCCAATGTGTCGGTTCTTTATAACATCTGCCTTTGTTTTTCCTGAAGCACAAGGACACTCTGTTAGAGTGTCATCGCCGGGCTCCTAAGTTATACCCAGTCCCCCTCAGCAGCTGTGTAGCTCTTCTAGCACGGATGCCTCCATGATTTCTTACTGGCATCTTTCTCTACTGTGTGATCAGCATCCCAAGCCCTTTGTGCCCTAAATGCCAGGACATGATGACTGGCATTCCCATGCTGGGAGATCCCAGCAACATCTGCTCTCAGCTGGGAGGGGGGCTCACCTCTGAGGTAAGGGGTTCAGAAGTACTACAGCCTACAGCATCTCCTCCAAGACTGTTCTTTTTCTCCTTTTCCAATTCTTGGGCTTTCTCTTCTCATGCCCTTTTCAACCAATGCCTCTCCTGATTGCCCTGTCTTCCTCTTTTCCTTGTATTTGCTTCGCTACCCCAGCTTCCTCATCTAGCTACTCTACCCTCCTCTCCAAGACCACTGCTGTTACACCCATCTAAGATTTGTGTTTTATCTGCTCATCACTCTACACAGCACACACAGGATATTCAAACATGTGAGCCTGTGGGAACCACCCTCACTCAAACCACCACATAGTTCTTTCTTATTTGAAATGCTTTGTTTATGACACTCTATAAGCCATGCCAAAGTCAATGTCATATATCTGAGGTTATGAAGTAAGTGGGGAATAGAGCCCTTTCATGTTAAAATCCTAGCACTCAGGGTTATGGTATTAGAAGACCTGGCCTTTTGGAAGAACCCTTTCTGAATGAATGCACTGAGCAAAGAGGTTTCGGAGAGTTGGTTCATCCTTCTTCCCAGTGTGAGCCCAGCCAGGAAGCACCATGTGGACATTAAATCTTCCAGTGACTTGACTTTGGGTTTCCCACCTTTCAGAAATGTAGAGAACATATACAAATGTCTGTTGTTTCTAAGCCAACCAAACTATACAGTGCTTTACTGTGTCAGCCCCAAACCTACGCTCTATCCTTTAAAACAATTTGAAATAACCATGCACCTTAAAAATGGAACATCCCCAAAACACCCCTGTCAGAAACAGGAGTGGTAAAGGTTTTCTCAGTGGGGTTGCATTGGGATAGAGAAGGTGCAAGACAAGATGGAGATGAGAGATGATGGGGTACCTAGCCCAGGCCTCTCACAAAGGTACATATAGACATGCATGAAGCTGAGCACCATGTTGGAGGATCAGAGGACTTATGTAGAGGCAGAGAGAAGGAATTTGAATTTCAGCAAGTGCAGTATACAATGGCTATAACGCAGAGCCCAAGGGGCCCTGCCCACCACGCACCAATTACATCAGAGCTTTATCAAATCTACTTCTCCATGGGTGAAAGTTTCATTTTGGTTGAATTTCTTTCTTCAGTATTTATTGGCTTTTCAACTAATGGGCAGATCAGTGGACTAGATTATAAAAGTAAGTGAAAAACCCATTAAATTTGGGCTGCTGCTGCAGGAGGTGGAATTTTCAGACGGGCCCCACAATCTCCCATTCCCTTCTGTGATTACACTACATTACCTGGCAAAAGGGATGCTTCAGATGCAATTAAGGTTACCAATCAGCCAACCTTAAAAAGGATTACCCAGGTAGGCCTGACCTAATTACATGTACTCGTTAGAAGCAGGGCTTTTTGTCTGGCTGGCAGCAGAAGTCAGAGAGATTTGAAACCCAAAAGGAATGATGGTGGGGGATGTTCTCTCTTGTGGAGTGGGAGGGGCCTCACAACCAGGACCTGAAAACAGGGTTGACATCAACTAACACAGCAGAGACCTCAATTCTACAGCCCAGCAGAAAGAATCCTGTCAGTAAGTTGAGCGGGGCTGAATGAAAACTTTCCTTAGCAGGGAGATGGGGATGACAGTAGCAGCAGCACCTTAGTTGCAACCCTATGTGGCCCTGAGCAGAAGACACAGCCAACAATCACTCTAGGCTGACCCTGGAAAAACAGCCTCAGCATCTGTAGCACAGTTCCAGCACCCCACATGGATAACAAATGCACAGACGCCCATCTCACATAAAGTGGTATTGACTTTCCATCCTCTTTACATCCTCTTTAGAATGTGTTACCTCAGACACGCTCTACCTTGTAGCCCATAGGCTACAAGTGTCCAGAAAAGCTATGATGAATGTAGAGGGGAGCATCTTATCTCATTGTCAAAGGTGTGGAAACACCTTCAGTCAATTATGGACCACTTCACCTAACCCTGTGGTTCTCAGCCTTCCTAACGCTGTCATCCTTTAACACAGTTCCTCATGTTGTGGTGATCCCCAACCATAAAGTTATTCGTGTTGCTACTTCATAACTGAAATTTTGCTAATGTTATGAATCATAATATAAATACCTGATATGCAATATATCTTGATATGGGATCCCTGTGAAAGGGTCCTTTTACCCCTTCCAAGTTGAATGCTTAATATAGTGTAAATGCTCTGTACACAGTTGCTGCGTTGTTTTATTTAGTTAACAATGACAAGACAGAAGTCTGTATGAGTTTAGTGAAGATGAAGTGTAATTTTGGATATTTTCAATTTGCAAGTGGGTGAATCTGAGGACCAGGGACCCATGGATATAGAGAGATGACTGTGCTGCAACAATAGGGTAGCCGCTAAGTTTGTGAAGACCCATTATGTATAAATAGAAAACAAAAATAATTACGTTCTGGGATTGCCTCTAAAATGAGTTGGAACTTACTCAGGCCATTTTACACTACTTTGGCTCTACTGGAAGGATGAGGCAGCCTTAAAGCATGCCTCTGTGACAACTTGGGTCTTAAAGTTGGCAGCAAACCTACACAGCACACTGTAACTATCGCTATCAGGACAACGCGGTGATTGTGCACTATTCTAGTGGGATCCAGACCCCCTCCCCCCCCCCCCCGTTGCTGCCTGGAGACACTGGTTAGTTCCTTCAACAATATTAACAACTGGGACACACATATTTGCTTTGATAGTTGGTGCAATTTTAGTGAAATGCCAAGTCTTTGGTACTGTGCCTTACATGCAACAAAAGCTTAATGAAGAATCGCTATTGGCACTCTAATTTAAAACAGGAAGGTGGGTGTTAAAGGGCCAAGAAAGCAGGGAGACGGGGGAGGGGGGAGCGGGAAGAGGAGAAAATGTATCCAAACAGAAGCCTGTGCTGTGGGTCATGCAGCTACTGCAGGCATTCAGCAACCAAATTTTATTCATGGGAAAGCCTTCAAAGAGCCTGGAGATACAGCAAGCCGCATTTCCCCCCTGTGAAATAGATTGCATCCTCTGGTTGTGTGTCAGTCACCCAAGGCCTATTCAGACTCCTCTCCTGTTTTGAATTTAATGCTCTGCCTAGCTCATGGAACCCGAGGCCACTCCAAAGTGAGGCTGGGACTACATAAGATCAAAAGTAAAGTGCAGGGGAGGAAATGAAAGGGAGCCATGAGATCTGTCTTTCAGACCCGACTCCCCTGGCGGTCCTTCTGGGCTTGGAAGAACAGCAGGTTCCCTTTTGCAAGGCTCCTGTGTCCTGGGCAACAGTGAAAACATGCCTGCCTGTGAAAACATGCCTGCCTGTTTATAGGAAACGTGAGACATGCCAAGGGAGAAGGAAGAAATCAAATCTTGCTCCTAGGAATTATTTCCCCCTTAATAGACCTTAGGAACCACTGGAACAGGTAACAACAGGAGCATTGACTTCATTTATACTTTATGGTTATATATTCCTAGATATAATTGGATTATAAAATGGAGGTGACATGATGAGATTTAGGGGGTTTGTTGTTAGATTCGCAAATAGAATGTGAGTTGTATCTGTATGTGTGTGTTCTCTTAAGAGCCCTGTGTTCTATGAGTTCATAGGCTAATGTGTTTGAATACTTGATCCCCGGGTAAGGCCACACTTGGAAAGCTGTGGAGTTTTTAGGAGGTGGAGGCTTCCTAAAGGAAGGGAGTAATTAGAAACCTTGAGATTTGCTAGCTGGCCTCTCTTCCTGTTCACTGTGTTTTCTGTTCTACCAACACTGAGGCAAGGAGTCCCAGCTGTACACTCCCACTGCCACGGAGGAGCCACGTCTATCCTTCTGTGATGGACTGTTTCTCCTCCAACTTCAAGATAAAATGAGCACTTCCTCCTCTAAGTTGCTTCCCATTGGGTATATGGTTACATCCAACAAGATACATTTAACACTCTAAGATGTTAAATTATTATTTTCTGGTTTCCAAATACGTTTTTTCAAAAAGGATATACTATGGATGGTAGACATAGCAATATTCACATATCTTTCTCAATGGTCAACAAACATAGGAAAGAGAAATATAGCCTTAACATTTTCATCTTATACAAATTTAGTTTTTTACTTGGTGTCATTCTTTAAATAATAACAAGGCATTAAGGATTTATGGTCTGGTCTGGTTTTCACTTTTGTATCTTGAACATCTGTGGATTTGTTGTCCTTGTGGGGTCCTAGAACCACCTCCTGGGTGTTGAAGAATGACTGTATCTCTAGGGGTCAACCTAGAAAGATTTTAGTTGTGCCCTCTACTCTTTGTCTCATGGGGCTGCAATCATGACGCTACTACTGTCATTCCCACCTTGAGTTTTACTTAGGAGCAGACATAGAGTAGTGTCCAGTAAGTATTTTGGGAAGAGATGAAATATTTATGAATCTTACCTGAGAAGCAAGTGGCCTGACAGAAGGGGAACCATAATTCAACTCAAAGCCCAGCTACCACACTTCCTGCTTCAGCCAAGGTACCCACCTGTCTTGTGGGCCTATGTTCCTTTGTGTGAAAACCAAGATGGCTGGTCTTCCTGTTCTCACACGTGTGACTGAAATAAGACGACACGGAAGCATGTCAACAATGCTTTGATGAATAGCCAAGACAGCTACACAAGGTAGATTTTTTAGTGCATGTGTGGACATGTTTACGTGTGTGCACATGTGTATTTATGTGTGTATGTGTGGGGCATGCAGGCTGACTCCTTTTTTGACACACTTTGCTTCCCACGTGTGAAAGAACCACCATTACACAAACAAGCAGATGTCTCTTGTCTATTTTCGAAAAGTCAATCTTTATCCACCAAGGATTATTTTAGAGGCAATTGCTACTAGGAATATGTATTAATGTGAATGTGTATGTATATTTGTGTGTGCGCTATCAACTTTCTATTTGCATTAAGATTATGATCAAGAGAATAAGCAGCGATTGAACAGCCATGTAGCCTTCCCCTTTTGTGTTTTATATCTGAGAAGGAGGGCTGTGTGAGAGTGGAAACTGCCTCCGATTTCCAGCTGCTTTGTCCTCTGGTATAAAGCATAACAGGCTTCAAGAGCAAAGGAAGAATGTGAAGGGTGAGAGTGAAAAGAATACCTCTTTGAAGACTAATGGCAAGTGATGAAAATCAGTTACCAAAAGACAGAGCACCTTTTGATACAGAGCAAGCTTTGATTCTGACAGTGCTGACTCTTGCTGGAGCAGGCACAGAGAACTGAGAGCCTTGGCTATTTCAGTCCTTACATACCTGCCCAGAAAATCCTGTTGGAACCAATTACCAGGCATTCTACAAAGCTCTGCCATAGGCTCAGCCAAAGATGCCATCTGTTCCTACCCACATTGCTTTGGTCTACTGGTTTACTGACCTGCACGAATACTGGTAGGATGCAGGTGTCTAATCCAGCTCACATGCCCACACTCCGTGCCTTGGGTTTACCCCAAAATGAGCTGGTTTAGATAGCTAATGACCTAGACGGATTGCAGTGCATCTTGTAAATGAGGTCATGCAAGTTGCCAGCTCTCCAGTCTCCCTTGGGTAATGAGCTGCTGGGAAATGCATTGGATGGGTCTACCATCAAAGAAAACATAGGCAAATACATCATCTATTTACATCTGTGGCTTGTATCTGACCAGGGAGAAAAGCTATCAAAATGAAAAATTATAAAACATGTTACTGTGAAACAGGAACAATGATTCTCATGTCATTTGGAATCAGGTCACTGGAGAGGGAGCCCAAGTTGCTTCTTAGACAAATCGCTTGAAGGTAAAGGGGAGTTACAAGTCTCAGATCATTTCTCAGAGGCAATGCAATGATTCTCGTAAAGTCTTTTGTTTGCTGAGAAAGATGAGACTGTCTCCCTTAAGAAACTATCTGGGGGCTGACAAGATGGCTCAGTGGGTAGAGCACTTGCCATTTAAACCAGAACCTTTGTACAGGTGAAAGAGAGAGCCAGCCTCACAGTGTCATCTTCTGAGCTGCATTCATGAATGGTGGTGTGTGTCTACACATACATCACACATGGATAAATAACAGATTTTAAACAAAAAAAACTATCTGGAAAGGGCTAAAGAAAAAGATATTGGGAGACAGGAGAGAGAGAGAGAGAGAGAGAGAGAGAGAGAGAGAGAGAGAGAGAGAGAGAGAGAGAGAGAGAGACTTGGGTGGGTCTATGATCTACCTGCCCCCAGTCCCCAGTCACTTGCTGTTAGCCTCCTTCTCCTCCTCCTCCTCCTCCTCCTCCTCCTCCTCCTCCTCCTCCTCCTCCTCCTCCTCCTCCTCCTTCTCCTCCTTCTCCTCCTCCTCCTTCTCTCCTCCTCCTCCTTGTTCTTTCTTTTTAAAATGGTTTTTCAAGACAGGGTTTCTCTGTGTAACAGTCCTGGCTGTCCTAGAACTCATTTTGTAGACCAGGCTGGCCTCCAACTCACTGAGATCTGCCTGTCTCTGCCTCCTGACCACTGCCCTGACCACTGTCTGGCACTGTTAGCTTCATAATATCTATCCATCCTCACCTATGAAACAACAGTGGAGGTCCATTTCTCATCCATACCACAGTAGATGAGACTTTGCTTCCGAGACTTTCACTCTCCTGAGCCCTGTTTGGGGACATTCATTGTATCTTATTTGGAAGTTATTTAAAGTTTTTTCCTTCAAAAATCCACATTTTATACAGTCATCTTGAACTAGTCTCTTCAACTCCACCAGTTAGTTAAACTAACCAGGTAGTTAGCTACCCTTTTAAGGTTCTCCTAAAATCCTTTCAGTGATTTTTTTTTAAAAAAATTACAATTTCTGATCTCATTATACATCTCTTTTATCTGCAGATCAATTTATTAAGATGGAATCGCCGCTAATTACATGGACGAGAAACTACTTGCCACAATCATTAAGGTTCTCCAGAACTTACGGTACGCATTAGAAACAAATGGTTCAGAACTACAAGGAACTTTTCCTGATGCCCTGAAACAAGGTTGAGGTGGATGAATCTGCTCAGGGACTTCAACCTGCTAAAGAGTTTGTGGACTACACTGTGGTCCTGTTCATTCAAGAAGTTAAAGAGCTCCTCCGTACAATCCTCTTCTGTCTGCCATCAGGAGACACGCCTATCACAAAGCTCTAGCCACTCCCGGACCTTTACACACTTCTCCAAGTGCTCACGTTGCTCCTCTCACTGTTGTTTATGGGGTACAATAATTCTTTGTTCTCTTCTTCCCCTTTGGGGTCTTCAGATCTGGTAAGCATCTTTCGATTGTCCTCTAGGACCACATCATGAAGCTGTTCCAGACTCAACATCAGGAGAAACAACCTTACCTACTCCACTTGGGGAACAGGAAGCCTCATTATACATTTTTAAAGGCAAAATTACCCACCCGATTTCCTAGGACCACATTGGAGTGTTACAAATATGCATTTCAAATGGGTATTTTTGGAGGGAATAGAATGAAATATGTACTAGTGTATGTTAAAAATATTTTTAAATTATAAAAACTTTACAAAATGCTTAGATTCCTGTAAACTAAACTAAGATCTTTCAGACACTAAGAGAACAAAGTTTGGCTGGGAACAGAGAGCACATTGAAAATCTGAGACACAGTTTGAAGACATTAAGATCTGGGCAACAGAAAACCCAAACAGCAACCTAATTCTATTGAAAATAAAATTTTATTATTTTCAGTAGCAAGGAAAGGCTTTTTAGTAGCAAGGAAGCAAGGCTTACCTTCAGAAGATATAGAGTAAGAATATGCCACTTCACAGCCATAAGTTTAGAAATATATGCCAGGAAAACTGTTGCTTTTGTTTTATTATAGAATCTTAGATTGGGTATAATCAACTTTTTTTTTTTTTTTTTTTTTTTTTATACACACTACTTGGTGAGTTTAACTGCTTACTGAAGTCACTCTCCACAAAATAAGCCATGGGTCTTCTGCATTATCAAAGTGGCTAATCTACATCACAGCTTTACCATCCTTTCTTGCCAAATATGCTTAATGCTGTTTCTCCTCAAAGAAACATTTGCATACTCTGAGTATGAAATATAAGCCTTGGCCTGTGAAACTACGTTGAAGAAAAATCGACTTTGCTCTTCTCCTTTGGAAGTCCCCATTTAAAAGGAGCTTGGGTTATTCTCTAGAATTATCCCCCAGTTGTCCTCTGTGCCATCTGGAAAGTGGGAAACCCTGCTTTCCAATATGCTCACTGATAGATGTAGAGTCTTGGAAATGATCAGTCTGCAATAATTGTGGATCCTTTTTTGGTCCCTTTTTCTCATCTAAAAGAGTGGAGCTAAGCCATAACTTCCAGGACCCAAGCATCCCTTAAACACTCACAAACACATGCTACCTAGCCCCCATGCACAGCAAATGCAGGGTAGTGTCCTAGGGACAGGAAATGAGAAGTCAGAGTTTTGGAAGGAGGCATGTCTTGCTTTCTTGGCTTTCCCTAGTAGCAAAGCCATCACCATTAGGACAGAGAGTGGTCTAGACTGAGGACTGGAGAGCTGAAGAGAAACATTTCTTTTTTAACAAAGTGACTGAAGCCCAAAGAAGTTAGGAGGAGGATTTGAAGTCACCTAAAGGCATCTAACATTTGTGGTTCTTTTGTTTATAAATCTTCCATAATAATGGCTTACATGATCTGTCTTGGAAGCCTTATTTATAAGTTACTATGAGAGCAGGATAGTATTATATTTAAAACTCACCAGCTAACCAAACAGTCTAAATCTTGGTGGATGTGTGAGCACAATACAACATTATCTATGGCCTCCTTTTTGCTTAGGGATGGGAGAGGCCATGCCTAAGAATCTGTGTGCATCATTTTCATCACGTAGGGTCTCCAGCATCCTATGAAGGGTATTTACTATTTCTTCAGAATCACTGAGCAGAGTGTAAGCACAGACAGTTAGAAGGGAAGTGTCCCCACAATCACGGGATTAGTAATGTCTATTCATATCTGTCATCCATGTCTGTGTGTCACAGTTTTCACATTTATAGAAAATTATATGTTTTTATAGCTCAACTGGGTCTTACCCTATAAGTTATTTCCTATAAAAGGGCCTATGAGAATCAGGCAACCTCGCTAAGAAATTGTCTTATTGGGTTAAAATAGTATACATATTCACTGCCCTGAGTTAGAAAGTCCTGAAATGATTTTTCTTATGACTCAGGACATACCCAATACTGTCTAGTAAAAAACGAGTGCCATGAGCACTTTTGTGAATACTGTAGCTGAGGCATCTTGAAGTATTGACTGGCAGAGATTCATGCATAATTCATGTACTATGGAGAAAGCCTTAGGGAAAAGGAGGGTCTCTCCCTCTCTCCTCTGCCTCTTTTTCCTCCCTCCCCCCATTCTCTGTAAGTATGTATACACTTAGATCAAAAGTTAAAAGCATCACAGAAGAGAGTAGGGGTAAGAGAATTTGATTTGATTTACTATATTCTTGTTTCAGAGTGATTAATTTGTGAAGAACTCCATAAAGCCACCATAGTCTGTCTTGAACAGCTGTCTGAGCAGATGAGAGAATATGAGAGAATACTCTGCTGGTGGCTGAAGGGAGAGAGGCTGAAGGAGTTTATAACTCATTAATTCCGACAGGAATCTTGCAAGTCTACCTTCAGCACTGCCTATTTCCTCAAAGCAAACAACTCTCTCCTCCTTTCTTTCCTTGAATTGGAGTACTCATCTCGCTAAAGCTGTCTTATTTAACTCTCTAGTAAAGGCAGCTCACCGGGTACTTTAATGGGATGCAAGACCTGAGACTGGAAGTAGGCTTGGCTGCTCATTGCTCTATTATCTTCATAGTTTCTTTGTTTTCGTTAAGAAGAAATCCTTCATGCTGAAGTGGTGTCAGCGCAGGGCTGGGGGTGATAACTGGCATTATGTTTTAGTATTCACTTCTAGCCCACTGACTGTGAAGCTGACTGTGATGGGGTGGAAAGTCTCAGGATGCTGAGAGCCTCTTCTGATTCAGACAGTCCATAGGAGGATGCATGGCTGCTACAAGGGGAGCAAGGAAAGGGAGGAGATAAAACACAAGCACCCTCAAGAATTATGATGGAAAATAGATTTGCTCAGGAGGTTTGGCTTTACCCACACTGCTTGAAATTATCGACCTCCGGGCATTAGAAAGTAAAATAGCTAGTCAATTTTCCTCAGCCTGAATCTTAATCTTTCATACGA
This sequence comes from Cricetiscus sungorus, assembly GCA_030556225.1. NCBI lineage: Eukaryota > Metazoa > Chordata > Mammalia > Rodentia > Cricetidae > Cricetiscus > Cricetiscus sungorus. The sequence continues at coordinate 16,841,123 of JANBXA010000641.1, forward strand.
CATTATGTTGTGAGAAATGGCAGTTGAAAGAACTACTGAACTTTGTGTGTGTGTGTGTGTTATTGTATATTTACTACTTCTAAATAATCGGTAAACTGCATTCCCTCCCCTCAACTGAAACACACTAAATATTTTATAAGTTCTACATTTGAAAATGGAAGGGCTCACATGAGTTCTAAGAAAACAAACCCTAGATCATTTCCTAAAATTGATAACACCGCTATGTGATCATTATAGTCATTTGTAAATATAAGTATGATAAACGCAGCAGCTGCCTGCATGAACTGGAGACTGCTGCATTTCTATTAATGAGGCAAATGGCTCATTGCGGCACTTGTAATAATGTAAGCTTTTTCTGGTCATGACCCGTTAATTGATCAGAATATGTAAGTAGAGTAAATATAAATAATATCTTTCTCCCCTATAACTTAAGAACTACTTGATGACCTCTCATCTGAGGTTACTGGTTATTGACTCCAATGCAGAAGTGGATGTGAACCATTTAAAAGACGTTCCATTAGGAATCATTAGTGTCATGCAGGGCATGAGGGTTCATCTGGGAACTTCATTCTAGGATGAGAATTTTGACACCTCAGGTGCTACTGTACACTTCCAAATGATGCTTAGGCTTAGGCCTTTTCTTTCTCGCAACTTCTGTTTTGTGACTTGTTTTTTTTTAGTCTACTCATTCATATGAGCCTACTACTATTCTTGGCATTATGACAGAAAACTAATGTGGTTATATGGCTGGACCTTATTGCAATTTGCATGTAACTATGTAACTTCTATCACATTATACTACTATAGTAAAAATGTGGACACTGCATTTTAGCTTAATGAAAATTAGTAGAAAACATGAGGTTGTATTGTTTTGGGTGTTGGAAGACTCCAGGAAAGGTAAGACTTCCATAGTAATCCAGAGACTTCTAAACGTGAACAATAGTACTCTGAAGTGCTAACAATTGCAGAGAACTGAGAGTGCTGAGGGCATGTTTCCCCTACAGCTGCATCCAGATGAGGATGTAGAGATAGGGAATTTCCTCCTGCAACACCTGGGTCCCCCCCCCCTCTGCTTTTTTTCTCTCTAGATCCAAAACTGGATGCTGTTCTCAGCCCTCTTTGAGATCATTCCTCTCATGGTCTGTGTTCTGGGGTGAGTGCTGTTCAGTGTTGCTGTGTGTCAGCACTGTGTTAGGCCTTCCACTCCACATTTTAAGCAAGGGCTGTGAGGATGCACTCACAATGGAGAAAACAATGGTGCTTGAGGATAATGAATGGATTTTCTTTAAATCAGATATTATGAGCATAGCTATAGTACAATTTTTTTTTTTTTTTTTTACTCCTTGCACTTTGGGAACCCACTACCCAGCTCCCAAATAAATACACAGAGACTTATTCTTACTTATGAAGGCCCAGCCTTAGCTTGGCTTATTTCTATCCAAGTTTTCTTAACTTAATTATCCAATGTATACTTTGCCTCTGGGCTTTTACCTTTCTCTAATCTGTATTCCTTCCTTCCTTCTTACTCCATTGATGGTTGTGTACCTGGGTGGCTGGACCCTGGGGTCCTCTCTCCTTCTCCTTTTCTCATTGCTCCCTCTCCCCTCTTTCTTCTTCCTATTTATTGTCTAGGCATGCCAGCCCCACCTATTTCTCTCTCCTGCCTAGCTATTGGCTGTTCAGCTCTTTATTAGACCAGTCAGGTGTTTTAGACAGACAAAGTAACACAATTTTACAAAATTAAACAAATGCAACATAAAAAAGTACAACACATCTTTGCATTGTTAAACAAATATTCCATGGCATAAATGAATGTAACACATCTTCACTTAATGTTGCACAACACAAAACTGCACCTTTTCATGAAATTGAGCAATTTATTGTCTACTGATTCTGTGCTGGTTAGTTTTTGTCCACCTGACACAAACTGGAGTCACCTGGGAAGGGGGAAACTCAGTTGAGGAATTGCCTCCATCAGATGGGCCTATAGGTGTTACGGGTACATTTTTCCCTGCGCTGGTCTGGTCCCAGTCTTTGTTCCTCCCCGCCAGCCACTTGGTCCCGCTGCCACATGAGCCCCAAATAACACTCAGAGATTCTGTATTTGATACAATCCTGTTGGACAGTTACTATCATTGTTTATGGGCTATCTCTGTCTTAATTATAAACCCATTTCTACTTATCTAAGTATTTCCACATGGTCATCTTATCCGAGTACTGCGGGCCGGCATCTTGCTTCCTCTACACTTTATGCTGACCCCTCCTTCCTACTTCCTCTTTCCTCCTTGTCTCCTAGCCCCGCCTATCTTGCTTTCCCATTGGCCAAACAGCGCTTTATTCATTAACCAGTATGAGAAACATATTTACAGAATAACATCTCCCATCATACAGGTATGTCTATGGGGCATCACCTTGAGTGAGTATTGATATGCCCAGCCCACTGTGAATGTGCCAGCCTTGGTGCCAGCAAATGGTTCTGGGTTGCACAGGAAAGGTAGATGAGCAAGCCATGGAGAACAAACATGTAAGAAGTATTTTTTATGTGGTCTGTACTTAAGTTAGGGCTATATCCTGACTTTCCTTATGATGGACTATGACATGGAAGTGTAAGTCAAATAAACCCTTTCCTCCCTCCAGCTTAATTTTAGTCATGGTGTTTGTCTCAACAAATAAACTAGGAGAGAACCAATTAAGCAGAACCACCAATCTTTCCAGCACTGAATCTCTTATGCTTCGTACCAAGCTATTGATGGGTCCTGTAGAATAGAGTCTTAATTATGTTTTCCAGTGTGAAAGTGCTCTCCTAAGTGTGGTGTGCAGACTACTACTGATCGAATCCTTATAGCAACTTATCAAGATGTACAATCCTACAATACATGTGAGAAAACAGGCCAAGGAGAGACATCATCTGTCAAAAGAAAAACAGCCAGTAGGAATTCAAGTCGGGTCTTCCACCCCAAGCCGTTTGTAGCCTAAATTCCTCAACAATATTATAAGGTCTATTTTATACCATGTTAGACCCATGAAATTTAAAACAACCATAAAAGACTTTAGATACAAGGTATGTGAGAGAACTAATGTCTACTACACTCCAACACTGAACTTGTAAGGAAGGTTACTAAGAAATGTTTGGAGTATCCTGAAATCTTCTATGGAATGCCATACCTTTTGTTTCTAATTATATTATTGTAAAGAGATAAAGTAGAGTTTATGTGATGCTATTTGTGTATTATCAATAGACATCTTCTCCCTCCTGATAGTAGATCAAAGTAAGGATACCACCAAAGCCCAACTTGGCGAACCAGTAAGACTTACATGGGTTACTTACAGGAGTATGCAGGAAGTGTTGTTTACAGAGTGTCAATGACTCAAAGACAGCTGCATCACCAAGAGCCCACTCCAGCATGGGCGATGGTTCACAAAAGCTGGAAACCTGTAGTTTCCAGGGAGCCAGACTAATCCAAGATTTCTCAGAGGCCCTGATGGAAATAACTTCAGTCTATGTCCTTACCCAGGAGTGGATGTGGCAAGGCCAGTCTAGGGTTGGAGTCAATGCCCCCCTAGAAGGGTCATAGCTGCAGTTTCTAGGGACCCAATTGTTCTCCCAGGCTACACTTATCAGTCTTAAGGCAGCTGTGTTCGGGGTATCCCTTGTTTTTTGTTTGTTTGTTTTTTGCCAATGTTGCCTACCTTAACATTCTGCTGACCTTGGAAGTTCCCTCCCCTTAAAATTAGTATACATCATACTGTACTTCTTAATAAACTTGCTTGGCATAAGTTAACGTAAGTAACTCATCAGCTTATGTAAGACCTCCTGGTTTCAGCTATTGCTTTTGTGTTCCTTATTTCTCACTTTCTTTATTTCTCATTCTTGCTCCTCTCACTCAACACTTCACCAATTGGGACCCTTATTCTCACTGGATTGGGACACTGGAGTGTATTATAAAACCTACAGGTAGCTCAACAGGTTACAGAGTGTCCTTTCTAGTCAGCTCAGTTGGTCTGAGCCTCTTCCATGCAGCTTGGTTGGTCTGAGAGTGTATGTCTCTCAGCAATCATTATAACTCATATCAGCTTTGAGAGTGAGGTGCCTAGTGCATCTGGTCAGTTTCAGGGACTTCCTGAAGCCTTTGCATGGTTTGCTTCTTGAGTTTTAAAAAGCTGTCCTACAGGCCAGGATATTCCACCTTCCTTTAGAACACTGTGTTTGAACAAGCTTCCATGTAAAATGGAATGTTTCATTTCAGAGGAAATGCCACAAAACAATAACCCAACCAGAAATCTTATTTCAGATACTTGGTGTGTTCCAACTTAAATCTCCAACCTCCAATTTTCTCATAAAGAAACACAGGATGGCTTCCTAGGGGTTTCTCTTTCTGTCTCTAGCTCCTTCTTCTGAATTTGTTCTCACAAGGTGGTTGATCTGACTCAAAGCTTGTTCCTTCAACTGCTACCTGAATGGAATAAGGCAAAAGACAGCTATGTGCAAGCACCCATCTCTTTCTGCTTCTTCATACAATGTGGCATTATACTCCTTCTCTACTGTGATGGGTTCACCCTCAGACTGGGAGGCCAAACACTCTTGACTTCTCTAAGTTACTCTTGTTAGATACTTGTCATAGCAACGAGAAAAGCAACAATACACTATGTATCTTAAGTTCATCGCTAAGGGACCTATATTAAAGGGAGGTTAGTGAAAGAAAGCCATATGCATTTATTTAGCAAAAGTTTTACATGCTGCAGGAGTCCCTTAAGGAAATGAAGTTACTCTGCATTGGAAAGTCAGCAGTTAAAAGTATGTGCTGTTCTTACAGAGGATCTTCGTTCAGTTCCCAGAACCCACATTGTATGGCTCACAACCACATGTAACTCCAGCAGCTACAGGGGACCTGACACCTTCATCTGACCCTGTAGACACCTGTACTCACATACGCATGCCCACAAATGAACATGAATATACACACATGAATATACACACATCATTAAACATACAACCAATCTTCAAAAGGAATGAAGACCCAACTGGGTATGGTAGCATGTGACTATAACCCCAGCACTTGGGAGGCAGAGGCAGGATGATCACAAATCTGAGATCCTCCTGACCACAGACTGTATTTAGAATGAATGAAGGAATGATTGAACAAATAAACGAATACACAAAGAATTAGATAAACCTGAGCATCTCATCTTTAAGAGTGTTCAATGGAGAGTGTGTTAGTATTCAGTATGTGTACTGGTCTGTGCTTTGGGTTCTGACAGGATATGCTCTCAGCTGCAGCCACTAAGAGCACCACCTGTGCATATTCACTATGTGCCCTTCTGAAAGGACCCTGCCAACCTCCCATCCTGCCCTCTCTCTTTCTCTCCCTCTCTGTCTGTTCCTCTCTCCCTCCCTCTCTCCCTCTCTCCACCCTCTCTCTCTGCCTCTCTTTTCTCTCTCCCACTGCTCCTGTCCCCAGATGCCAGTTTTCCCCCTTCCTTCCCCCTCCCCCACTTTTACAACCCTTTTTCCTTACTAAACCCCCACCACTTGAACTCTTGTCGAATGGCGTCTTTCTCACACTGCCTTTTTTTTTTTTTTTTTTAATTACAACAGTGGACAGTTCTACAGAAACCAATCAGGATAAAATATGTCTGAGCTAATAATAAGAAACTAGGAAAAGCTTTGTCTTGGAAAAGAGGATGGTACTTTGTTTCCAGGGAGACTAACTCTCATTCAAAGTCAGAGACCTTTCCTGGGATTTATAGCCTGCTTCAGGACAAAGGGCAGGAGGAAGGTCTGCTTTTGTTGTTTCATCAGATCCCTTCAGCTCAAAATATCCCATCTGCCAATGTGCTGCTCTTTAGGGAGGAGGATGTTCTAGGCCATTGGTGTTCACAGGATGGTACCAGCCTCTGTGTCCATGGCTGATGTGTGCATTGGCAGCTTCCCTGGGCTCCATCACGCTGGTTATATAATTTAACGCTTAGACTTTGGACAGGAGCTAAAATAAAATTTGATAAATGAATGAAGCTTGCCTGCCTCTTCATGTTAAGAGCTATTTGCATTCTTTGTGTGTGTGTGTGTGTGTGTGTGTGTGTGTGTGTGTGTGTGTGTGTGTGAGAGAGAGAGAGAGAGAGAGAGAGAGGGAGAGAGAGAGAGAGACTGTTCAGATTCTTTGCCCATTTTTCTATTAAGCTGATTTTCCTCCGCTAACTTGGGAGAATTCTAGATATAATAGGAAAATTAGGTTATTCTTATCAGTATTACATAAATGACATATTTACTGCCCCTGTGTGTATAGTGTATGTAGCTGTAGCAACATGTGAGGACAGGGACTGGCATGGAGATGTCCCTCTCTAATACTCTTCCCTTTGTTTGTATAGCTTCTCACTGCAGCTGGCATTCACCATTTCATCTAGACTGGCTGGCCAGTGAGCCTCTCAGGTTGGCATGTTCGTGTCACCCAGCTCTGGGGTTACGGGTGTCACCACACCCTGCCTAGTATTTTCTTGTTTTTGTTGAAGTTTTGAGAAAACATCTCACTTTGTATCTCATCTTTTGACATGGGTGCTGGGGATTCAAACTCAGGTTTCAAGTCACACAGTAAATGTTATCTACCATTGAGCCACCTCCCCAAACGCCGGTTTATCTTTTGGTATTTTTTCTTACTATTTTCTTTTGGTAGGCAGATATATCTTTTTAGGAGTATGCATGATATATATTTGTCTTTTAAATTTATTATTTTGAGACAGGACCTCACTATGTGGCTCTAGTTGTTCCAGAAATCTTCATGTAGACCAGGCTGGCCTTGAACTCATAGAGATCTGCCTTCCTCTGGTGCTGGATTACAAGTGTGTACCACCATGACCTGACTACTCTTTTGTTTGTTTTGTTTGAATTTTTGAGACATCTCATTTTTTTGCTCATGCTGGCCCCTAGAACTCACTATGTAGACCATGCAGGTTTTGAACACCTTGGAGGCTGGGATTACAATGTGAGCCTGACCTATATTAGTCTTTAATTCACAGCACTACAGCGTTTCTTAAATGCAAAGTTTGAAACTGTTGGAAGAAAATCCAAACATCCTAGCAGAGTGCACATAAAATTTGTGGATTTTAACCTGTTCAAATGTGTGATATATTTTTCCCAAAGAAATTGATTTCCTCACAGTATGGTACCCAAAACTGGCAAGATGGTTAGTGGCCTAGGCCTGGCTACACAGTAGGATTTAAACCTGTGGAGTTGTATAGCTAAGGGATATTTATCACAGATTTTGAGAAGGTGCCCCCTTGACTTGGGAGCCAGTCTGCATTCTAGCTAAGCTTTCAGCCAAATGCTCATTTTGGGGAGCAAGAGACAAAAAAAAAAAAAAAAAAAAAAAAAACCAAAAAACAAACAAACAAACAAAAAAAAAACCCCCGAAGGTTTAGAAAGGATTCTGCCAGCAGAATCCTATTTTCTCTCTATGAAAAATCTTCATAATAATGATAGAATGCTTTGCATACATTTGAAATCCCCCCAAACACCCTTGTAAAAGAGATATTATCAAAATTATATTCTGTAATCCTTGTGTGGCCTGGAAATGAGCAGCAACTGACCCAGGATGACTGGGAGAGGGAGAGACATGGTGGCAAGTCAGTCAATCCCTTCTGAGTTTTAGAACCAGGCCTTTATACAACCATAGATGCCTCTTTAGTTATAAAGAAGCTTATTTAGTTTTTTGTTTTTACAAAATCCAGTTGCCTTAACCAAGACATTTAGCTTTGAGCAGAAAACATTAGTGTCATTAGTGTTTCTGTACTTAATGATGATGTTAAAAAAAAAAAAGGAAACAAAAAACAAAACAACAACAACAAAAAAACCTGTGTGTTTTCTGCATTGGTTTACAAACCACTCTGTGTGTTTCCTGTCCACATTTGAGTCACATGAAGACGAGCCCATGTCCCTCCAAACCTGGTAAACTGTAGGACACATACAGACAGTCTTCATGGACTCAGCTACCTTACTTACACTTGACCAGATAATTTTATTAATTTATTAATTTATTTATTTTTAGGAGGGAGGCATAAGGTTGAATAGGTAGGGAGGTGAGAAGGAGCTAGGAAGAAACATAGTAGGGAAAATCATGATCAAAATATATTATATGGAAACATTTTTCTCAAAAAAAGAAGAAAAAACTATCTGAAAAAAATTGTTTTTGTACTAAACTCTGTAGATTTTTATTCTTGTTATTATTCCCTAAACAAAACAATATGACAATATTTATGTAGCATCTATATTATATTAGCTATTATACACTATCCAGAGAGGTTTTATATTATCTGTATAAGATATGAGTAAATACTATGTCATGTTACAAAGGAGTTGAACATCCATGGATTTTAATAATTATGGGGTCCTTGAACCTGTGCCCTTGCATACAGGTATGCTGCTAGAGTAATAATATAAGTGTCAGCCAGGCAGTGGTGGCACACACCTTTGATCCTAGCACTAGGGAGGCAGAGGCAGGTGGATCTCTGTGAGTTCGAGGCCAGCCTGATCTACAAAGCTACACAGAGAAATCCTGTCTTGAAAAACCAGAAAAGAAGAAGAAAAAGAAGGAGGAGGAGAAGAAAGGAAGGAGGAAGAAGGAGGAAAAAGGAGGAAGAAGGAAAAGGAAGAAGGAAGAGGAGAAGGAGGAGGAAGAGGTGGTGGTGGAGGAGGAGCATAGGTGTCTGTCAACACAGAGTTTTCATTTCCTTTGGGAACAAACCCCGCAGAGAGATTGCTGGATCATACCACATTGTAGTTCCAAGTTGCTTTTCTGAGGACCTCTCATGCTCTTTTCTGTAAGGGATAGACTGATTTATATTCCCCCTAGCAGTAGGGAAGTGTTTCCTTCCCCCAACCTTGCCTGCACTTCTTAACTTGAGACTTTCAGAAGGGAGTGTTGAGACCTCAACATGCCTTTGGTTTGTACTTCCTGTATGTTGATTTTTTTTCATATATCTGTCATCTCTAGCAAGAAGGCCATGAAAGTCTGTTAAGAGGAGTCTCAAGAATTTATTTAGGTATAGGATAGGGACAAACACTCACTGCTACGGAATCAATTAGATGCTGCCACTGATCAGCTTTTAAGTTGTCTAGAAGCCATGCCCAAAGGCTGGTACCCCAAGGCTTTTGGTGGAGTGAGTTCCCACAACAGTCATCTCTGGTAGTTTGAAAGAAAATGACCCCCAATGGGAGTGGCAGTATTAGAAGGTGTGGCATTGTTGGCATGGGTATAGTCTTGTTGGAGGAAGTGTCCATTTAGATCTATTGCCCACTTTAATTAACCAATTCATTGAAATGATCTTGTGTGGAGTTTAGACTGGCCTTGAACATGCGATTCTCTGAGCAGTGGAGAGTCTGGGTACATCCTACCATGTCTGAATATTTATCTTTTAATTTAGCTACTTGTTTCTTTTTCTCTTGATATTTTTGGATTCCTTACATATTCTGGATATCAACTCATTGTTTATTATGGTTTGTTTTAGTGAAAACTTTCCACAAATTAGAATCATCTGAGTAAGGGGCCTCACCTGAGAATCTGTCCTGATCACCTTAATTGATGAGTTAAGATCGATCTGCCAGAGTGTGGGTGGCACCTTCTAGTAGCATCCCAGATAATCGAGGTATGACAAAAAGAAAATCACTAGTTGTCTTAGTTAGAGTTTCTATTGCTGTGAAGAGACACCATGGCCACCTCAGCTCTCATAAAGGGAAACATTTAATTGGGGCTGGCTTATAGTTCAGATGTTCTGTACATTATCATGGTAGTGGGAAGCATGGTGACATACAGGCAGACATGGTGCTGGAGAGAGAGAGCTGAGAGTTCTACATCCCAATCGGTGGACAGGAGGAAGACAGTGTAAGGCACTGGGCCTGGCTTGAGCATCTGAAACCTCAAAGCCCACCCCCACTGACACACTTCCTCCAGCAAAGCCACATCTACTCCAACAAGAACACACCTCACAATAGCACCACCCCCTATGAACCTATGGGGCCATTTTCATTCAAACTGCCACACTGGTCTTTAGTTCTCTTGGCCATTGCTGCAGAACTGGCTCACCCTGTTGCTGATGCCCTCACTGACATCAGAACCAACATTTCCAGATTTCCATCTTGGACTACAGACCAGTGGCCCCCGGGGTTCTTGAAGGATTTTAGCACCAAGTTGGGACTGCTGAGGCAGCCTCCAGGATTGGGCAACTAACTGGATTCTCAGCCTCTCAGGGGAGATTCAATTGTTGTGGATATTTTAAGGTAAAGTGATTTAAAACACACACACACACACACCATCAGTTCTAATCTTTCCCCCATATCCTCTCCAGTATTTTTTTTATAAGTATTAATTTGTATTCCCCTGATGACTAGGGATAATAAACACTTTTAAAAATACTTATTGACCATTTGTGGCTTTTTAAAAAATAACTATTCACAACCTGTGCACATCTTTTGAGCCCCCTAGTTTCTTAGTGTGTTGGATTTGTCCTACTGTTAATGCCTCCTCCCATGCTTTGAATTTGGTTGAGTGTATTTTCCAGGTCAGTGATATGTTTAATTTTAAAATTTGTTTTCATCTATTAAGTTTTTCTGGTTTATTATTAGAAACTTTTTTTCCCTTCAAGTTTTTTTTTTTTTCCTTAAAATAGTGGAGTTAAATTCTGTTAGTGTTCTCTTGCAGCCTCCTGCCCATGTCAATTATGTCACCTTATTTTGATTATGGATTCATGGTTTCCTGAAGGATTTTGATTCTCATTGACAGTTAAATCATCTTAGCATTGAAGGGTTATATTTTCTCAGTCTTCCTAATCTAGATTAGTTTGTATTTATCTTTCCAATAATTCTAAGTGGACTCCTTGGTTTTACAAAGACAGTAGTAAATTCCAGTCTCAGCAATGAATGGTGCCCAGGTCCTAATATTCTGGGAATCCAATATAGGAAAGTTGTCACTGTTTCAGTACTAGATGGCATGGCAAGCCAGTGTTTATAACAAATACTTTGTTGGTGTGATATTCAGAAAGAACAGGAGAATGTATAGAATTAGTAGTGTATCCCCACAAATCTTTCCCTCAGCCCAGAGTAAGCCCAGACATCTCACCAACAACTAGTTATCAGTCTATGGTCAGACACCAAGGAGGTTTGCCCAGCCCTGGGCAGAGTTACCATGGATATGCTAGCTCCAGGCTCATATGTCATACCTGTGCCCATCATTTCTATCAAGCTATGTCAGATCCCAAGACTACATCCTCCAAGACAAGCAGAACACTTGATGGGACCAAGAGCAGTACTGCTATGGGCTGTTTATTTCTGAGGTGACCTTGTGGCTCAGGGCCAGTGCAGTCAGTCATGAGTGATGCTGGGTGAGGCAGATTTTTATAGATTGGCCCTCTGTGTCTTTCTCTGGCATCTCTGCTATTTCAGAGGCTCTGTCTACAGGTGGACCTGGGGATAAGGTTGCACTGTGATCTGCCAAATGTGCTTTACCAGCTTAACACAATATCCCAGGGCAAGGGCCTCATTCCCAGGCTGGACTACCTTCAGTAAATGGGACTGCATATCATACTGTATTGCCTGAGGTTGGGTTTAGCATTGGTTAAGGTCTCTTGGCCACTTAGGCTTATGGTAAACTTAGATTGAATCTGATTCTCAGTGTGTGTGTGTGTGTGTGTGTGTGTGTGTGTGTGTGTGTGTGTGTGTGTTCTGTGAATGTGTATCTGGTGTATCTGTACCCACACATAACATACTTTTGATACATTTAATATATTTTCCATTATGATTAGAGTCAGTCACTTCTCAGTCCATCAGTTTTTAGGTTGTTTTACGACTAGAATTAAAATCCATTCTTGTACAATTCAGAAAAGTGCCTGGGCTGTGGGAATTTAAACACAATTGGAGAAATACAGTCAAAGTAGGTAGACCAGGTAGGCAGCAGTCTAGGCAAATTTAGTCTGAGGGCAGTAGAGTCCTGTCTGCACATGCTATGGGTAAGCCAGCCAATTCTAAGGTCCTGTCTGGTCAGACTTCTCTTGTAAGTTTTCAGCTTCAATAAATCGAAACTAATATATTCAACAAATCAAGTAAGGCGTGCTTCTTACTGGAAGTCAACATGTGGAAAATACCTATGCAGTAAATTCATGAGAAGAATGTGGAAGTTAATTGCTCTCAATCTCCCAGCCATTGTCCCCAGTCCCCTTGGAATGTTGTGGTTGGTGATTTATCCCTCTGTCATGTTTAATTGTTAGTACTCTGGTGAAGGCTGGGACCCCATAGGCCTTACAAAGTGTCTGGCATGCAATGCAATACATGCCCACCAAGTATTTGATTACATTTCTATGTCTTAAATGAATAGCAACGTGAAGAGGAGGAGTGGGCATCTCTTCAGGGACCCTGTACACACGGTGGTCTTTTTTGCCATGCCCTTTGTTTTCTGTCCTCTGGTTCTTTTGAAATGAGATTTTTGAGGACTACTGGGTGACTGCCTGAAACTAATTCAATCTGCTCCAATTACCTCTGGCGGGTCAATGTTTCAGATGAACAGAGTTAGTTAATCTCATCACTACCACCCCTGGTAATCAAGACCCTCTCCTGCACTGCATCCCTGTCTGTTTTCTCACTGTCTCAGGCCCCTGCCATGCCCCCAGTTTCACTTTCCTTGGGTTCAGTCCCCCATGGTTCACTATGATCTGAAAATGTTAATAATTTATAATTTAAAATATACTTTATTAAAGTGTGCTGCTGTTTGTCGATTACTGTGCTTAATGTATAACTTAATCTTTTCCAGCAACATGTCTGTGCAGAAAACCAAAACCTCCAGGGTTCAGTTCTTTGACTGTTTCAGATATCCCTTGAGGTCTTGGAGCAAATCCCCCATATAAAAAGGGACCACTCCCCATTTCAAAATTGTATTCTGCAGTTGCTTTAGGCTGGGCATGTATTTCCCAAGCAAACATCCCTCCTGCTGCTGTCTGTACTGTGAAATCCCACAGTCTCTGCCACCTGGAGCCCACAAATCCATATGTTCTCTCCCTCCTCTTCCTGACATCATGTATCTGCATGCTCCTCTCTCAGTTCCCATTCTGAGGTCACTGGATGAGAGTCTGAGCTTTGCTCACCTCTCTCTGTTCCATAGCAGAGCCTTTCAATTTACCCGGAACTAGGAAAGACAGGGTCAGGGGTGGTGGCGTTTGCCTTTAATCCCAGCACTTGGGAGGCAGAGGCGGGTGGATCTCTGTGAGTTCAAGGTGAGCCTGGTCTACAGAGTGAGTTACAGGAAAGCCAAGGCTGTTATACAGAGAAATCCTGTCTCAAAAACCAAAACAACCAAGCAAACAAACAACCCAAACAAATAAACAAACAACAAACAACAAAAAAACCCAAAAGTAATCCCCCCACAACCAACCAAACAATCAAATAAACAAATCAAGGTTCTATGTTACTAAGAAATTTCTGATTCAGAAAGTCTATAATGGGCCTTTCCTCCCCTATCACCCAAGCTCCTCCTGGACCCCTCCACACACTCCCCACAACCCCCTTCCACATCTAAATCATTTGTCCCCTTCTTCATCACATCTTCCCCATTCTCACAGTCGCCTTTCTACTTCTACAACCCATACCCATGCTCACCCCCATGTATTTATTATATAAAATGCATTATATGCTGAGACCTCCATGCAAGAACACATTTTTGTCTTCCTGAGTTACTTTATTTAATATAACACAGCTCCTTCCTCCATTTACTCACATATTTTTTGTTTTCTTTATGAGAGATGTTATTCTGTAAATGTTTCTCATACTGGTTAATGAATAAAGCACTGTGGCTAATGGGAAAGCAAGATAGGCGGGGCTAGGAGACTAGGAGGAAAGAGGAAGTAGTTAGGAGGAGTCAGCATGTAGAGCCTAGAGGAAGCAAGATGCCGGCCGCCGCGTTAGGATAAGATGACCATGTGGAAATACTTAGATAAGTAGAAATGGATTACTCATTAAGACAGAGCTAGCCCATAAACAATAATAGTAACTGGCCAACTGGATTGTATCAAATACAGAGTCTCTGAGTGTTATTTGGGGCTGGCGCAGTGATGGGACCAGGCAAAGGTGGCAGGAGGGGGGTGGGAGGGGAGAGGGACCAGGCAGGCTGGCGGAAAACCTGCTCATTACATAATACAGTTGTTTTACCCACAGGCCAGAACAGGGCACCAGACCACATCATGGATGGTTGTCAGTCAGTCAGCCACCATGTGGTTGCTGGGAATTGAACTTAGGTCCTCTGGCAGAGTAGCCAGAGATCTTAAGAATTAACCACTGAGCCATCTCTCCAGCCCCCACATAATTTTCTTTACAGTGGAGTGAAATTAACACACACACACACACACACACACACACACACACACACACACACCATTTTCATTCAACTCTTGGTGGACATTAGGGTGAAATTTAGCATCATACAAGTGTGTAAAACCTGTCTGGCATTAAGGACAGCACCTTACAGGTTTATTGAGGAAATGGGAGTATCTGTAGGTGGAAAGAGGACCTAGTCAGTCTCCCTTTATGGATATGGAAGTGACTTGAATGTGTGCCCAATGAGTGTTTAAACATGCATCTTCATCCTGTGTACCATATGGGTATCACCATAGAATGCAGGTACAAGGCATTCTGTTTTAACTTTTAACCATTCACAAGTGTTCCAAGAAAGTTATGCTTTCCCCACATATGATTAACAATAGTGATGGAAGTAGACAGGCTGCTCATTTTCCAAAGGGAAGTTTTAAGTCTACATAATTGGCCCTGCTCTATCTTACCAGTCTACAGCCTTCAAATGCACACTTTGAGAAACAATTCATAGTGTGGAGAAGCCCTTCAACGGGGTGTCAGGCAGAAGTGGAGACAGGATTGAATGGAAGGAAGACACATCCGACACAGGCCCATTTCATTTTGCTCTGTCCAATTTCACCCATCCTTCAGCACATATCCCTGGCATTTCCTGTCCTTTGGGAATCTTTTCTTTGTAGCAAGACTCTGCTTATTGCTTCTGCTCCCTATATGCTATGATTGCTCCTTACCTCAACTAGCTGTTTAATGCAAATGGATGTTAGAGGGGCTTTGGTTGTCCATCCATCCAATCTCTATTTAATTTTATTTTCAAATTTATTTAGGAAAACCTTTTTGCTGTTAACCTAGTTTATATTGTATGAGGAAAGTTTAGACAAGCTTCCCTGTGACCATTTACTTTGGATTGAAGGTTTGACCTAGGCATGTGGCTTGCAGCAGCCTTGCCTATGGGTCAGGTGCCCAGAATCCATTCTCATTCTCAAGGACATGTAGGGGGACAGTTAGAAGGCTACATAGGGAGAGGGCCTTGACTACTCTGGAATGTCTCTCTGCTATATTTGTGAGTCTTCATTTCTTAGAAGTCTGCTTGCATCTGACCCCAGCTTAACTCTGTGGACTTGTGAGTCTACCTGAAAGCCTCTTGAGGCTTTCTGGTTAAATTTTGGATCCTTTCCATGCTTCTTCAACCCTACAGAACCCACACATGCTGTCTCCATCTTGACCATGTAAATTTGGGTGCAAGGTCCCATCCTTTCCTCCCTTTTCTTTGGTCAAGAAACTCCAAAGACTTTCTTAATGGTTTTCAATATTTGATACACCTTATTCATTCTCCTGAGAACCTAATAGCTATGTGTAGAGGTCTAATCATGGTATTGCTGGGTCTCCTTCCCCCTCATCTTTGTTGTAACTGGGGCTTTTCTTCTCTGGTTTTCACAGTCCTTATATAACCTGTCTGATTTGTGCTGTATAATAGAATAACTGAAGCTGGGCAATTTATGATGGATACAAATGTATTTCCTCATAGTTCTAGAGGCTCTCCAAGAAAATGAAAGCAGAGTTCAAAGTCAAGGTGTTGGCATTGTCTTGCTGGGTCATTTCCTTTGAGAAAGGCAGATAGATGAAAGTAAGATCAATCGAGGTGGAAGCTTCTTCCTTTGCTAAGGAACATGATCATGGCAACAGCTTCAAACTACTGATGAAGGCAGAGCCCTGATGGCCCAGTTATACATTAAAGAGTACATATCTTTAGTACTTTTCCTATGCAATTAAATTTTAACATGCACAAGGGAGAGGTCTTACTCAAACTGCAGCGTTTAGAATAAGCTTGGGAGCTCTCACATGAGAGGTGCGATTTGAGATCAGTTGCAGTATTGCATGGCTGGTCAAGGCATTCTATCTTAGTAAGACATTTTCAGCTGGCATTGGGGGATGGTATAAGTAGGCGTTAATAGGAAACAACAAGCATGATGCAACATAAAAGAATAGCAAAGGTACAGAAAAAAAGAGCAAATAAGAAATTCTAGTCATCCTTGACTGACACTATTAATGAGGTGTGAATTATGAAGAGAAACAGATACTGAGCACATTGGTAAGAAGAGACACATTTTGTCACTCTGTCTTTCTCTCAATCAGAGACTTTCTTTCCTCTGCATCTTTTAACCTTTAAAAATCTTTCCCTTACTCATTAAATGGAAAGTTTTTTTCAGAAGCTAAAATTGATAATTGATTTCTTTTTTTGGAATTAAAATACAATTACATTATTTCCCCCTTCTCTTTCTTTTATCTGACCCCTCCCACATAGCATGAGTAATAAAAGCCCATAGAGAAATATTGAGTTTAAGCTGAATATCAGAGAAGCAAAGCAGCCAGCCACTAAAGATTTAGCACCTCTACCAATGCTCAGACAGGAAAGGCGATCCTGTCCTCAGACTGCATCTCCAGTCTGCACTGCTCCTCAGACTGCTTCCTTAGACTGCAATGCATTCCTATCTCCTCCTGCCTTATATTCTTATGTCCAGCCATATCACTCCTGTCTCCACCTCCCTAGTGTTAGGATTAAAGATATGTCATCTCAAATGCTGGGATCAAAGGTGTCAGCTCTGTTTCTCTTTCAGTCTGATTCACTCTCATAGCCCAGGGTAGCCTTGAACTCACAAAAATCCATTTGCCTCTGTCTCCTGAGTGCTAGGATTAAATGTGTGCCACCACCGCCTATCCTCTGTGGCTTTGGCTAACTTTGCACTCTGATCTTCAAGCAAGCTTTATTAGATTATACACAAAGTATCACCACATTTCCATGTATCTCTCTTATGTATCTCTTGATCTTTCTCAAATTCATGGTCTGTGTTGCTCTCCCTCCCTCCCTCCCTCCCTCCGTCCCTCCCTCCCTCCCTCCCTCCCTCCTTACCTCCCTCCCTCCCTCCTTAGGAAGTACTTGTCCCTTACAGCTCTCTTCCTCTCTACCCAGCTGTAGAACTTCTGTGCAAACAAGGTTGAGCAAACAAGGTTGTTTTCAGTAGAAGGGAATTCAGTGCGTGTTTAATGGAATTGGTATTAATTTATTTATATATAAATTTATATATATTTATATATAAATATAACTTTCTCAGTCTGAGGGATATTACATGTATAGAAATGATTTCAGGGACAACTACTTGATATTGGAAAAGCAATCGAGGGTTATTTTTCCTGGAGAAGACTGTTAGCCTGCTCTCAAAATTCCTAAGTTGCCTATGATTCTTTGTCTAGAGTTGGGCCCCTATGGCATTTCTTACTTCAATGTTAGCATGTCCATTAGCATTGTTCTATTTCAGGTCATACTTAGGCAGCTATGTTGATGTGACTTCCTGGGTGTAGTTTCTCTGATATTTCCAGGGGACACATGTTGGGAAATTGAAGTACTTGTCCCTTACAGCTCTCTTCTTCTCTACCCAGCTGTAGAACTTCTGTGCAAACAAGGTTGAGCAAACAAGGTTGTTTTCAGAACTTTCTAGTGTGCAGTGCCTGTACCTTGACCTCAGTTGTGGGTGGTGCATGACTTTCTCCTATGCTTAGCCCATCATCCCCTGGCTTGGGTATATAAGCCCATTACTCTCTGTAATAAATGGCAGCAGCTTTTTCTTCACTTCTCATGGTGGTCTGTTAAGTGTTTCAATCCCTACACCCTCTGCCAAGCTCGGTATTCTGGCTGCATTGGCGGGGCAGACACACTCTCACAGTAGGCCTCCAGTTGTTCTGGCTCTTGTTACAGGTTACCCTTTTTTGTTTTTGTAATGAGGCTTAGTAGGAGTCAAAGCTCTAGCCTTGTTGTCCCCACCTCAGAGGCATCCAACATGATGCACTATCTTAGGTTGGCCTGCCTCACAGGTCCTTACCCATCACTGAAAGAAAGGATGACATCTCTGGGAAGAAAAATCGGGTGGGAGGAACCCTGTCAAACTACACCAGAGGAGCTTCTGTGAGACAGGCAAGAGACCTCCCAAGGAGGGCCATGTTCTGGGTGTCAAGTGCCAGGAGAACCTGGAGTGTGGAAATACACTTAGGAATCACTTAAAGAGAATGATCAGTAACAAAACAATATCCCAGTCAAAGCATAGGAAAAAGGAGGTCACTCCTGAGCCACGCTTTCCAACAAGAAAGAGCATAGGCATCCATAGGTCATGCTCCCATGTATTTTCAGGAAAAATCTAGGGAGCTAACATCACTGTCTCATCCCAAAATTCCTTCAGATCGGCAGGCAATCTTAACCTCAAGGTAACCAATATTGATTTTAATGTCCACACCTGAGGCTCCTTACAGTGGGATGGTAAGTTCCCCATTCTCTTAACGGCAGGAGATGTGGACAAGAACAAAGTCTAAAACAGAGAAAGACAGACTAGTACAAAAACAGAAAATGTGTCAGACCTAAGTGTAGTAGATGTTCCTACCTAATTCTCCAGGGGTACCAGACAGACACAAAGGAAAAGACAGAACTCACCAAACAAGTCACCGAAGAGGGGGTGCCGAACACACTGTGAGAGTGAAGAGGAGTCCAAGAGGGGCAGATACAAAAAGTTCAAGTGCACCAATGTATCATCTGCCATGCATCACCAGCAACAAAGGGCAAAGATCAGGGCCCAAACAAAAAACACCCACAGCGATGGGAAAACAAAACAAAAACCACCTTGATTCAGGCTGGGCCGAGACCCAAGCCAGCATGAGATCCACGAGCCCCAAGCCTAGGAGCCAGATGTTGCAGGTTACCCTACTCAGACACCCCATGGGGGAGGGATGAGAAGAGAAAGCACCAATGACTCAGGCACTGGGAGTCAGTTAGTAGCAGAGCTTGCTGCACACTCGTTTATTAAGGAAATTAGACCTGCATTTATACTGCTCCCGAGGTCCCATTGACTCAGGCTGCTAACTCGGCTACATTGTCCTTTCCTCATTGTTGTCTCTAGGTCAGATGTCTCTCTGTTGGCTCCTCTGAGCCTTGAGGCAGGCTTGGTGGCTTGGCTTAGGGAGGCAGTGCCTGCTGTGCATGGTCTTGTGGCCTGGCCTGAGAAGGGCGATTGCATTTGGGTAGGCTGGCAGCAGCAGTTTCTCCTACATCTTACAATCTTTCTGCCCCCCCCCTTCCACTATTATCTCCAAACGTTTGGTGCAGTAGCACTGTTGAGGCTGGGTATCTCACGATTAATTTGATCAGGATTTTTTGTTGTTGTTGTCTTTGTTCAAAGATTTATTTTGTTATTTGTTTTTTTTTTTTGTTTTGTTTTTGAGCGATGAGGGCTACACTTCTCTGTGTGTATAAGGGTAAGTATTTAGAATGCAGTTAGAGGTCATAGTAGTTTAGTGAAGTGGGACCAGACTTCACTAGCCCTGGCAAGTTTGGGCTTTCCAGTGCTCACCCAGCATGGGTTCCCTCTTGTTGAGTGGGTCTTAGTCCATTTAAAGCTGAGGAATGTTGCACACTTGGGGACATTATGTTAGGCTGGCATCATTGGCATCATTGCTAAGTAGGATCATAGCTTGCTTCCCTCTCGTGGAAGATTGCATGGTGCCATAAATAACTTCTTACATTATGGCCCTGGTTGACAATTTATATTACTAGGATATTGAATTTATATAGGTATTGAAATGTTATACAATTCAGGCATTAACAACGATTTGTTCTAGCAATATAAATGGAGTAGAACTGGTAACAGATGGCCTCACATCAGTAGAAGGGAATTCAGTGTGTGTTTAATGGAATTGGTATTAAATGCCTCCCTTGGAGCTGGAGAGATGGCTTGTCAGTTAAGAGCACTTGGTTCTTCTGTAGAGGACCTAGGTTCAGTTCCTGGCACCCTCATGGCAACCCACACTACCTCCTGTAAGTCCAGTCCCAGGGCATCCAGCACCCTCTTCTGGACTCGAATGCATGAAAAAAACAAACAAACAAACAAACAACAACAACAAAAAAAAACGATCCGATCATACAAATACAACAACCCTACTTCCTCTCTTGCAGGGGTCAAAGAGAAAGGATATCCACCGACACGGATGGTTCAATTCTCCAAGCATGGCTGCCGTGCATTTTATGTTTATTGAGGTGACATATGTTTTCCTCATCATTGAATGCCCACTAAATTATATTGAAATCTGAAAGAAGAACTCAGAAAAGCTTCCATTGGCAAATTCAGTTGTGGAGGCAGAGTCCCAGCCTTGCTGACACATGTCAATATAAGAATGGTAAGTTTGGAGATTTAGCTACAACATGTTCCAAGGAACTTCATGGCTATGACTTTGATATCAAGTAGAAAGTTTTAGAAATAAAACGAACAAGAATTTTAGGCTCTTAATCTCTTCATTTTACTTTTTTCAATTAATTCTTTACTCAACTCTCTCCTTCACCTAGTGTTTGTCCAAGGCTAAGACTCTCAAGGAAAGGAAAGAAAGGCTGTTGGCATTGGAGGCTAAAAGTTCACTGTTTGCCAGTGAAGCAGGACTTGTGTCTTGTTGCTTTGCTAAAACATAATCTCAGATTAAACACATTGAATCACTATTATAATCACTCCCCCCAAAAGCTAAAGCATTAAAAAATTTAATTAATAAGAGCTTTGGCTAAAAAATTCAGATAATATATTTTCAAGGAAGAAATTCTCAGTAGAAGGATTTTCATTTAAGTAACATTAACATTAATTTATAGCAAGCAAATGGCAAAAATAATTAACTTGTTTTTTAATGACTGCATTTTGGCTCTCTCTTAAGGTAATTACAGAGCAAGAAGTAGAATTTGCTTTTGCTAAAGTACAGACATAATCTACCTTTTATTATTTAATGTTGTGCTTGATAGTGTATCTAGAAATAAGCAGTCTGTCCTTGAACAGGTGCTGGCAGCAAAATTGCATTTCTGCTAGTCTGCAAATATTGAACTATGGATTAGAAAATGGTCTGCAACATTATTTTCTCATAAAAATCATGTGAAGGAATAAATGAGCATATCATTAAACGCAAACCGGAGGGTTGCAGAAACACCTGCTGAGACAAAAGACTACCAGGGGAAGCAGCACTCAGGGTTTATTATCTTTTTCTGCAGAAAAAGTCTTACCTCTGAAGCTCCGTGAGAGCCTTTCAACAACTCAAGGGAAACAGGAGACTCACAGAAGCAGCAGATGGGACATCTGTATTAACCCCCTTCTCCACCCAGGCTGAGGGGACATGGAGGGACTGGAGATAGAAACAATATAAGACAGGGTGGTGGAAGGCCTTACCCCATCTCAGTGGAGACTGAGGAGTGGATGGGGGAGGAGGCACTGGAAAGAGAGGAGGGAAGGGAAACTGTGATCAGTATGTAAAATAAAGTTTTAAATGATTAAAAAAAAAGACAGGATAAGCAGAAGCGCTGTGAAATACTTGTCCTTTGGGATAGGACATGGCTATCAACCTCATGCAATCAAAGCAACTGCAGTTACCTGAACAAGGTCTGGACAAGACACAGCCAGCCCAAATCCAGCATAGATGAAGGAGTTGATCTCCAGGTCCCACTTCTTACTGAAGAGCTATTGGTATTTGGTCATTGGAGAATGAGAGAGAATCATTCTTTTTTGAGAGTGTGGCCACAGTAGGTATCCCATGCTGCAGTGGATGCTCACATCCATGCATGTCTCCAGCACTAACTGAACTTACTAGGTAATTAAAAAAATACACAAAGCTAGGGGGATATATAGTTTGAGGGAGAAGGGGGGATAGACATGATCATATTTTATTGTATATATGGACAGAATTCTCAAAATTAGAGAAAAAATTTAAAAGCACTCAGAAGCAGCTGACCAATAACAGTTTAGGTTCAACAGGAAGATAATGAAGTGTTCTTACCAAAATAGAAGCAAACATTTGGGCTTTGGACCATTTAATGGTCCTTCATTATCTATCTTTATAATGAAGATAACATTTACTTCACAGACCCCTGCAGTTCCTATATAAGTGTACCCGAAGAATAACCACAAAGTCACAGAACACCAGGTGCAGGAAGGCATAGTGAACCTCAGCACTATCATCAAGCTACAAATAAGTGACTATTGTATTTAGAGTTTAGTTCTTGAAGAACAGAGACAAATGAAGCATAAAATAGTGATAGTTATGGAGTTTAGGGATTTGGAAGTAATTCTTTTTTACAGGTGGGTATTTTCATTGAAATTTTATACACACACACACACATACACACACACACACACACACACATGCTCCTCTCTGTCTCTGTCTCTCTTCACACACAAACTACACAGGGAGCACAGTATATTCTATAAGAGAGAAAACATTTCCATACAGCAGTCTTTGCATTATTAAAAAAATATCAAAAAATTATGTTGGTGTTTCCTCAACTCATTTGTACTGTGTAGTGGAACCTCACCTAATAAACTAGCTATTTGTAGTTTATAATTTCTTTGGTAGCTTCTTGGAAAGCTAAAAGCTAAATATGGATGTCCATGAGTGGCATTTCTCAGAGCCTTTGGATGGGTAGCAACTGAACACCAAGGCTCTGAGAAATCTTTGAGATTATCCAGGGCAAACTTCTCCCCTTTTAATGCTTTTCTTCCCACTCCCACACACAGTGTATGCACCAAGGCTCAAAGAGATTAAAGAGTCAACAAACCAAGATTATAGAGGCTGTCAGAGCAGAGCTGAAGCTAAGGCCATGACATCCTGGGGGCGGGCTCTTCTTTACAGGAGTCTCGGCCTCAGTAATGTAGGTCACCGAGCACAGGACGGTGGCACTCAGCAGGGTTTCTCCATGCATCACCCACGTTCATTTCTGCCATTCCCCAGAGTGTGCAGAGCCATTTCTGGAAAAGTGCTGTTTTCTCTTTTCATGGACTGTAGCTCAGCTGTTAGAAGGCATGTGCAACCATAATGGAATCAGCGAGCCGTGGTGTCTTCCAGCATCTTACTCCTATTTATTCTTAACCAGAACTTCTATAGCTAGCTATAGAGAAGAACAGTCCTTATAACTGTTGTTTCAATTTCTGATGTTCTTGTTATGCGAGCTTATCTTTAAGGGAAGTCTCTCATGTGCTGGGGTCAGTTTGCTCTAAACCAGTCTAAATGCTGATTCTCAAATCAGCCCTTAAGTCAGGAAGAGGCAACAGCTGTTTTCAGTCCAACCTTCATCCACTCTGAGAATCAGATCTAAGACCCCTATGAGATATCCCCATATAACATGGTAGAGACTCCAGCATGTAATTCTCTCTCTCTCTCTCTCTCTCTCTCTCTCTCTCTCTCTCTCTCTCTCTCTCTCTCCCTCTCTTCCTCCCTCCTTCCTTCCCTCCCTCCCTCACTCCTTCCCTCACTTCCTCCCTCCTTCCCTCCTTCCCTCCCTCCTTCCCTTCTTCCCTCCCTCCCTCCCTCCCTCCCTCCTTCCCTCCTTCCCTCGTTCCCTCCCTCCCTCCCTCCCTCCCTCCCTCCCCCCCTCTCCCTCCCTCCCTCTCTCTCCCTCTTCCAGTGACACTATGCTACCAACACTATGCTACCGACCCAACAAATGACACTGACTCATCCCTCAAAGAGTGAGAGCTCAAAAGAAGGCAACGATGTAAGCTCTCCCCTCTCTCCTCACGTCTCCATAATCTTCTGGGGAAACACTTACCCTCCTCAGCTATAAAGGCAGATGTCTTTTCAGAGACGGTTTGGCAGGTAGCTCAGAAGACTTTGTTGGGAGATAGACCACCTGGATTTAGGTCATGACTTTGCACTTATTAGTTTAAATCATTTGTGCAATCTTATGTCTTTATTTCATTTATAAAGACCTTAAAATAGTCCCCAGTGCAGAGTAAGTACTCATAAAAGGTAGCTATTGTAATTGTTCAAAGCTAGCCTTGATGGATGAACGCATCACCTGTTCCCTCCTCATTCCTCAGGTATCTGGCTTCATCATTCCTAGCCTTGTCCTTGCTGACTTCATTCTGCTGGACGGAAAGTCTCCTAGGTTTATTCCTGATAATCCTTCATCCTTTCACACTGGGCCCCACTTTTGAAAAGGAGAACTTATACTATGTGCCTCTATTTTCTTACCACCTCTTTTCTCCTGCTCAGTAACTCAGTGTATTAAAGGAGTGGCATGATTCCGTAAGGGAACTTGCTGGAATCTACACTAGGTCAAGAGTCTCACGGAAGACTTCCTGGAGCACACAAACTCCAAGTCAAGGCTCCAAGCAGCAAGGACTCTTTAGCCAGGTGAAATAGTATAGGTTTTTTAAAGAGAAGAAAGGCAACCAAGTACAGATCAGACATAGAGGACATGTAGCAGAGAAGTCAAAATACGTCAAGAGACATATCTAGAATGGCAAGTGGAACAGGTATGGCTTCCAAGGTCAGATGAGATTGGGCGTGTTCAGGGCGGCATGGCTGTAGACTGTGAGCTTGTATGGCAAAACTGCTTTAACTCCGGGACCTGGGAGGACAGGTGCTGAGTGGCTTCTGAGCCCACTAAGATTTCTCTGGCTTAAGAAAGAGTGTTTTGGAAAGTTTTAAGATCAGTGAAATAAACCCATTTGCCTTTAAGAAAAACCACTAGATTATAAGGACAAAGGAAAGGATCAAATTGTAGAAGACCCAGGGGGGCACTAATAGGGGTGTGTGTGTGTGTGTGTGTGTGTGTGAGAGAGAGAGAGAGAGAGAGAGAGAGAGAGAGAGAGAGAGAGAGAGAGAGAGAGAGAGAGAGAGAGAGAGAGAGAGAGAGGTGTCTCTGTTGGTCAGGTTGAGGTTCCAGAAGATTAATGTTATAGGACCTGAGAAACCAGACGATACTTTGCACCAAGGTGAGATGGCAGGTCCCTGGGAGCACACCCTGCCTGTATAGATGGCCTTTGTCAGAGCTCTAGCCAGCCACTGAAGTCTCATAAGAGCTTCAAGATCTGATTTTAGTATATGAGGGAGCTCCAAGCTCTGCTGTTCAGTGCAGCCTGGGCAGGACAAGCAAGGTTCTAAATCTGGGGCAAAGGTGCATGCCTATTGATGACAATAATCCCTTAGACATGGGGATGGTCTCTCAAGGTCACTGGAGACGTTCTTAACTTCCTACAAAGACACAGAGATGTGAATGATCCACTGCACAAGCGGTGCCTTTCAAAATGACTAGACAGTCACACAACTTACGGCGCAAAGTGAGTGTAACAGCCACAAATGCTGTTTAGAATCCAAGGAGAGAATGAACGAATAGGAAAAAAAGTCTACGTTTACGTGGAGAGAATATGCTCATGCAGGTACTAAAAAGTAGGGAAATACATGGTAAGGAAGTAACAGGGCAATTCTGAGAAGCAGAGAGAAGCAAGAAAGCCGAACCAGGGGACAAAGCAATTTGTGGAGCATCTAGAAGCGGCCGCTGGGCTGCAGAATGAAGAAAACCAGCGTGGCAAGGCACAGGTCTGAGTAACCCTACACAAGTAGGGAGTATTCCATAAGGCACGATGGAGCTCTAGTACCGTCAGTGCTGTTGATTAATGACCTGGAACCAGATTAATGCCACTTGAAGACGCACAACCAGAAAAAAATAGGAACTACGGAGATTTTGACCAGTACCCAATGAAACCCATTCTCATTGAGTCTACAACACGGGGCTTCTCCTGCGTCATGCTGGCTTTTCTTGGATACGCATGTGCGTGTCTGATGGGGCTTTACAGGACAGCACAGTAAAGATCACAGGGCAGGTTGGTTTCCCTTTGGATCCTTGAAAACGGAAAAGCAGAGAGAGGCATGATGGAGAACTCTGGGAGAAGAAACAGGTTTCTGTAATTTGTGTTGTTGTTGAATTCTAACTTTAAAGCATGGTGGTCCGATAAGATACAGGGGGTTCTTCCAATTTTTTTCATAGGGGGTTCTTCCAATTTTTTTCGTACCTATTGAGGTTTGTTATATTACTGAGTATGTGGTTGAGAAGGTTCCATGTGGAGCTGAGAAGAAGGTATATTCTTTTGTGTTTGGATGGAATGTTCTATAAATGTCTGTTAAACCTAGTTGGGTTCTCATTATTTCTAATGTGTTCCTTCCTTTTCTTCGGTACTTTTCATAATTTTTTTGAGTTTTCAAATTCTGAGTAATTTACTATTTTTAGTTCACTAGTTATTTACTTTACTGCCTTTTATCTTCTGACAAATCCATTTGTTGGATTCAGTTTTGGTTTTAGATTTTTAAAGCTAAACTTCATACTTTATAAAAATTATTTCCAAAACTTCCCCCAAATCCTTGTTTTTCCCCCCTTTTATCTTGCTCAATATGAAAAACTAGTTACTTTAGTGACAGGCTGATAGCAAAATTATCTGGAGGCCCTGTGTGTATAAATATTCTCCTTTTTAAAGGTTTTACTCATTTTTATTCTGCTGTGTATGCCTTGTCTTTAAATTTAAAAGATAAACCAGACATTTATTGAGAAATAAAAGTCAATATGAAAAGTCTGCTTGTACGTCTATAGTATGATAAATTTCTGCAATTTTTTGCGTGTTTGTATGTGACCTTTATCTTGGTCAGTATGCTTTGAATCTTCCTAGATTCCCCCTTTCTTCTCTCCCTGTCCCTCATTCAGCAATAACTAGTATGCTTTAACCTGTTGGCATAGATGGGCTTTTTCCTGGTGTTTTCATTTTATATGACTGAAATAATTAAGTATTTATCTCAGTTTTATGAAGGGTGAGGGATAAAATTGCATTTCTTCTACATAAGACTGTTCAGTGTGACCAGTACCAGGCATTAACGATGCTGTCTTTTTTATATTGTACTTGCTGTCTTCTTTGTCAAAAACCAGGTGGCTGTAGGAATGCTATTCTGTTGACCAATAATTCTGTTACTATGCCAGTGCCATGCTGCTTTCACTATTATAGCTCTGTACTTTAACTTGAATTCTGTGACGGTGATACCTCCCATATAAAACTCAGCTCCAGATGGACCTCAATATAAATCCTGATAACCTGACTCTGACAAAGGAGATAGTAAGAAGTTATACTTGAGTTCATCGGTGTAGGAAAGAACCTTATGAGCAGGACCTTAGTACCACAGTAATTAAGAACAACAATAAATGGCACATCACAAAACTAAAAAGTTTCTATACAGCAAAGGGCACAATCAGTAGACTGAAAAGGCAGCCTTCAGAAAGGTAAAAAAAAACTTTACCAGCTCCAACAGATGGTTGATATCTAGAATATACAAAGAATTCAAATAATTAAACAAGAAAGCAAACAACTCAACAAAAAACAGAGCATGTAATGAAAAGTGTTCTCAAAAGGATGAAGTACAAATGACAGAGAAACATTTAAACATATTTAACATCCTTAGCCTCCAGAAAAATGCAGATTAAAGATTTTATGTGGCTTTATTTCATACAATAAGAATGGCTAAGAAAATTTGAAACATAACAACAGATGCTAGCATAGACATGGAGAAAGAAGAATGTTGTGAGCACTTTCCTGCCAGCCTGTTACCAGAGCCTGGTCAGTCACAAAATAACACACAGAGACTCTATTAGTTATAAAACTTTTGGCCAATGGCTAGAGCTTTGGCTAGCTCTGTCTTAAATATTAATCCATAATAACTAATACATGTATTTCCACAAGGTCTTATCTTACTGAGAATGCCAGACTCATGTCCTCTCCTGAGATCACATGGAGACTCCCCTATGTTTCCCAGAATCCTCCACCTCTTCTAGTCCTACCTATCCTCCTTTCCTATTGGCCAACTGTGCTTTATTCATTAACCAATGAGAGAAACATATTTACAGAATGATGTCTCTCATCAGAGGAACACTTACTTACCACTCATGGGAATGCAAATTAGTACAGCCACTGTGGAAATAAGTATTGAGTTTCACCCCTCCCTCCAAAAAATGCCTTCATAAAAATAGTCCTACTATTTGACCCAGTCCTTTCACTCTTGGGTATGTACCCAAAGGATTCCATCCTCCTCTAGTGACACCTGTCCATTTGTGTGCTGCCCCATGCACTATAGATAAGGAATGGAAACAGTCTAAATGTCCACCAACTGATGAATGGGTAGTGAAAACATAGTATATCTACACAAACTTTATTCAGGAACAGTCATTCTGAGTGAGTTAATCCAGATCCATAAAAACAAATCTCCCATGTTTTCGCTCATCTGTGGATGTTGGTTTTAAGTTTTCAGATATGTGTGTTTTGTTTGGAATACATATAAAATTCAGGAAATTACTAAGAGACCATGGAGAAGGACAGACAAGGGAATGGACTGCACCGGTATAAAGAATCAAAGAGAATAATAGAATAGGAAGAGTTAAGGTAGGGTTGAGGAGTGGAGAGTGAGGTAGAGGAGAGAGTAGGGAAAGGAATAAGTATTACTAAAGACCTTTTTAAAAGATATGAAAATCTACTACTGTAGAAATTTCTGAAAATATGTGTATATTTATATGAGGGGAGAGAAGAAGGGAAAGAGAGAAAGAGAGAGAGAGAGAGAGAGAGAGAGAGAGAGAGAGAGAGAGAGAGAGAGATGAGTTAAGATGTAGTCACCCTGTAACATGCTTATCCTAGATAATATACTTGTCTAGGGCCAAGTATGAGCTACTTCTTTTGGAGTTGTTGGCCAGTGTCATCTTAGAGCCCTTAAATATTACAGGCTATTGTCATTGCTCTTAATTACCCTACAGAGATTGACAGCGAGACCTGCTGCTGAAGACATCCCATGTATGAGTCATTGGGTATAGAGAAATAAAGCTGATATGGACTAGGAAGATTTATCCCAATGGCTAGCTTTCATAGTTCTCTAAAAGATGCCAGGCAAGCTACTAGAGGAGAAAAGTAATTATCAAGTATACCCAGCTATGACCCCTTCAAGCTACTATAAGGACTGGCTTGGAAAAGCTGGCAAAATGGTATAATAGTGGCATGAACAACATGTGTGTAACCAGTCATTTTATGGTTGGATCTAAGGGATCTAAGTTCTACTCAGTGGAGTGAAACCCATGGCACCATTGTCAGGCTATACAGTTCATAGGCCCTAGGAGACAGTTTTCTAATATTATCCATCTAAATAGACATTGTATTAAACTGACTCCTAATGACTTATCATCACACTCAGAGATGAATACATTTCTCAGTCCTCAACTAAGAAAACTTCTGTTTACAGTAAATAGTGATAAAAACACTACAACTGGCCAACAGACAGAGAAGAAACTGCAGAACATCCAGACCTAAAGGGAACATTTACACCACCACCCCCTCCCAAGGCTCAGGGATCACTGTAGAAAGAGGGTAAGAACCTGAGGTAGTGAGTGACTAAAAGGAAATATTATCTTTTTGACACAGCATGGAAGCTGGACACATGAACTTACAGTGATTGCAATGTCTAAAACCTGTGTAAGCCCAAGCCTGACCAAATCACAGCAAGGCAAGAGGAACTGGGCACACAATCCCTCCCAAGATGTGGAGCTATTGGCAGTTGTTAACTACTCAGAGAGGGAGAGACAGTTTTCTCTAAGATTATATCTCCTGGTAAGTCAATCATCTCCAGTAGAAGACCACATACTCAAGAATAATTGGGCAGCATAATTTGGATGCTCTGTAAGCTTGTAGGCCAACAGCCTTTAGTTGCCAGTGCCTAGACATTTGTGATCGAGTGCTATGTACCACATTAGCAAAATTGTAAAAAAAAAAAAAAAAGAAAAAAAAGTTGACATTTAGGATGATGCTCCTTTCTCTAGAGGAAGTTGACATTTGCTCTGTTTATCATAACCTCAATCAGCAGATTAGGATGGCTGTAACTTGAGTATCAGTGTTTGTTGTTCTCTTGTTACAGTTATAGGATAAATCTGGAGAAGGGTGTGTGTTTCTCCCTAGTGGGTGGGGGTCCCAAGGTAAGAGATCACATGGGAGAGCATATTGAGTTCCATAGCAGGAGAGGGTGACCGAGGCAGAGGGAGTAACACGACAGGCAGACGTGAGAAGTTTATTTAGAAAGGGGAGTGAGGGGGAAGGGAAGAGAAAAGAAGATGAAGAGGGAGAGAGGAGGACAGAGGAGGGGCGAGAGGACAGAGGACAGAGGAGAGAGGAGCTCGCTTAAAAGGGGAAGCTTGCACATGCATACTGAGTCCCTACACAGTGACATAGTGATGACATGGCCATGTAGGGCATGCGTGTCCCACCCATCGTTGGGGGTGGGCGGGGTCAGCAGAATGCCAGCTTCCAGCAGTCTTTTCAAGGGCTGTGTTGGATTCACTCTTTTTCTGCTGGTGCCAGCCTTTGTGAGTCCTAACTCAAAGACCTCCCTCCATGTGTGCTCCAGTCCTCATCCCCTACCCTTCTCATGGCTGTAAAACTTCTGCCTCGTGTGCTACAGAGATAGCTCAGTGATTAAGAGCACTAGCTACTTTTCCAGAGGACCCGGGTTCGATTCTTAGCACCCACATTGCAGTTTACAATCGTCTCTAACTCCACTTCCAGGGGACTGATGCCCTTTGCTGGCCTCCAAAGTCACTAGGTAAGTACATGGTACACAGACACACATGCGGAAAAAACGTCCATACACACCAACCAAATACATAAAAGGTCTGCTCGGAGCCTCAAGTTTTCAGGCCCATGCTTCTAAAAGTAGAACATGGCTCTAGGAAGAGAATGGTTCCATATAGTGTTCCTAATTCTCTGAAGTCTATCTTTCTTTAGGCACTACTCAATTGTATTTCACCATTGTGTTTATTTCTTTTAATGCCTTTAAAGTATTTTTGGCTTCCGTTATACAGTTTATCGAGTATCCACTGAAAGTTTAGCTTAAGTTTCTAGGCCTTCATTCACCGTGTGATCTTTTCCCTCTGCTCCACTCTGTACAAGAACTATTCATTTCACAGCCATTAATCAGCTAACTTCCTTCATTTCCGTACAGTGAGCAGTTAAAGTCTATTTCCTCCGTGGTTTCATGTGTGTTTGACTTCGTGGGTATTCCCTTTGCTGTTAGCCACCTGTCCCCCACCTCTTCGTTCCTCATGTAGCTCCTTCTGGTCGCCGGCCCCTTTCCTGGTTTCCTCATCTCAGCTTTCTCTTACAGTTCCTGCCCTTTAATGTGTCATTCTTCAAAATCTAATCATATGTACTTCCTGTGGGTGCTACCATTTGTATGCTGATACCTTAAGACCTTTTCTCTTGAACTACATAACTACATATCTCCACTATATGCTAAAAGGTACTAATTATGTTCACAACGTAGCTCACCATCATCCATTAGCTCTTCACCACATCCTGTTTTAGGAAACAGCCTCACTGGCTCCTTTGCCTTCCTTCCAGTCCAGAAGACACCATGGGGGACTGTTTTCTTTTCTCTTCCCCCAGTCCCTAAGGTGTCAGTTTCAAAGATTTTAGTTTCAAATACACACACTCTATGCTTTCATAATATTGGTGGTGAAATATCTGCCTGGTGGTGAAATTCACAGTAGAATTCACAGACAGTAGAACAGATGATAAAAGGGCATGGGATGTAATCAGCCTTTGGTGGCAAGGGCTGGGGAGAGTTCTACAGGCAACTAAGTCTCTCACAATGGAGCCCTTTGTTCTCTAGTCAAGGACAGAACATTCTGCCTTGTCCTCTCTCTCTTACAGAGTCTATTACAGACACATATTATCATTTCTGTCCACCCTATTTGAGTCACCGACTCAATGCTATGTATATTTAAATCCCAAGGATACCAATTTATACATATCTTATAGGTCCTTGTGCAAAAAAAGGCCTCGTGAAATGAGTCCTTATTTCCTCTGTTCTTTTATTATTTACACAATAATATTCAGCAAAACAATTTTTTTTTTTGCTCTCTGATTGCTTTAAGTGAATTCATGTTTAACTCTCAACTTGTAAGCTATTCTTGGGGGAGCCAGGCTTCTGCTTTCCACTCACCATGCTCCTTAGTGCCCAGCATGAGACTCAGATACAACAGTGTTTGGTTACTGTATATTGTTTCACAGAATAAAAAATATCATTGGGAGAAATAAGCAGAAAAACTTTCAGGATTTGACTCTGACTCACAAAAGAGGCAAACAAACCTATCCTGTTTCTCTGCTTTTGGGAATAAGATCCAATGAAATTTCCTGACATTTAAGTAAGCCCAAGTGTTTTATTTTATGTACATTTTATTAGTTATTTGAGAATTTCATACATTGTTTTGATCATATTCACACCCCTCCAGAACTGCTCCCAGATCCATTTTCTAAAAAATGGATTAAAAAAAAAATCAGTTCAGTTAGTGCTGGCTAATGCTCTGGGATGTGTGGCCATCCATGGGAACATGTTTAACTACCAGGGGCCACAGCCTTAAAGAAAATTAGCTCTCTCTCATTTCAAGTATGAATTACTCATATGTCTTCAGCTAGAATTTGGACTTCATGACCATCTAAATTAAGGTCCAATGAAATTTCCTAACCTCCTAGCAAAACCAAATATCTGGAAGTCATGTTCCTTGAAAGCTTGCAAATGGGGAGATATAACAATTATAAATGAGAATCATGGTGATATATTATTTATGATTTATTAAAGTGTGCCTGAAGATCAGGAAAACAAAGCAGCCAGCCACTAGCTCTCACATCTAGCTCAAGCTGAAAGGGCTGATCCACGAAAGACTTCTTCCTCATTTCTAACTGCTGCCTTTCCTCCTAGGATTAAGGGTGTGTACCACCACCTACTAGTTTCCGGCTGCCAGAATTAAAGGTGTGTGCCTGGCTTCTATGCCTTGTGGCTGACTTTGCTTTCTGAATCCTCAGGTAAGCTTTAATAAATCATAAATAATATATTACCATAGAGAATAACCAGTAGTAAAACCAGTGGCTCCTGATATGCTCGTACTTATGAAACATCATAGCATCCAATGATTTGCATATTAGCTGTGAAAATGATTATGTCCAGTGTGTCCTTGTCACAGAAGCCTGTAGCTTCATGATAGTTTCTGAGAGATTCTTTTCAGAATCCACACAGTTTTGATTACTACAGTGTGGGGGAGAATTGAAACGTCTGGTGGAAAGGGATTGTTGAAAGAGGCTCCTGTGTAGGGAATAGCACATCGCAGTGGTATCATGTCTAGGGGAGGGATTCAAACCTTTGCTTCTCTGGAGGCTCAAGTAGGAGCCCAGGAATCAGCAGCCGCATAGCACTTGGGGAAGGGCTCTGGAGCCAAGTGGCCTGTTAGACAGCTATATTAGTTACTTTTCTGCTACTGTGATGAAATACACTGACAAAAGCGACTGTGGGGAGGAAAGGTGTAGAGAAAGTGTGGCCAGCCTACCCAAGCCCCAGTTCCCAGGTCCCTGGTGCCCAGGTCAGACGGCATGAGCCAGGAACTTCCTCCCTGAGCCAAGCCACTAATCCTGCCTCAATGCCCAGAGACACTGACAGAGAGACACCTGACCAAGAGACACCACCTGAGCCTATAGGACCTTGGGAGGGGGTATAAATGCAGGACTAACTTCCTTAATAAACGAGTCTGCTGCATCTTCTCATCCCCTCCCCCAAGGGGTGTCTGAGTAGGGTAACCCACAACAGAAATGTGTATTTGGGCTTACAGTTTCAGAGAAGACATCGTCTGTCATAAGGCGTGGCAGCAGGTTGGCCCAACAGGAAGAAGTGTGATCATATTTTATCCACACACAGGCAGCAGAGGGAGAGAAGAGGAAATGGGACCAGGCCATAAAACTTCAAAGTCCCTCCCTAGTGACTTGTGTCCTTCCTCCCGCAAGGATCTGCCTCTTAAAGGTTCCATAGCCTTCCAAAACAGTGCCACCATCCAGAGAACAAATGGTCAAACCCATGAGCCCATGGAAGACATTTCACATTCATGTCACAAGGACAATGCTGTTATTTTCTTGTCTGTGGTGCTCTCACAGAAATGCTATGAACGCTGAAAATTACTCTGGTATCTGGCTCATACAAAGAGCTATGTGGTCTAAAAGTCAGGCTGTTTGATATATTCTTGACATGCTGGGAAACAACTGGCCAAGGAAGGGAATAATACAGTCAACAACTCATTGTGTGATTTGTGCATTCCCATTTCTGGAATACGGGCAAATTTCCCGTCTTCATGCACATCTCTTTTTAACAGGATGGAGAGTAAATTAGTGAAATCCCCTAGGGAAATGACAAAACACAATCCGTTTGGCAGGTGCTGTGAACAGAACAAACACAATCCGTGCTACCTGTGGTCTAGTGGTCAGGGAAGGCCGCTTAAACCAGTGGTTCTCTACCGTCCATAATGCTGCCATCCTTAAATACAGTTCCTCATGTTGTTGTGACCCCGTATAACATTATTTCATTGCTACTTCACAACTGCCATTTTGCTACTGTTATAAACATAATGTGGAGCTCTAATATGCAGGGTTTATGATACGTGCCCCCTATGAAAGGGTTGTTTGACTCAGCTACTCTAGGAAAAGGTATTTGCTGAACACTTCATGAAGTTGAATTTTATTCTATAAATATATATTTTAAAAACCCATGGAAGTGTTTGTTCAGAAAAGCAGTTAAATAAAACAACATAGAATATTAATGTTTATATTATTAAAGCCTTTTCAGAATTAAAAAGGGGCCCAAGTGATGCACAGTAACTGCAACACCCCCTCTTGTCCAGTTAGTAGAGTTTGGTAGGAGCTAGATGATAGCAAGATACTAAAACAACTATAAAACTAAAGATTAAAATGTAAGTGCTGCTGGCTCTTTGTTGTGGGAATCAAATATTCTTAAGTTCAACTATTGGTATGGATCAACAGTTCTCAACCTGTGGGCCATGACCCCTCTGGCAAATCTCCATCTGCAGAAATATTTACACGATAATTTACAAGAGTAGCAAAGCTACAGTTATGAAGTAGCAATGAAAATAATTTTATCATTGGGGATCACCACAAAATGAGGAATTGTACTAAGGGTTGGCTGCAGCAGAGGAAGGTTGAGAAGCACTGGTGTAGGTAGCCATCACTGCAATGTTTATGCCATCCCAGGACAGTATTTCATCTTATCTGTGAACACCCCAGGGGGAATTGTGTGCTCTCCAAGAAAGGTTAATAACTTCCCAGACTTGAAAATGATCAGCTTCGACTGCAAACAATATAAGGCATGGTTAAAGAATAAATGTTCTTTGCTTCATGCACCAAATTCAGGATGTGCTCTAGAGACTCAGGGTTTTGTTCAAGTTCACTTCTTTGCAATCACTTTTGTCTATACCATAGCCCCAAGAGGGCCACTCCATAACATTCTACACATCTATAATTCAGGTACAGAGAAGCAGAAATGGGGGGGGCACCTATATTAGCAAACTAGAAACGTGTCTAGACCTCCAGAGAGATCTTGTACTTCTTAATCTAGCTGTCATAGGGTTACTTTTTGTTATTGCTTAAAGTAATCTGAGAAGGTGAAGTTTTAGTACATATAGACGTGGGAGATTGACACGGGCTTGGAGGTATCATATTATCATAGCCGGATGCTCTGGGAACTTTGATGATGCTAGTCTAGAACAGATACCAAACTTCTGTAAACTGTACCTGGAGACGGCTGTCATGGGAGATGGCTATTTACATTTCCCCACTGACTAGGTCATCTGAAAGTGCAGATAAGCAACCGTGTCAGGAAGTAAATAAAGTGTAAAGATTAACTTCTACAATTGATCCCAGACTTGATGAGGGTAACACTCACTTAAATGATTTTTGCATCCACGATGGTGAGAACACACCTGGACACACAAGCGCAGTCAAACCTGGTGAGTCAGGTTCTCTGGCAGAAGCCGGAGTGTGTATTTTAGCATAACTGGAGACAACTGGGTTGTCCCTGTGGTCTGGTCTTGGGCAGAACAGGGGATGCGGACTCCCAAATAGGATCATTTCTGGAAATGTCTTTAAAAGGGAAAAGAAAAGCAGTTAAGTGGCTGAAGAGTCAGAACAGTTGTGCATCCTAGACAAATGCCTAGAAACAATGACTGCGGTTTGGCAGGGGGATGATACCTTTACTCGGTTTAAAAAATGAAACCTGAGTAGTCAGTGTCTGAAGTGGCAGTGAGCAGTCAAGGTGCTCTTGGTTAGTTTCTGCCGGCGTAAAAACGGGGCATCACACATACCCAAAGGAACGCTCGCACTTGTCTTCCTAGCCACATAAACCTCCATTTCTGAAGGACTGTCAACATAGGTGGCGATATGATCCCCTTAATAACTGTTGTTTCCATTTTGTGGAAGCCAGAACCCCAGACAGGAAATAGGCTTTGTTGAAAATTAGGTTAGCTGCTTCCAACACAGCAGGTTCTTAAGCAGGGGGTGTGAGGGTGGGAGTGGGGAAGAGCTGCCTGGAAGAGAGTGGCACTTGCCATCAGGGTGCCTTGGTGGATCAATAGCAGAGTCATGACTGTGCCTTTCCCTGTCTCCATTTCACCTTGGCTCCCAGAGTTTCCTCCCAAACACCCACATGCTGTGTCAGCAGAGACTTCCTGGTGTTTATAGCAGGAGCTGAACAGGGCCAGGGCTGCAGTGACTGTCAGATGTGCAGCCCAGATCCGCCCTGCAGGTAGGACTAGCTACTGGTTGGTGTGTGTATCTCCTGGCATGCCTCAGTGGTGGATAGTGTCTTGTGCTGACTGCCAGATCTTGACTTGTGTTGTTGCTGTTCTCTGCCCCTCTCATCCACCCTTAAGTGCTTAACAACTCATCCCATTGGGATGTTCACTTTTGCAAACATTTAAAAAAAATGCAGCCTGGGAATCTTTAGTCACTGTATTAAAGGCTCCTTTGGGGTGTGCCTCAGTTGAGTGGGTTAAGTAGTTGAAACAAACATTGCCTCATTACAGATTTTTTAACTGCTAGAATGCTTAGTCTTGTGGTGTGTTTAGTTGTTATTTTTTAAGGCAATACATTAGCTAACTACTGGAAAATGTCAAATATGGCATTACACTCCCATTTAGATTGGCCATGGCTAGTGAGAATATGTCCTGATTAAATTAATTTTTTTAAGTAAACTTGGATGAGAACTGCTCTTTAGTTTCTTTCATATTCAGTATCAATTTTATGGGAGAAGCATATAGCATTTATTGAATTCCTACAATGTACTTGGCACAGTGCCAAGCACTTGCACAAAGTTTTAAAATATTTAAAGCTAACTTTACTTCCTTTGTTATATTCTGAGATTATGTATGTATGACTACATACATACATACAACATGTAGCCTCCATTTCTTACCTTCAAGTCTCTCCATATCCCCATAAGACCTCCTATTGTAACTAACTTTATATCTTATTTTTGTTTGTTTTGGTAACTCCCTATGTCCAAGTAGTGCTACTCATACTTGCTTGAGTGGGACCGTCCTCTGGAGCCTGGAAAGCTGGCCATATCCTCAAAGAATGTTTCCCCACCCTTCCTCAGCAGCGATAGATCCTCAGTAAAGGATAGGGCCTGAAGATCCTCTCTGCAATCCATACGAAGATTTTGGCTGGCTTGATTTTGTACAGATCCTGTGCAGATTAGCACCGGTGCTATGAGTTCATGACTACCAAACAGTGTCTGGTCCACAGGATAGCATTCACAGCACTTGTCCCTGTTCTTTGGTTCTTGCATTGTCTCTGCCTCCTCTTTTGAACTGTTTCCTGAGTCTTAGGAGGGGCTGGGGGGTTGATAAAGATATTCTATTTGGGACTGAGCGACTGAGCACTTGCTATCTTCTTAGCACTTTGCATCTTTGCATTGACTGCTGCCCACTGCCAAAAGAAGCATCTCTGACTAAAATTTAGAGCAGCTGAGGCCTATGGGCATGACTATAAATATTTAGAAGGCAATTTGACAACATGACCACTGAGCAAAATAATAGTAGCAGGTACCACCTCCTCAGCCATGGGATTTTGACTAGAATTACTTGTCAGTTTGAAGATTGATTTCTCTGTATCCTGTAACTAAAATATATGGTGTGTTCAGTAATAGGGTCCTACCGTGTATTTATGGTGAGTAACCAAGAGTAGTGGTAATAGCCTATGCTATTTTTAGAGATCCTTAAGGTCTCCCTGGCAGTATCTCATAGGGAGGTATCCCTTTCTTGCAGTATTGTTTGCTTAACAATCCATGTCTTCTAGGACTGTTGTTGTCCATCCATACAGGGTACCTCTGTTTGAACTCATTGTTCACATGGTGATTCTAAAGTCTATGATGTCCTCACACATGCACATTACTGCAGCTGTATTCACAATTGCAAGGAAATGGAACCAGCCTAGAGGTCCATCAATGGGGGAACACATAACAAAAATGTGGCATATAAACACCTGGGATTTTACTTAGCTATTATGAAAAATGAAACTAATGGATACTAATGAGCAGTGATTGCTAGTTCCTGTCATTTTTATTTTTGTTGTTGGTGATGGCATTGTGTGTTCAATTCCCTTCTTTGGGATGTGCTGCCGTAAGCTCATCTATTGTTCTTGTGGTTATAGCTGACTTCCTTGTGTTGGCGTTTCCTTCTAGCATTTTCTGTAGGTCTGGGTTTGTGGATCGATATTGTTTACATTTGGTTTTATCATGGAATATCTTTGTTTCTCCATCTATGGTTATTGAAAGCTTTGCTGGATAAAGTAGTCTGGGCTAGCATCTATACTCCCTTAGTGTCTGCATAACATCTGGCTTTCATTGTTTCCATTGAAAAGTCAGATGTAATTCTGATAAATCTACCTTTTATGTTTCCTGACCTTTCTCCTTTACAGCTCTTAATATTCTTTCTTTATTCTATATGTTTTGATTATTATATGGTAAAGGGACTTTTTTTTTGGTTCAGCTTATTTCGTGTTCTGAAAGCTTCATACACTTTCATAGGCATGTTCTTTCTTTAGGAACGTTTTCTTCTGTGGTCCTTTTGAATATATTTTCTTTGCCTTTGGGTTGGATGTCTTCATGCATGTTTAAAAGCAGTGACTGGTGTGGGAGGGCCAGGCTAATTTGGGTGGGGTCATTCCTAGGCTGGTGGTCCTGGATTCTTTTATAAATCAGTTGAGCAAGCCACCAGGGGCAAGAGAGTTAGCAGCACCCCTCGATGGCCTCTATATAAGCTCTTGCATTGAGGTTCCTGCTCTGTTTGAGTTCATGTCCTGACTTCCACATTTGAAGAACTACAATGTGGAAGTATAAGCCAAATAACCCTGTCTAAGACGCCCACCAAGTGAAGGTGTCATGTGTTGCAATTAAAAATGATGATTTTTATATTGACATAGCCTTTGCTGTATTTCTGTTCTTCTATGTATGATTTGGTATACTTCAATGTCTTCAGGCTCTTTCTGGATAGGTGGCGAGACATTTTTGAATGGATTTATCTATGTGCTGCTGTTTTCTCTTGAATGAAAGTAGAGCAAAAAATGGGCCATGTTAGTTTATATTTTGCTCCTCAGTATCTTTAAAACCTTTCTGTGACAACCCCCACTGAGCCATAGCTGAAATAGGCCTAGCAGATCATGTAACTAAATGGTCTCATTTTGTAGATGAAGTGGGCTCCCAAATGATAACTGATTTATTTAAGGTTGCTCAGCAACTCCCAGTGGAGGAGGCAGAACTAGAACCCCTACATTTCTCACTCTAACCCAGGGCTTTATGGGTCACAGTTGGTAGAGCAAGGGCCCAAGATGCCAGGGCATCTGCTACCATCTAGGATGTGGTTTTCTCCCCCTGTAAAGCTCCGAGAACAAGAATCTATCCTATTCTTCAAGGCTTTTTAGAAAATGATCTTCCTCATACCAATGACATTTGAGAATACATTTTAATGACCTAGATTTAAAATCAGTATATTTAAATAAGGTATTTTTTTTAAACTTGAAATTCATACGTTTTCTTTGCAAGCATATTTTGTAGGATGATGCTCTTTCTTTTTTTCTTCAGAACCTATTGCAAACAACAGCGGGACCTTCTCTTAGCAATTTAATTATTCATTTGCATTCATGTGAAGTGCCACAGCTCTTATTTCACGAGGCATCTCCTGGGTATCAAGAGAAGAAAAAATAAGTCGCATCTGGTATAAAACCTGCTGAACAGAGCACGGGCAATTCAAGCTTTAAATGCTCACAGCCATCACCTCTCAACACTGAGGGTTGGTTGAAGGAACAGAGGATGCTAGGAAGAAAAAAGGACTCTTATTCTGGTATATGGTAGCTCGCCTCCATCTGCCCTTCTTGTGCATTCCACTGCATCTTCCTGGGCTGAGAAAGTCCTAGAGAAGTCACATCCTTCTGGCAACTGGTAGCTAATTTTAATAGGAAGAAGTAGCACTGAGCTTTACTAGTTCTGTACCCATGAGTTAAGTGAATATGTAATAAATCATCAAAAGCAAACAAAAGTGAAGTTGGTAGATTGACAAAGAGGAAACCTGTCCAGTGTTAATTGAGGAGGAAAAGGAATCTGTGCTCTAGAGCAGAATTAATGAAAATGCACTGATGAGATATTAGTGAAGAATTTCCCTGGACCCCACAGGACCTTCTGTTCTAACTGATGAGTGTGCCACAGCATAGGCAGAGTTCTATTAGGAAGGCAGGAAAGAACAAACAATTGAAAACGAGAATTAAATGACTTTCTGCCTTTTCAGACTGGATCTGTTCCTCATGGCAGTGGAACCCTCATCACCTGTGTTCCTTCATAGCATTTACCAACACTGATCATTAAAGCTCTGCCTTTGCCTGTCTGTGCCCCAGTCCTGATGGGGTCCCTTACTAGATCGTGGACCTCATGTAACACAGTACTTTGCCTCCTCAACTGTGATGTGGGATAACGGTACTTATCTTGTAGAGTACAATGAACAAAAAGTTTAGGACACTTCTGGTGGTTAAGAGGAGATTGCTTTCAGTTCCTCCTTGAGCTATGTTGTACTGGCATCATCCCTGGTCTGGTATAGAGCCCTTATAAATATTATTTGTCGAGGACTTCAGGTCCAGTAGCCTTCTGAAACAACATTCAGCCAGCTAAATACGATTCAAGAGGAGGTCTTCTTAGCTTTACTTTTGTAACATTCTGGCTGCCAACTGAAAGACATTTGGAGAAAATAGTGTCCTTTGGTTGAAAGTCCTCAAGGTGATGTTCTCAGCTCCTGGTGCTGGAGGCATGTCTCACAACACCTCCTTTAGGAGGGCTCTGCTTATCAGATAAAGGTGATAGCTCACATCTAACTCATGCACAGGGCATCCTCAAATTTTCTTTTTAAAAAAAAGAATATATATATATATATAT
Source organism: Cricetiscus sungorus (assembly GCA_030556225.1). Taxonomy (NCBI): domain Eukaryota; kingdom Metazoa; phylum Chordata; class Mammalia; order Rodentia; family Cricetidae; genus Cricetiscus; species Cricetiscus sungorus. The sequence goes on from JANBXA010000641.1 coordinate 16,882,617, forward strand.
ATATATATATATATATATATATATATTTTTTAATTATGTGTATGCTATGGGTATGGGCACATGAGGAGTGAGTCCACAGAAGCTAGAGATATCAGATCCTTCTGGAACTGGAGTTTCAATCAGTCATGAGACATCCCATGGGGGTGCTGAGAACTGAGTCTGGACCCTCCATGAGGGCAGTAAGTGCTCATAACTGCTGAGTCATTTCCTCAGCCCCATCATTAGATCTTCTGTACCATGCTTGCATTTTGTGTTTATCTAGGGGATAACCCTTCACACAGAGTATGGTTTTAACTGAAAAAAGGGAGAGCTAAATAATACAACACATATTATGAAGAAAAGGAGTGTCTTATTCCAAACTTCCTGATTCTAATCCCATCCTATCCAGGTAAGCCTGCTTTTAAATCTTCTTGGTTTAGAAATCTTTATTGTCCTTTGGGAGTGATTTTGGAGGATCTAGCAGAAATGCATTGAGTCATGTACCATTGGCTGAAGAACAGTCTTCCGTGGCACAATCTGTTCCTCTTTGAGCGAGGACACAGCTTCCAGGGTGGCACTCATAGGAAGGGACACTCACTTAGTCTAGCAAACTCTGGCAATCAGTGGAGTCATAGATTCCACAGTCTGCTCTCCTTATTCTGTAATCATCTATACAGTGGGATACTAAACTCAGTCTTCCTTCTTCTTCTTCTTCTTCTTCTTCTTCTTCTTCTTCTTCTTCTTCTTCTTCTTCTTCTTCTTCTTCTTCTTCTCCTCCTCCTCCTCCTCCTCCTCCTCCTCCTCCTCCTTCTTCTAAATCATATTTATTTTTATTTTTGTGTACTTGTGTGCTTGCTTTTTCTGTATGAGCACCATATATATTTAGGTGCCCCCCCCCCGAGGCCAGATGAGGGTGTCAGATTGCCTGGAATTGGAGTTACAGATGTTGTGAGCTGCCTGATTAAGTACTGAGAAGCTGGGTCCTCTGATAGAGCAGCAAGTACTCTTAACTGGTGAACCACTTCTCTTGTCCTGTCTTTTCATTAAAAAAAAAAGACAGTTGAAAATTTTAATTGTGCATATGCATGTGCATCTGAATGGGGGGGTGTTTAGGTGAATTTGCTTACCTGCTCAGGCTAGATGAGGGTGTTGGCTCCTTGGAGTTAGTTACAAGCAGAGTGCCTGCCCGACTTGCACACTTGGAACCAGAGTCAAGTCTCCTGCAAGAGCCATGCATATTGAACTGCTGAGACACTGCTTCCGTCCTAGAATTTTCCTTGTTTGACTTTAAAGCACACTTGCTATGTCCCCTTTCCAAGGGTTGGACACTTGAACTTTTTAGATGGTCTTCTGTCTCCTCAGTGTCAATCCTTATCAGCCAAGTTTTATGATCATTTGCCTTGGTTTTTCTTTTTTCAATGTTGATTCCAAATGAGCCCCATTGCTTATGTGACAGCAGTGAAGTTTTCCTTGGTAGGACATTGATCTGGATACACTGTATCCCCATCAATCATGAGGTGGATTGGGGGTGCCTCATCATCAGCTTTAGTGAGGAGAGGAAGTATGAGGTTGTCCAAATGCCAAGAAGGATGGTTTCTCTTTGAAGATCAGATATCTTTTCAAACAAAGCATTCAGCTTTTCCAGACATTCACTGATACTTTTGTTTTATCTGGGGATAAAATGCCCCCTCTGCTCTGTTGTTAGTATCAGCGATGCCAAGAGTCAGAGTATGAAGACTGGGCTGGGAACTCTTGAGTTAGTGGGGTCTCCTGTGCTTATTTTTATTGGACCTCATGCCTAGCACATTTGAGCCCCATCTCTCAGTCTTGCTTTGCAGCAGCAGAGAACTTGCACATATTCAAAGGCTTATGTGTGGTCAAGAATGTGACGAGCTTTGAATAATAGAGTAGATAACTTAGGTGGAAATACTTCAGGTTAGTTTGAGCGTGGGTCCTAGGAAGAAAGGATCCTATCAGCAATCTGTGAAGCATGAGTTGTGTAAACACAGGCTGAGGAATGAGTAAATTAGAGTTGCTGAAAGAGAGAAAGTGTCATACTGTTGAAAATGAGAATTTTGAGTCACAAAATGAAGGCTTAAAGACATAAGCATAGTGAGTTATCATGCTGGGGACTGGGTTAAGGAATTGGATTGGGTTCAACAGACTATTACATAGCCATTACTGACAAGCATCAATTCTGAAACTGTAAGAAGTACAGAGTCCTCTTAGTCAGACCCATCATTGCACAAAGGGAAATATGAGACATAAAAAGGTTAGTGACACCAACCTTTAAGCATATCTTAATCCTGCCAAGCCCATTAGACTGTAAGTGCAGGCAGCCTGGAATCATTTCACAGCATCCCTGCCCCGGGCTTCCTCATTACATGTTTGATTCATTTCCAAGGACGAAAGTGTAAATGTGCATCTAGGATGTTGACTTCAATAATTTATGTAAGGCTATAAACACATTTCAGCACATTTAGGAAACAAATTTTCCTTAATTTTTTTCTATTGCACAGTCTCTAAACAATTTCTGCTCACTTATAATCCCTTGTGGATCAATGGTCTTACCATTCCTCTGTTGCTCAGTTTCAGAAGATAATCCAACATGCACATCTCATCATGCAATTTTGTGTAAGTAACATCTTTCTATTACTTTTGTCTGTATTTAAAACTTCCAACATCTATTTCCTGTTGTTGGCCAGAGCTCTTAACATCATCACTCTTTATAAAGTACTATGTTATCCATCAGTATTAATGTCATCCTTCTTCTTTGTGACATGGACATCTCTCTTACATATGTATAGCTCCTCAAGATCTTCAATCCCTTCTGGGGCAAGCTCCTATTCTAATCCTGTCTATGTAATACTAGGATTATGGCAATTCTTGTTTTCCACACATGAATCAAACTTAATAAATATAGTTTTTAGCAATGTTACCTCAGGAGGCATTTCATGTTACATATTTCTTCCCTCTCTCTGTCTTGACTTTTTAGTTTTCCCTTTTGCATTGGTCTGTAAATATATTCCTGGCTTCTAGGTTCTGTTTGTAGTTTTTGTTTTAGGTGCCGTTAATATAATAAAGTAAACGCAATTATTTCCTAGGATAATTTAAAGGAATGTTGGTGCTGAAGGAAAACAAAGATACTTGACCAGAGGTCTGGTTTTCCTTGACAACATACAAACATGTATGCTAAGCTTGTTTCCTCAGTGCCTACCTCTCATTTGTTTCCTAGACATACAACTCAATTTTTAACAATTGTTTCTTACGTTGAGCAAAATATGGTATTAACTTCTTTCTTACCCCCCGCCCCCCAGTACATACTCATATTCTTTCCTTAGTATTTAACACACTGAGCTATCATCGTTCTTGATCCATATGTCTTGCCTTTAATTTTGTTCTTATGAAGGTCGCTTATGTAATTTCAAAAGTCCACTTCTTTTAGGGGGGACGCTTTTTAACATTATTGCATATAATTTCTTTAACAAATTAGGTTTCTAACCAAAGTCCTATAAAAGCAGACCCTGTGAAGATTTACACTCACAAAAGAAGTGCCTCTAGGCTGAGACTAACCTTAGAGTTCTGGCGGAGGGACAGGGTAACCTCACATAAATCCTTGTTATCTTGTAGGTCAGTATTTGTCATTTGTTTCTGCCACACAGATAACCACAAATTTAGCATCTTGTAACATGAAGCTGAAGATCAGAGAAGCAAAGCAGCCAGCCACAAGAGAGTTCTCACATCTACCAATGCTCAGGTGGAAGGGACGGAACCTCAGACTGCTCCTGACTCCACTGTTCCTCAAACTGCTGGTCTGCAATGCATTCCTGTCTCCTCCTGCCTTATATTCCTTTCTCTACCCAGTTATATCACTCCTGTCTCCACTTCCCTAGTGTTGGAATTAAAGGTGCGAGCTCTGTTTCTCTTTTTGACTGATTCACTCTCATGTAGCTCAGGGTGGCTTTGAACTCACAGGGATCCATTTGCCTCTGTCTCCTGAGTGCTTACTTTGCTCTCTGATCTTCTTGCAAGCTTTGTTAGATCATAAACAAAGTAGCTTAGGTAAAACAAATTTATTACCTCATGGCTCTGTGGGTCAGAGTACCATCACAACTCTCACAGGGCTGGGGAGACGACTCTGAGATGGCTTTGTATGCTAGTGAAAGGACGTGAGTTTAACCCTCAGCATCCAGGTCACAAGCTGCACATGTCTGTAACTCTAGCACTGTAGTGATTAGAGACAAGGGTCCTTGGGGCTTGCTGGCTGTGAGCCTAGTTCTGAGTTCAGGGAGAGAGTCTGTCTCAAGGGAATAGAAGGAAGAGTGAGAACAAAGGACAGCTGGCACCATCTTCTGATGTCCTCAAGAGTGCCCATGCACACGTGCGCATACATACACACACATATGTGCACACAGCACACACACATCTGCCACATGCATCCTTAAAATAGTAGTGACTTTTCAACATAAACTATGCAGGTTAGGAATGTAGCTCAGAGTTATTCAGTGAGGACAAAAATTGATAAAAGTGCCATCCCTGCTTCTTTCCTGTCCCTTCCTTCACTTGTTCTTGTACGGATTTCATTGTCTTGTTTTGTTTTGTTTTTTATTTGGGGGGGGGACTTTTTAAAAATTGATTCTTTTGGAATTTCATAGCATGCACCTGAATCCCACTCATCTCCCAGCGCCTCTATATCTGCCTTTCACCCTTGTAGTGTCCTCCCAAGGAAAACTTAAAAAGAAACAATAAAACAAAAATGCAAAATACAAGTAAGAATACTAATTAAAAAAACAAACTAAGAGCCATTGCATTACATTGAGCTCCACAGAGGCAGCACGGGGGCAGGAACTGGGCTACTCTGTGCCTGGAAATGAAAATCTACTAAACATGGACAGAGGAGATCCTAAGAAGCTGAGAGGCAAAATGTCCTCATATGCATTCCTTGTGCAAACTTGCTGGGAGGAACACAAGAAAAGAAGCACCCGGATGCTTCTGTCAACTTCTCAGAGTTCTCCAAGAAATGCTCAGAAAGGTGGAAGGCCATGTCTGCTAAAGAAAAGGGGGAGTTTGTAGACATGGCAAAGGCGGGCAAGGCTCGTTATGGAAGAGAAATGAAAACCTACATCCCCCGAAGGGGAGACCAAAAAGAAGTTCAAGGACCCCAATGCACCCTTCCGCCCTCTTTTTGTTCTGTTCTATCACCCAAAAGGCAAAGAACACCCAGGCTTGTCCACTGGCGATGTTGCAAAGAAACTGGGAGAGACGTGGAACAACACTGCCGCAGATGACAAGCAGCCCTATGAAAAGAAGGCTGCCGAGCTGAGGCAGAAGTACGACCTTGGAAATAAGAGGTTGAATCCTGGCCTGAGTTCCTGGTTGTAAACGAAGAATTGCTTTCTGGAAGGTGAGGACACTGTACCCAGAGGCATTCCCCAACACAACAAACACCCAATTTGGGCTTTTTTATTATTAGCAAATAAACATCTCTTTTAAGACTTACCTCACATAGCCTTGCACCGATTTCTGTCATCTATAGCTACCTTACTGGACTGGCTTTACTGGACTCTCGGCTCATATTTGGAGATACTCTGTCTATCAACCAGGTTGAAAGGTTTTATGGGCAAGCTATCTCTTGACCTTTCTGATTCTCTCCCAAGGATCAACAGTGTGTGTGTGTGTGTGTGTGTGTGTGTGTGTGTGTGTGTGTAAAATAACTAGCAATGAACACCTAAACATACTAGCTACCAAATGTCAACTGAGCCATTGTTTTTTTCTAGACCATGAAATCAATACTATGAAGATGCTCTCTGTTTTCTGACTTTGACATTTTTCTATTTGTATATGAAGGTGCCCTGGACATGACCATATTTGGGAACATGTCTTAGCATCATCCCCACTATCCAAAGGAAATCCTCAGCTATTCCTGCCCCCAGTGTCAATTGAAAACAGACAGGCATGAAAGTTGCCAAGAGAAGGAAGCTGGCTTGCCCTCTGATTACGTTAGCTGAGTCCCTTGAGAGCACTTTTTCTTTTGCCCAAAGAACCAGGCAGAATGTATATTTGCCATTTTTATTTCTCAGAACTAGCATTTAAATTATGTTATCCTCAGGTGATATTTATCTTGGTTCAAGTGTGCATTTAATGCTGATAATTTTCTTCTAGTCAAAGTGAGATTGATAGTTTTAAAAATAGTTATCAGCCCATGCTGCATATCAAGCTGTAAAAATAGAAGCCATGTCTATGTTTGACAGATTCCAAAGATAGTCTGTGGCATGATTAGCTAATACAATACTGAAGGTCTCTTTAATATTGATGAACCATTAATGTCAATGTGAGAGACTATAAAAACATGAAATGTTTTCATGTAATTGTCCAGACAGTGGTGAGATTTACATTTGAGATTTTGAAATACTTAGAGAGATGATTATGAATAAACATATGTTAAAATACATCCATTTTACAGAATGTAATATTGTATTATAATACTGGAAGGAAGAGAGATGATAGTTACAAATTGAGTCATTTTCAAGGACTTGCTTCTTGGTCAATAGATGGGAAACATATTCTAAGGCATTCAGGAACTCTGATATTAAGTTTTTGGATCTGGTTAAACTCTCTTTACCGAACCACGATATCTGTCCAAAAAACATGCACAATAATGTATTCTGGTTCAGATGTGTTCGGTGGTATCAATCCCGGAAGAGAAACCTTTAAGTCTGATGCTCACTTCATTTCCTGTTCTCTCTTCCTTTCATATGTAATTCAGGGTCACTTGCAGTCCTTTATCAGAAGTTGCTTACCTTCTCATCTTTGATTCTGAAAAAGCCTAAATTATTTTAGTTTCTGCTAAAAACCTCTGGGAAGAGGATTAGAAGGGACAGGGCCATGGGGGTAGTTAGAGATCTCCTAGCATTACTCTGTATTATAACATTATTTTATTCATCTGTCTCCCTTACTGTACTAAAATGTTTAATTGTTGAATATATAAGTGAATATTGACACAAGTTCTTCCTTTAAGAATTTCAGTTTCTAGAAATTTTGTCTTTGTTATGATTACATATAGAAAAGGAAATTATGTAACCTTGCCAATGTTGAAAAATATTAGTGAGTGTACTGAGACTATTCAGGAAAAAGGAGATAGCATTCAGCTAAAATAATTTTACTATCCTCTGACTGGTCAAATCTTAAAATCTAGCTGATAATATCCTTTGGTTCATATTCTCTACTACATAGCATATGGCTGGGTTTGGAAATATCAAGAAACTTCCAATATTATGATAACATTTTTCATGATAATAGTCATATTTTCTGGTCTTAAAGCCATTATGTTAGTTTTTGTCACTGTGACAAGTACATGAGAGGAACAATTTTAAAGAAAGAAAGTGTTTTAACTCATCGATTTGGTTTGTTTAAATATAAGAGCAGTGCTGTAGACTTGAAGTGTTGCTGAACATCACAGAAGCAGGGTGAAGATGGAGTAAGCAATGCCGCTCACCTCTTGGTAGACAGGATGCTCTATAAACAAGGTGCATGCTTCAAAGGTGTCATGTCTCGGTGACCTACCTCCTCCAGCTGGGCCCTACCACCTTAAATTTTCACAGGCTCCTAAAACAGTACCACATGAACCTGACAGTTTATAACCCATAGCAGTTATGTAACCACACCCAGAGGCGATCACTAGAAAACTCACTGTGAGATAAATATGTATATTTTCTCTTCTTCTTGCTTTTTCAGTGCTACTCAGTGCCACTTATAGTTTTAGGGAAAAAAAGCTCAATCATTTTGCTTTGCTTTCAGACCTGTTGTTTGTTGTGCTCAGCCCTCTTTATGATCAAAACAGTCTCTTCCTATCTGTCTGTCTGTCTATCTATCTATCTCATCTATTTATCTATCATCTATTTACCCATTTGTCATCTACCTATCTATCCATCTATTATCTATCAATGACAATTTGTAGCAGTTGTCATGGCTAACCTTGATTGTCAACTTGACATACCCAGTAAGAGGGAATTTCATTTTTGGAATTGTGTCCATCATATTGATCTGTGGGGGGGGTTATAATTTTTATTTTGGGTTCCTGGTTAATGTGGAAGGACCTAGCCTAATTTGGGAAGTCCCATTCTTGGACAGATAGGCCTGGGACATGTTAAAAAAGAAAGTAAATAATGAAACATCCGAGTAAGCCACAAGGAGCAATCCAGTAAGCAGCATTCATCCTTGGTCTTGGCTCCGGTTCCTGCTTCTAGGTTGCTGCCTCGAATTGTTGCCTTGAATTTCCTTGATGATGGACCCTAGTTTGTGAGATGAAACGAACCATTTCATCTCCAAAGTTGCTTTTGGTCAGTGTTTTTTTTTTTTTTTATCACACTGAAGAGAGGCAAATAAGAATGGTGGTTAAAAAGCTTTCCATCAGGTGAGCACTTTAGTTTTGTTCTGTTGCTGTGCTAGAAACTTCTAAGAAGCAGCTTAGAAGAGAAAAAGGTCCATCACTGAGGGAAAGAAGGGTAGGAACTCAAGGAAGGAACTCTAAACAAAAGCTGTGGAGGAGTGCCACTTACTGGCTCACTTGTAACCTCATGCTTAGCCAGCTATCTTACAAAGCCCAAGATTATCTGCCTATGAAACAGCACTGCCCAGAGTAGGCTGAGCACTTACTTCTACATCACTTAATATTTAAGGTAATCTCTTATAGACATGTCCACAGTCCAATCTGATAAAGATAATCACTCAGTGGAGATTCTGTTTTTCAGGCAATTCCAGGTTGTCAAATTGAATAATTAATGCTAACCAATTATATAACGTATTGACTGTTATGAATGCACACACGGATTAATTCACAGCTTATATAACTGTACATCTCCTGAATAGTTTCTTAAAATATTTGTAGACATTATGTAAATAATAATTAATTAGAAAAATAATGTAATAATTAAAATGTCACCTTAAATTTAGGCATGTCATATTTTCATCTTATTGTTTGAAAATTGGCATATAATGTATTAGATATGATCATGATGCATTTGAATTAGGTGCTCTTTTGTGGTGCTCCTTCTTACCCATTGTCCCCGCCCCCCATCATATTCTTTTCTTCTTTCCCATCTCACATGTCCTCTTCACTTGCTGAGCATGCTCCATGGTTACATGTCTTCCTACTTCTGCTAGCTTTCCTGTAACAAACAACCAGAAAGGCAGGGGCCCAAGACAACAGAAGTATAGATGACTTCATAGTTCTTGAGGTCCCAAGTTCAAGATTAAGGTATCAGCAGAAATGCATGTCTTCTGAAGATTCTGTGGGAGGACTTTTCATGCCTAATCCGGTGTGTTACATTTCTTGGTTTGTGGCTTGATAGTGCCGATCACTGACTCTGTCTTCACATGACCTCTCCTCTTGCTTATAAACTTCTCCTCTGCCTTGTTCTCATGAGGCATAATTTGATTGGGGGCCCACTTGGTTAGGTGCTGTACTGAGATCCCGAAGATAATTATATGAGCAAAGGCTATTTTTCAAGAAGATCATATTTCAGGTTCTAGAACATGGCTATATCATTTTGGGGTGACTATTACCAAGCCATAACTTAGTTACTTTCTCTAGATCCTTTGCAAATATCTCCCCCAATGAATCTGTCACATGTCCAATCCTATTTTAGCACCACAAATCATAGACTAAAATAAACTAGTTCTGCAAATAGGAAGGGCAGAAACATATCTTCAATAGAGATGTATGTTGCACTCTTGTAACAGAGAGGAGGAAGGAGGTTGGGCAGGCTAAGAAAAATTTCATATTGAGGAGCAATTCTAGGAAAGATTTGGCCTGGCCAGTGAGGCTTCTATGAGCCCAGAGAGGCAGATGTGACTCATAGGTAAAATCTGCTTTGGCTCACCAACTGTTCTTGGTCATCAGAAGGGCAGCAAGCAGTCTGAGGAAAGTGTGACCTGGGAAGGAGCATGGCAGAATTTAGGGCCTGTCAAGTATGTATTCTGCACTAGATTGTGTGAGAAGGTCTTTTCCAGAGCCAGCAAGATCCTCCATTTACATTGTGTTCATCTACTTTTACCACCCAGTTTGGGAAATGGCCTCCCTGATTCCTCTAAGCCTGTATTTTTTGAGGAGAAATGGAAAAGACACAGTGCTGTGGTGGCATGCCTGGTCACACTCTCTTCTTACTGGCATGGCCGCACATGAGCAATGCCAAAACAATGAAGCAGAAGAAAACCCCCCTTTGGCTTCCAAGCGCATGCAGCCGTCTTACATTGGGGCCTCTGGTTCACTGTGGAAACTGTACTATGGAGAATGGCACCCTACCTTTCAGGGTGCTGCCTCTGAGCTAGAGCTTTGGCACGTCCTTAGAAAGGGTTCTTGAACTTTCTTGATTGGCCCAACAGTTATGCACACGGTCCCTCTAAGTACTTTTTAGAGATCACTTTGTCTCTGACTCCAGGTTACAGATTCCTATGGCTAGTGACCCCAACTCCTGGCATTTCCCATAAGCTTGCCCTTAGTCAGATACCACCTCTTGAGTCTTGCCGGTACCTACTTTGCAGATCAGGCATCATGTAAGATACTAGGTATTGGCACTGGTTGAGGTTCAGAAGCTCATCACTATCACCCCTGAAGTAGGTTTCTACCACCATGAGGGCAACGGCATCCTTCCAGGAGCGAAGAGATCAAAAGTAGTCAACTTGCCATCAAGTGGCCAGTTGTTATTTGAGGAGCAAAACATATTAGGGGCTTAAGTCAGGTCTTTGCTGCAAACAGGTCAGGAATTCAGAGAACTAACAATCTCATAGGTTTTGGTAAGTGGACATATGCACTGTTGGGGTCCTCACCAGTCTTCCAGCTTAGACAATATGGTCATTCATTGTGTTTATGTGTCCTCCGTGCCTACTGGGATAGCAGCTAATAAAGGCTGGCTAGTGGCAACTGGTTGCTTATTTGTTTGCTTTCATTCTCCTTTGTGCCCTATGCTTTCTGTGTTGGGTGGTTTCTGCTGGCTTTTACTACATGACATAAAAGTGCAGCAAGTGCAGCAAATAACTAACAAACTTTCTTTAAACACACACACACACACACACACACACACACACACACACACACACACGAGAGAGAGAGAGAGAGAGAGAGAGAGACAGAGAGAGAGAGAGAGACAGAGAGAGAGAGAGAGGCTTAATGCTGCTACTAAATTTGACTTGTGAATGAACACTGAAAACCTAAAAATCTGTTATCTATGGTTAAGAAAGAAGATGAGCATGACTTAGGATGAAAAATTAACTCACACTAGTTCTTAATGTAACCAGGAAGAGAAAACAAAACAAAACAAACAAACAAAAAACTGAGAAGGGTATCTTTCTTTGTGGTTTGGATTTACTCTTGTACTTCTTTCATTCTAAATTTGAAGAACCAGAACCAGGAGCTGGAAAGATGACTCAGTGGTAAAGAGCTCTTACTGCTCTTAAAGAGGACCAGGTATCAGCTGCCAGCACTCACATGACTACACTCATCTTTGCCTCCAGTTCTAGGGATCTGACATCTTCTGGCCTCCATAGGCTCCATACATACATATACCCATGAAGCACACACACATAACCATAAATGATTTTTAAAATATTACAAAATAGAATTAAAATGTGCCCATACTTATGCATTACCAGTGATGCTCAGGAGACAGTGTAAGCTCAGTTTTGGTAACCCTTTGTGAGTGGCCACCGCAAGACTTCAGTCCTGTGGCCTTCTTGTATGCAGATGCAGATTGTAACAGATGATTCCAGGTGCCTCTTCTAATTCTCATTATCCACAATCCTAGGTAGGACTCAGACCATACATAGTAGGTAGCAGTGGTTCTCTGATGAGAGGCCAAGTCCGGCAGTGTGCAAGAATCAGCCTGCAAAACTTCTCTTTATGTTTACATACCTGGACATATTTCAACCAAATGACAGATTTGTTCATTTGAGACTTGAAAAGTAACTTTAGTGCCATTCCCATATGGTAATGCCAGTGGCTTTTTCACAGGCTATCTTGCCTGAGAAAAGAAATAAAATGTCCTTTTGCATAACTAAATTTAAGAGCGAAAATTCAAGTCGCCTACAAAATTGAGCTATACAAGATGGCTACAAATACAATAACATCGTTTGGTAAGTTTGACTAACGTTGTGACAAGATTTATAAATAAATATCTAATATTTTAGTCTTTTAACGACATTTCATTCGTTCATTATTTGATGTTTATGAGTGTTTTACCTGCACATATGTGTTTGTACAAACCTGGCATCAGCAGGTCAGAAGGGGGCATTGGCTCTTTTGGAACTGGAGTTACAGCACCATGTGGGTGCTGGGAATTGAACCTGGATCTTCTGGGAGAGCAGCCAGCACTCTTACCATGCCTGGAATATAGCTCAACAGCCCAGTGCTTGCCTATATACCCCAAACCCAGGTTGGATTGACTGAATCTCAAAGCGAAGAAAAGATAAGAAAACTAAACATGTTCAAGCACACACAGAGCCCAAGGTCACTGTTACTGTATTCTCCAGAAGGATATGGGCTGGCTGTGGTGATGCCTACTTGGAATTCCAGTATTTGGTAAGGGTAGGAGTTCAAGGCCAGCCTTGGCTACATAGCAAGTTGGAGGCCAATCTGGACCAAATATGATCCTGTCTTAAAAAACTAAACAAACAAACAAACAGGAGCTGCCAACCTATTTCAGGGGACAGTGATGGCGAAAGAGAGAAAAAGATCGAGGAACTTTCTTTGGAAAGTTACTAATCCCAAGTTCTCATTTGTCTAGATGCTGCCAGTGCAGTCACGGGAGTGAGCACATTGGAGCTGTAAATGGCACACAGTACTCAAAGGGAAGTGGCCTGATCGGGAGGCACTGGACCATCAGCAGCCCCTGCCACGGAAAGAAAGAGTCATTTTGATGATCCCTCCTGGAAGGCATCACCCTCCCTGTGGAGTGAGAGATGGGTGAAATGGGAAGGGGGCCGGGGGCATGGGAGAGAGGGAGGGAGAGGAAGCAGGAGTTGATATGTGAAATAAGAAAAAATATATATACATATACATATATATACATACATATACATGAATCATTAGCCTATCATTTTCAACTTCTCTCTTTCCACCAGCTAGAAGGGGTTCTTCTGTGCTTGGAACCAAGAAAACTTCTGCTTTGAGGAATATACCATAAGGGATCCTGCTAAAGGCCCTGTGAGAAGGCATAGATGGCCTGCTGACAGTTGAGATTTGAATTTCAAATGCAGACTTCTGAAAGAAAAACTCACAGTGCAACATAAATTGCTTCCAAGCATTCACAGACACAGCAGAAAGGGCAACAGAAAACCACACGAGGCAAAACAATTTTGATAAACTGTTAGGAAATCTGCTCTTCCCCCCATCATTTTCTTCTCCTCCTACCTCGGGTATCCAAAAAGCAGCAGTAAAATTAATTGGAACTGCCCAGGACTTTGCAGGAAACTCTGAGGAGGGAAGCTCGTTTGAAAGCTGATGCACTACTGAGCCAACCTTCTCCTCATTGGGGGAAATGTTGCCTAGAGAGACAAAGAAATTTGTGGCTGAGTGTGAAGTCAGGCAGTCAATCGGTATATATTTGACTTGTAAAGGGAAGCTGTGTCCCACTAGCTGGCTCTAATTCTATTTTTAAAGGCGCAACAAGGTGCATGTGTGGCAATTAATCACCACAATTTTTTGTCATCAGGCAGTCTGCGACGGGTTTCGATCCCCCTCAAGTGAAAGAAACTTTATTTTGTGCCATTAGAGCATCCTCCACGGTGCAGCTAGAGTACAAGAAATGTCGTGTGTGTGTGTGTGTGTGTGTGTGTGTGTGTGTGTGTGTATGTGTGTGTGTGTATGTGTGTGATTCCCAGAATGACCAGAAGTCAAATTTTCTTCATAGAAAGGGAAGGGAGAGTACAATTTGTGAGCTAGATTTGAAGTGCCAGGTAAAATAAGTTGGGGGATAGCTTTTGGATAAATTAGAAACACAAAGGAAAAGAGCTAGTTGTTTTTGCACATCTGTTTTCTTTATGATCCATGTATTCCTACTGGTGACCCAGTCAAAGAGCAAATGCTGGATTTCTGCATTTCAGACTGCAGAAGTATTATTCTAGCAGCGGGAAATAAGGTTCCCACAGTCTTATTGTGGGAAGCCAAATTGCTTCATCCCCAGTAGCCAAAGGATTACACTAGCTAGCAGTGGGGTGCCCATACAGAGCTGTAATTTGCAATCTGAATCTAATTTCAAACCCCATCCAAGGGGGAAAAAAGAAGCAAATTAACATGTCGAAGGGACTCCCTGAACTATGAACAGGCTGCTTCTCAGATTCTTTAGAATTCATTGGTAATCATTTCTCAAAGAAAATTAGCCATAGTTTAATCATTTTTCTACATGTTCTTTTCTTTTGCATATCCTAATTATAGTAAATATAGGTGAAGACCCATTAGACCTAGCAAGGCACAATTCTTTAGGCTATGGGTAGCATTCAGGTATGACCAGCTTAAGAATACAATCTTGCCTTTTAATGAAAGTGAAAATTTTATGTGAATCCAGCCTTAAAATAGAGTTATAGGAAAGCACTCTACCAAAGGGAGATTGAATTTAGGGGCTGTCACTCCCATGTATGGAGAGAGTGACATACATGAGGAAAGTCATAAATTGCAGAGCTTTGGCTCTGCTCACCCACATCCACCCCTTCCTGAAGCTGAATTAATGAGCATTCTACCAGCTCCAGCTTTGTGAGCCTGGCAAGCTCACAGTGGAGTCAAAGAGAGGGAAGGGAATTCACAGCCCAGAGTTGTCTTAGCATCACTCGAAAGGTGAAAGGTGCTCAGTAGCCAAGACAAGGGTGTCAGGAGGCGGGTAAAAACACCATGGTGTGGGAATGGAGGTTGGAAATTAAGGGGTAGTCTCTCCTTAAACGGTGCCACCAGTACTCAAATCCCCTTCTCTTCAATGACTCCATGCCCTGTTTGATGTCTGGAACTCCTAGGGAATGATGGGAATGGATAAAGTCATATTTTTCCAACCTATTTCTTCCTTTTAGTCTCTTTGGACATAAAAAGCTGAGAAGCAGAGAGATGATTACAAGTGAGGCAGAGCAGAAGAAGGAAGTCTGGGTAGTGGCTCCCAGCTGTTTCTCCATTCAGGATGGCAGAAGCCTCAAGGACACGTTCCATAGTGGAGGGTTTTAAGAACTGGATGGTCACACAACTAAATGAGCTTTTGTTGTTAAACAAAGACCCACTTTTGAAGTGAGCATTACATATAAAAGTGTACTATTATCCAGAATAAGCAATCACGAATCATCGTAAATTTTAGAAAGCTGAGAAATAACTTCCACAGCCAAGGCTCACCTTATTCATGCGCTGACATTTTCCTGCTTCTCTTCCTCTCTCACCATCACTGGGGAGCTCTGTCAGGACCACAGACATCATATGAAGAACTTAGGGCAAAATAAAACTAGATCATCCCCTGTCCATTTAGGAGGCAGAGGCAGGTAGATCTCTGTGAGTTCAAGGTCAGCTGGGTCTACAGAGGGACAGAGAAAACCTGTCACGCAAACAAACAAATAGCACAAATATAATGTAGAAGTGCTTTCAACAGGGACATCTCTCCGGTGAGTCTCCAAGCTTAGGTTCTTGCGAACATGGTCTTTCCAATCGTATGTACTTCATGAAACCAGCTGTATCAGCATGACAAAAATACAGAAAATACAATCTTTTAATGAAGTGCTGAACTCAATTATTGTATAGTTTACATTCCTACTGTATATTTTCCCTGCAGTATTTGGAAGCATATATTTTGATTGGCACTTGATGTGATGAGTTCTTGTGGTGTCTTTTTCAAAAAGGAGACCAGAAAAGCATTCCAAATCTCTTCAGCATATTTGAAATTTATCTCTTTGAAACAATCATTGACTGCTTAGACAGACTTTCCTTTCTAGGCATCATAACTCACTGTTCTTGCTGTGTAAGCTTTAGGATTATTGTCAAATATGGAAGAATTGCTGTCAGTTATTTCTCTTAAGGTAGTTTTGTTACATTTATTGTATGTGTGTGGGTGCCTGAGTATGTGTGTGCCGAATCACATTTGGTCAGAGGTCAGAGGACAAGTTGTGAGAATCAGTTTTCTCCTTCCTTTATGTAGGTCCCAGGAATCGAACTCAGGTTGTTGGCCTTGGCAACAGGTCAATTGTGAGGTTTTTTTTTCTGCAGGCTTTGGGTTCATTCCTATTACACGATGGCCTTTATGTCTGTTTCCTGATGGGGCTTTGCTATGAAAGTGGTTGATAGAAGTATTCCTGGAAACTATTCCTTTGCAAGAGCAACTGGAAATGACACGGCAGTTATTTCTTAAATCCAAATGAGTCCATGACTTAACTTCTCAGCTATACTCAAAGATGCCCAAGGCCTCAGTACCAACAGTCAGGAAGAATAATGTGATTTTGGGCGAGGTGAGAGTTAGAAAGTCAAGTGGGAAAACTGATACCACTCAAGACATCATTCATCACTAAAATATTGTCTCTCTGAACATTTTGTAGCAACATGTAATGTGAAAAGAGTCAACATAAGCCTCACAGTAAACCTAGCTGTGAGCATAAAACACATCCCATGCATGGGTCTCTGGGGATCTGCCCACATTGGAGCCAAGTATCATGGCAAGCACAAACTAGAGGCACGGCACAGGATCAGCACCGAGCCAGGCAAAGGCTAGCCATTGCCTTTGGTAGAGACAGGTGGTTTGAAAACTCCACAGGGCAAGGGCTGCTGGCTTCCTTTCTGTGCTTTATGGCTTATATGTCCGGCAGGTAATAGAATAGACAGGAATGGCCTGATGAGTGATGGTATTTATTGGAGGCTA
Organism: Cricetiscus sungorus; assembly: GCA_030556225.1. NCBI lineage: Eukaryota > Metazoa > Chordata > Mammalia > Rodentia > Cricetidae > Cricetiscus > Cricetiscus sungorus. The sequence continues at coordinate 16,899,464 of JANBXA010000641.1, forward strand.
AGATAAATGAAAAGAGGCTTCTCAGTCATTTGAGGGCAATGGCCACTAGAACAGGTCACTTGGCATCGGAGCCTAGAAGAGTAATCACACATTTCTGATCAAGAACATTTTCCAGGAAGTCAAAGCTGTCCTCTGATAAGAAACGTTTTATACATTTCTTCACAGGACTCGGAACTTGGCTCCTTATGAGAAAACTTGGTGGCTTTTCTTTGTTCCCATCCTTCTAGGTCTCTACCTTTGAGAACACCAGCTCGCCTTCTTTCTTGACTCCTTCCTGTCTTGAGTCTGGCTTGTCCACCCTCCCCTCCTCTCACAGCAAACTTTTTCCATGCTTCCTCCCTGTTCACCTGGGCCATCTGTGGACTCTTACATTCCAGTCTTCTTTTCCTTCCCTCTTTGTCACCTGGATGGCTCCCCATCTTTAACATACCAGCATGCCATGGCCTTCCTCTTGGGGTTGCCACCCCAACCCCATTGGTCACTCATTTAAATGCTGGGGTTACCTCTGGCTCCCGGCCTCTGGGTCTGAAGTCTTTCTTCTGAATTCTCCTTCTAATTTGTCCTCTTCTCTCCATCTCCAACATTGTTATTTTAATTTGTGCTCTCCTCACTACTTCATGGACTAAAGCCATGTACTTTCTGTCTCATATCCACCCCTCATCTTCTTAATCTGTTCCAAGTATTTGCTTTAAGTAAACTTAAGTAATTTTACTTCAGTATTCAGGCACCTCTATGTTTCATAAGGTAAAATTTCCTCAGTCTAATGTCAGAGGCTTTTTATTATTATTATTCATTTTACACACTAACCACAGTTCCTTTCCTCCCCTCTTCCCACTTCCCTCCCCCTCCCCTCCTAACTCACCTACCCCCATCCAATCTGAAAGGGTAAGGCCTCCCATGGGAGTCAACAAAGCCTAGAACATTAAGTTGAGGTAGGAACAAGTCCCTCCCACTGATACAAAGATGAGCAAGGCATCCCACCATAGGGAATGGGTTCCAAAAAGCCAGGTATGGGTCCTAGTCCCACTGCCAGGAGCCCTCCAAGCAGACCAGGCTACACAACTGCTGCCCACATGCCAAGGGCCTAGTTCAGTCCCATACTGGATCCCCAGCTGTCAGTCTAAAGTCCATGCGCTCCCATAAGCTTGGGTCAACTGCCTCTGTGGGTTTCCCCATCGTGACCTTGATCCCCTTGCTCATATAATCTCTCCTCCCTCCCTTTGGACTCCTAGAGCTTAGTCTGGTGCTTGGTTATGGATCTCTGCATCATCTTCTATTAGTTACTGGATTAGTTACTGGTCATCAATCTGATTACAGGGGAAAGCCAGTTTAGACACCATCTCCACTATTACTCTGAGTCTTAGCTGGGGTCATCCTTGTGAATTCCTAGGAATTTCCCTAGCACCAGGTTTCTCCCTAGCTCAATTATGGCTCCCTCTATGAAGGTATCTCTTGGACTGTATCCCAGTCTCTCCCTCCCCCAATTCGATTATCCTATTCCCTCATGTTCTCATCCCTTCCCCTCTATCACCCCACCCCCGGTTTACTCAGGAGACCTTATCTATTTCCCCTTCCCAGGGCAATCCATGCAAGAGGAACACAGTATGTATTCGCTCATATTAGATACTAGATGTAAAGGATACTAGACCACAATTCACAGCTTCAGAGAAATTAGGTAGCAAGGAGGACCCTAAATGGATGCACGGATCATCTGAGGCTTTCAATGCACTGATTTGAACACATAGTTTCAGCACCATGCAACTCTTAGAGGAAAGAATGACAAAGGACAACAGTCTCCATGTGGACCATTGAGACCCAATTAAAAGTTTCATTCCCTTGAAAGCACCAGCAAACACTCAAATGAAGATTTAATTAGGAATGGCATGCAACTAGGTTACTGGCTAAGGAAATGCACAAAGAGACCAGGACTATAAGCGCACGCAGATGCTCTCATGTGGAGCTGGGTGTGGGCTGCCCTCACCTGTGTAACATGCAACCCTCTGGAAGAAACAATGCTTCTGTAAGTAAAGGCGGACCTTACAAATGTCCCACAGTCCCTTTCCCAGAATTCCAGGAAACACCACCATTAGTGGACTGACAATTTCTGACTCAATGAAGAGGCAAGAGAATGCTCGGTGGAAAATCCCTGACTTGCTGCTTTCCCCTATCTTGGATTATCTCATTCATTCATTCATTCTTTGTTTGTTTGTTTGTTTGTTGGGTTTTTTTTGTTTTGTTTTATTTTCTTTTGTTTTGAGACAGGGTTTCTCTGTGTAGCCATGGCTGTCCTGGAACTAGCTGTGTAGACCAGGCTGGCCTCAAGCTCACAGAGATCCGCCTGTCTCTGCCTCCTGAGTGCTGGGATTCAAGGCATGCCCCACCACTGACAGGCTGGATTATCTCTTTCTTTGAACCAATACTTTATGTCATCTCTTGTGGGGAGATAATTTTGAGGTCGTTTCCTACATATCACCTTGTCTCAGAAGGAAACCTGATCATTTGGGGACATAAAAGGAAGTGAGGAAAATATATTATGTAAAAAGAAGCCCAGCATATTAGCAAAATGTCTTCCTTTTTTGCAAACAATGACCGCTTTTCTTAAACCATTTTTAACTTCTTATATTAGTGAGAGAAAAGACACATGGCAGTTTGCACCCCTCTTTTTAAACACCTAACCACTGATCTGGCTTACTTTGATCTATTCTCATTGATTATACTTCTTTAATGAAGTTGACCTCCGTTGCACACATGTAAACACCCATGCTAAATCTGAAGGAACGAAAATTGATTAAGACCAGCATTAAAATATCATTTAAGTATACTGATACAAGTTTTAGAAAAATTAGAAGCAGAAATAATGGACACATGTAAGAAATGAGAAAGAAATAGTTTTACACTTAGGAAAGGCTGCTTACTGTAATTTGACTAATCGAATGTGGGTTTATTTATGGCTTTGAAAAGCCAAATATATGCTTTAAAAAATAAAATGTCTTGAGATCAATTAAATTAAAATAAAGGCCATTTTAAAGTTTGTAGATTTAATCATTTAAACATCTTAAACTACTTTGGAAATTAGGAAGATTATAGTAATTCATAATTATCTAATCTCTAACCAAAGAAAATTAGTTTACTGACATTAATTAAGTTTCCCACTGACATTAGCAGTAAATTAAGAATATTACTAAATCAGTTTTATAAATGTCTAAATTGAGACAGAACTATGAAGTGATTTTCCCAGGGTTGTAGTCAAGTTGGTAGAAATTGGAAGTTGTGGATTTTAATTTATTTTTGTAAGGCTCTAATGATTATTAAAGTGTGTGTTCGCCTAAGCATTCAAGCTAATGACACTAGCTGCATATAAAGAACTTTAAAAAAAGAACAAATTTCTTTTGAGAACCGTGTTTCTTACAAAATATTAAGAGGAGCACAAATTAAAATGTTCCTTATGCAAAGTGACAAAACAAGTTCCTAAAATTATTTGGGGCTATAAAAATTTAAAGATGATTTCTGTGGTAAGAATAGAAGATATTAATTGGCATGAGGAGAGTTCAAACACCAGAGAAAAACCCAACTAAGTCTCCTTTGATCTTGAGTTCCTAATGTCATCTGCTCATGTTTTCCTTCCCCTGTTTGATGGATTTTTTTCCCTTTGATTTTGATCACCTAAGCTGTGTGATAATAACTATGATACAGTTTCCTTTAATATTGTAATCCTTAATGTATATGATAACTACTAACGTGTATACTGTACATAGATATGAATGATTTCACTGTGGCACTTTTGCATGCTTTGCTCTATCCATCTTCCCTAAAGACTCATACCTTATTATCTCTTTCCTCCCCTCTTCCCTGGGCCCCTCACCCTCCCCTGGAAACTTTTACTGTTTCCAGGTTGCCTCTATTTTCATAGCTTCACATAAGAGGGGAAACATGGGATCTGTCTTTTTGTGCCTTTCACTTGTTTTGTTTAACACGGTGACCTCTTGTTATACATTTTCATACAAACAACAGGATTCTGCCTTTCCTCACGGTAGGGTGAAATTCCATTGTCTTTAATCACACTTGTTTTCTTTAGGCACTCATTTGCCAGTGGGTGAGTAGGATGACCCCACAGCTTGACTACTGTGAATAATGACATGATAAACATGGATGTACAGTTTTCTCTGGTATGATGATTTTGTCTCTTTCAGGTGCAAACTCAGGAGTAAAATAGCTGGATAACATAGCAGTACTACTTTTGGCTTTTGAAGTCACTGCCATCTTGTTTTCCATAATGGTTGTTTCCCGTTCCCACCAACAATGTATCCTATCCACCAGTAATATCTTATATTTTTCTCTATACCCTCTCCAGCATTTGCTGAAGTTGAATGTGATAAGATGAAATCTCAGCGATTGTTTGCGTTTCCTGATGGCTAAAAGATATTGAATAGTGTCCACATATTTATTTGGCATATTTATTTCTTTTGAGAAATGTCTGTTTAGATCATTTGCTGACTGAATCACTTATTCTTTTGTTGTTAACTCTTTGGGGGTTCTGTGTAGACTCTGGATATTAGTCCTCTGTCAGATGCACGATGAGTAAATCTTTTTCCGCATTCTGTAGGTTGTCTCTTCATGCCCTTGGCTATTTCCTTTGCATCTAGTAGCTTTACATTCTGATGTCAGTTATTGGTTTTATTTCTAGAGCCATTTGGAGTCCTATTCTAGGAAACCATTGCCTGTTCCAATATGTTGACATTGCTTATTTTCAGGTCTAACATTTACATTAAGGTCTTTGAGAGTCCTTTAAAAAAAAAAAAAAGTTGAGAAACAAGGATATAGCTTCAGCATTTTGCAAGCAGATGTCCAGTTTGCTCATCACCACTTGTCAAAGAAGTTGTCTTTTCTCCAAAGTTGCCACCTGTTTTGTGACTCAGTTTGCTATATTTACTACCATTTAATGCCTTTGGTCTATGTATCTGTTTTCCCTGTAATATCATGCTATTTTTCCTTAGTATGCCCGGGTAGTATAACTCAAAACAAATAGTGTGAAACATCCAATACTGCCTTTTCTGCTCAGAATTGCTTTGGCTATTGACCTCTATTTGTGCTTCCAAAAGAATTCATTTTAAATTTTTAAACAACTTCTTATGATGTAGCCTAGATTAACCCTGAATTCACCATCTTCCTGCTTCAGTCTTATGAATACTGAGATTGCAGATGTATACAAACAAGCAATATGTATGCATGGGTTTTAGGGTTGTTTCCCCCCCTAGTTTTATAAAGAGTTTCACTGGCATTTTGATAGGAAGTGCATTAAATCTAACAGTCACTTTTGGTAACATGGTCATTTTAGCAAAATTAATTCACCTTATCCATGAACTTGCTAGGTCTTTCCATCTCTGTGTCTTATTTCACAGCACCCTTTGGTGCTTTAGAATGATGATTGTTGAGGTATTTCATTTAGTATATTTTTAAGTATTTATTTATTTATTTTTTAATCTCCTACGAGTGAGATTGATTCCATGAATTCTTAGTATGTTTGATACTGGAAACAAGAAAAGCTGCTGTTGGTTTTTATGTTGGATTTAGATACTGCTACTCACTACATATCAGATCTAAGCATTATCTTGTGGAGTCTTTGTGACATTTAAAATGAAGCCATCTGTACTCAGGGATAACTTGCCCACCTCATCCTTGCTTGTATGCCTTTCTTTCTTTCTCTTGCCTGGTTTCTCCAGCTAAATTAAAATAGTATATTCAGTAAGAGTGGTGGGAGTGCACACCTTTGTCTCATTTCTTTATTTCAGGCATATACACATTTGAGATATAAAGAGTGCTTATATCTTTTCCTCATTTGGTATAATAAATGGCTATGGAGTTGTCATAAAAAAATCTTTGTTTATTGAATGAAATCCTTCCATACAAAATTGATAGTTTCTTTTTTAATTTATGTGAATGTGTGTCTGTGTTGAGTGTTTGTCATGTATATGTGAGTGCCTGAAGAAGCCAAAGAGGATGTTATATCCTGTGGAGCTGGAGTTAAAGACAGTTGTGAAACCAGATATTACAAAATTCCCAAAATAGGTTCTAGGAAGTGAACTTGGATGCTCTGCGAGAGTCACAGCACTTTTAAGCTCAAGGCCCTGTGCAGAGTTCCTAGCTTGAGAGAATATTCAATGGCTAATGATTTTTCTGTACCAATTGAGTTGACCATGTAACATTTATCCTTGATTCAATGAATGTGCTATATTACACTTATTGATTTTCAGTTATTGAACTATCCTTGGATCAAAGCACATTTGACCATAATGTCAACAGTTGTTATTGTATTGTTGAATTTGATTTGTAATTATATTATTGGCTCTTGTTGTCTAAGTTCATCAAGGAAATTTTGGCCAAGAGTTTTCTGTTGTGTCCTTATCAGGTTTTAGTATCAAGGTAATTAATACTGGTTTATCATATGAACATGGAAGTGCTTTTTTCTACTCGTATTTTATGCAATACTTTGAGATGCATTAATTTTCTTCTTCAAATGTCTGATAGAATACAGGTGCCAGCAATCTAGTCCTGAGGTTTCCTTTGCTGGGAGAATTTTTATCTTTAGTTTAGTTGACTTCTATGGAATTATTTTGATTTTCAAATAGTATCTTGGCAAATTTTATTGTTCTAGATTTTAAAAATTATTGGCATACAAAATTTCAAAATATTATTAACATTTATAGGGTTGTATAGGTATTTATAACAATAGGTCCCCTATAATTTCTAATCTTATCTGGGTCATCTCTTTCTTTTCATTAGTTAAGTATTTACCAATTTTGTTTATCCCTTCAAAGAATAAACTCTATCAGCAATGTTTCCCTTGAGAATTTTCTGGTTTTTTTCTGGCTTAGTGGATCGTGCTTATCTTAGAAACTCTTTATTTCACCAAAGGATACCTATATCAGATTTAGTAATCTTGGTAGTTATTACATATTTTTTTCAGTATGATTCTCGTTGGCCATGGAGTTCCTGTTGAGACATCTGCAGCTGGGTTGATGGGTTTGCTTTATAAATGGCTTGGCATTTGACTTTTATAGCTTTCATTATTATTACTATTATTATGTGCTTGTCAATTTAAGTATGGTAATGGAAAATTTCTTTTCTAAATTCCTTCTGCATCTGAATTTCCATATATTTCCTGAGAGTTAAGACACTTTCTGATATTATTTTATGGGATGGGTTTCCCTATGCCTTTGTCCTATATCCTGATTTTTCCATCTGATTCAATTATATTATTTATAGTTTTCATTTCTTAGTCATGCCATATAGTTCTTCTAGTGTTCTGGTCATAAGTTAGTTTTGTCTTTTATTATTGTCAAGCACTGATATTCTTCATTCCACTTGGTCTAGTTTATTGATGAGGTTTTCAAATGCATTTTAAAATTTGATTAATTGAGCTGTACATTGCCAATGTTTTTGTTTAGTAATAGAACAACTCTATTATTTATTTTTTTGTATTTTGTACTGTCATCTTCAACCCATTCAGCTAATATTTGTATTCTTTAAAGTCATTGTCAACTTTAAAAGTAAGTCCTTTGAATTCCTTGTCCAACATCTTATCCAGTATATGATGTTTAGATTCAGTTGCTAAAAAGCTCTGAACATGCAGAGAAGTAATGTCACCTTGTTTGCCCCTTATTTCTTGCATCCTAATGTAGAGATGCACACATCTGTTAGGATCGATGACATTAGCCATGCTATGTGCACATTAACGTCGAGATTCATGCATCTGTTAGGATGGATACACCTAGAATGCTATCTGAAGGTCTGCTTAGTGGTTGGCCTTCTCTGAAGGGCTCAACTCCCAGTGCTGTTCAGAAGAAGGAAAACAAATGGCAGGAAGATCCTTCCTTATGTTAATGTCCCATCACTGTGGCAAAGTACCAGACAGAACAACTTAGGGAGGAAGTGCTTATTAACTCACAGATCATGGCTTCTAAGTTCCTGGGGAACAGATGACATAGCTGTGGAAGCATGTGTCATGGCTTAAGGCAGGTAAGAAGCAGAGCAACTAGATGAGGGGCTTAGAACAAGATACAAGCCACCAAAACATGCCTTCAGGAGTGACCTGTTGTCTTTATCTCAAGTTTCCAGAATATCCCCAAATAGTACCATCAGCTGGGCGGTACTCAATACTTGAGCCTATGGGAAATATTCTATATTAAATGAAATACCATTCAAAAATGATATTAACTGTTGCAGGTTACCCTGCTTGGACACCCCATGGGGGAGGGGGTGAAAATACATAGCACCAATGACTCAGGCATTGGGAGTCAGTGAGTAGCAGAGTGTGCTGCAGACTTGTTTATTAAGGAAGTTAGTCCTGCCTTTATCCCCCCGCCCCCAAGGTCCTATTGGCCCAGGCTGCTAACTCTGCTGTGTTGTCCTTTCCTCGTTGTTGTATCTAGGTCAGGTGTCTCTCTGTCAGCGCCTCTGAGCATTGAGGCAGGCTTGGTGGCTTGACTCAGGGAGGAAGTGCCTGGTGCGAGCTGGCCTGGGCAAGAGCTATCTAGGCTGGCCACAGTTTCTCCTGTAGCTATCAAAGGGCTGAATAACAAGAAGTAAACTAAAAAGTTAAAAAGTTAAAAGTCAATACAGGTGAGAGTCATATTAGAAAATAAAAACGGGAGCTGGGAAGGGGAAGTGGAAGAAGTAAGATTAAGGGCAAAGATGAGAACAAGGAAAAGGGGGGAGAAGAATCAAATGGAGAGTAAAAGAGTAAATATATGAAAGTAAGATATGATGGAAGAAAGGAGAAACATGTTGATGCTTACTCTCCAGAGTTCTCTACTCTGCACCTGGGGGTATGGCAAATGTCGGCACTGTAGCATTTCTCTGAATGCCTCAGGGTGGAGTGGGCAAATACACCACTGAGATTGCACAGGAGGTGGTCAGCTATGGAAACTAAGCCATCTGCTAGCCTGTATCTCAGTGCTCTCAGACTTGGCCTCCACAGTAAGCCACTAATAAGAGGTCTTGTTTCTTCTGGCTCAAGGTAGCTCCTTGTAGTGGGATATTCATTTTGTCTGCTTCTGTGGCACTGACCACACCCATTGAGGGGTGGAGCCAGGGGCAGAAGTGACCTGTGGAACTAGGTCTGAATGGAGGCGGGGAACGCTCTCTTTCTAGCGGTATGCCGAGAGAGGAGCATCTGGATCCAACTGCTGTGTTCATCTGTCTGTGTTGTGAGTTGTTTCTCCCTGAATAAACATCTTTCAGCCTATTTGTTTATCCTGACACTTATTAAACCGCAATATCTGGTGTCAGAAGCGGAATCAGGATTTTCACGGCACCTGGGTTTCACCCAGGTGGTGGAAGCCACAACCCTTCCCCCACCTTCCCCAAATGGGCAGGGTCCTTTGCCTAACCAGGCGGACACACCCTGCCCTAGAACTCCTTTTATCTCCATCGTGGCCCTGAGACCACTGCTCATCTTCTGCCCATTCCCTCGGATTGCATTTGCACAGAGCCCTGAGGCACCAGCCCTGCTTTTGTGTTGCCTCGGCCTGCCCTGTTTGTGTGCTTGCAGGCTCCAGCTGCGTCAGGCGGGCTGGTGGAAAACATATACACTACAGTTGCAGGCAGCTCCTGTTATCCCTCTGGTCTCAACAATTTGTACAAGGCTCGTTTCACTCCTTCTTTTAACAAAAGTTTGCTTGACTTAGTTTTAGCTTTGTTAAAAGCTATTCTACAGGGACCGGGATCAGAAGGATCTTCTGCTGCCGGAAGCTATTTGGTGATACACTTCTGGACTCTATTTGGTGGTGCATTTCTGGGTAGAACCAGAATCGGAAGGACCTCTGCTGCCGGACGTTATTTACTGGTACACCTCCAAGTGTAACTACAACAAGTTGAGATCTACAACTAAAAGCATCAAAGTTCCAGGACAGCGGAATTACACCTAAGGTAATTGTAACATCTTTTGCAATTTAAGCTGATATAATATCTGAGATCAATTGTTCCATACCTATGGCAGATAATTTTACAATGCAGGACTTTAGGAATTTTTTTACTTCATATATAGAAGGAATCTTAGCAGAAGAAAATTATGACTGGATTAATATATACACTTTTTTCATAATAGTAATGGGTTTTATCATTAATATATTCTTAAAGAAATGGTTTGAGATTAGCGCAAGCAATAAGGAACTTGTACAAACCACAGGAGACTTAGTAACAAGGATTCAAAACATTGAAAATGACAGAACACAAAACATGCTTAGGAATAAAGGTTCAGAATATTGAAGATGGCAACAGAGAGCTGGCAGGTAGAATACAAAACATGGAACATAAAAATGACCAAATAGAAAACAGAATTTGTTCCATGTCTGATGTTGCCTCAACACCAAAACAGAAACAATGCAATGCATTAACACGCTAGCAGAAACAGCTCGTTCTTGGTTGGATGAAACTACCAATAAGGTTAAAAAACTGGAACATCAGATGGAAAGAGTAGTAGATAGAATCTCTTCCATGTCTGAGGATAATGGCAAGCTAGCGGATAGAACATTGTTTCTGGAAGGCAGTTTATATGCCATTCAGATAATATCTAAGGATGAGAATATTAAAAACATGGAATCATTTGTAGATGGAGAAAGTAAGAAACTGACAAATGCAATGAAGGCTCTAGAAAGGAATATGCTTCAAGAAGTTCAGACACTCAAAGAAGCAATGGTTAATAGACTTCAGGCCTTAGAAGACCTTAAATCTGATACATCAGAAGAGCTCCAGGTAACAGGGCATGAAAAAAACTTAAAACTTTCTACACCATTTTGGGTCAGGGGAGCTTTCCCTGTATCTATTAATGAAAAAACAGCAATGAAAAAAACACCCAAAAGGTGGTGTTGCTTATCAGTGGGAACCAATATGTATGAAAGATTTAAAAAGAATAAAGGAAGCAGTAATCTCTTATGGCATGCACTCACCATATGTGAAGCAATTAATAGAATCATGGGCAAGGAATAACAAGGTAACCCCTAAGGATTGGGATCAATTAATATCAGCTGTCCTTGAAAACTCCTCTCAGTTAGAATGGAAAGCTTTATGGAGAGAGGAAGCAAAGGCTCTTGATCTTCAGGGCTTAAAGAAAGGTTATGAAGCTCCCCAAGATAAAATTCTTGGGGAGGGTATTTATGCTGACCCAGAAACCCAAGCTGCCTATGATGAACATGTCTTGTCTCTATGCAGTACAGCAGCTCTGAATGCTTGGGACAAGGTTCATGAACTAGGGGAGAGGATAGATTCTTATACCAAAATAAGACAAGGACCAAGAGAATGCTACAGTGTGTTTCTAGAAAGGTTGTCTAGAGCAGTAAAATTAGAGGTAGCTGACATAGATTCTACGCGAATACTCATAGAATTGTTAGCTTATGAGAATGCAAATCCTCATTGCAAACAAGTGCTTTGGCCTTTAAAAATTTGATCAGCACCTTTGGATGAATGGGTCCTATATACAGCCAACATTGAGTATAATGGCAATAACACTGAAGCCTGGGTAGAAGAAGCCATATCTAAAGGTTTGAGAAGACATCAAGATAACAGAAGTCTTAACTATGTTGACATAGAAACTTGGATAGGAAAAGCCATCTCCAAAGGTTTGAAGAGATATCAACATGTCAGATGTTATAACTGTGGTAAAATAGGACATCTAAAAAGAAATTGTAGGCAAAGCATCTCTAGAAATAATACTCCCAGGAATGAATCAAACAGAAGGCCTCAGCCTTCTGGGTTATATAGAAGGTATGGCAAAGGCAGACACTGGAAAATGAGTGTAGATTTACTAGAGACAAACAAGGAAACTCTTTACCACTGGGAAACTCCTTGGGGGGCCTCTCGAAGGCCCCCATGTCAAAGGTGGTCCGAACATTCCCAGTCACAGTGGAGGACAATCTCCCACAGGACAATTAGAAAATCCTTTGCCTATTGTAAAAACTCTTACCACTCTGAATGACAAACTAGTGACAGAAATTCAATCAGACATGACAGAAGGAAACAAAAAACGTATATTTTGGCAAACCTCTACAAACAGTCAAAGGCCTAGATAGTTAAAATGAATAACAGACTGTTTGAAGGTTTACTGGACACAGGGGCGGATGTAACTATCATAACTAATAAATGCTGGCCTCGAAAATGGCCCCTGCGAGAGGTTAATGTTCAATTCTTAGGGATTGGAATCCTATCTCAGGTAAAACAAAGCCTGAGATGGATTAAATGTGTAGGACCAGAAGGACAGCGAGAAAGGTTGAGACCATATGTGGCTGATGTAGTGATAAATTTATGGGGACATGATCTATAACAGCAACAGAATACACAGATTAACATTCCTCCAGTATTAGATAGGAATCATAAACAACCTCATGATTATGGAAAAAATGCTATAAAGTACTATACAAGACAGACACCAAATATCCAGGCTGTACAAAGATAGAATGCAAGGGCTGAACAAACAAAGGAACCAAAAGCCCTACCCTTAAATGGTTAACAGAGGAACCTGTCTGGGTAGGGCAATGACCTATGACCTCTGAGAAGTTAGAAGCTTTAGAAAACCTGGTTCAGGAACAGCTAAATGCTGGGAATATCGAGGAATCAACCAGCCCTTGGAATTCTCCTGTATTTGTTATCAAAAAGAAATCTGGTAAATGGAGAATGCTTACAGACCTGAGAGCCATTAATAAAGTTATCCAGCCAATGGGCTCTTTACAGCCTGGAATGTCCTTGCCTTCTTTGATACCTAAAAAATGGTCTATTGTAGTTATTGATTTAAAGGATTGCTTCTTCACTATACCTTTACAAGAACAAGATAAAGAGAAATTTGCCTTCACGGTACCTAATTACAATAATTCTCAACCAGTGAAGAGATATCAATGGAAGGTTTTGCCACAGGGAATGTTAAATAGCCTCACTCTGTGCCAATATTTTGTACAAAAACCACTGGAAATAATTCGTAAACAGTTTCCACAATCCATAATCTATCATTACATGGATGATATATTGTTAGCTGACTCTAAAGCAGAAATATTAGAAAAAATGTTTGAGAAAGTAAAGGAAGTTTTACCTCACTGGGGATTACAAATTGCACCTGAAAAAACACAAAAAGGAGAGTCTATCAACTACTTAGGATATAAAATAGGTCTATAGAAAATTAGACCACAAAAAGTACAGATCAGGAGAGATCACTACCAGACTCTTAATGATTTTCAAAAATTACTAGGAGAGATTTCTCAACTGCAAACCATTATTGGAATAGAAGGGCATGATTTGAAAAACTTGAAAATGGCCCTAAAAGGGGACAAGGATTTGAAGTCCATGAATACTATCAGCTGAAGAGGAAAAGGAATTAAAATGGGTAGAAAAGAGGATATTAGAAGCACATGTGGACCATGTGGATCTAAATCTAGACTGTGTTCTGGTTATATTACCATCTAGAGAATATCCTTCAGGGATTTTGATGCAGAGAGAAGACATCATATTAGAATGGATATTCTTACCACATAAACAGAATAAAAAACTAAAAACATATATAGAAAAGATCTCTGACTTGATTATAAAAGGTAAATTAAGACTTTGTCAACTAACAGGAAGGGATCCAGCAGAAATTATAGTACCTTTAAAGAGGAAATTTCCTCCTTATGGAAAGATAATGAATATTGGCAGAGAGCATGCAGTAAGTTTTTGGGAATAATTAGCAACAATTATCTCAAAAATGAAAGAATCAAATTCATAAAGAAAATGATTTGGATCCTTCCACACATTGTAAGACAAAAACCCATCTCTGGATTACCTACATTCTAAAATGATGCAAACAAATCTGGTAAGACAGGATATAAATCAGGAGAAATAAGCAAAGTAGTTCAAAGCCCTTACAATTCTGTACAAAAGGCAGAATTATATGCCATTCTCATGGTACTTATGGATTTTACAGAACCCCTCAATATAGCTACTGACTCTCAATATGCAGAGAGAGTAGTCTTACACATCGAAACTGCAGAATTTATTCCTGACAATACAAAATTATCTTCATTGTTTATACAGTTACAAAATACTATCAGAAAGAAGATTCATCATAATATATATATATTCATCATATATATATATCATATCACACCAGATCCCATACGGGTTTGCCAGGTCCAAGGCAATGATGAAATTGATCGGTTATTGATAGGAAATGTGGTAGAAGCCTCAGAGTTTCATAAGAAACACTATGTGAACAGCAAAGGTTTGAAAAAGGATTTTTCTATCACTTGGCAACAAGCCAAGGAAATAGTAAGGAAATGTCCTACTTGCTCATTCTATAACCAAACTCCTTTACCACGAGGTAGTAACCCTAAAGGTATAAATAGAAATGAAATATGGCAAATAGATGTGTTTCATTTTGCAGAATTTGAAAAATTAAAATATGTACATCACACTATAGATACATTTTCAGGGTTTCAATGGGCTACCGCTCTGAGCTCTGAAAAGGCTGATTCTGTTATCACATACCTTTTAGAGGTAATGGCCATTATGGGCATACCTGCACAAATAAAAACTGACATTGCTCCGGCATATATTTCCAGCAAATTGAAACAGTTTTTTTGAGTATTATAACATAAAACACATAACTGGTATACCACACAATCCTACAGGACAAGCAGTAGTTGAGAGATCCAATCGTACTTTAAACGAAATGCTCCATAAACAGGCAGGAGGAACCAAGACACCCAAATACAGATTACATAATGCTTTATTAACATTAAACTTTCTTAATGCTGATGAAAAAGGAAAAACAGCTGCAGAAAGACACTGGACAATAGAAAATACTTCTGAACTAAATCAGCCGGTGTACTTCAAGGATGTATTGACCTCAGAATGGAAACCAGGATATGTATTACGTTGGGGTACGGGTTTTGCATTTGTATCTACAGGAGAAGAAAAGCTATGGATACCATCTAAGCTAATCAAGATCCGAGTTGAACAAGAGAAACATCTTAATGAAGAGAAATGACAAGTCATCCAATAAATTAGGTCCCATGAGATGTGCAGAGACTTCTCAAAGGTAGGGGAAGTATTCTGTTCTTGTCCTTACAGGAAAACAGAGAACACCTATCTTCAAACAGCCAAGAGACAACGAACATGTAGGTACCTACAGAAGAGAAGACAGCTTTCCAGAAAGAATCACTTAATGAGGAGGAATCTGATTTATGGTAAAAAATATTTAAGTCTAGTAAACTATTTCTATACTGAAATCTATTTCTCTTTATTATCTAGTATATCTAGGAAACTGATTCATGTAAACCAATGCTGGCTTTGGAGTTGGATTTGGCTTTCCTTCTCTAAATTCAAGCATGTGGTTAAGATTAAATTCACAGTTTCTGCCTTATATCAAGAAGCCAATTGGTGTAAGGCAGAAGAAAACAAAATCTAAGGACTCAAGGACTCATTCACTTATTCGCAATTTTCTCTCTGAAATCCTAATTTTCTCATATACATTTTAATGCTTAGTGTTGCCTTTCCCTAATGCATACCGTAAAAATTAAAACTTTTACTTTGATATTGATATTTAAGTTTTCTACTAGGAATAATAACAGTTCCCAACAGCAATCTTTGAACACTCTGGAAAGAAGATGGGGCCCCAATTGGACATTTCAACTTGACTCAACCTGATGCATCTGGACTACAACTTCACACTAAAACCAGTTTGAGACTTCTTTGCTTGAGACAACTCATGACTAGCTAGCTGTAATGGTGTACCTTCTAATTACAACCTGGCCAGAGTTTCAAATAGAACTCCAGTCAAGCATTTTCTGCCACCCAATGACTACCTACATATGTTACAGCCAGTTCTATTGAGAAATTTGATTGCTTAAAATTTTCTTCCTACAGGATCCCATGGAGAAATCATCATCCCATTTCAGCAGGAAGTAATCTTAAGATAAAGACGCCCTCTTTCTCCACTCTTGGAATCTAGGGATGATATTCATCTTCATAGGGTTGGTCTTAATTACTTGGGGTTGGGTATGGAAGGTGATACTTAGAGTCGGTTATCTCTTTTAGACAGGAATATGGTATGGTTGGGAAAGGTATGGTTCAGGATAGATATAGGTAGATTCTTGTGAATTATTTAGTAAGAGTGAGACGCTAGTATTACAGCTTATATTGTTATATATTCTTATCTGTGGTAACATATGTAAAATTATGTTTATTCCCTTCCTGGAAGAATTGTATATTATATTTTGTTATATTGTGTGAAATCTTTCCATTTATGATGTTTTATGCACATTATTCTTGCCATATTCTATGTATGTATACTTTTGCTTGTGTTCAAGACATTTTGTATATTGATACAATTTGGGATATTTGTCTTGCTGCCCTTTAGAGCTCTACCTCTTGTCTAGACATTTCTACTCTACCTCTACTTTAGGAATTTACATGTGTAGATATATATATGTGTACATAGTTATATTGTTTTACTCAAGGAAGTTTTATTCAGGTTTTTTAGCTAAGTTCCTGAGTATTACAGATTATCCTCACCCATGTTTCCTTTGCCTATGAGATTAGTCAGACATAGATTCTTAATCTTCAATCACTTCATAGACCTGCAGAACATGGCATTTAAATGTTTTTATATTAGTACTCTGTTGACATGAGACACTGTTGCTCCTGACAGCACCATGCACTTCCCCGAAAATATGTTGGACACTGTTGTTGCTCCTTCTGGAGTTCATCCTCGCTTCGGCTAATGGCCTCTTGGGCAAGACTGCCTCAACCTTGACCACTGATTTGGACATGTGGTCCTATGTGCTTGCAGGAGACAAACAGAAGACTGCTGAACCTTGCCAAGTCAGGGTAAGATAGCCTTTCTACGTCCCTGCTTTTGTTGTGGTCTGTCAAATACTCCTGGCCTTAGCCAAAACTGGTTGTACCAATGTTGCTGTGAGACCTTGGGTAACTGTCCAGGTAGCTTACTATTTCTGTCCTCACTGCACCTTTTGGTTGCCCATCCACACTTCCTGTCTACCCTAGTATCGTTATTTTCCTTCTCAGGTCTTGATGAGGTTGTAGATTAAGCTATCACAACTATTATTCTCTCTTCCTAGTTAGATATATTAGGTACTAGACTTAAGCTTTCCAGCTTAGGACAAATCTATTGTAAACTCCCTTATGCCTTCACCATAGGACTAGGTATGTTTGTGGTTTTGTTCTCGATTTTCCTCTTCTTAGAACACATTTGTTATTCACTGTTTTGTATATAGTTTTGTATCAATCTTAAATCTTTTCTTTAGAATAAAAGGGGAATTGTAGTGGGATATTCACTTTGTCTGCTTCTGTGGCACTGACCATGCCCATTGAGGGGTGGAGTCAGGGGCAGAAGTGACCTGTGGAACTTGGTCTGAGTGGAGGCAGGGAACGCTCTCTTTCTGGTGGTACGCAGAGAGAGGAACATCCAGTTCCAACTGCTGTGTTCATCTGTCTGTGTTGTGAGTTGTTTCTCCCTGAATAAACATCTTTCAGCCTATTTGTTTATCCTGACCCTTATTAAACTGCATAGCTCCCCACTGCTTAAAGTTCTCAGTGGATCCATTAAAGACTTGCCCTGCTCCATGACAGTCTCCTGTGGCCTCTTCAGCTAAGACCCTGCAGCACACATCCCCAGAGACCCTCACCTGTAATTTCCCCATATTTTCTGATGTAACACCTGGGTTAAGCACATCTAGATTGGGTGACTGTTCTCATGGGTTTCTTCAAAGCTAGCCTACCATGTAGAAGTCACTTTCATATGAAGTTCTTGTGCTATATTTAAAGTCTGCAGAAACCTTGTTTTTTCCCCAGAAGCTGCTAGTCTGCTGTCATTGCTGGGGCTGTCTGAGTCTCCATGCTTATCTCATATTGCTGTGTTAGGTCCTCTCCCCCAGCCCCAACTAAGATCGGAGTTGGGGATGATTTTAATTTTTTCCAGAGTACCTGTTTCTCTGTTCTTTTTAGTTTTCAGAGTTTCTGATCACTTCTTTCTAGACTCCTGCAGTTCTTTCCATGTTGGGAATACAGTTTATCCTTTTCTGTCTGACTCTTCTCATTCAGGTAGTCCTGCTGAGGATACTACTACCCACCATCTTGCCACAAGAGCATGGCCCATGCCTCTTACACAATCTCTAATCTCAAATGAGCCAAGAATCCCCACGTAGGTCTGTTCTGTTGTGTTGCTGCAAGTTCCCTAATTTTTTGATCTCTTGCCTTGTGACACTGGCAAGAAGAATGAGCTAACCTCCTTCCTGGTTACTCAGGAAGGGAGAATGTCAGTATTTATCTTAACCGGATGTAAGACCATACTCAGCAGTTCCTTAGTAGGAACGTGGAAAGGTACAAGAGTTGATGAGGAATCTGAAGCCACAAAGGGAAGAGGAATTGGGCTAGAGGAGGAATGGAACAAGGAAGACGTTTACTCCACACTAAGCAAACCTGACCACCAGGAAAAAGCACTCTGTGCAATGCACACATAGCTAAATCAAACCAATGACCTGTTGTGCATGACTGCCAAAGCATGGTGTATGACTGCAGGAGTGGAACACTCTGCAACCAGCCTGGACTCCTGATACATCTGAACTTCTAACTGTATATGGTTTGGGTCACAAATACAGAAAATACATGGGTGAAGTCATGTTTTTTTAAAAAAGTTAGTTTTCTCTTATAAGTTATAGAGTTTGGCTGCAAACTTTTAAATTGTGTTAGGCAGAATATGGATGCTTTTCAATATTTAAACACTTCAGGGTATATATCTGTGACCTAAAGAATACCATCTTTTTGATGGCTGGTATTAATAACAGTGTTTCTGCCACATGTAAATCTATGCCATCTCAAAATGATGTATACCTTTTATGCACTTTTTCAAAGTAAGATATTTTTCATAGTAAATATTTTGTTACACAAAAGAAGAGGTGATTTCACAATATGCACCCTCCTCAGTCTGTTTTTCCCTGACATGGAATGTGGTGAAAATGGGAACTTTTGAGGAGGAATCTGGAGGGAGAGATCTTGTTAACCATGACCATTTGATTAGAGATCACATTTTGAAAGGTTGAGAAAGCACTTGGATTAAAATGGGGAGGGCCTGAGCCCTGCTCCAAATGATATGACAGACTGTGAAGATACCCCAAGGAAGGCCTCATCCTCCCTGGGCAGCAGAAAATGGAAAGGGATAGTGGGTTGGGAGAGGACAGGGGAGGAGGGGAGGGAGAGGGAACTGGGATTGACATGTAAAACAAGCTTTAATTTTCAAATTTAAATTTAAAAAAGTTTCCTCCAGAGGAAGCTTCCTATAACTATATATATATATATATATATATATATATATATATATATATACATACATATATATATATATATATACACACACACACACACACACACACACTCACATATATATATATATTATAATATACACATATGTATAAAACAAAGCACTAAGCTTTTACACAGTTTCTTTCTCTTGATCTTCCTGAAAGCCCAGGAGACAACCAGCCTATATTCACTCAGATCAGACAGAATCTACTTGAACACACAGACACATACCTCCAGAACATCCTGGGTCTCATCTTTTGTCAATAAGGCAGTCACAATTATAATCTAAACTAGAGGCCTAGGCTATGCCCTATATAATGTATGTATGTATGTATGCATGCATGTATGTATTTATAATCTGCGTATGCAGTTAGGTTTCTTTTTGAGACTGGAGCTCATGTAGCCAGACTGGCCTAGAACTTGCTGTGTAGCCAAGGATGCCCTTGAACTGCCTGTCTTCTTACTGGGATTAGAAACATGCACCAGCATACCTGACCAAAGTCCATTGTTGCCTGAAACACGACTACTCATCACATGATTATAGTGCAATGGTTCTCAACCCCATTGGGGGCCGACAGTTGTTTTACAGGAGTCACCCAAGACCATTGGAAGACATAGATATTTACATTGTGACTCATAACAGTAGCAAAATTACAGTTCTGCAGTAGCAACAAAAATTATTTTATGGCTGGGGATCACCACAGCATGAGGAACTGTATTAAAGGGTGACAACATTAGGAAGCTTGAGAATCACTGGTGTTGTAAGGATTCAGGCATTACTCTGGCCTGCCCCTATCACCTGTCAGAAAGCACTGAGGCAGTACTCTGGTCAGCCCAGGGTTCCATGAGTACTAGTCTGCAGGCAGGTATAAAGGACCCCTTTAAAAGTCAGACCCCTGCCCACTTATGCTCTCTTTTTTGCTTTCCTCTTCCTCTCTCTCCTGCTTTCAGTTGGCCACCCGCTACCCCCCTTCTTCTCTCCCCTCCCCCATCTTCTCCTCCCTCCTCTTCTGTGCCTCTATGTCTCTTCCCTTCTTTCCCACTCCCCTTTCTAATAAAATCCTCACTCAAGCTCTGTCTGCCTGGAGTGTTATTCCCTCTGCCTCGGTCACCCTCGCCTGCTCTGGAACCTGCTATGCTCTCCCACGTGGTCCCTTACCTTGGGACCCCACTCACTTGGGACCCTCATTCAGGGCCACCCCCCCCCACTTCTCCAGCTTTTATTCTTACAACTGTAATGAAAGAACAGTGTAGTGTATAATTCTGGACTGGTGATGCAATACCATGCAGTGATTCTTATATATGAGACAATTTCTGAAGACAGAATTTGACACAAATGTAGGCAGTGCAGTGAGTGTCAGAATAAAAGCTTATTGAACATCATGCTAATTTAATTACTAATTTACCATCTGGAGATCAACTCATTAAGGTTCACGATGGCCACCTCTTCATTTTCTCTTATGTCTTAATTTGATTACTTTTGTCATGTTTATTCATTCTTTGAAACTCCATATATTATACAATTTTTGATCCTGTCCATCCACCACTATTATTTGACTCTTTTCAACATAATTTTCTTTTCACCGCCTGCTAATATATATTACTTGATTTTCTCTAAATGTAATTAAATGTGCATTTGTGTACAAAACATCATAAAGTGACTATATTTTTGGTAAATAAAGAAATACAAACAGAGACATGTTTTATATTCTTTTATAATATGTGTTTAGAAAATGTTCTTCCTGTAACATCTGAAATGTTATAGATGCTATTTATTAATCTATACCATTTGAAATATTATAGATGCTATTTATGAATCTACAACAGAGGTGAAGCACAAGTTCTTACACCTTCTGGAGAAATGCTGTGTCACTGAGCTAACATCTCTAGCATGCTTCCAACTCTCACTTTATTTTGATACAGTCTAACTAAATTTCCCAGGTTGAATGTGAAATCCTCTTGCCATCTTGTATGTAATCTTTTGTATAAGAGACAAATAATTTCTTCCAGTAAAACCAGGGCATTTAAATGGCAGAACTCTTCTGACTGATGAAAGTAGTTTAACTCAAAATATATCCCCCAGAATTTTTCATTAGCATAGATTTGAACTCTGCATTTATTATACCCATTGTGATATTTTTTATAACCATTCACGAGCACTTATATGATTTGTTTTTTTAAAACGTTTTCAAATGAGTTTGAAAATCTAGTTGTATTTTAAAAGATTATGTGGGAGATTTGATGACATATATCAGTAGTGTCAAATCATATACTGCAGTGTTACAATGGGTGCAAGAAAACAAGTCTGGAGGTTAATTTTAAATGTCAATTTCCTGGGTTAAGGGATGCCTGAAGAAGAGAAAAACATCACTTCTGGCTGTGCCTGTGAGGGCACTTCCAGAGGAACTGGCATGCACGTCCCCAGACTGTAAGGCCTTCCCGCACTACCTTCCTCTCCTCCCACCCACTCCTTCTCTCCACCTCCACTGTAAACCTAGCTTACTTTCTTGTCCTGCTGTTGGGCATCAGAATCCCGGGATCTTTGGCTTTTGACCGGCATGGATCTCATCAATGGTGCTGGGTTCTCAGGTCTTTAGACTTGCACTAAGAACTGCACTCTACTCTGGTACCCCAGGGCTTCCAACTTGTGGATGACCCTTGGAGGGAATTCCTTAGTCTCTAAAACTGCATGATCCAATTAGCTTATTGCTTGCTCCCTGCTCCCCCAAACCTGGGTGTCTTTCCCTCTGGAGAACATTGACTGATGCATGAAGCTACAATATTTGGAAAACAGATCGAACATGGGAGACATTTTAGCTCAAGGATTTAACCAAGACGATTACCTAAAACAGTAAGAAGAGGCAAAAAAGACCAGAAACAATCTGTGAAATAGGCTGAATATTCACCTGAGACAGGTGAACTTTATAATCCTCTTGCTCTCAGAAATAGGTCATACTGTAAGAGTATGAAATAGTTCCATTTACTTAAGAGTAAACATAAAATCCATTTCCGCCTTGCTGTAGGGTGCATGCAATGCATCTTTCTCTTTCCATTAATTCTTTGAATTTTTTTGTTATGTTATGTTATTTAGTTAGGGTGTGTGTGGCAAGGGTGGGGTGGAGAGCACCACAGTATGCATGTAGAGGTCAGAGGATAGCCTATGCCTGTTGGTTTATTTTCTTCTACCATGTGGGTTCCAAGAATTATGCTCAGGTGTGGTGTTTGGCAGCAAGTACCCTTACTCACTGAACTGCTTTACTGACTTCACGATTTGTATTTCTTGAATGAAATGGCATTTTTGGGGGGAGTTGTTAGTGGTTACATAATTTTTCTTGTTTCCATAGACTTCAGTTACACCAATTTTGTGGCGTTAAGGTTGGACATTTTTATTTGGTAGACATTTCAGAAGCTGGGACTAAGTGGCAGCAGGAGTCATAGTGGGCTGTCTGCGCTGGTTATTTTTTTTACAGCTTGGCATGAGCTGGGTTATATGAGAAGAGAAAATCTCAATGGAGAAAATGCCCCAACCATATTGAGCTGTAGGCAAGTGCGGGGCCATTTTCCTTATTAATGATTGGTGTGGGAAGGTTCAGATCGCTGTGGGTGGGGTCAACCCTGGACTGCTGGTCCTGGGAGATAAACAAACAAACAAACAAAACAAAGTAGCTGACCGTGAGCCTGGGGAGCAAGCCAGAAGATGACACTCTGCCATGTTTTTTCCCTTCAGTTCTGCCTTCCCATTTCCTGCCTTGAGTACCAGCCCCAACTTCTCTCCGTGGGGAACTCTGACTGGGGTTTGTAAATCTTTCCTCCCCATGCTGATTTTGGTTAGGGTTTTTGCTACACAGACAGAAACTGAACAAACACACTTACCTGCCTTGCTGCTCTGCCATGTCACTTTCCCCTCCAAAACTGCTCTTCATGTCTTAAATAATTCTGAGGGTTTTTTTTTTTCTCCTGAAGTCTAAAGTTTACTATTATTTTATTGTTAAAGTTGTATAGAATAGAAGTTGTCTTATGGATCTGGGACAAATTGATTATGTAACTAAGAAGTTGCTATATAGAGCCGATTAAGTCACTGTCAATCTTTGTGTACAAAACAGCCTTGATCTCGGAGATAAGAGGCATAGAAGACTCTGGAGGTTCTCGCAGGCCCAAGAAATGGCAGGGACGTTGGAGATGAGATGGCTGTGGGTATTTTTTTTTTTTTAGGTCAAGAATTTTTTAAATTCTATTTGCATATTATTATTTTTTATTTATTTTTAGAAAGGCAGGTGTATATTTCTTTGCATAATAATTAGAAAGATTGGGAAATAATATGTGTGTTAAGAGATAGGTTGTAACAATGTCAAATTATAAAAGCGCTCCAAAGAGGGTCTATGATGCAAGATATCTAGCTGAAATAATTTTTTGTTATTGATACTAATAGGTACTATTTTACCAAATAACAGATCTTTTAAAAGGGATATCTATTATAGTGTTTTAGAAAATAAGAGTGGACATATCTCAGAATGAGGCCCTTTGACTTTGCAAAGGATGAGGAAAGTGCCAATAATGGTATCTTGAAAATGATCTCTTTTATACAAAAGAAAGTAATAATGGCACAGATTTCTCTAGGTCCCTCTGTTCTAGCACAACAGCTGGACTTCCATTTATTTATGGGTCTTGAACTAGCGATGTATTTATTATGCAATTAACTAAGAATGGCAGTATCCCTAAGAACTCCATTGAGGTAGCTTAGATTTCATTAATTAAAGCAAGCATTTATTAAATGTTCATTGGGTGTTGGCATTTTGTTAGCTACTGGAAATTCAGATGAGTATGGCATTGTCTTTGCTATAGAGTAGTCATCTGGACAAAAAAAATTTCATAAAAATATTTGGTGCCTGGTAAGTATTTACATGGTATAAAATAAAGTCTTTGATTTGTGTGTGTGTGTGTGTGTGTGTGTGTGTGTGTAATAAACATTTTAGTTTAAATGCCCAAAAAGAAACAAATGTCCCTTTACAAAGAGCATTTTTTCTTCTACCAGTAAACATTTCTGGTTTGAAATCACAATAGATCTAAGAAAGGTGATGATGAGGATCCTAGACAAACCATGCCATAGAGGGGCCAGCAGTAGGTGACAGCATGTGGGACTTTGCTGTGCTGTGGTATGAATAGCTGTCTTCACACCTTTAAGAATTTTTAGAAGTATGGTAATACTCCTTTGTTGTTCAGTGGTCAGAACTGTGAGGCTACAGAAGTGTTACAAAGTGATGACTCCTAAATGAGTGTTGAGCTAGCATTTACAATTCCAGAGAAGGCTTTCTCCTGTCCTGGGAGTTCACACAGGAGCCAAGGGCCCACATTTCAGGGTATAAATACATTTCTAAGTGAAGAAGGTGCTATACTGTATAAGCTCTCAGATCCCCCTTCCTCTCACAGCTTGTCATTCCAGATCTTTGGATGAGGATCCAGATTGTGTGTTGAGAAACTGAAATGTTCCTCAGGAAAATTGGAAGCGTGGGAGAAGTTAATTAGTTGTCAAATACATATGGCAGTAAGCATCGTCAATTTACCTTTCCAAGACATTGCATTACAAGCACATTAATAACCGAGGAATAGAATGTTCACAATAAAGTGAGTACTATTTCCCCCAGATGCCTCACAAAATTTAATAAAGAAATGAAATAATAATATGGTTTATTGAAAGAAGTCATTAAAATTCTTTTATCATAGACAAAAAATTAAATAAAAAAGCATACTTAGCTTCTAATTTAAGAGTAGTGTGTGGATTTATTATTTTAGAGAATGAGGTTGGCTAGATGGTAACACTCTGTCTTAGGAAGAAAATTAAATCACTGGAGTAGTGCGTTCACACCCTCTCAGGAGCTCCTGAGTGCAGCAGTCACAAAAATCAACCACTACAGCTTAATCGACAGCCACAAGGAAAAAAAGCTAAGATGTTTTAGTCATCTGGAGATTTTGAAGTATTTTAAAGGAACTACAAACAATACAGTTTTTTTTTTTCAGGTACAACATGGGGTTTTGAATCAGAATAAGGAATTAGGCACATACGTCCTGTGCAAGTTAAACATTCATATTTGTGGTTTTAAGAATGTGTCAATGGAGGCTTGAGCTGAGCAAGATTGAGCCCTTATTAAATACAGCAGCTGGAACCAAGGAAAGAAGTGTTAAATGAATATTCCTTCTAATAAGCCTAGTGCTCCAGCCATGGCCTATGGGTACCCCATACATAGCCACAGTGGGCAGGCTCTCTGGGAGGATCAATACCAAATGTAAATCTCCTATCTGTTCTTGTGGTCCTCATTTCAGTTTCTTTGGAAAGAATAATTCTTCTCTTGATCTCGTAATAGACTTACTGACCCCTGCTCAGTTCCCTTCTCTGGATCTCGTGATAGTTCCCTTCTATTGTTTAATCATTTTTTTTGTTGTTGTTTTAAATTTGGAGGTGCTTTGACATAAAAGCAAAGGAGTATGATGACATATACCTGCCCACCTCCTAAGACCAAGTTACACAGTGATCTGGTTGAGAGTCTGTTTGAAAAGCAAATAGGCAGCCATGTTACAGCTGTGCCTTAATGACTACAATAACCAATTTGATGGGGGAAGGACTTTGTTTTCTGCCATTTAGGGAGCACTCTGTACTCCCAGATCTAGAGGGAGCCATAGAGCCACTGCCACCAGTGGTCCCTAAACCAACTTCTGTTTCCAAGGCACCACAGCAATTCTTCAAAAATCCTTAACTGTGACCTGTCCCCTGGTCTGGTAAAGTCCAGTCCCTAGGCTGGCTTCTGGCAATGAGTGCTAGTGATTGTATTTTGGGGAATGGAGACCTTTGGTTACATTTTTTTGTTTAACAGAGATATGGAAAGCCTGGGGAGTATTTCCCTGAAGACATTTAGATTCCATTCAATTAAATAACTTGTAGTTAGTGATGGAGATAAAATGATAAGTCCTCCATGACTGTTTTCCTTCTATAGTACCACACACCCCTCTGGCTAACATCCTCAAGAAGTATGAACAGTTTACAGCAGCTTGGGAATAAGGGAACACCAGAATTAGCTGTCTTGGCCTAGCACTGGCCTCACCCCCAGGTCTCAGGGGCCTTCTAACGGCCTTTTGAGTATTTTCTCCACTTTTATCTCTCAGCTTGTTAACTAACTCCTTGGTTGACTTGAATGTGGTCTCTGACTTTTTACATCAGGTCTTCTCTTAGGCGTTCCAGTTGCCACCTGTTTCATTAATCTCACTAGACTGTCATCATGGGAGGGCTAGCCATTCATTTGTTTCCCACCTTCTACTCTGCTCCTGCTTCTTGGCCTGGGTGAGGCGCCCTCTGGGGAGTTTTCTCACGGTAAGTTTCTTTTGTTTAGTTTTCTTTTGTGAGCCAGGCCATTTGCTGTGGAAATGGATGTGACTGAGATCTTAATGTTACTCCAGTGTGTTCTTAGCTACTTGTTACTGCATCAGGGGTCAGGGGAAGGAATCCAACCAGGTAGCTGCAAAAGTTGGCAATCAGTTATGATGCAGCAGAGAAGAATATCTAGGTGGTGATGTAGGCTTTGACGTGAAGAAGTGTGGACCCTGCACACTGCAGTGGTCACCACTGTATGAACACTCATCATGACCTCTGTCTGGAACTGCCCTACCGTGAATCAAGTGCTGTGTTAATAAAAAAAATTTTAACTGCTTATTTTTAAATCCTTAGTAAGCTGACAGTTTTATATACTGCAGTATAGCATTCTATCGTTAAAAGAACATTAATAATGGGTTGAAATATTTACAATAAATGTGGACTAAAGAGATGGGAACCATTGAATAATAAAAGGCTTATAGGCATCTTAAATTCATAGCAAGTTGTTAGGTATAATCTCTGAGGGACAGCTGAGCTGTTCTTATCTCTACTCCACTTGGCCAATTACGGTTAACCCCATAGTGTATTCTCTCGTGTATCTAGCTGTTCAGCAGGTGCTTATTGAGCACAGACATCAGGAACCTTGTTAGGTTTCAAACCTCAAAGGGCTCCTTGTCTGCTGGGGCATCCTGTTGTGTAGACAAGAGTAATGACATAGGTATGTAGCCTGGCAAGCCATATATTATACACATATGATTGTGTGTGGGGGGGTGGTCTTTGACTTTATAAAACACAATGAAATTCTATGTTACATAGACTTTCTCAGCATTAACTTGCAGAAATCCCTCCCTATCATACTATTCCGTGATGTGGATATTATGTATTTATTCAAACTTTCTCCTAGCTTGGGCATTCTGTTTGTTTCTAGTTATTTTGCTACTTCAGAAATTATCAACAACGACTCAAAAAGATGTAACACATTCCTAGTATTTGGGGTTTTATTTGTCAGCATATGATGTGTAGTTGTTTCCCCCATTGTATGTGGCTCCATTTAAATTACACACATACATAAATACGCAGACAAACACACACAGAGACACACACACCTTAGGAAGCTTCTACAGCAGTAGGTTCTCATACAGCTTTTCAAAGGCCTTTAGTGTTAGTTCATCCCCTCCCCCCCACTCCCTCCTATACTGGTTGAATAGTGGCACAAACGTCCACCAAATAACTAGCCACAATTTGTTGGTTGAAGCCAGTTCATGTGATGGAACCCTTGCCTGATATTGTTAATGAAGCCGAGAACCTAAGATTCGAGAGGTCACAAACGTAGGGAAATCCTATTATTACTACTATTTTGCTGAGTGAACACAGAAATAAAAAGGAATTCAGCTATTCCCATGGAGCAGAGCATTGCTCAACCCTCAGCAGAGAAGTTTCTTCTTGCAGTCCATGCTAACATAGGGACCCACAACTGGACAGTGTGCAGCATGTTAGAGACTTGGGAATGCTCAGCCTCAAATGGGTTGTATTCATCACATCCCTCCCCTCAAAGTTCATGAGCATCTATCTAAAAGGGTAGGAAAACTGTAAGAGTCAATCATAGTGGTGAATGTTTTCAAAACCTTTGTTTTTTTTTTTTTTTTTTTTTGTTTTTTTTTGTTTTAGACACAAAAAGGCAGGTTCAGAGATTGTCACAGCATGTACAAGACCTTCACACATTCAGGCCAGATAAAAATCCAAGCTTTGAGAAGGGGAAATGGGCACAAAGCCCTACCATAACCAAGAAGCTATTTGTAGCACAAACTAGGCTCCCGGATTTCAGCACCTTTTAAATTTTGTTTTTGTTTATTTTCAATACCGAGAAATAGCATGAAGTTGCGTAGCTAGAGAGGGAGGACCTGGGAGGTGCTGGGCTTGGAAAAGGATATGCTAAAAATACACTGTATGAACTTCCCAAAGAATAAATAAAAGATAAAAGGATATTTTCTGTTTTCAGGAATACATTGTATTTGTACCCCCATTCCCTGCATGGCTCTTGGATCAGGGAGCAGGAGTAACTGACAGCCTTTAGCTGCTGCCCTTTTATATTTGTAATTTTCTCCTGCTGAATACTTGCTACCAGCACCCAACTGGCTCATCCCACACCACTACAGGCTCCCCCAGAGGGCAGCCTTTGCCTGGAGAGTCTCCAGGTCCCTTCCTTCCTCCCTTGGAAGGTGTCAGACCTTCACTCTAAGCTATTAACTGGACATGGAAAATTTAAAAAAGTATAATAAAATGGGCAACTAGAACTAAATATGTAATTATACTGAATGTTGAGTAATCACTCCAATTAAAAGGTAGATAATAAAATGAATGAAGAGACATTCCAGTTACATGTTATCTATAATTATATTTAAATCTAAATTAACATTTCAGATAAAAGTAAATGAGTGAAGAATTGTACCATGCAAGTAGTAAGCAGAAGGTAGGAATAGCTATGTGAAGATCAGATAAAATATACCTCATGATGAAAGGATGGAAAATACAGCCTAACTCTCCAATGACCCCAGGAAGCTAGAAGTTTAGATATAATATCTAAAAAGCCCTAAATACCTCAAATTCCAGACCCTGTCATCTGCCAGTAAATAGGCAAAAGGTCTCATTTCTTGCTGCTCATGGCAGGTCTAGTAAGAAAACAGGAAATGAGCTGACTAACATCTTATCTGACTTCAGTAAACTGCTTGTGAAACCCCCACCCCAGTGACCTATTCTAACTGCCATTTGTCACCCCACCTAGGAGCCCGCGCAAATGCAGACCTCTGGGGCTATAGAAAACTGACTGGTCTATAAAGCACTGGGCTTGGATGATTTAAAATGATTGGTCTAAAAACTATAAAATGGTTTAAATTGCTTGGCCCGTGAACCGCGGGCTCTTGATGCTATGAGATGATTGGTTTATGATGTGTGGGCTTTGTTGTAAACCCTATAAAAGCTATCTCAATTCTGCACTTGGGGTCCTCAGTCCTCTACCCCTGCATGGTATATGACTGTGGACCCCAGTGCACTTGGAATAAAGAAGTCCTCATGCTATTTGCATCAAGACTGCTTCTCGTGAGTGATTTGGGGTGTCACTTACCTGAGTTGGAGCGTGAAGGTCTGAGAGTCTTTCAATGACAGAGTATTATTGGAGGATGGACTATGTGCATATAATCAAGGGCTTAATGATTAGGGAAATTTACCAATAATAAATATATATATATGCATATATATGCATATATATATATATATATATATATGGGTTTACCTCACAGAGTTTCAAAATACATAAAGCTCAAGTGTGTAGAATTAGAAGGAGGAATAGATAAATTCAAGTCATAGTTGGCAACATTAACATTTCTATCTCCCCATAATTAATAGAATCGATATACATATGTACATACACAAATAAGCAGGGGTGCACAGAATGTGAGCATTACCCACAACTAACTAAATGTTCATCAAATACTATACCTAATAACTGAGGGGTGAACATTGTCAAGAGTTATGCTCCATTCATATGGCATTGTTGAAATTACAGTAAACATAAATGAAGAAGAGATAAGTGGTTTACACAGGTAAAGGAGGGACTTTGTACAAGTAAGAATGCTACAGAGGTCAGAGTGAGGAATGGGACTTGATAAAGTCAATGTCAGTATTCTGCCTGGAATACTGTGCTACAGTTTCACACTGTTTTAGTATTTAGAGAAACAGGGTGAAGTAGCTAGAACATGTGTATCATTTCTTTCAGTAGCTTAGGAACCTGTAATTGGTAAAGATCTTTCCCCATTCTGTAGGCTGCCATTTTGTCTTGTTAACCATGTCCTTTGCCTTACAGAAGCATCTCAGTTTCGGGATGTCCCATTTATTAATTGTTGCTCTCAGTGTCTGTGCTACTGGTGTTATATTTAGGAAGTAGTCTCCTGTAACAATGCATTCAAGGATACTTTCAACTTACTCTTCTATGAGGTTCAGTGTGGCTGGATTTATGTTGAGGTCTTTGATGCATTCTTCTACATGTTATGCCAGCACCATTTACTGAAGATGCTTTCTTTTTCCCATTGTATAATTTTAGCTTCTTTGTCAAAAATCAGGCATCCATAGGTGTGTGGATTAACATCAGGGTCTTTGAATCAATTCCATTGAGACACCTCTCTCAATACCAAGCTGTTTTCATTATTGTAGCTCTATAATCAAGCTTGAAGTCAGGATTGGTGATGCCTCCAGAAGTTCCTTTATTGTACAAGATTGTTTTGGCTATCCCAGGTTCAGAGGGCTGATCTCCAAAATATACAAAGAACTCAAGACACCAAAACACCAAATAATCCAATTAAAAATGGGGTAGAGATCTAAACAGAGAATTCTCTACAGAATAAACTCAAATGGCTGCTACAGAAGAAACTCAAATGGCTGAAAGACATTAAAGGAATTGCTCAACATCCTTAGCCATAAGAGAAATGTAAAGCAAAACAACTCTGAGATATCACCTTACACCTGTCAGAATGGCTAAGATCAAAAACACTGATGACAGTTTATGCTGGAGAGGATGTAGAGTAAAGAGAACACTCCTCCATTGCTGGTGGGAGTGCAAATTTGCACAGCCACTTTGTAAACCAGTATGGCGATTTCCCAGTAAATTGGGAATCAATCTACTCAAGAACCAGCAATACCACTTTAAGGCACATACACAAAGGAGGCACACTCACACCACAAGGATATTTTCTCAACTGTGTTCATAGCAGCATTATTCATAACAGCCAGAACCTGGTCAAACCTAGATGACCCTTAACCAAAAAATGGATAAAGAAAATGTGGTACATTTACACAATGGAGCAATAACATCTTGAAATTTGCAGGAAATGGATGGAGCTAGAATAAACCATCCTGAGTGAAGTACCCAGACTCAGAAAGACAAATATAGCATGCACTTACTCATAAGTGGATATTAGGCATAAAGCAAAGGACAACCAATCTACAGGTTATAACCCCAGAGAAGCTAGGAAACAAAGAGAACACTAAAAGAGACATACATGGAATCACATAGGAAGGGGAAATAAGTTCTCCTGAATAAATCAGGAGTGTAAGAGGGAGGGTGGAGAGTGAAAGGGGAGTGTGGAGGGAGGAAGGGGAGTGGGGAGATGAACATGAGGGAATAGGATGGTCGAGTTGGAGGAAGGACAGAGAGGAAGAGCAAAGGTAGAGGGAGCCATCATAGATTTTGAGTGAATGAACACATATATGCAGATCATTCAGATCTTGGTTATGATTTTTAATAACAATTTAAGGTTTTCTACATCTTTGGATTTTATTGTTCAATTTATTTGACAGTTTCTGATGTTACCGATACTATGAAAGTAAGTATTAAAATGGTATACACCACCCTTTATTTTTCTGACTGTTCATTGCTAATGTAGAGAAAAATATATTGTACTTTCTGTGCCTATATTATATATTTTTCTGATCTATTTTTAATATTTTATACTCCAGAATTTTATGTTTTCTATGCTTCCAGTCATATCATTTGCAAGAGAAATTCTTTATACCTATCAATTACAAATGTTTTGGTCTTAATACATTAACCAGAATCAATGTATTATTGAATAATAATCATAATAATAGCTTCTCTGTCTTACTATTGATTTTAATTTAATTTAATTAAGTAGGTTCAGGCATTACAAGGCTTACTGCTGGTAATTTCAAAAGTGTGTTTGCATAATTTAGTTATATTTTTTATGTGATAATTTTAACTAGATTTTATAAATACTGGTAAATTTCACTAAGGATAACTGTGGCATTTGCTATACATTTTATTTTAATCTGTGTTGTTCTAATACTGAACTACCATGATATTCTGGAAATAAGATGTGTGGATAATCATTTTTCCCTTCTTTATCATTCCTTCCTACCCCAAGGTCTACATACTGAAACATCTGCCTTTGGGTTTAAAACATTCTGGGAGTACTTCTCCAGATGGGATGCATTCTCAGATAGAAATGAAACTAGCAAATCCACCATGATCCTTCTGTCTCAGGATGGAGGAATGGTGTCTTAGTTGTGCGTGCATCCTAGGAGGCTGCAGTCCTTACCTTTTCCTCTTCTGCCACTACGTCTCATGCAGCAGGGCAGGTGGGGAGGCAGATACCAGTCTGACTTTGCCTTGGAAAAGAATTGGGCTATTTTTGAGAGATTTTCAGTGTGTCTTACTCATTAAAGCGTAGACTGGATGGTAATTGTGTGAAAGGCACCATGCTAGACCCAAGGTGAGTAGAAAGTGTACAAGCATTATTCTTACATGAGAATTTACCATGTCTTAGGATATGTCTGAGCATACATAGGATATGGGCCACCATATCATCTGAAGACCAATGCAATCTTTTGATGTTTCCAAGGCAGGTTCTTTGCAGTTTGCTAACTTGATTTTTCAGAGGAACGCTTCTTCAATTCATCTTATAAACACTTTAGGTGTTAATACACATATTTTTGTTACAAATGCATTTGCCACTTGGGGTGTGTATGTATAGTTTGGGGAAAATTTCTTAAAAACTTCTCCTGTTCTTTTACTTTTATTAGGTGTGTTACAACCTTACTTCACCTTCCCAGTGGGGTTCAGATCCAGTTGCTGAGATGTCAGGATGGGGTGGAGGGAGCTCTAGGAACAGAGAAGACTGATGCTGTCACCAACAAGGTTGGCGGACAAGCATCAAGCAAGACTTAGCTGCTCAGTCTAGATTGTGTCCCCTGGTCTAGTGACTCTACCTCTGTAGGACCATGCATACTCCAGGGCTCTGAAGACCTGGGAGAGCAGGAGAAGCAAGAGCTTCCATGAGCCATGCTTTCCACAGGCTCCATTACCAGGATCATCTTCCCAGAGCTTCCAGACCGACTGAGCCTCAGTCTCCTGAATCTGCTAGATTTACAAGAGAAACAAGGGTTACCACCAGAGGGCTGTAGAAGCTGAAAATACCACATTTCCCTAAGTCTACCCATTTTGCTATTTTGCCACAGGTGTACCTACTTCTAGTAAAGGGCAATGAAGAAACTTCTGTAACTCCTGAATAAACAGTTTTCTGAATGTATGTAAAAAAAGATCTGAGGGTTGTAATATGGTGTTTGTGTCTCCTTAGGAAAACCCATACCTACTGGATTTTTGTTATGATCTGCTAATAGGAGGCATTCTCGCAGATGGATGAGATGGAGACAGTGGCTACTCTGCTCCTACAGTAGTGTCTGTTGGGAGCATGAAGGTCCTTGTGCCCACAGATCTCCAGAGAAATCAGGAACGTTAAACATGCAGGATTGTCCTCTTGAAGGAAAGGACCCATGACCTGTTTTTCCATCCAGAAAGTGGATTTCAATTTTTCTCTGGGCTTCCAACCAACTCACAAATAAAGACATAGAGACTTACTAATTATGAATGTCTGGCCTTAGCTTAGGCTTCCTCACTAGCTCTTTTAACTCAATTTATCCTGTTTCTATTCATCTATGCTTTGCCTAGGAGTTTTTACCTTTTTTTTTTTACTTATGTATGTCCTACTTTCCTGCTTCCTCAATGTCTGGCTGGCCCCCGATGTCTCCTTGTTGTCTCTTTCTTTCTTCCCTGAGCCTAAAGCCTTCGTCCTACTTACTCCTCCTGCCCAGAAGTTCCACATACATCTCCTCCCTCAATATTGACCATTCAGCTTATTATTAGCCCAATCGGGAGCCTTAGGCATGTAACACATAATTAAATAAATGCAACATATAATTAAATAAATGCAACATATCTTTACATAGTTAAATAAATGAAATACATCTTTGCATAGTTAAACAACAAGAAGGCTTGGAATTAGAGTTGATTAGCAGCCTGGTGATCTGTGTTATCTGGATAGCCAGGCCATATCAAGCGCCCACAACCATGGCTGGAGGTGCCTAATAGTCTAAATGACCTTTACATTGCCTATATATGCAGGTACTCTCTCATGATCCTGCAACCAGGAGCAGAGGTGGCCCAAATGATCTCAGCTCTTGCTGTATGAGAGAAACCATGCCAGATCCTTCCATAGGTCCTTACTTGCTATGGGTAGCCTATCTCTAGAACCCACTTTCTTGGAAGAAATGACATGCATGTACTTTGAGTTGAATTTTGATGTGTGCACTAAGGGTTGTATTACACCAGACAACTTTCCCCAAATGGTACTGTGTTTAAATAGGCAATAAACTACCAGGCATCAAACTCTCTAGAAGTTTGATCCAGACCAACTAAGTCAGGCTGGAAAGAGTTTCCATTCCTCCATGGATACAGCCATGATATCACTGCCAGCCATGATACCTGTAGGGACCCTGGTAACATCAATGGCCATGCAGTCCCTGGATGGCGCAATATGACCTGGATGAGTCACAGGGGTGGTGGCACCATCAGGGTCAGTGGGACAGGGGACATGGTCCCTGCACAGTCAGCAGGTGTGTGGCCAGTTTTCTGGGTCCTTACTTGGACAGCGGTGCCAATTCCCACAGTGCAAGAGTAGCTGTCAGAGTGGAGCAGACTAAGAGAGTGACAATTCCTAAGTCCCAGGAGCCATCTTCACCCATTTTACCCTGCTAACCCTTTCAACACACTTGAAGCCAATTTCTTATTGAAATTCCATTTCAGTTTGTCATCCATGATTGAATTTGAGATAACCCATATGCTTTTTGTTTTCCTGCCTGGAAACTAATATCCAGGCAATAAAACTACTGTATAAGTTGGTTATTTATAAAGAGGTGGAATGTGCTGACATAGAAAAGTAAGACTCTCTTCAGAAGCTTGGCAAATAGAGTTTTGGTTCTTTGAGTGGACACTTGTCAAAAGATTCCACCCAATAGTAGACCCTTCCCCTATTCTGTTCCAGTTTATGGCAAACTTAATCCAAGGAGACAGGTTCTTTTTACTTTCTTCTTTTCCCTTCCTTTCCCCCATTTGGCACCTGTCCTGCACATACACACAAACAGCCGATGTTATTTGGTGCAAGACTGACAGCTTGCACCCCAATAAAGGAATGAAACAGAGAAGATGTTTTATCATTTACATGTATGATGGAACTACGATAGCAACTGGGCTTAGTTCATGATTATATCCACTGGACACTGGCATTAAAATGTAATCTTTAATTTGTCATTAAAGCCTTTTCCTTGTGAGGTATCTGAGAAAACATAGGTTTTCTCATCCTGTGAAAGGTTCAAGGGGGTTGTGATACTGCATGAGCTGAGGTAGCTTTGATGTCAACCTGGATGAACAAACAGCAACAAAACTGTTTTAAGATGCCCCCTGACACTCCAGGGAAAACTGGGAAGCTACTCATGATATCTTTTTCCTAATAATTATTCATTGCAAACTAATATTTTTCAGTCATCCTTCACAACAAGTAGTGAGCTGGGCATCACGGAGACAGCCATGTTGAAAAGAAAAAGAAAGTCAGAACATATTAGTCAAGAGCTCTATGATGCTGCCATTTGGAGTGCCAGGAGACAAGCTTCTCAGCCCCATTTCCTCATCTTGATCACAGGGAAATCATGGCATATGCTGCTTGCATGTGGTACCCATTTCTTGACAACCACCGCCCTCCCCCAACTGCTCAGGCAATGTTGGATGTCCCTACAGACCCAGTATTGCTTCATTACAGAACTACCAAGCAGGTCACAGATACCACACAATTTTTTCCTCCTTTTCCACTGGAGCTGAAGTCCCTAGATCAGAGGTTCTCAACCTCCCCAACACTAGTGCCCTTTAATGCAGCTCCTCATGTTGCGGTGACCCCCAACCATAACATTATTTCATTGCTATGTATAATTGTAAGTTTGCTACTATTATGAATCATAATGTAAATATCTGATATGGACCTCAAAGAGGTCATGACCCAAAGGATGAGAACCACTGCATATGTTTCTTTGATTATTTGGATGTATCTTTAAGTATTTTCAGTGTAATTAAAATTATATACCATCTTGCTTAATGAACATTATCTTACTCACAAATAGTTCTCATATGCTGCGTTGACTCTCAGGGATTGAGGGCCATTTCTATCTGTGATGCTAGTGTTTCTTATGACATCCTACAAAGAGAATTCCTTTCATTAATAGAGACATTCTATATAAAACCAGTTTGTTAAGATAATGGGATACTGCTTAATAAGCCAGGGAATCTTTACTTTTTAAAAGGCATCCCTGGCATACTCTAATTTTAAAAAGGCTAAATTAGCTATTATATATGGTATAAACTCGACTACTTCTTGTTCTGATTCAGCACATCCTTAAATTCCCTAAGGGACTGCTGAGCAGGACAAAGGCGGTGCCAGGAGCAGCGGCAAGGTGGCTGCTGTGTGCAACCAGAGCTTCCCCAGATCATCTTTGAAATAAATGAAATAAAGGCAGACTGCTGCTTGGAATACTCACACAACACTCCTCCTTTTCCAAACTCAAAGTTAATGTATTTCTAAAAGAAATATTTCATATCACCTTAAGTTGATAAAATGACCATTTCTCTGTTATTTGGATTTGGGCTTCTAGACTGCTGCCGCTGAAGTCCTCCTGAGAACAAAGGCCGAGTAAAAGCTGTAGATCAGGCTGGTTATGTGGTGAAGTAGCTGGGCTATGCATGGGGAAAAGATGGCTAGTAGAGGAGGGACTAGAGTGGGCACTGCTGTGGTCATGGGCCGATGCCACCAGACCATATGATTACTTACTGGAATGTACCATCCTAAGGAGGGGTGAGGCAACTACTTGTTCTCCATCTCCACAGGGTGAACACTGCCCCTGGGGTATAACAGGCTCTGCTGTTCTCCCTGGTGTGTGTCAGGCGTGGAGAGACAAGTGAGTACCCACATCCAAGTCTGAGAGCTTAGCTACAGCTGGACTCAGAGCTGGGGCTCAGGAGGATGGGAGACCTTTGTCTGAGTGTCGAACACAGGCAAGTAGTATTTAGTTGAAAAAGAGATTTGAGATTAAATAGGAAAAATTATTCATAATGAAAATGATCTTGTTCGAAGATTCTATGCCCCTTTGGGCTGCACATATCTGGATTCCCACACTTGGTATAAAGACAGCTTATCAGAGTGAGAGGTCATTGACCAACTTAATTAAATATAATAAATCTGATGCTTCAACACTAGGTGGGGTGATTAACTCTGTATTCCCGAATCTAGCCTCAATTGGAATACACCCTTGGGTCTCTTTATTCTTCCATTTGTAAAGTATGAACTCAATGAATCTAATAGTTTGCTGAAAATGTTCCTATAATATGTTCATGGTTACTTGCTTTAAATAGATAGCCTTCCCTATAGAACTTGGACGAAGGAAAAAAAAAAAGCCTTTTGTTGTTGCATCTTTAGATTTGTTGTTCTTTAGCTTAGTGACTGAAGAGTCATAAAAAGTTTACAGAGGTGAGACTTTCACAAATTTAAATCAAGAAGTAGTAAAATGGAAAGTGGGGGGACGCGAAATAAAAGGATGCTACAGGAAAGGATAGCTGCGAGCTGCGTGTCTTTCAAGACAGAAGGATAATCCATGTAGAGGCAAGGATTAACAAGTGGATCAGTGAAGAGACGGTGCTGCTTTCAACTTTATTGCATTCAGCATCACGATGTCTAATCTTTTCAACTTGACAGGACCTAACCTCCCACAGGAGACAAAACCCTGGGCGTGAGGGGTTATCCAGGCGAGGTTCACTGAGGTGGGGAGACTCGCCTTTACTCCGAGTTTTACTTTCTGGGGTCTGAGGTCCTGGTCTGAATAAAAAGGAGAAAGCAACTGGGTGTTAACATTCACCTTTCTGCTTCCGGGTGGACGGCAGAAGCCAAGTGACCAGCTGTCTCCTCAAGCCCCTCCCACTTCTGCGGAATGGACTGCGCCCTGAACTGTGAGCCCAAATAAACCTTTCCT
The DNA here is from genome assembly GCA_030556225.1 of Cricetiscus sungorus. Taxonomy (NCBI): domain Eukaryota; kingdom Metazoa; phylum Chordata; class Mammalia; order Rodentia; family Cricetidae; genus Cricetiscus; species Cricetiscus sungorus. Next base: position 16,938,075 of record JANBXA010000641.1, read on the forward strand.
TTACTTGCTTTTGTCAGTTATTTGATTACAACCATATGGAAAATAACTAACACAGAAGTGGTCGGTGTCTTTCTATTCTTTTTAAGACCAATCCCCAAACAAACCATTTAAAACCCTCACAAGAAAATTCCATGTTTCTTTCCTAACCTTGTTTCCCAGGACATGCTTGAAGGAGGGTTTGCTCCAACCTACTTGGTCTTGAATGCTTTAAAAATGTTAATTCAGCCATCTACATCAAACGTCTGAGAGGGATGTCCCACTGTGATCTACTTGTTACAGATAACAGAACTAACTACGGAGTGGCACACGGACAAGCACGAGGACAAGTACCTGCTTGCTCCAGTCATCAGCTAACAAGTTGCAGAGCCAAGGTTTAAGCCCCAACTTGGCTCCTGAGCTTGGGCTCTTCGCAGTCATCCTTCTGGCTGCTTGAGCGACCTCTGAACGTGTCCTGACCTTACTCTATGCCCTTGTGGTTTCTGCCCTCATATGTAGAGTAGGCAGTTCCCTCTTTTCAGCTTCCTTAAATCACGCTGGTTCTTTAAGGCTGAGAAAAGGGTTGACTCTCCACCTCAAAGGTCCCCACAAGTCCATCAGTCACAGGGAATCTCACCTTTGGGGCTGTAGGTATATTAGTCAGGAGAATTCTCTAGACAACTGTCACCTACCACCTCCATGAAAATGATCTGTGTATACTTCTCCCTGATCTCCACATTTCCTTTCTGAAAATTGAGCCGGATTATCTTTGTGTTAGAAATATATAGCTTCTATTTTCAGAAAAACTGAAAATCAAAGAGGATAGTATTTTGGTGAAGGATCCCAGAGGATAGAAACCATGACTTCTTTTGTTACCTCTTTGGGTCTCTTCTGTCACCAAAGACCACCTGTGTCTTGTGTACAGTTAGAGTTCAGTATTCATTGCTTTGGATTAAAGACAAGGACTGTGATGATTGGGTTGTCACTGCTACATTCCTATTATTTATTAAAATGAAAATTTAATGTACAGTCCATATTCCAAATAAATACAGGTTGGCAATTTTAATAGCAGATATGACAGGTAATTTAAAAAGTGCTAAGAATTACAGTGTGGTGCTGGAACTTTCTCTCTCCTCTCCTTTTGCATATGGAAAGTTATATTTTCTTAGCAGGTTTCCAGGATTCCCACATTCCAGGACACCATCATGGTATTAATTATAAGTATCCTAAAGTAACTACAATGGAAAAGTTTGCACTGACACACAAACTTCTAATAGTCTCTCAGAAGCTATGATGGAAGACAGCTGGGGTAATAGGGCTATTTGTGTGCATTTCATCTGGGTACTCTTTGTCCAAAAGCAAGCCACAGATAATCTGTCCAAAGCATGGGGTCTTGGTGGTGCAAATTGGCCTCTTTCTCCCCTTGATATCAGGCACTTTATTGTAAATGATAACATCTTTCTTGAAAGGGTGGCAATAGATATGGAAGGATGCTTTCCTTACTCTCAGTTTCAAGGAATTCCCTTCTGTATTGTGGTTAGAATCTTAACCCCTTCTGTTATTTAACATTTAGATGTTCTCTAAGTCCCAAGATTGACAACGGAATTAACAGCTATTGGTTCCTCCCTGCATAGTAGAGACAGGGCACTACAGTCCAGTGTTCTGACCCGTTCCTGGTGCTGGGAACTGGAGCTGTGTGTATGAACCCTAGGCAAGCACTCTACCTCTAGGCAAGCTGATTCGTTTTGATGAGTTTGACACAAATCTGGACATACTGGAGAAAGGGGTTATTGTGGAACCATCTTCCACAACATATCTACACTGTAGTAAACAGCTGATAGTAAACAGCTGCTTGGCTGATGCTAGGTAGGATTTCCAGGGCAGAGACAATGCTGGGAAGAAGAAAGACAGAGTTAGAGAAGTCACCAGTAAGATGGAAAAGAAGCAGTAAATGCAGGAGAGGTAAAAGCCATAAGCCTTGGGGCAGCATAAGAGATTAATAGAAGTGGGTTAATTTAAGTTGTAAGAGCTAGTTAGTAATAAGACCGAGCTATTGGCTGAGCATTTAAAATTAATACTAAGTCTCTGAGTAGTTATTTGAGAAGCAACTGGCAGAATGAAGCTGATCATGATCCAGATGAAAAACTCCACCTATAAGAGATCTCAATTGAGAACTTGCCTCCCACAGGTAGGCCTGTGGGGCATCTTTTTTTCATTTCCAAATTAAAGTACATAGAGGAGAGGGGCCACCATCCCTGAGTAGATAGGCACAAGCTGTACAAAAAAGGTAACCTATCAAGCCAGGAAGAGCGAGCCAGTAAGGAGTGTTCCTCCAGTTTCTGCTTTGAGCTCCTGCCTTGAGTTCCTGCCTTGGCTTCCTCAATGATGAACTGTAATCTGTACGCTCAGATAAAAGCCACCCTCCATGTTACTCTTGGTCATGGTGTTTACCACAGAAACAGAAAATAAACTGAGACACAAGGCTAACTTCAGGCCCAACCTGTCATCTGTGTGGGGGCTACAGTAAAAAACAATCAAAGCTACAGAGAAACCCTGTCTCAAAAAATATCACCACCACCACCACCACCACCACCACCACCACCACCACCACCACCATCATCATCTGATGAGAGATGTTATTCTGTAAATATGTTTTTCATACTGGTTAATTAATAAAGCCCTGTTGGCCAATAAAAAGGAAGATAGGAAGGACTAAGAAACTAGGAGGAAGGAGGAAGTAGTTGGGAGGAGTCAGCATGTAGACCAGAGAGGAAGGAAGATGCCAGCAGCGGCTCCCCAATAAGATGACCACGTGGAAATATTTAGATAAGTAGAAATGGGCTAATCATTAAGACAGAGCTAGCCCATAAACAATAATGGTAACTGGCCAACAGGATTGTATCAAATACAGAGTCTCTGAGTGTTATTTGGGGCCGGTGGGCCAGACCAGGGGTGGGCGGGCTGGCGGAAAACATACACGCTACAGATGGCGCCTGAAAGTGGCTATAATAACTTTCACTTAAAACTAATAAAAGTTCAAAAAGGAATTTTAGAAACAAAGAAACAGAGACTAGCAAGACTTCTTGGTAGCAGCATTTTCTCCGTTGGATTTGTTTTGCTGCAGACAGAGATTTGTGAGGCTCCTTTAAGGGAGGTTTCCAAAATTAGCATAAGTAGCAAAAAGCTGCCTTGCTTTTAAAGAGCTCTGCTAACAATTCATTGGTGTGTACGAGAGCTGCAATGAAGGTTTACACTGTGTTTTAAAAAATAGGCTGGCTTGGGAGAGAAAAAGAAACAGGATACAATGGTTTAAAAAAGAAAAAAAAGGAAGTAGAATGGCTGGATGTGGTGGCGCACGCCATTAATCCCAGCACTTGGGAGGCAGAGACAAACAGATCTCTGTGATTTCAAAGTAAACCTGGTATACAGAGGGAATTCCAGGACAGATAAAAGTTACACAGAGAAACCCTGTCTCAAAATATGCAAAAATAGAAGTAGAAGAAATAGAGTAATAAAAAAGCCATGTAAAGATGGAAAGCACAGAGAAATGTTGGAAACTATACGTGATTCTGTTGTCTTTAAATTATTTGATTGCTGAGAAAATAACAACTACTGATAAAAGAAATGCTGCTGGATTAATTCAATTTATATATTTTAAAAATGCTTTGACTCTAAAATTTAAGCTTAAGGACAAGTTACTGGGGAAAAGGATTTCTATTTTTGTTTCCACAGAAAATGAACAGCGGTGGATTCCTTCCAGACTAATGTGGTTTGATCAAGCAAGACCCCCTGAAGCCCTACAGCCAAGATTTGTGCATCTTCTTAGGATCCCCCATGACAGCACCCCCTACCAGCAGGAAGTAGTTTGGAAAGAATGACACCCAAATTCCCAAATATTGTGTATAAATGTTTGTTTTCATTTAAATGGGCTTGGTTATAAATGGCTATAACCACAAGCAATCTTTCTAAAGGTAAAAAGGGAATTATGGTATAGATATGAATATTTTGTTTTGGAATGGATTTTCATTTATTGATACAATTTAAGGTCAATTTTGTGATATGTATATTTCTCTTGTTTAGGTATTATGTTTATATAGCTCATTGAAAAATGTAATGTATAATTTAGTTCAGATTATAGAGAGTTACCTATGATAGTCAAACTTGGAGTTAAGTTAGTTAGGATTTCTAGATATGCAGAGATGTATTTGAGATGAATAGGCATTCTTCAAACCTTTCAAAGACCTACAGAATATGGCATTTAACATGGTTTAGGGATGAGGCACAACTGCTCCTGGTAACACCACCTGCATCAGAAAGGAAGATGGACATCGAAGAAACACATTAGGGAGTTTGCTTCTAATATAGCAAGACTAGCCATTTGGGCAAGGTACTGCTCTTCTGGACTGTTTGACTTTATGTTGTAGAAACTGGACATGCAAGACCCACAAAAAGGTGACTGCTGATGCAAGATGGACATTGCTACAGGATTCCTGCTTCATGGAAGAAGCAGACATTCCGCAGTACACAGAGAAAAATGATTGATAAACTGCCAATACAGGCAGACAATTTAAAGTTTTCTGCTTCATGAAAGAGTCTGCCAGACACATATGGCCTATAGGCTGAAGATGGAACATTACAGAAGAACTTTGGGTGACTGACCAGGCAATGAGTTGTCTCTGCCATTTCTAGAGTTTATATATTATCCTTCTGTGGTCTTTGAAGGAGTTGAAGACAGATAGTTATGGTTATAGTTTTCCTTGGTTAGGATTAAAGATAAGTTACATATAGGACTTTAGACTCACAAAGATCAGATAGATATTTTCTTTAAGTCTTACAAAATGTTAATGAACTAAATATTGTTTACTGTGATTCTTATTTGATAACTGTTGTATGTTATATTTTGCTATGTTAAGGTTAAACCCCTTCTTTCATTTTAAACAGAAAAGAGGAGATGATAGGAGATGTTATTCTGTAAATATGTTTCTCATACTGGTTAATTAATAAAGCCCTGTTGGCCAATAGAAAACTAGATAGGCGGGGCTAGGAGACTAGGAGGAGGAAAGAGGAAGTGGTAAGGAGGAGTCAAGATGTAGAGCATGGAGGAAGGAAGATGCCCGCGCGGCTCCCAGATATGATGACCATGTGGAAATATTTAGATAAGTAGAAATGGGTTAATACTATGTCAGATATCCTGTGCAGGTATGTGCACACAAGAGCAGGTGCAGGAGGAGGAGGAGGCCAGAGGAATTGGGGTGACAGGCAGTTGTGATGATCTGATGCGTGTGTTTGGAATTGAACTTGTGTCCTCTGGAAGAGCAATGTGTATTCTTAAGCCGTGTCCTCCTATTTTACAGGTGAAAATTCTGTTACAGTTTGTCATGTCAGGTTGAAAGTTCTCACCTCAGTCTGTCAGTAGCAATGCTAGAGGTGTGGATGCCACAATCTTTTCAGCAAAGAAAGGCGAAGTTCTCTAACTGAGAAGGCCATTGTGCCAGCCAGGTACCTAGCCTTCGAAAGCTTGTCCCAAGCTGCCTGAGATGTTTCCAGTAGGGGTCCCTTGCTAAGCCCTGTTTCTCTCTCTCCACTCTGTTTCTCATTCCCCACTCAGTAGTTGCAACTAAAAGCTAAATATGTTGTATGTTGACTTCCAGACCATCATGCTTGCCTGCACTAGAGTGTTTTGAATGCGATCCTTTTCCTTAAAGGAAATGCTTTCCCTGTGAAAAAATTTCAGAGAGAGAGAGAACTAAGCAGTATTTTCTGCTTCTGTACATGTAAACATCTGTATATACTTCATTCATACATAACCCTAGCTAGCCCTCAGTGAGGCTCACAGATATCTACACATTTGGAGAAAAAAATGTTCCTACCAGGAAGTTTTAGAATAAAAATAAAAGTGACTGGGCAGGGACAGGCTAACAAGAAGCAATAGGACTCTGACTGTGGCTCTGAGGTTGGGCCAGGAAAGTTCAGGGCAGGGAGGAGCATAGCTCATGAGCCAGAGTGTGGGTAATTATGTTTTTAAGTCTCTGCCCTACCCTCATTATGCCAGCTGTTCATTTAATTCAGACTCCTATTTCTGACTATATTTTAAAAGCAGGCTAATGGGCACTGGCTCACTGTGATCGATATAGTAATACATCTTTTCCTTAATTGATTTGTATCTAAACGAGGTGCTTTTCTGTTGTTCCTGTTTCTTCCCCCATGGGCACTGACTTAGTTTCCTTTGCTGCTTGCTGATAGGAACTGAGTGGGCTTGCAAAGTCTCACTGGGTCTGATAGTGTCATTTAAAGGTGGGGGTTTTACTCTTCCAGAAACAGATGGAAGCAGATACAGAAATCCACAACTAACATTGGGATAAGCTCCTGGGGTACAATCAAAGTGAGAGAGGAGTGATAATATGAACAAAGGAGTCAAGACCATGCATGATAGGGAAACCCACAGAATCAACTGACCTGAGCTAGTGAGAGATCACTGACTCGGGTCTGACAAATGGGAACATGCATAAGGCTGAACTAGTCTCCCTTAATATAGGTGACAATGGTGCAGCTGGGACAATATATGAGGCCACTGGCAGTGGTCCAAGATCTAACTCTAATGCACAAACTGACTTAGTGGAGCCCATTCTATATGGAGAGATACCTTGCTCAGCCTAGACACAGGGGTGTGGGGGTGGAGAGCTGCCTTGGTCCTGCCTCAAGGAGATGATGGGACAGACTTAGTAGACTTCCTAGGCGAGGCCTTACTCTTTTCAAGGAGGAGATGGGAGGTTGGGGAAGGAGTTGGGGGAACGGAGGAGAGGAGGGAGGGGGAAGTTGGATTGGAATGTGAAAATAAATTAATAAAAAAATGAAAAAAAGTGGGGGCTTTATTTAAAATTTCCATTTCTATTATGCTTTTGTCTTTCTAGATTCTCCAAGCAATGAATTCATAATTTGGGGGGAAGCAGGTTAGCTTTCTACCTAATGTCCATTTTTTTTTTTGGTCACTGTCCTTATTTAATTTTTGATTTGTCTCTCTAGAACTTTCACAGTAGTCTTGCTGTGGAGGACGATAACACACTGTTGTGTGTGTTTGGACATTGAAGCAGTAAGCGAAAAACAGTTACTCCCTGCAAAACCCATTTTCCTTGGGACTAAACTGTCATAATAGAGAAAGACCGCCTTTGGTAAATATGAGAGATTCAGACAAATATGGTGGGTCAAGTCAAACTATTTTTAACTCCAACAATATAATTATGAATAAGTATTTATTAGGTCACTGTAGTGAAGAAATGGAGGGATAACCATTTCTTGTTTGGAGTGCATCCAAATTCTAAATTAAATAAGCCAAAGGTTGGCCTCTCTTCTGAGAATGGCTTTGGAGCCACAGCACCCATGTACACCTTGTCTGTGTATATGCAATACTTTGCCTTTGCTAGAAAACACTTAAGACTATGCATTTAGAAACCTATGGCAAGCATTTCAGTGGCATAGCACATTGCATTTGTCAGTTAATGAGAAGTGAAAAGGAATGGGCTAGCACCCAGTACTGATATCATGCTACATACATGTGTGTTTGTAAGTATATTAAAAATGTTATATGTTGTGTATTGTTTATGGAATGGTGAATGTCAACCCATGAATCAGATGGGATAGATCAGAAAACAATTACATTGAGTTATTAAATGTATTTAATGAATTAATTCTTATTAATAAATTGAGAAATTACATTTCTTCAATAACTCAATGTAATTTTTTTCTCATCTTGTGCTCCCACACTGCTGGGAGTAAGCAGGAAGACCTCCTCAGCGGCCTCTTGGGGTTTCACCTCCTCGTGACTCTTTAGGTGTTGGTCCATAAAACCAAGATTCCTTGTAGTGTCAAGGTGTTGAAGTACACAGGAAAGAATGGTCATTGTGCCCACATTGACATTGATGTGTTTATGATTCTGGTAACCTGGCCTCTTCAGGTCCCGTTACTCTTGCTTGGTGTCACTTACATTTTACCATGGTCTGTGATCCTGTCTTCCTTAATATAAAACACAGCTGATCAGTATGAGGTCTGATTATCAGACCATTATTTTTGTTCCTGAAAACTCTGTTGCTTTCTTTTTTCTCCCTCCTAGCTTTGGAGAGTTTCTCTTCTAGTCTTAGACATGATTTTTCTTCACAGGCCATGGCAGTAAACAACATCTCTTTAATTGGACTTAAAACCCACTAAACAAGAGGAAATTCATGGCTTGTACTGGAAACCCAGCCAACTACCTAGGGCTGGTGAGGTCATGGATCTTAGAGGAGAAACTAAAGATGCAACTCTATTAACCCAGCAAAATTCCAAACTACATTATAATACTTGCCCTTATACTCATAGATAAGTGGGTTGATCTTCATCAAGAAAACTTCTCTTTGCAACAGAAAGATACTGTTATTTGAAAAGCACAACCAAATTGCAGGGTTGTGAAGCCCAGGCACAATGCACACATCTACAAAGTAACTCCTGCACATAGGCTCAGGGATCATTGGTGGATGAAGGAGCTGAAAGACTGTGATGGTCAGAGAGACAGGCAGCTTGCACTGAGACTGTAATATCAGAAACTACACACATCAAGTCCCACCAACATGACTGCTTAGACATGAGCTGAAGAAGGACAGCACGGTAAACATGCTAATGTGGATGAGAGAAAGCTCACGAGTCCTCAGCCCTACACAAAGAACAATAGGGAAACGAGAAACATTGAATTGGGGGGGGGTAGTCTTCCCTCGGAAAGAGGACATCAACTGCTCATCCAGTATCAAATTGCCAGCCATGAAAACAACACACATATAAGTAGCATTATACAGACTTAGGTGGGTTATATTTATATAGTTACGAGTATATACCTAGATATTTATGTATATGTAACAATAGTTAATGAAAAAAATAAGAGGCCATGAAAGAGAACAAGGTGGGAAATATGGAAGGGCTTGAAGAAAGAAAAGGGAAAGGGGAAATATCATTTTTATAATTTCAAAAGTATAAAAAAATAAATGTTATGCAGAAGAGAACAAGTGAAAAAAATAAAACCAGATTTATTTTAAAAGTTGAGAAGCAAATATATCAAGTTTTCATGTTTAAGGCAAACAAAAGCCTCCTCCTGAAAATTCAAGCAATCCTTGCAAGCTGCGGGCTGCATAGAGCTCGCTGCCAGCAAGCTTCCATCCTGGCTCACATACATCACATAGACTCTTTCACAGAGGAGACAAGCACCCATTGTAGGCTGTGTGATGAAATTACTTTCCTATTGCAAGTTTCCAAGGATGATTAATTTTAGGTGGCTGGCAAATACACTGTGAAAGGAGCAGATTGTTAAGTAGTCGTGTGAGGCTGAGATTGTCCCCTTTAATGGGGCACCTCAAACCTTGCCTTTAAAATGCATCCCTGATTAATGTGAATTATACCTACAGCATGACAAATATTTTTCAAAAACAAAGGATTTCCAAGGAGGGAAATCACATCAGGAATAAATGGATGGGTACGAAATCCTTTCACTGCTATAATAATAGGATAATTTCTGCAATACTAAAAGCCAAACATTTAATGGCTTTTTATTATTATTATTATTTTAAAAGTCAGGGGAAAATCAGTTATTCCCACCCCTCCTTACTGGGACTTGACAAACTCCTAGCTCAGTTAATGTTCTCTTGAAAAAATAATAGCATCCCTGTCTGAAGCTGGAAGAAGAATTGGATTTTTAGTGGTAAAAATTGAATTTTTACTTTTCTTTTCAGAGATTGCTATAGTATTTTGGTTGGGGGGAATGTTTTCCCAGTGACAGTTAATCCTTTTACTTTTCTCGTTTTTTCTTCCAGCATTCTGATAACAGTTTATAAAGTAGCATCCTATTTCAGGATTCCAGCATTTTTCTAATCAGAGGCCCAAGTTCAGCATGGGCTTTAATTGTTTCTCTTAGATTAACCACCTTCTAGGGCCTTGCGTCTCTGCAGTACACAGCAGAGCAGTGATTCTTAGGCAATCAGTGATGGAAGACCCAGTGTCTAAAATCGTACTGTCAATTTCTGTGCCGGTGTGCAGAGTGAGCATAAACCCTGATGTCTAGGCCACACAGGGTGTTCTAGGCCCCTCCTGTTCTAGAGACAAGTTCCTACCTAGTTAGTGTCATCTGTAGAGGGCATGAGGTCCTCGTGCTCAGAGACAGCACAAGGAAACCAGGGATGTTAAACACACAGGCTTTTCTATTCAATGGGAGGTATTTATACTTGTTTTCTCCCAGGAAGCTGGGGGTAGATGTAGTGAATAATTTGGTGATCTTTGCTGTCTGTCAGACTTCATCCAAACTCCGCCCCTGCCCCCCGCCCCCCCATCCCCCCCCCGCTCCCCATCCCCCCCCCCCCCGCCAGACTACAATATTTATCTCAGACTGTTTTCAGATTCTTTAGTAGACCCACTCTTGTACTCTGAAAAGAGTCGGCTATTATGCTTACCTCTGACCCTTCCTCCCTAGACCCTTACCGTGAACCTTGTTTCTCAGTCAACAGCAGCTGTTCTTACGGAGGAGGTCACGTGTACTTTGCAAGTTCGATGTGGTTGTGCCTTAAGCTTTATTGTGATACTCTCCCCCCCTCCCCGAGTTTTACTGCTTTTAAATATGTCAAGAGTAAACTGCTTGGGGTCAGGCTTTAGAAGTTTGAGCCAGCACCAGCTAACTAAGTGATATCCAATCAGATTTTCTTCTTGCCTCACAGGGATCACTACTCTGCCAGCTGTGGCATTTGTGGGGACCCCACAAGCTGTGTTTGATATAGCCCAGTTATCTGAAGAGGCTTCACTTGGGGGATTATCTCAATCAGACTGGCTTGTGGGCATGTCTGTGTAGCCTTTGTTTTTTTGATTGCTAATTCATTAGCAAGGCCTAGCCCAGTGTGTGGAAAAACCATCTCTAAGCCGCAGTGGTGTGTTTGTGTGTGTGTGTGTGTGTGTGTGTGTGTGTGTGTGTGTGTGTGTGTGTGTGTAGGCTTCTGGGATAGCTGAGCAGAAAAATGAGAATCCCAATAAGCAGCAGTCCTCTATGGTTTCTGCTTCAAGCATTTGCCCTGGGTTCCCCTGATGTTGGACCGAAAACCATAAGATGAAATGAACCTATTTCTTTCCAAATTGCTCCTGGTTATAGTGTTTATTATAGAAATCAAACTAGAACAGACAACAATCTCTGGCCCTCCCGCATGGTACCCTGGATATCTTCCCAAAATGTAGCTATTGTGGTTTGACTATAAAAATGTCAATCACAGGTTTGTGTTTTTTGGCAGTTTCCAGCTGCTGGTGATTTTGAAGGAGGTCATACAACCTTTTGTATACTGAACATACTTGTAGAAGTGTCCACTTCTGACCCAAGCCCTTTGTTTTTAGATCTGCTAAGATGTAACAAGCCATGCCACAAGTTCTTGCCACTATAGCTAGAGTCCCAGCTGTCGTATTTTATTTGCCTGCCACTTGTGAACTGAAGAAACCCCGGGTTGCATTCGTCAGTTATTATATCACAGCAACAAAAAGGGGAACCAACACATTGATATCAAAAAGTAGTGGTGTTAACTGTGAGAAATCTGACCATGTGGTCAATAAGTCTTCACACCTTGCTTGTGTAAAGTATGAGAAGTAATTTAGAGACTCTATAATCAGAGCTTAATGCATCACTTTGGTAGACTCCTATAATATCAAAATGCTGATGGAGATGTGTATAGCATACCACGCTCATGAGTTTTCAGAGGTGAACAAGGACCCTGTCAAGAGTTTGATTAGAAACCACTGACATTGTTTTCTGAAAAGGAGTCTGGTGATGAACATTCTCTCAGAGTTTGGAGAAGTTAATGTAGCTGAATACAAAGTAATGGATGAAGTTGTTTGATAGAAGAGATTTCAAGACAGTGTGACGTTGAGGCTCTGGCATGGTTACTGGTCACTGTTTTAAGGCAAATTTATAGTTAGAGAGAACTGAAAGTTATACAAGATAGGCATTAGTTCATGAGAAACATCTGAGAGTTGAAGAGAAAGATATAGGAAATAAACAATTTGACAAGGAGCATGGGTTGTGTTAAAGCTGTAGACAAGATGAGACCAAAGCATCTTTAAGTGATAAAGAGATTAACACCAATAAAGGCAAAATTCAAATTTTGTAATGGGACCGTGGCAATAGTCCCTAGAAGGCAAACCTATACCCTCTAAATGTTCCAAATTGCCCTGCTCAAACATAAACAAGTAGGGAAATGTTTTCCCAGGTTCAATTGTGCTGGTAGTTGGAGACTGCTGTAATCATGAAGAAAGAAGACCAGGATACATCTCAAGTTGGCAGCAGAACTTGATATAGCTATTTACATAGTGCTGGACTTAGCAATATTGTAGCGTTCAAGAGTTACAGGGTCGTGGAGGCTTACACCAAGACTCTAGATAGCTGTCATAGTTAGATAGTGGCTAGTAGAGCTGGATTTCCTTCATGAAGTTCCTGAGTGGCCTGGGTGTATGAAACTGTGAAGGTAAGGCCCAAGTTTCAATGGACTCAGGATGTTGAAGATGTTAATATGGGGCATCTGCTGAAGAAAGCAGCCAGCACATGATGAAGTAGGATCAAAAGAGAAGCCACATGTGCTACAAGTAGCAGAGCTGTAGGGTCAAGGCTACTCCAGTTCATTGGAGCCCATGGATGTCACCAAGACTTCTAGACATTGAATATGGAAGTGAAGGGTTTGGTATTTTCCTTGTTATAGTTCAGTCTGCTTTGGTTCAATATCCCCTTCCTGCATCCCTATTATTTTCTGCTGGAATGGGGATGTTTACTCTGTGTCACTGGATCTTGGGAGTATGAAAGTTTATTTATTTATATATTTACTTACTTACTTACTTATTTAATTTTACAGGGGTTGTGGTTAAGTGATTACCTGAATTCCCAGGAGAAATTTTGACTTTGGACTTTTGAAGATGTTGGTGTTGTAATGACATGGGAGTTTCAAGGCTGGACTGAATGCATTTTGCACTGTGGTGTACATGAGCCCATGAGGGCCAGTGATGGAATGTAATGGTTAGAATGTGAATTATCCTCTACAGACTCATCATGTATTCAAGAAGCTGGTTGCTGTGGGATAATCCTCATGTATGTTGTGAATGTGTTTTCCTCTCATTGATTAATAATAAAGCTGAATTGGCCTATAGCCAGGTAGAATAAAGCTAGGTGGGGAAGCCAAACAGATATAGGGAGAAAAAAGGGCAGAGTCGAGAAAGATGTGAGCAGCCATCAGAGGAACAAGCTGTGCTAGAGGACAGGGAAAGCCATAATGCCATGTTGCAAAATGGGGATGTATAGAAATGGGTTGATTTAAGTTGTAAGAGATAGTTAGTAATAAGCCAGAGCTATAGGCCGAACATTCTGTAATTAATATAAGCTTTTATGTGATTATTTGGGACTGGGCAGTTGGGATGACAGAAAAGCTCCACCTCTGATCATAGTTGGTCTTTGGTTGGTGGCACTGTTTTGGGAGGTTGTTGAACCTCTTCCACATGGGGTGTAGCTAGCAGATAGGCTCATAGGGGCAGGACTTTGGCAGTTATAATTCAGACCTCCTTCTGGCCAATGCTTTCTGCTTTCTGATCCACCGAGAGGCTATCTCTGCTTTCTGATCCACCGAGAGGCTATGAGTCATGCTGCAGGCTCTCTGTATCATAGATGGAACCTCAGTCATGGTGCCTTCCCTGCCATGATGGGCTATGTTCCCTTAAGCCAAGAATAAGAGTAAAGCGTTCTTCCTTGTGTTGCTCTTGTAGACTTCTATCACAGCAGTGAGAAGAGTGATAAACTCAACCCATTTCTAAAGTGAAGCCCACATGCATTATGGCAAGGCTCAAGTCCCTGAAAAATACCCCAATTGTGCCTGTATTGTACACACACCCTTTACCATTCTCCATAGTCTTCTTCTCTTCCTGAAAAATAAATTCCTCAGCACTCAGCCAGAAGAATTCCTTTGCAAACTACATTTGGTTACATTGATTATATTTCCTGATTGCCTATCACACGCAGAACTACAGTACTTTGATATTTTCCAAAATGATTATGTTTCTAAAATTAATGAGTAATTATGGACTTTATGAACAAGAAACTTGGAATATTCCTAGTCAAGACATGAGAAATCAAGGAGCTGACATCCCTGTCTTCTGACACTGGGGTGGAAGTGGTGTAGAGTGGAGATAGTGTAGGGTGATGGTGGTGTGGGTTAGGGGTCGTGTACTGGTAGGGGTGGTGTAGGAGTGGACTTGTGTATGGGTAGAGATGATATTGGGGTTGTGATGCAATAAAGAGACAGATATTCTTTGCCTTGGCTCTTTAAGGTTGTGAGGTTGTGTGTCAGTCTGGACAGAGTTTATAAGAGGTGTGTGTGTGTGTATGTGTGTGTGTGTGTGTGTGTGTGTGTGTGTGTGTGTGTGCATGTGTGTGTGTTTAAAGGAAATGTTTATCATGGGATCACTACAATTTATATATATTCATTTTTTTATTTTTTAAACATTTATTTATTTTATGCTGGACAAAATTATACATGCTTTTTTTTAAATGAAGACAAACATTTATATTTGGGAATTTGGGCGTCGTTCTTTCCAAACTGCTTCCTGCTGGTAAGGGGCACTGTCATGGGGAAATCCTAAGAAGACACAGAAATCCTGACTGTAGTGGTCTGCAAGGCTGCATTGTCCCATTGATGTTGCTTTAGGGGGTCTTGCTCAATCATATTTTAATTGAGCTTTTTACTGAGAAAATCATAGATTCACATCCAGTTGTAGGCAATAACATAAAAAGACTCCTTTACACTCTGAACAGTCTCCAGCACCTGCGGTTTCTTGCAGAAAGAGCTATGGTTGTGTTTCACAACCAGGATATCGTCTTGTTTTAATCCACTTGTCTTTTTCTGATTTATTTAGTTTTATGTGTGCCCATTTGACATAAGGGATATTAGTTTCATTCAAGCTCACCACAAATATGTAGGTTCCTGCTGGAATCACAGCAGTCACATTCAAATCAATTCCTTCATTTCAGGTTGTGTCCAATCCTGCTCTATTCTTCCAGCTCTGCTCTGTTTCTAGTCTTTGAGACTGCTAATCTGACCTTTATTTCTAAATTTTGTCATTTCAAAAATGTTACAGACATGCAAGTAGGCAGTGTGCAATCTTTTGATATTGGTTTTTTATTTTCAGTCTAACTCTCTGCTGGTTTGTCCTAGTTATTGTGCATGTCAAGTTTATTTTATTTTATTGCTAAGTAGCATTCCATGGTATGTATGTATTAGTGAGTGTTAACCCATTCTTCCACTGAAATTCATCCAGGATAATTTTATTATTAGTGTACTATAAACAAATCTGTCATGAATATTTGTGAACAGGTTTCTGTGTGACCACACACTGTAATTTCTTTGGGATAAATTACCAAGAATACACTTGCTATGTTATGGGGTAGTTCACCGCTTACTTAATCTTGTAAACTTGTTGAACGTTGTTTTCCTATTCTGTTTTGAAGTATGATATAAAGTCCATTTACTGGAGCAGTTAAGGTCCTGATATCAATCTTTGAGTAAAACCCCACTCTGAGCATCTTTATCCTCTTCAAAATAGTTCTAAGACACACATCTCATTTTATACTTTCATCAAGTCTATAACCTCAGTGGCATTTTACAGGAAATGGTGACACCGAGAAGTTAAGTACTTTGGGTCATGTGGAAAATTAATGTCTTCGTCTAAAGCAAACCCTTAGACCCATGAAGCAGGACTTTTAAAACTATATATGGTGACACATTAATGGATAATGAAGTCAACTAAATCAGTTACAACCAGAATTTTTTTTATAAAAGAAGATACTAGACTAGAATTCTAAAACTCACAGTGGATTGCATTTAGTAAAAGTATAATTGCTTATTTTTTTTGTATTTTATGTGTATACATTTAAATAAAATTGGACATTGTATGAAAATACTAAAATACCCTACCTTTATGGCTTAATTCTCTCCATTATCCTCATATTATTATCTTATAATTTCATTTTTGACAAAAATAATATAATGAATTCCAGTATTATTCAATAATACTAGAATAAAGTCTCAATTAAAAATTCATCATCAATAGTAGTATAAATATAGGTTAAAAAGAGACCCTCTCTTTTCTGATAGGAGTCCTGTCAGAATGTTAGTTTGTGAATTTTAAAAAAAAAATTATTATTTATTTGTTCTATCTATAATCACTTCCAGGTTACAGAACAAATGGTTTGGGCATGAAATGCTCCCCTCAGGCTAAAGTGTCAAAAGCTTGTTCCAATGGTATTGGATCATGAGGACCTGTCTTAATTAAGGTTTTATTGCTATGAAGAGACACCATGTTCATGGCAACTCTTAGAAAGAAAAACATTTCACTGGAGCTGGCTTACCAGTTCACAGGGTTAATCCATTGTCAGCATGGCAGGAAGCATGGCAGCACACACACAGACATGGTGCTGGAGAAGGATCCAAGAGTTCTACATGTGGAGCAGCAGACAGCAGGAAGAAAGAGAAGGAGACTCTAGGTATTTGAAACTTCCAAATCCACCTCCATGATATATTTCCTCCAACAAGGCCACACCTCCTAATAGTGCCATTCCCTATGAGTCTATGGGGGTCATTTCCATTCCAACAAGTTACAGGACCATATGCCATCTGTGGCCTGTGGGTATGACAGTGGGGGAATTTTCTTGATTGCTAATTGATGTAGGAGTGTGTATATGTAAGAGTGTATACACAGGAGAACCCACTGTGAGGGTGCCATGCCTAAGCATGTGGACCTGGGAGGTACGAGAAAGGTAGCTGAACATGTATAAACAGCATTCCTCCATGGTTTCTGATTCAAGTTCTGCTCCGCTGGATTTCCTGCCATAACTCCCCTCAATGATGTACTGTAACCTATAAGATGCAACAAACCTTTTCCTCCGCAAGTTTGTTTCTGGCCATGGTATTTACCACAAGAACAGAAAAGCAAACTGTCTTTTACCATCATGCCTCTGTCTTGGAAAAATTTAAAACCATGGAGCCAGCTGTGGACTGGATTGTTGGAATCATAAACCCAGGTAAATCTTCTCTCTTTTGAGTGATTTCCTCAGGGACTTTGTCACAATGAAGAAAACTGCTTAGCATGCTCTCCAATTCAGGTGATAAAGATCAGTGTAATGTTGATTATGGACAGTACAGAAAGTTAAACGTCAGAAGACTCTGTGACAGCCAAGACCCAACTTCAGATTTCCTGACAATATCACACTTTCTCTAAAAATAGTGTCCTCAGGCGCTATTGGCTGTTTCTAAAGTAACTTCTGTTGGAGAGGTTTAATATATGTATGTATACATATACATGTACATATACATACATATATATGTATATAGGTGCACCAAGAATTTCATATATGTGTTGCTTAACCTCCAAGAAGGAGGAAGACAAGCCACCTACATGACCACAGTTGGATGAATTTTCAGTAAGAAGAAAAATAGATGCTTCTGTCATGTATCATGAGGCAAACTTAGCATGGGAATGAGAAGGCAGAAAGTTGGTTCACACTGTAGAAGACAATCTAAGGCAGCTCTACAAGACTAAAAGAACTTTCCTGTATAGTCTTGAACTAACCAAATGAAGGATCCATTAGCCCACCAGAACCTTCTGTTCTGGCTGCTATAAACTCTTCTATTGCACAAAATGTTCTTTACGGTCGTTTCCAAACCACATTCCTAAGAATCAACTCAATGACCTTTTCCCCATTAGTTATTTCTTTCTGCACATTCAGCCCACAGACCATATTTCCTAACCATCTGTTTGGAGTTAAAGAAATTATTTCTAATTGAAACCTTTGTTACCCAGATTTTTAAGTAGCTATAACTTAACCATACATTTAATTTGGAAATAAACAATTGTTTCTTGTAACATTTTTAAATGGCTCATATACTTTCAAAATTATGACAGAATGAAATTGAATGGTATTGTTTTAACTGTTTTTCTGTGGTTGTGATAAAAATACCTGGCAAAAAGAAAGTCAGGGGGCCAGGCAGTGGTGGTGCATACCTTTAATCCCAAGTAGATCTCTAGGAGTTCGAGGCCAACCTGGTCTACAGAGAGCTAGTTCCAAAATAGGCAGGGCTGTTATACAGAGAGACCCTGTCTCAAAAAACCAAAATAATAATAATAATAATACAGAGGAAGAGGAGGAGGAAGAGGGGGAAGAGGAGGAGGAGACATTAGGGAAGAAATGGTTTATTTTGACTTAGCATCCTGGAGTGGATATAATCTGGCACTGGGGGAGGGGAGAAATGGCAGCTGCAAAGTGAGGAAGGCCTGACATTCAGGAAACCAAGAGCTCACATTTCATCTGCACACAGGAAAGCAGGGATAGGGGACCGGAAGTGGGGCCAGGCTGCAAAACTTCAAAGCCTACCTCTAGAGATGTACTTTCTCTAGCAGGGCTCCACCTCCTAAACTATCCATAGTATCCCAAAGAGCATCGCCGCCAGCTCTAGACTACGTGTTCAAGTGCATGAGATCACGGACAACATGCCCAGGTGAAACCACCACAGGGATGGGAATGTGAAATTCCATGTTAGCTGTGTGAAGTGGAAAACTCAGGAAATAAACAAATGCAGGTCATACTCAACTGGGAGTTGAAGCCAACATAAGGAAAGTGATTGGCAGTCTACCCCGTCAATATGTGGACATGTGGGTCATCAGTCTTAGAGCTGCTAATGCTGTTTAGTGATTCCTTGAGTGAGTAGTAAACTTCCCATGAGAAGCTACTAATGAAAAGAAACCCTCCCTTCTAATGGGTGCATTTAAGAGGTTCTGGATCCAAATATGAATTACTTACTATTTACATTATAAAATTTACTCTCTTTTATGTTATTTAGCATATTGTTGAAGTGCTAAAAACAAACAAGCAAACACATATGTTTTTCCCATCGTCTTTTTTGCCTTCAAGAACAAAACCAAATGCAAGTGATTTCTGTACATGAAAGAAATGATCTCATGGAAAGAGTTGGATAAATTATGGTGAGAGCTGTAGTTTTCTTCACAGGGTTCTCTATCTGTGACCTTTGATGAATGGTTCTTGGATATTTAGAATAGAAGTGATGATGAAGATGGCATGCAGAAGGGACCAACCTGGAAATTAAGGCTTTCTAATGCTAATTTAACTTGTCTTCCTAGGAAATTAACCATGCTGCCCATGGCCTTGCTGATTTGAACTTGTCTAGACTCCCTTTAATCTTACAGAGTATGCTGAGGAAGTTTACAAAATACTTCCAGAGGCTTCAAGCAGTGAGAGGCTTCAGAAGTCCTTAGAAACCTCAAGACGAGTTTAGAGGATGGTTGAACCTTTGGCTTTAAGCTTGTGGTGCACATTTGCAAACCAAGTCCAGGGAAAAGACCAGGCCTGTGTATAAGCAGAGTAGGTACCTCCTTAGAGAATTTTGTGATGGAAGGAGAAGACAGTAGATATTGAAAGGTCCATCAAGCTTTAAGCACTATTTCATTTTTAATCAGCTCATTTTATCCTAGTTCCTATTTTGGATAATTATTGATTCACATGCAGCTATAAGAAATAATACAAGATATTGCATATGAATACCTATATTTAAAGTATATATAAAATGACACTTTACAGCATATGAACATCTCAAAAACACTTATTTAAAAATAAGGTAAAGAAATACTGTAAAATCCCATTGTGTGTATGTGCCACCTCTTCTTCTTGTAAATGTGACTGACATCTAGGCTGGTTCCACATCTTGCCTATCGTGAATAGGGCACCCAACCATACACATTATGTGTGTGAGAACCCCCATTGCATATGAGTATGGATTTCTTTGGATATATTCCCCCAAATTGTATAACTGATCAGACAGAGTTCCATTTCTAAGTCAATTTATTGTCATTAATTTGGTTTTTTGTTTTGTCTTGAATTACTCCAGTAGCTATATCATTTTACATTCCCACCAGCAATGTGTTAGAGGTTTTCCACTTTGCCACATCCTTGCCAACATGTTTCCATTTGTTTTCTTGATGATAGTTATTCATGGGAACTTTCATGTTCCTGCTGCAATGCCTTCACTCTGTCATCTGGCGTTCTGACCGCATAGATCTGGAAGGCCAACTAAACTTTCTTTTAAAAGTGCCTTAATTATGGCACTTAATCAAAGATGTAAAAAGGTAACTAAGACAGTGATTGGACATTTTTTTCAGATATTTATTGGCAATTTATGCCTTTTCTTTTGAGAACTTTTTGTTTAATTGTTTTACCAATTTACTGAATAGATTATTTGGGTTGTTTAATACTTGGAATTCTTTGTCGATCTTAGATGCTAATCTTCATCAGCTGAATGCTTACAAAGAGTTCTTTCAATTTTGAAAGCTGTCTTCTCCTTTTTGTTGTTGTTGTTGTTGTTGTTGTTTTCTTTGATATACAGAGATTTAAAATTCTTATACAGTCTCTTGCCAGCTCTTGGTAAATGTCCTCTGTCATCACAGTCCTTGTTGGAATGTCCTTTGCTATGGTTCTGTCTTACAGTGACTTCCCTATCATTTCTCCCATCAACTCTAGAGTTTCAGGTCCCATACTAAGATCTCTCTGATCTACTTATAGTTGATTTTTGTGCAGAGTGAGAGATGGGGATCTAGTTTAGTCATTCTGTGTGTGGATACTGAGTTTCCCCAGAATTTGTTGCAGAGGCTATCATTTATCCCATGTGACCTTTTGAGATCTTTGTTGAAAGGCAACTGTAGATTATTTTTAGGTCTTCTTCTCATTGGTCTACATATGGGAATGTTTGCCCATGTCATGCAGTTTCTAGTTTCGGTACTATGGGTTTATGTTGTAATTTTGCATCTGTGATTACAGTACCTTTAGGGTGCCTCTTTTGGACAAAGATTACTTTGAAGCAAAGTTTCTCATGCCTCACACTGGAGTTGTTAGTCTATGGCTCTTGTGGGCAGTATCAGCACCCCATGTGGCCTATTTTCTTAAAGTAATAGTCTTTATATTTGTATCAGGTATATTAGGTTTAAACAAATGTATGAATATTTTATTTCAAGTAGTATTTCCTTCTTTCCTGTATGTAGGTTATCAGACCATATTCAGAATTACATTTTACTCGGTCTATAATAAATTTGAATGAGATAAATGTTTTTAGGGATTTCTCTATTTTTATATGCAGAATGTTTGTAATCTACTGATATTTTACAAATGGAGTGAAATATAGAAATCTCACTTTAATATCTTCTTATTATTTTCTATTTGGAATTGCCTTTAAATATTTTTATAAATATATTTAGAGTGATGGCAGTATTGATGTTTTGTTTTTACTGTCCAATGCAGTTTTTAAAAACTTGGAAATGTTGCGCTATTTATTTATAGTTTTGCTTATGTGACCTACCCTCCCTTCCTCCAATTCTTTCTTTTTCTCATTTCCTCTTTTCTTCACTTTCTTTTCTTTTTTCTCTCTGAATACATCTTTCTCATATCTCAAAATTACCTTTATAATTTTCTTTCAATTGATTTTATGTATGTATGTATGTATGTATGTATGTATGTATGTATGTATTTATTTATTTGCCTTTTGATTGCTTCTTTGGAACAGAATTTCTTTGTATAGCTTTAGCTGTCCTAGAACTAGCCCTGTAAATCAGGTGGGCCTTGAACTCAAAAAATCCAAAGTCCTCTGCCTCCTGAATGCTGAGATTAAAGGTGTGTGCCACCACTGCCTGGTTCAATTGATTTTTCATTGTTAGAATTTTTCCGGTCGTCAGTAGGGGAACATTTCCACTGAACCCTGGAAATTTTACTATCATAAAACTTTGGGTTGTAGAAAATCTTTTTCTGTTTTTGTTTGTTTGGTTGGTTGGTTTGCTTTTTGTTGTTGTTTTTTATCTTTTATGGGGGAAAAAGGGTTCTGGCTTGTTAGTCTGGTGGAATTATCAGTTCAGGTTCCCCGTTTGGCTTCTCTTAGCACCCAGGGTGGGTCTTCCACTCCCATGTGACTCCATGACCACACAGCAGCAATGGTCTCAGTACCACGCCATGATGGCGAGAGTCTGGACTCCGCCAGGCCTATTTTAACAGTCTTAAGAGAGAACTGGGGCAGATTCTGCCGGGTGTGGATGAAGTCTAGGCGGCCTGTGATCTCTCTCTGCCGACACTGTTGCTGAGGAGGTAATTGCTGCTCAGAGATGAAAACCTGTCCCAGACTTCTCTGACATTTCCCCAGATGCTTTGTTACTTCCTAACAACATGGGGAAGGCAGAAGTCTGTTTCCTCCGTTTGACTATTACTAATTATTTTCCTGTAGTGTCTGAAAGGAGCAGAATGATTACGGCTTCCTCAAAATTACTTTCCTGGTGGGACACCTTTTTACTGGTCCTTTGGCTACGGAGAGGATTCGTGTGAGCTCCCCCTGTACACACTGATGTTTTTGATTGCTGAATTACTCAGCTCCAAGCCTAGGGCTTATGAGGGCAAATGGATCCAGAACTTTACCATTGTTTTCTCCTTGGGTCCTTAAGGTTCCTAGCCAGTCTGCCTTCTCTGCCTTTTACAGCTTCCTTACATTATTTTATTCTCTTAGTTGTAATTAGTAGAAAGAAAAGTGTGTCTACCCTATCTTCCTGGAAGTAGAAGTTCATTATTTTATGTTTTTAAAAATAATATCATTACACAATTATTTTAAGATGTTATGTTATTATTATAATTAGAATTAGAGTCCCACAAAGCCTAAACGTTTTTCTTTTCTTTGCTGAATTTTACCCAAATCACATTAGCTTCCTTCTGTTTGGTGATCTTGCTGTGAGAACAAATTGGCCTGTCCAGGCCTGTGATGAACCCAGGGCTGATGCTGAAGATGTTTTTCTCCTGAGATAATTTCTTTTTGTTTCTGTCAGATGCTGGGCATGGTACCCATGTTCACTCTAACATCTTCACCTGGCCTATACTTCAATTCAATTTAATGCAGTCACAGGCTCAGCTTATCCTCATTGACTTTCCCTGAAGCTTAGTCTGATGAAGCAGAGAAATTATGTTACCTTACAGCATGGGTGTGTGCACACATGCTCATACTTATGTATGACTTTGGTGACTGCTTGTAAGGTCTCTGGCTCCTTTTGGAAATTGGGGACACGTGTTTGAAGCAGTGCCTTACTTTTTTTTTTTTTTATAAGACTAATACTTCAATATATTTATTTTCTACTTCTTTTGAAGAGGGTATACTGCCAGAAGCTGAAAGTACCCCCTTCTCTTTTTCAAATACAAAAAGGCACTCAAACAAATTCTCAGAAATCCATTGTGAATGTCGCATAATGTTAAGAGTTGCCCTTCCCAAACTATATTGTGGAAATTTAATGCCATGTGACATAGATGGTAATAGCTTTTTCTAGAAAAAAAAAGTTTTATGGTAAAAAAGGAATTGAGAAAATCAAATACACTAGAATAATGGCTTTTAGGAATGTATAATTTGTATTCATCTGTGTTAAAGGGTATGAGAATTTGTGTACTAAATGAAACATTTAAAATTTCAGTTAACTCTTCATTTTCTGATGTTGTCACCATGTAGGACTCTGGACACTGAACATAATTCAGCTCCTGTTTCTTATAAAGTGATAAGAGAAAATTATTTCTTGGGTTTTTGATCACTGTAACTTTTATGTCTGTTAATGGCTATTAGAGCAGTTTCTTGTGCCACAAGGATGCATGTCCTTGAGGAGTATCAGAAGTGTGTGGCTGCTTTTACACACTCAGAATGTTCCTCACCTCTGAGCATTCCCTCCCACTCTCCCTCTGCAGAGGTGCTATGGGTTGAAGGAGTGTTCCCCAAAGACCTGGCTGTTAGAAGATTGGTCCCTTGGGTGATGCTTTTGGGAGGTGGTAGAATGTTTAGATTGGGAGGCCTCAAGAAAGTCCTTGGGTAGTTGGTGAGATGTCCCCAGAGAGAGTTGTGAGACTCGCACCAGCCTTCTCCTGCTTGCTGGCTCATGATGCTTCCATCATAGTGTGCATCTCAGCCAAGGTCCAAAGCAATGATCTACCCAGTGTTGGACTGGAATCTCCAGAACAACGGGCAAAGATAACCTTTTTGTCTTTGTAAGCTGATTATCTCAGATGATCTATTATAGTCACCAAAGATGGCAGATGCGACTGCTTTCCTAGAATTGATAGAGCCTCTTCCATTTTGTATGCAGGTTGAACACCCTCCCCCTCCGGGAGGGGGGTTAGTTTTGTTTTTCCAATTACCTCCACAATTACTGTCCCAATCATGTAATTATACTAAGAATCCACCAGTGGACATGCCTTCCTGCATGATATTATAGGAAGGACAGGCTAGCTTTCCTTGCTAGGCATCAGTCCAGTGCCGACCCTCCCCCAACTTTATTGACCCAGAGTGAGAGGGACACCATCCCCAACTGCAGCAGAGTGAGTCTGAGGGACAGCTGCATGATCTTGCATCACCATTTCAGCCTCTCTGAGTCTCGTTTTCATCTCCCAAGCAGTGGTATGCTAAGTGAGTGGTTTATGTTTCTGAGCTCTTGTAGGGATCCAAGGTGATAGCAGCCACGGCATTCCCCTGGTCTCACATAAGATGCAAAGCACTGGGAAAGGTCCCCAATATGCTTCATGTAGAGCAGTAAGTGAAAACATGGTCAGACACTCACATGCTACTCATGAAGCAAAGATATTTTAGAAGACAATGCAATTTAAATATTCAATGCGAGGCTTTATCCCTATTGTCTTATTGAATGAATAATACAAAAATCTAATAGTCATGGAACTTTCCAAATAAATAAAGATTAAGGAAAGGGAGGAGGAGATTTAGGTTAAGGTGTACTCAATGTGCCTAAGGTCATTTTCCGTAGAAAACCAACCTACTTAATCGTATTCACCTCAGAAATGAAATTGCTGACCTTAGAAGGGAAGATGGGTATATTCTCCTACTTAGCCTCCTAAGTCAATCAATTCTAATTCCTTTATGAATTCATATAATCCCTTGCCAATGAATTAATGAATAATATTTTTCTAAATGTGTTCCTTTGAGGATGAATTTTTGTGTGGATAGCTTATTAAATCCCTGTTAATATCTATGATTTTACCATATTAATGAAAGCACTAAACTTATGTTCTTGAAATATGGGAGAAAAGTTATAAGATTATTATCTCCATATTCAATTATCTTTCTACCACATTCTTTTTTAGAAAAATAATGAGTGATGTGAATCTATTCTTCCCTGGATTGGAGCTTGGCATGGTGGGAAAAGAGACCCCTGCAATTATTACAGTTGTCACTGCTCTCTGACACACTGTCTCTTTCATAAGAATTGGGACTGAAGCAAAATAAAGAGATAGTTCTCCTAAAAGATCAGAGCACAGCCTGTAGCATTTACATCAGTGTGATATGAAGTGACAGTTGGAATCTCTGATTAGTGGGGGCCACATGACAAAAGCATGAGTAGACTTCACCCCTGCTGATGGCAGCAGGCATTGCTGCAATCCAGAGCAAGAGGAAAAGCAAAAGACTGTGAGCATTTTCTCCTCACAGCCCCTGGCCAATTACCATTCTGGTTCCCCCATATTTGCTTAATATCTCTGGTTCTTTGAAGACAGACAAAAGTACTGAATGTTTGATCTGGCAGCGTGATGTTGAATTAAAAACAAACAAACAAACAACAACAACAAAAAACTTTCATTGGCCAAAAACCACTTGTTGTGTCTCTGCAAGCTTAATTGCCACTTAACTTTCTGGGTTTGGTTTAGTAGTCATCTTCCCCAGAAGGTCTAGACCTGTGGCTTCTTCCTAGTCAGGTTCCATGTCAGTAAGCCTAGGGCCCTTATTACAGCACAGCACTTCTACGAGGGCATTGCTCCCCCTCTTTCCATGTTCCCCTCTGCCCATACAAATAATACCACAGGCTGTTTATGAGCTTTACGGCATAGAGTATGGACTAGTTATTGCGGCTACTAAGCACATAAAATGTAGCCAGAGTGCATTTTTTAAATTTGACTTAATTTTTTTAATTTGCCTTTGTTTAATTTGACTTAAATTGTGTAAACTTCATAATTGAACAACATGTAAATTATTAGCAAATAAGTATAAATTATTAAAATTCTTTAACTGTAAGTAACTGAATGTCTTTTAGTTGCCATATTGGGCAGTACAATAGAAACTTCTTCAGAACAGGAAGAAAACAGGTATCTTTATAGTTCCAGAACCACAGGACAGGATTTTGCACTTTCTATCCAAGCAAGACATACCTGTTGGAGTTGGAAAGATAGCTCAGTGGTTACAAGCACTGGTTATTCTTATAGAAACCCAGAGTTCAGCACCCACATCTGGTGGCTCATGATGTCCTGTATCTGTAGCTCCATGAGATCTGACACTCTAATCTGACCTCTGTGGGCTTCTTCATGTACAAGTTTATACCCAAGCAAAGGCACACACATAAAATAAAATCTCTGGGGGGGGGGAAGACATATTTGCCAACAATGGCTCCAGAGGCCTGTCTTTATTTCATTATTAGCATGCTGTGCTTTATAGCCAAGACTTAGGATGTTTGGAATATAAATTCCTGCTCCATCACACAACGTTCATGTCTAAGATGACACAACCTCTCTAAGCTTCAGTTCCCTCAGCATTAAAATAAGGTATCCATGGTGCCTACTTTACCGATTTGTGATTAACAGTAAATGCATTTACAGCTGTCTTAGTTCATAAATATAGATGCCAATTACTAATGCTGAGTGCTACAAGTTGAGAGACAGCAAGTTCCACTGGAGACCAGTGAAAGGATACTCACCGTACTTTTCTTTTGGCATGTGATCGTGTGTGTGAGGGGTGTACATGTGTGTATGTGGAGGCCATGTTTGATGTTGGATGTATTCCTCCACTACTCTCCACCTCTGTTTTGTGTTTGACACAGGGTCTCTCACTGAACTTTGAACACACTGACTGGTTAGACTAGCTGACCAGTGTGTGCCAGTGACTCTCCGGTTTCCACCTCCCCAGTGCTGAGACGATGGGTTGGTTCTTACTACACACTCGGCTGAGCCTGTAAGTGCTGTGGGTCTGAACTCAGGTCCTCCTACTTCCGTGGCACTTTACCTCCTGAACCATCTCCCCAGCCCCTGGGTTTGCCTTTGATTGAAAGGATGAGAAAAGGAGGAAGAAGGGAGTAAGAGAAAAGGCACCCCTCTTATAGAGAGCACTTAACCTAAAAACTTCAGGGCCTTGATGCACACTTTCTTTCATAATTCATAGCTCTTAAAAGGACTGACACTGCCAGGCATGGCAGCACATGCTTGTAATTCCAGAACTAGGGAGGGAAAGGCAGAAGGGTTAGAATCTGAAGCCATCTTAGGGTACGTAGTGAGTTCCAAGCCAGTTCTGGGCTGCCCAGACATTAAACAAATCTAATACATTTCTCTTTAATATATATCTATTCATCAGTTTGGATCCTCTAAAACACCCTAAATATTATAGATGATGAGCCATGTATGGGGTGGGCCAATGGGCTAGAGTGCACAGTTCACCTAGTGTTTTAAAAAGCAATACAATACAACAGAGTAATTTTGGAATATTGATAGAGTGACTATTTTTAAGGTAACAGCCTTCCTATCATATATAATATGTATTAAACTTAACACAATTGCCAATCAATGTCTTACAAAAGCTATTAATAAGGACGTGGACAGGAATATCCCACTGCTGCATTGCTGTTGCTGTACACTGGCACTGTCCGCAGAAGGCAGGCATCTCTCCCTTGCAAGGAAAAATACCACATTGATTTTTGTTGTCTTCCCCCCTGTTACGGCAGGTTGTTCCTGCCGGCGCCAGCCTGCTAGCCCGCCCCTGCCTGCCGCCAGTCTGGGCCCATAGCCGCACCAGCCCCAAATAACACTCAGAGACTCTGTATTAGATACAATCCTGTTTTGCCAGTTACTATTATTGTTTATGGGCTAGCTCTGATTTATTAACCCATTTCTACTTATCTAAGTATTTCCACGTGGTTATCTTATCCAGGAGCCGTGGAGGGCATCTTCTTTCTTTCAGGTCTACATCTCAACCCCTCCTTACTACTTCCTCTTTCCTCCTCCTGGTCTCCTAGCCCTGCCTATCTTGTTTCCTATTGGCCAACAGGGCTTTATTAATTAGTATGAGAAACATATATACAGAATAACATCTCCCATCACCCCCCGCCCCCCCGATTTAACATTCTTTTCAATACACAGTTGCTGAATGGAGTTTAAGAAGACTCAACTATTAAGAAGATTGGTTCTTTTATCTTTAGATTGTTAATTTGATTTATTTACATGCCTATCTCCATTTGGGGTTAAAGGACTCAGTCAGTTATTGTTCCTGTTTTTGAAAAGTCAGGCCATGCCCTTACAAATCTGGGGAGACCTTAGGGTCGTACTATCTATATTTAGGTCAGGAACACTAAATCTCACAGATATGCTACTTCATCAAATCCCCATGGCTTAGTAAGCAATAGAATTGGGGTAGAGCATGGTCTTTGTGACTTCCAGTTCAATGTACTTTCCAGTGATTTAGAAGATACTGGATGATATTAAAGCAGGGGCGACAGAAGGGCTGTCTGTTAAGGGCACATTTTTCACTGCAGGTCTGGTCCTGTTTCCACGCCAGCCCCCAATAACATGCTATAAGACTGTTGGCCAGTTAATAGTTTCTTACTGGCTAGCTCTGTCTTAATGATTAACCCATTTCTACTATTCTAAGTATTTCCATGTGGCTCATTTTACCAGCCAAAGTGGCTGGCTTTCTACCTCTCCGGGCTCTCCATGTTGACTCCTCCTTCCTACTTCCTCTTTCCTCCTTATCTCCTAGCCCCGCCTGTATTGATTTCCCATTGGCCCACAGTGCTTTATTCATTAACCAGTATGGGAAACATATTTACAGAATAACATCTCCTATCAGCTCATCAGCTGTCCATAATCATGGTTTACCTATTTTTAGTGAAATTAGCCTTTTAATTAATTAACCTCAGTGAGAATCTGGTATAACCTATTGATCATTTACATATATATATGTATATATGTATATATATGTATGTGGTAGTTTTGGGTTGAATGAGTCCCTTAAATTTACACAGTGTAAATGTAGAAAGACTCTGGGTTTTTTTTAAATGAATTATACCTAATATCTGAATTATTACATATACATTTACTAATGTTCCGCAAAGTGTGTGGGAACAGGACACTTGCTCACAGAATGAAGATAATTCTGATAGCTTTTTATCAAAAATAATAATTATAGGTTTCTTTTATTACCTTCACATTTGATGTAGAGGTGATTACAAGTTATACAGTTAGGATTCAAGGCTTTTTTTTTTGGTTGTTCTGAAATAAGGAAAACCTTTCAAGTTGTTGGTAATATCATCAATTATAAAAAAATTTCATGTACTTCATAGTCACAAACTTCCTAGCTATCCTAGCCTGGATATAAGAACTGTTAAATGGTGAATGAATTCACCATTTGGTGATTTAAAGCTATTGAAACTGCACCAGGACAATAAAGATAAGGGAAAATTTGAGATACTCTTTTAATAATATTGATATTTTAAGAATTAAATTAAGTAGCCAAAAGGAATAAAGAATTTAAACATGAATGCCAACATTAAACATGCCATTTATGAATCCAAAATTGCTAGCAGGTTAGCATAAACTAAAAGGACTTTTGAAGAATTTTAACACTCGTTTAGACTGCATTTTTAGATTCTCATGGGTAAATGTGGAACTGCTTTTTTAGAACAGAAATTTCAAATTATTCAATTGAAAAGTATGTGAATTTAGTAGTTTTTAAAACTTGGGTTTGGCAACAAAAGCTTTTACTCACTGAGCTGTCTCACCAGCCCACAAAATCTTTTTTGTTTTTTCCTTTTAATTTAAAATTGAAACAAGGATGTTTTACATGTCAATTCCAGTTCCCACACCCTCCCACCCTCTCCTATCACCCTCACCAAACCCCAGCCCATCCACTTTCTGCTCACAGGGAGGGTGAGGCCTTCCATGGGGGATCTTCAAAGTCTGTCATATGGTTTGGGGCAGGGCCTAGGCCCTCTCCCATGTGTCTAGGCTAAGAAAGTAACCCTCTATGTGGGATGGGCTCCCAAAGTCCATTTGTACATTAGGGATAAATACTGATCCATTACCAGAGGCCCCATAGACTGCCCAGTCCTCCTAACTGAGACCCATGTTCAGGGGGTCTGGCTCAGTCCTATGCTAGTTTCCCAGCTATCAGACTGAGGGGCCATGAGCTCCCCCTTGCTCAGGTCAGCTGATTCTGTGGGTTTCCCCAGCCTGGTCTTGACCCTTTTGCTCATCACTCCTCCCTCTCTGGATTCCAGGAGTTCAACTCAGTGTTTAGCTGTGGGTGACTACTTCTGTTTCCATCAACTACTAGATGAGGGCTCTATGATGGTGGATAAGTTAGTCATCAATTTCATTATCAGGGAAGGGCATTTAAGGTAGCTTCTCCACTATTGCTTAGATTATTAGTTGGCTTCATTCTTGTAGGTTCTGGGCATTTCTCCAGTGCCAGATTTTTCCTTAAATCTACAATGGCTCCTTTTATTATGGAATCCCACCACTCTTGGCAAATCCAACACATAATCTTTTAACATATAGTTGAATTTTATTTCCAAGTATTTCACTGAGGACTTTTGCATCATATTCAGCAAGAGAAACGTTCTATAATTTCTTTGTCTTTATCCAGCTTTATTGTTGGGGTAATACTGTTTTTATAGATGAATTTAGATGTGTCCCTTCATTTGAGAAAATGCATGTTAATTCTTTAGCATCCTTGTGGAGCCCAGAAGTCTGGACCCAGATTTTTCTTTCACTGGCAGACTTGTCTGCTTCAGTCTCATTGCTTGTCATTGAGTTTTCAAATTCTAAAATCTCCTCTTTTCTGAATTTTAGTAGGTCATCAACTGTCTAGAAATTTATCTTACTGAATATTTTTCTAATTTATTGGAGCATAATAGCCCAACTTATTCTCCAGTGGTTTTCTGGATTTTGGTGGTATGTATCCTTTCTGGATTTTGGTGGTGTGTATTTCTCTTTCATAATTTCACTAATTTAAGACTCTTCTTTCTTTCTTTTTATTTTGGTTAAGAATTTGACAATATTGTTTAGTTGTTCACAGAACCAACTCTTTGTAAATTCAAAGACTCTCTTGCCTTGTTATTTTTTCATCCTTTTAGTGAATTCTGCTTTGGTATTTGTGATATCTTTCCTTATACTAATTTTGAGTTCTCCTTGTTCTTGAATATGTAAGACCTTGAAGTACATCATTAGGCCACTTATTTGAGTTTTCTGTGATATCTTGGTGTCATTCATAACTGTAAACTTACCTGTGGGATCAGCCTCTGTGCTCCATCACGGATTCTCGTAAGTGATGTTTTCATTTGAGTCTGTGAGAATTTTAGTTTCCCTCCAGACTTCTCCTGTGACCCCACTGTTCTTATTCAATTTCTGTATTTTTAATATGGTTTTATAGTTCATCCCACAATTGATTGCTAGCTTTATTCCATTATGACCTGATAGCACACAAGAAATTATTTCAGTGATTCCCTGTTTGTTAACACCCGTTTTGTGGCCCAAAATATAATTGGTTTGGTGATGTGTTACTCAGCTGAGAATTTATGCTTTCTGGCCATTGACCATAATAGTCCATGTTAGTCAATGTGATCTCTTGATAGTCTATCTGATGTTGCCCTGTCCGCTTTCTGGTCTGAACATTCTATCTCTGCTGATGGTAGGATATTGAAGTATCTCACTGTTTTCTGTCTAACATCTCTGTCCCTTTCTGTCCAGAAGTGTTTTTTCTTTCATAAAATTTGTCTACAATAGTTTATGCCTTGATTGAACATTTTTAGTGTTATCCTGATGGAGTATTCCCTTTGTTAAAATGTAGCAACCTGACCTTCTTTTCTCTTCTAAATTTGGCTTGCCTAGCATGAGTATAGCTGCCCCAGCTTAATATTTGGATTACTTTTCTTATAATATAATTTTTCATTATGTACCTTTCAGTCAGTTTGCCAGTGAGTTTATATATTTATTTGCATGTTATTATTTTGTGTGCCTGTGTGTATATATAGGCAGATAACAACTAGGGGAGTCAGTCATTTGTCTCCTTCCATCAACTCTGTGTCCCAGAGATTGGACTTGGGTTGTTAGACTTGGCAGAAAGTGCTTGTACCCACTGAGCCATCTCACAGGTCCACTGAGGTGTGTTTCTTAAAGACGTCAAGTAGTTGGGTCTTACTTTTTAATCCAGTTGGCCAATCTGCTTCTTTTAATTGAGAATTAAAGGCTATTTACATTTAGTGTTATTCCCAAGAGCTATCTGTAATCTCTGCAGTTTTGTTGTTTTTTTTTAACTTCCATATATAGAGTATTTATATGCATCTGACTGTACCATATGCATGCATGAACCCATTGAGGAAAGAAGGGGGTGTTGGAATCCCTAGAACTGGAGTTACAAGCTGCCATATGGGTGCTAGAAACTGAACCTAACCCCTATGTAAGAGCCATACATACTTTTAACTATTTCTCCAACCCCAATTGAGGTACTCTTGGCATTTTTCCCTCTTTGTTTATATTAGAGGTTTGTTGGTTTATAATATTGATTGTATTTGATTCTTTCCTAATTTTCATATTTTCAAATGTCAAGAGTATAGAGGGGGAAAAAAAAGATTACCGAGAGCTTGAAGAAAGAACCAAGCTGTTTACAAGGGCAAATTCATTGGCATCACACCAATTCTTTTAACAGAAACTTAGAAGCCAGGAAAGCATGTAATGATACATTGCAAGTCTTTGCAGTAAATAACTACCAACCAAGACTGGTATATCTAATTAAGTTATCCCTTCACACTAATGAAGAAATATAATCTTTTCAACATAAATATATAGTAAAGCAATTCATGACCACCAAGATAGCACTGTGGAAGACACTCAGAGAAATCTTACGCACAGATGAGGAAGAAGGTTATAACCATGTGATCCCACAAAATAACAGAACTCACGAAACAAAAAGATCAACAGAATGAATATTAGCAAAGCAGGTGGTTTCTCCCGTTATGTGAAAATATTCACCTTCTCATGTAAGGGAAACACTTTATGACTTCCTTTGTCATACCCCAACGTCCAGCATTGCTGGGCTACCTTGAGTGTGTTCCTAAATTAGGTAAGGTTTACTTTAACTCAGACACTGAAATAATATAAGAATGAATTTGATAGCCAAGATACCTACTAAGTGACACAACCAAGGGTGTGGCGTCCATCCACCTGTGTTCTCTCAGGGGAAAACATACTCTCAGTTCCAGTTTAGCATTAGTCTCTTCCGCGGATCACTGCGAGCTGGGAGAGTTGTGATCTGGAGTTTGTTCCAGAGTGAGGCAGAGGTCTGAGGTGGAGGTGGGGGCTCCTTTGCAGATGCTCAAGACACGGAGTCCAGACAGAGGGAGCTCAGAATTCCTCCACATGTCTCTTCTTCAAAGCAACCGATGTGGCTGATAGCCCCTGATAGTCTTTTTATTATTTACTTTCATATGTGTGTGGGGGGTTGCTTTTGTTTGATCATACACGTATATGTAAACTGAGTTCTTAATTGATGTAGACAATAGAAACCCGGAGTCAGATATACAGGGACATGCTGAGACCAGAGAGAAGGAGGAACAAACTACTGCTGCACCTTACCTTAGTGGCTCTGCAGACAAGAGAATGAGTTCCTGCTTCTCTCTGCTTATATCCTGTCTCTGCCCAGCTATCTCACTTCCTGTCTGTCTGTACAGATCTCCAGACCTCTGTGGTTAGTTAGTGGCAAGCTCCATTCTCTGACCTCCAGTCAGGCTTTATTTGTACAAGCAAAATGTCACCACACGTGTGTTTGTACACTACGTGAGTGCAGTGCATATGGAGGCAGAAGATGGCATCACATCCCCTGGTGCTGGCATTATATATGGTTTAAACCCACTGTGGGCACTGGGAATCAAACCCAGTCTTGGACAGCCATTGCTTGTAACCACTGAACCATTTCTCCTACCCATTCATGAATCTCTTAAAAGCTTTTAAAGTGAAAGCAAGAGGCTCAGTGAGGATATAAAATAAGTCAACATCACTATTAACAAGCTCAATCCAATAACCACAAGAATAAAACAATATCCAACCCCTATAAAATGTACACTTCATAGAATATTTACACGAACACACACATACTGGCTATGAAACAAATCTCAAAAACTGAAAAGATTAAATATCATACTTTCTAAAAATAGAACTGAAAAAAAAGAGAAAGACTGCATTCAAAACTTAAGAAACATATTTCTAAATGGCATAATAAATCAGGAGATTGAACTAAATGAAATGGAAATTCTCTCATTAAAAAGTGTTGGATTCACCTAAGTCAGAGCTTAGAGGGAGACTATTAGCCAAAGTAGTCGCATTAAATACTAATATTGTTGGGCACAGGTATTTAAATTGTTTGTATTACAATAAGTAAAGAAAATAAAGGCAAACAGAGAAAGCAAAAGGATGATTATAAAACAGTATGAACTGAATGAAATGAAATACCAACATGTACTAGAAGTGTCCAGAAATACCCAGGGTGGACTATTCAAATGGAATCCACCTAACAAACTGCTAGTGAATCTAAGCCAAGAAAAGGGGGCATAGAAATTAGGGACAGAAAGAGATGCAAGAGAATCGGGGGGGGGGAGGATGCAAGAGAATCAATGGGGGCAAAGAGATGTAAGAGAATCAAATGAGGAATTTTAGAGCAGCATTCACAGGAAGACTGGACAATAATTAGTAGATATCACTACTCTTATTTCCAATAGGTTATTTCAGTAATTAAAACTTTACAGCTCAAATGCAGCTGTCACAGATTGTTCTTCCAATTTATTATAGCAAGTATCACATGGTAAAGGGCTCCCATCGGATACACTATTCCAACTTAGAGAAAAAGGAAGCCACTTGACAACTCATTATAAGGTGTGAGCAGAGCCTTGCTAACAAGGACTCTGAGAAGGAAAAGTCTAACTTCTGAATTTAGAAGAATATGCTTCTTAAGCAAATATTAGCATGGGTCCCACAGCCTCTGGGAAGCAGAGGGTAGAAGGTGGAAATGGATAGAGGGAGAAGAGGACAAGGGAGTAAGTAGGCAGCAGACACCAGAAGGGGTTGGTCACCAGATGCTCCTGATAGAGGGTTGTCAGGAAAGTTGGCGGGTGGTATAGAAATAAACTTTACCTCCCTTCTGATGCTCGCACTTCTTGCCTCTTGTCCACAGTGTTCGAAGGAAATGACACTTCAGCTTTCCAACTGTTGAACCTTATTCACGTATGAAGTACACTGACCTAGGAAATAGAAAGTTATGGTATGAGACTGGGAGAAGACGGCAGCTGTATTCTTCCACATTTCCCCATAAAGCACTCTGAACAACCAGGACAGAGAAACCAGGCCACGGACAACCACCAGCAGGCAACAGTATCCCCAAGGATCCCAGATTATGAGTGCATGATGGCAAACCTCCAACAGCAAGAGGTCAGCCGGTCAGCATCACCCAGAGAACACAAAGCCATTACTGCCCTCCGGCCTATCTGAGCAAGTGAAGGGGCTGGGGTGTGGCTCAGGAGCAGAAGCTCTTCTGTTTAGCACGGGTGAATCTCTGGGTTTTGTTGCAGATGGACAAAACATGCTAGCAACAAAATAACAAGTATTTACCCAGAGAATTTAACAGTGCTGGGAGAACAGCTATAGAAACGGGGAGGGAGAGACTGTAGTGGTCCAAAGTGCCTGGACCAAGACTGAAGGATTTAAATACTCTGACTTCCCTTATATCTCAAAGATGCCAGATAAAGATTCCCCCCACCCAGGACAAAACCGGGGCTCTAAAGTGAATTTAAAATAGACTGTGGAGATGGAGGTCTAAGAATTGGGAATCTACTGCCAGGTAAAGTAGAGATGGTTTAATACAAATTGAAAGCAGTGAGGGAGAAGGGAACCACAGATTTTGAAATGAAAGTTCTTGTTCCTTAACACTTTACAAAAGCAACCAGAAGAGGGCAGTCCAGAGTCGGTGATTAATTTAAAAATGATAATTAAAACTACAGTAAGACCAGCCCTCTTTACAAATGCTCAGAATATCTAATTATATGTTAAAAAAAAAAAAAAAGCAACAACAAAGCATGGTGTTCAAATCGCATTCACATATATTTGGGGATAAAAAGAAACGCCTGGGATGTTGAGAGATTACAAAGGTGTGCAGGGAAGATGTTCTCACAGCAGCAAGCAAGCACAGCCCAAGACTTGCAAACGAACTAAGAGACTGGGGAAACAGAATAGGCGTGACGATGAAGAAGCCTGGAAATTAGGGAGGAGACATTAAGCAAGAATTAGGTATAAAAGACAAAGATCAGCCCAGGAACCAGCTAGAAGGATAGCATCATCGGACATAGACAGGTGCCTGACACTAAGTGGAAGGTAAAATGATATTGATACTGTCTAATGGTACCCATCTAGTACAGTAAGAATAGTCTTCATTGTGAAATAGGAGTTTAGAAGAAGGGAGTGTCATTTCCAGCTGGAGAAGGGAACTCTGATATTACTCGTATGTAAGGAACTCATAGCAGGTCTGTTTTATGTCACTGTTTATCAATCATACAGCCATCCTTTACCCTTCATCATGACACTTGAGTTGTTCTGTGCTCCTCTTCATCCTCTGCTACCTGGTGTAATGCTAGCTAGACTCTGTCACTAGAAGCTGATGGAGAAAGACTGTGAGGCAGCATTGGAGGTAGAAAGGGACCCTCTTCCCCATGAAATAGGTTTAATTTTGGAGTGCCAGAAAATATCTGAGGTGGTGACAGAGATTACTGCCCTGCTTACCATAGCAGGGTAGTGGTGGTCACCTGCAATTGGCCT
Source organism: Cricetiscus sungorus (assembly GCA_030556225.1). Taxonomy (NCBI): domain Eukaryota; kingdom Metazoa; phylum Chordata; class Mammalia; order Rodentia; family Cricetidae; genus Cricetiscus; species Cricetiscus sungorus. Next base: position 16,975,036 of record JANBXA010000641.1, read on the forward strand.
GCCCCCCCCCCCCCATGGTGTTTCTTCATTCCTATAGGAACCAGATGTGGATTTGTGAAGCTGTGACCTCTAGAGACACCCCCTGAGTTGTCCCAAGTCTTGCAGAGCCCCTTTCTGCTGTATAGAGATAACAGCTACTCTGTGAAGCTAACTCAGCCATCAGACACCAGAATGTAGTTTTTGTTGTTGTTATTGTTTTGTTTTACTATTTGATCCTCCTGCCTCTGCCTCGTGAAGCAAATCCTACTGGTGTGTGCCACCACAACTGGCCCGTGCCACCACAACTGGCCCAGCTCCCAAATAAACACACAGAGACTTATTCTTATGAATGTCAAGCCTTATCTTGGCTTGTTTCTAGCCAGCTTTTCTAACTTAAATTATCCCATTTCGCTTTAAATATGTTTTGCCTCTGGGCTTTTACTTTCCTATATTCTGTATGTCTTTCTTCCCTTCTTACTCTGTGGCTGCTTGTGGTCTGCGTGGCTTGTCCCTGATGCCCTCCTCAACTTCTTTTCTCACTCCTCCCTCTTCTTCTCCTATTTATTATCTCTGTCTGGCAGCTCTGCTTACTTCTTTCTCCTACCTAGCTATTGACCATTCAGCTCCTTATTAGACCAATCATGAGTTTTAGAGAGGCAAAGTAACAAGGCTTTACAGAGTTAAACAAATGTAACATAAAAGAATGCAATACATCTTTGCATGATTAAACAAATGCTCTACAACGTAAATGAATGTAACACATCTTAAACTAATATTTCACAATATTCCCTTTTGTCTAAGTAACAATGAAAAGTTTTGAACTTTAACATAGTAAAACTATATGCAACAAAACAGTTATCAAGTAAGAATTACATTTACATATTCAATTTGTAATTAGCAAACTCAGAGAAAATTCTCTATTATCTATCTTATCTTAGTATATTAGGTATACAACTTTGGAGTTGTATACCTAATTTACTTTCTGTTATAACTATTGAAAACTATAACTAACTATTTAGTCTTTAGCTCCATTACACCCAGAGGATATAATATTACCTAAAAGCAGTCATATCAGGCTGCTTGGACAGTCACCCAAATTCCTCTGCAATATTGGGGCATCCATCTTCAGCCTACAGACCTAGAATATCTGCCAGACTTTTTAGTGAAGCAAAAAATTTGAAGGACTCTCTTGTCTTGTCTTGGCAAAGTTCAACAGTCTTTTCCTGTGTCTGCTTGTCTAGTCTATACAGCATACTGTCAACAGTTAACGCAAGAGGAGTCTCTTGCTACATTGAAAGCAAACTCCATAGAGAGTTTTCTTTGATGCCCACCATCCTTTTATGAAGTAAATTGGTGCTGCCATTCTCATGAAAAAAAACCTTAGGTTATCAAACATCTTAAATGCCATATTCTGTAGGTCTTTGAAGTGTTTGAAAAATCATGTCTTTCTGAAATATACATGTTTTACCTTGGAAACATACCTAATATGACTACAAGTTGTATTATTATAGATTAATTACTAACTTCATTTCTTAATTATACATTGCATTTTAAATGAGCTGCATAAGCACAATACCCTAAACAAAAATAGAAACATATATACAATATAACAAAAATAACTTTAAACTTATATCAATATACCAAAACCCATGCCAATACAAAATATCTTAGATTAATAGTTCTCTTTTTGTGCTATATTCCCCTAATGATAACAAACATCCATAACCTGCCAAATAACCAACAACCACCCACCCATCTCTTGGAAATGTGGGTTTCCTCTTCTCTAGACTGTTTCCTATTGTCTGTGGGTGAAGTTATCTTTAGGGGTCCCTGATAAATTGAGATAATGTTCAAGTCCTGGGTAGGCCAGCTACAACCTTTGTTGATATATATCACTTGTCAAGATTCAGGAGGTCTCCCTCAAGCAACCCTGATTCACATTAATCCTTAAGGAATCCACAGCCTCTCATTTCCTGTGGAAACAAAAGCAAAACCTCTTCCCCAAAGCATTTCTTTCTTCCTTTTGACAAATACATTTTTGACTTCCACTTTAAAATGAAGGTAGTCCTAAAGTATCTAGGTTGGTTCAATTTAACAGTCCTGCTCACCATCCCATGTCTGCCAGCAGCTGTAGTTTGCTCATCAGTATTCAAAAAATTCACAGTCAATACAATACTACACAGGGTCCAGTTTCCCTATATATTTACATGGCTTTTCCCCCCTTTATATTACCTTTACTCCCTCTTTAAAGACTACTATTGTTTAAACTACTAACTCCTTTCTATGACTGTTTATAATCTTTCTCTTTTCTCTCTTATGCCTACTCACATTTTTAAACACACTGGAACCTGTTTAGAATTTTTTCCATCTGAACCTGCTTTACTATGTATCTCTAGGTTTTTTGTTTTTTGCTTTTTTTGTTTGTTTGTTCTTTGTTTTGTTTTTCTGCATTAAAAAAATCTGCTAAGCAGTGTGTCTGGGTCTTTTGCCAAGGCTTTGGTGGCTGGCTCCTCCCACTTCTCTGGTGGTTGAGAGCCAAGCCCAAAGTTGGAAGCCCTGTCAGAGATATAAGACCAGAAACTGCATTCAACCTTCCAGATCTGGAATGCCAGTGCCTTTCATTGTTTTTACTTAGTTGTTTGTTTCTACTTAGTGTGAAAAAGTATACTTAAGTGCTCTGCTGTACAGCAGAGTTTCTTAAAGGAGCCATATCTTTTTCCTGAAATACAGGAAATAGAGACCTCATGTTGGGCATCAAAATGTAGTTTTTCCCCCCCCTTGGGGACCCACCACCCAGTTCCCAAATAAATGCACAGAGACTATTCTTAGTTATGAATGCCTGACCTTTGCTTGGCTGAATTCTAGCCAATTTTTTTAAAACTTAAATTAACTCATTTCTCTTCTTCTATGTTTTGCCTTTGGACTTTTTTACCTTTCTTTATTCTGTGTGGTTGCATGTATATTTTATTTATATTTGTGAGCCAATTATGCTTTTAAAGGAAGATTATGTTCTTTTAAAAATCCTTAACTCTTAATTGTAAGCTAACAGATTATAGCTGTATTTATCTTAAAATGATGTTCTTAAAGAACCATATTCAAGAAAGTTTAGACATATGACTTGTGTAGAAGTGGGAAAGTTAGGAGGTTGGAGACATAACAGTCCTAGGGAGTAACCTATTCCAGATGAGACCCAAGGAAAGAGAGGTATGAGAAAGATGAAGGGGAAATGAACAGAATTTAGGACTTCACAGGGTTGATGCAAAGAAGACATGGAAATACGAAACCGTAATTTTCCCTATGACTAGTTTCTGTCAAGGTTTCTGAGCATGAGCATGTCAGCAGAAGGAGTTGGCATTGGGAAGAAGATGGTAGTTTGGGTATTAATTTTGTCTTTGAATAAAAATGATATGTCGAAATTTCTGGGAGGCATTGATGGCACAGGCATGAATCCCTGGAGGAAGCTACCACTTCGATTTAAGTTAGCCTCATTGTGTGCTTACTGTATTTAGTGAGTGTTGACTGTATTCTTGGAGGGAGTTAGGTGCAGAGCTGGCTCATACATAGACATGGTGTACCTTAGGGGCACAGAAACGGTGGGCAAGCACACCCTCCTAGAATGTGCACTCGCTGTCCTCAGGCCTTAGCTGGCTGTCCAGGATTGTGCAGACTGAGTGAAAAATGTAGAAACCAAATTCAGGCATTCTGCCACACAGTCTAACCCTTCCTGCTGCTCTTGTGTGCTCTCTGGACCAAGTAAGCACCCAGTGATGTCCCTCCTACGTCGTCTGATTGGAGGAAAATCTCAGGTCCTTATTGACCTGACTTCTGGAGCAAGCAAAGTGCCTCTCTTTTTCCTTTAGGAGTCTTAATTTTAACAGGTAGAGCAGTTTTACTCTAACGGGTAAAACTTTGGCTGTAGGACTTCAGGTACCAGCCAACTTTCAGTCTAAACTCATCAGCCGTTCGTGGTACTCTGAAGCTGGGCTCTGAAAGAGGCAGACACTGTAAGTGCCTCTTTCAGTGTCCACTGGGCCTTCTCTTGGGCTCAAACCAAGTAAGAGCCAATTAGGCAAATGGAAAAATGCCCAACTCATGAAAAGAAACATCCATTTCAACTCTCCTTTCACTGAGGGAATGACTAAAATTTTACTGGCAATGACATGAGGAATGGCTAGTGTGTTTGTACTTATCTTACCAACAACTATTTTATCAGATGCTGAAAAATGTATTGACAGATACTACAGTATGTGTTGGCATGTCCAAGTGAGACAGTCCAAATATTCACTCTTTGGCTCTTAGAATGAGAAGCCCTAGTTCAAAAATGTCAACCCATTATCTACTGGGTTTTATTATACCTGAGAGAGTCACCTAATCTCTCTGTGCCTTTGTTTTCTCCCAAGTGACGCAGTACACAACACTCTAGTGGCTATTGTCAGATGTATCTAAACGACTGTGAGAAGTGTATGACCACATAGTAGACGCTGTGTAACTGTTAATATTACGCACATTGCACAGATTACTATACCTCATATAACTTGGCTTTTTAGTCTTCATTTTCATGTCTGAGTCCTTGGGCTCAGGTTTGCACAAGAGGTGGTCCCATCCCCAAGGAATTTTACTCTACTTAAAAAGCAATGTTTGTGTCTGTGAAAATACAATGAAGAATGAACATAAATATTTTTAAGCAGTTGCACAATCAGAAAAACTCTGTAGGGGAGAGAGTGAGCATGACTGCTAGGTGGGATTACCCAGGACCAGACTACTTGGAAATCAGGTCTGCGTTTACAATTCTGTCTTCTTCACCTGCTTGCCCTCACCTTGTTAGCCCATGCATTCCAGCCTCACTGAATTGAGCAGCTACTAGACTCTTAGACTTTGTATACACAAGTAACCATTGTTGGGCTGCAGCCTATAAGTCATTCCAGTATGTATGTATGTATGTATGTATGTATGTATGTATGTATGTATGTATGTAGTGAGAGGTGGGGGGAGACAGAGAGATTCATTCCATAAGTTCTGTGACTCTAGAGAACCCTGGCTCATACAGGTTTTGGTACCATAGTGGTTCTAGAGAAACAGAAGTATAGGGGTGAATCTTTTAAATATCTGGAATAGGCCTTTTTTCTTTTTTTTTTTTTTTAACTCACTAGCACCTTCAGCTACTGAAGACTCTCCAGCAACTCTCTCTTCTGGGAACTCAGAAAATACTGGAATCCCATAGTGTAAACTATATTTCAAACTTGAAGAGATAAGTACATTTGACTATCTTGATTCATCAATAATAAGTGGCATTGTATTTGGAACTTATTAACATTGCATTGGAAATTTGACAATTTGGGGGGAAATCAGGAAAACAATGCTGCTGGTTGGTTGTTCTTAGTATCTCTGGTTAAGTTGCTAAACGATAGGAAGTAACTCCGTGCTAACAGTTACCAACTTCAGAATACAGTGAAGGACAGCAATGAACCCAGTGATAAAGTTGACTGGCTCTAGACTTGAGTAAATAATCTAAGTATGGGAGGGTCAGGATGGAGTGTGGGAGAAGGTGACCAAATGGAAGGCACTTGAGCCTGGGACTTTCTCATTAACATTATTTTATTTTTTTTATGATTTACCTTTTAAAACTCTCTGTGTCCTCTCTCTCTCTCTCTGTCTCTGTCTCTGTCTCTGTCTCTGTCTCTGTCTGTCTCTCTCTCTCTCTGTCTCTCTCTCTCTCTCTCTCTCTCTCTCTCTCTTGTGTGTGTGTGTGTGTGTGTGTGTGTGTGTGTAGTGGCTTTGTGCAGGTCCCCCCACAGAGTCTATAGATACCTCATCCCCTGTGGATGGGGTTTCAGGTGGTTGGGAACTGGGAGCCAAAGTTAGGTACTCTTGAACAGCCATGTATGATCTTAACTCCTAAATAGTGGGTCCCTCCAGCCCTTCCCAGCTATGCTTGATGGGAGTGAAATGAGGGGCTAAGGAGGTTGTGAGCAAGAGCAGGGGAGGAAAAGGACATGTAAGGAGATCTCTCACAAAAGGCCATGCCTCTGAGTCACTTTTGTAACCCAGGAGAATGACCAGGTTCTTAGACTTGAGTAACTGGTGGGATGCTGGTGTTTTATAGCACAAGCCATTGGGGAGATGAGATGAGATGCTCCACATAGCTCCTTTGGCTCAGCATCCAGCATAGAGACAGTACTCAAAGCACATCAGCATCCTTACTTCCTCGAGCCAGAGCAAAGCTGAGAGATGGTGCTCGTGAATGAATATGGAGATGTACATGTTCTATTACCTTTTGCTTGCATACTTGGGACCTCGTGCCTACAGCAAACAAAATTTATTTTTACAGCCTCAAGATTTAACTTGAAATCTCACTATGATTTTAGGTGTGATTAGAAAAACCGGGATAATAAGCCACAGTGAGACTGTAGGCAAAGACTTCTATGAGGCTTTAAAAAAGAAAACAAAGCAACATTCTGTCACTGTTTCCTCTGGTTGCAAGTCTCCCTCAGAGCCAACTTTTTCTCTTCTTTTTGAAGAAAGGAAAACAAAAATCTTGACAGCCTTAGTTCAAAAAAAAAGTGGATGGCATTGTGGTAACAAGCGCATTGCATTCGTTATGCGCAGGAAGCTTGCCAGAAGCACTAAGGGCATTTACAAAGCTTGTGGCTTTGTGAAGTGTCTGAGAAGGCTCGGCTGCATTATGTCCTGTGTACACAGTTCTGTGTGCTCAATCTGTGAAAAACAGACTTAATAATTCGTCAGCTTTTGTCTTCTCTTCCTCCTAGACTCTCCACTCTTTCTTTGCATTTTCCTTAAAGCAGCATTTGCTTACTCCCAGCAGGCGCAGAAGATAAGTAAGCCTTGTAGCTGAAGTTTTACACCGCTGACTCCAAAGTCACAAAAGCACAATGGGAAAGAATAAACAAGCAGGCGATTAATGGCATTTGTTTCCGACGTTTTCATTAGAGCTGGTATCCCTTTAAACACAGTGCATTGCGGTGTGTTCATTTTTCTCTCGCTGTCGGTGCACACTGAGCCGCTGCACGCAACGAACACTTGAGCGAAGAGGTGGCTTAGTGTTGGCCCGGTGGCACTGCACACTTGATAGATGAGGATGCCAGGTCTTGTGGAACTCGGGAGCTCGGGATTACACAAGAACACGGATTCTGCCTCTGCTTTCCTTCAGTCTCCCTTGTTTTCATCCCCACTTTAATGTGAATGTACTTTTCTGGAAAATGACCGGGTCTATTAAAGGCATCAAGGGATTTTGGAATTGGCAAGGGTCTATTAAAGGCATCAAGGGATTCTGGAATTGGCAAGGGCCTATGGGAGCATTTACTCAACCCAAAAGCTCAGGCGTATCCAAGGTAGTGGCTAAGAACAAGAGAGGAAAGCCTGGGTGTTGGTCATGGACCTGAACGTAGCCACTTTCGTGCATTTAAATGAGTCAAGACTGGCAGATGAAAATTTCGAAATGCTCCATCAAGGTAATGGCGATGGGGCCGATCTTGGAAGAGATCTGTGCATCTTCTGCTCCAACTCACAGCACTTCTCTGGGCCTAGGGTTTTGCTTTGAGGTTGGAGGTACTGGGGCGGATGCTCTCAAGGTTTTCCCAGTTCAGGCTTTTGATATCTTCATGATTCTGAGTAAAGACATGACTCTTTCCAATAGATTTTTTTTTCATGAATATTTGGCTGCAGCCAGAGTGATCCATTTCCTTCTTGAAGAATCTGTGACATTTCCTGCCGCCGACCTTTGCACAACCTCTCCTTTTTCTTAGAAAAGTTCATTTTGCTTCACCATGCTTCCTCTGGAATGTAAAAATCCAGGGAACAGGAAACTCATACTGTTGTGTGTAGTCTGCCGCTCGGTGATGCCACTGGTATATCAGGCACTCGATAAATATTCACAAACCATGGGTTGAGATGGCCATGGACACTGCTTGTTCCCTTCTCCGAAGTCTGGGCAAATCACAGTTCAGTTTTCAGTCTTAACTTGTAGGCTCGGTCTCACTTTGAGCACTCAGTATCTGACACACAAGACACTGAGGTCCATAAGGTCACTGGGGCTCTGTGTCTGAGCCAAGCTCTTGCCTTTGGTGCCTGTCTCTGTTGTAGCCTCCGAGGAGCATTTGGATGAAGAGATGGCAGTTTGGAGAGCTTCGTTCATACCATGACTGGCTGTCAAGTTCTATCTTTGCCCCCACTTTCCGGAAGCCTCTGAGGCCTCGTTCCTCGGGGCTCCTACTCTCTGGTGGAGACTGGTTACTGCAGACCCCAAGTCTTCTCTATCTTGCCCTGGTTAAGTCAGTTGCCCATGATCTGTGCCACCAACTGTGGAGGTCACTCTCCCGACACTCTGATACATCAATGTCTATTGAGATATCTGTCTTGGCAGACTTTGATGATGGCCCATGGGAGGCCTCACCCTCCCTGAGGAGTGGATGGCGATGGGATGGGGAGAATGGGAAGATGGGAGGGAGAGGGAACTGAGACTGGTATGTAAAATAAGATTGTTTTCAATTCAAATTAAAATCAATAAAAAAATTTAGCACCCATCTGGGTCAATAAATGAAAATAAAAATAAAGTTATTTGTCTTGGGCTGGGGAGATATCTCAGTCAGTAAGGGACTTGCTTTGCAAACATGAAGGCTGGTTCAGTCCTCAGAACCCACTTCCAAAAAGAAAGCACCAAGTATAGTATCCCGTATTTGTAATGCCAGCACTGGGAAGGTGTACACAGGAAGATCCTAGAGCTTGCTTGTTAGGGCAGAGATCCTGTCACAAAAGTACATGAATAGTAACTAAGAAATAAAGCCTGAGGTTGTCCTCTGGCCCTGCACAGGCAATGCACACACATGCGTGTGCACCCACACTTTTGTACACAAACACGGGCATGTGAGATCTGGCCTGCTCATCCACTCTGTCTCTCTGCTGGTACCTCGATGTTTCTTTTCTGTGGTGTGTCTTTTCTGGAGCTGCTCGTATTTCCTGAGTTGTGCTGACAACCCTACTACCAGCCTGGGGGCCTATGCGATGCTTCACCACAATCTGCTGTCTGCTGAGGGGCAGGCAGCACTGGATAGAAAGATCCCAGCACATGGCTGGCCAGCCAGGGTAGCCAGGCTCAAAACAAATAAATACAATGGTAGAGAGAAACAGAGGAAGAAACGTGAGGTCAACTTCTGTCTTCCAGGTGCACATGTACATCATGGTAACCCCCAACATGACCATACCCATGTACAGACACAACACCCACCCCCTTGAAAACAGAAACAAGTGAACAACAGTAAGCAGATGTGTGCGGTTGCCACCGGATACTCCAGGAGTGGTCCCGGAGGCTACAGGTGCAAGTTATAGAGGAGAGTTTGGACCTGGAGGAAGGGGAACTGGCTTCTAATGCTACAAATTTTAAAATATTTCTCACAGACTGATATAAAAATCGCACATGAAGGCCTTTGCTAGCTTAAAATCATCAACAAGTGTGGGAGTGAGCAAGATCCCTTTATTGGTAAGTCTCCTCTGCACCTGGTGCTATTGCTGGTGCCTGGCATGCTGACCCAGACAAAGAAAGTGATGAGGTTTAGGGTACACTTTGCTGGTGGATGCTGATGTTTGGCTAGAGAGCAGCTGATTATAGGAAGCAGGACATTCTGGGGACAAGCCTTGCTTTTCTTTGGGTTGGACTTTCAAATTGTGGTATGAACATACAGAAACGTTTATGCCCGGTCTTTTTAGAAAGAATCCAAGGTGGACAAAACCACGCCCCCATTTATCCTCTTTCCATCTCACCTCCATTCTTCCAAACCAAGACATGCTTGCCCGAGTTTCTAGGGGTCTGTTTTACTTTGAAGGGACAGAACTAGGTAGAACAGGTGTTAGAAGAAGGATGCTGTTTGGCACAGCGAATGGTGAACTGCATAGCTCAGTGAAAAAAGAATGTAGCAAGAGAGAGAGAGAGAGAGAGAGAGAGAGAGAGAGAGAGAGAGAGAGAGAGAGAGAGAGAGAGAGAATTACCTTTCTGGGATAGTTTAACGGACATTCTTTTCACGGTCTCTTTACTTTCTTTGTTTATTCTATAAACTTTGTGAAAGAAGATAGAAATGCATGCACACTTGGAGAACAAAGTGCTCAGACCCCTCCCAGTGAATACTTACTCTGAGAGCTCTGTACTTTTAAACAAAGAGGCCTCTAAGAAAAGAGAAAAATGTTGAAAATTTACAGCAAGGCGACACTAAAGTTCATTCATAGCTAATTCATTAAGCATGCAGTGTAGTTCTCTATTGGTTGGTTGTTAACTATTGGGAATACAACCTTCCATTGTCATATTTAAATGGGAATAATGAAAAACCAAAGCCAAATGTGGATAACTGCAAAGCAGCAGTGATCCACAGTCCAAATCCCCAGAGGCTCACAGAGAAAGGGCCAGCATCAGAGTGCTCTGCTTCCTCAGGAGAAGGAGCAGTCCTGCAGGAGGGAGAGATGGAGGGAGTGGAAGATCACAGCTGGCCAAAGTGGAAGCTCTGGGCTCACCAAGGCAGCCTCGAGTCCCTGGAACAGCAAGGCAGCCTCGAGGGCCATCGGCAGCAAAGCTGTACTGCATGGGTTTCTTCTCAAATGAGTTTATTTTAGATGCTTTTGTCACAAACCCAAACAAAAAAAAAAGGACAGAGATGCATTATAATGACATATAAGTTTACTTATTAACTCAAATTATTAACTTTAATAACTTACTTATTAAATCCTTCCTGTTATCTATCATCGATCTATCTATCTAATCTATCTAACCATCTATCTATCTATCTAATCTATCTAACCATCTCTCTGTCCTCTATGTGTCCGTCCACAGCATCAAGTTGTATATCTTAAATGTACTGAGAGTGGGCAGCTCAGTGGATAACGGTGCCCCCCGCACAACCCTGGCAGTCTGAATTTAGTTCCCAGAACACACATAAAGGAGGGCATTGAGAACTGAGCCTACCTTTGTCAGCTCAGCTCAGCCACCTCCCATAAAAAACAATATTAATAATAAAACTTAAGAGCCTAAAAACAACAACAAAAGTCCAAGTCATCTCAGAATGTCTCCAGAGATGTAGACATAGACATGTCTGTATCACCTTTTCAGAAAAACTCATTTTTCCTAAGCATTAATAGCAATAAGGCTGTAAGCGGCCCTCTCCATCTCTTACATCTTGAGAGAAAAGCTCTTATCCAGAGGCAAGAAACAGTTTATTCTAGATGATCCATTAATCCCCGAACCAAGCCTATAAACGAAATGGTTTATGGAGAAAGGAATTAAAGAATTTACAGTCTTTGTCAAAACCTCAAAATAACTTCCATTACTTCTCTGTTTCAAATAAAGATTCATCGGCAGATCCAGGGAGTAATGATTTTCAAATTAAAAAGTTTTATGTGCTTTTCAAATAGAGGCCTACATCGAGGGAGGTCAGGCTCTTTCTCTGAGGAAATAGAAAGGATATTCTGGAAGGGGGGAGCTATAAAAGCAAAGCAGGGAAGAACAGTCATTTGAGGAAGGCTTACTGAAATTATTTACAGACACAGTAAAGCCTGCTACTCCTAATTCTTCATTAGCAGGAGAATGACTCCCTGGGCAACTCACAAAGGATGGGGGTAGGGTCTAGAACTTAATTATGAGCATAAGACATACTTGTCATTAGCAAAACAGCTTGCAATCCAAAGTAGTTTAATCTAGATATGCTTTTTCACTGCCGAGGGAGGGAGACATTTCCTTTAGTAGTGTACCCACTGAGAAGCTTCCAATGCTCCTGTAAATAACCCTTTACATATGTCTCTGTAAGTGACCCTGAAGCTTGCACACACACACACACACACACACACACACACACACACACACACACACCAGCAGTGATCATCACTCTCTTAACTAGCTTTAATTGCCAATTTCACTACCGTACAGTTTTACTAAAGGAAAACATCAATTAAGGAGTTCCCTCCACTATCTGAGTGGCCTGAACTGCACCTGGAACCATGCTGACATCTGGGCCTCTGCTGAGGGCCATGTCTGTGTCTGTGGTCAGTTGGAGTCTGTGTTGCTGTCTGTGGCTCATGTTGCCACCAAAGGCCACAGGGATGTCTGAGGTTTAGGCCACAAACTGTGGCCATGTTGGTGTTCAAGGGCCATGCTGCCATTGGGGCCATGCTGATCCGTGGTCTGCCCCATCAAAAGGGGCCATGGTGATGTCCAGGTCTGGATTGCTGCTGAGGGTCACGTCTGGGTTCATGGCCTTGCAGCATCCAGGGTCTGAGTTGATCTCTATGGCTCCTGTTACCACTGAGGTCCATACAGATGCCCAGGGTCTGGTCAACCACCTGGGACCATGTTGGCCCAGGAACCATGGTGATTTCTAGGCTGGGGCTGCCACTAAGGGCCATTTCTGGGTCTATGTTCCTACCGCAGCTGGGATCTCTGCTGATGTCCATGACCTTGTGTTACCACAGGAGATCATAGGAATCATCCCTGTTGAAATCTAAGGGCCATGCTGAGTCAGCCCCACCCTTCACTGGCCTGGGATGGCTGGCCTTGCCTCTCCCTGGACACTACAGCAGGAGACCTAGCCCTGCCCCTTTTGGGAGCTGGCCCCCATACTCAAGAGAGACAGCTGCATCCCTCACTGTGGGTGTAGGAGAGCTGGCCCTGATGGCATAAGACAGAATGATAGCAGCAGGATCTCCATGACTTGGGGCAATAGCAGGATATCTGAGAGGAGTTCCAGTAAGAGTCCGGTGATGACTGTGTGCCTTGAACTAGACTCATTGCAATAAACATTTGCAGGTGGGGTTGATGGACAAAAGGGTATAATGCATGACACACCAAAGCTACCATTGCCACTAAGAGGAATGAAGTAGTGTTGAAGAGGCCAGAAAGATGGAGGAGTGAGGTGGAGTTTTTCTTTGCTTTGTTTTGTTTTTAATTAATTGGGGGGGTCTTTTTTTGGGGAGGGATGCTGCAGTGGTGAGGGACAGATATGGAGGGACTGGTAGGTGAGTGGGATTGGAATGCATCATGTGAAATTCCCAAAGAATCAAGAATTATGTTTTTTATTTTAATTGTATCCATCAGATCAGCTGTGAGCATATCTGTGGAGGGATGTCTTAACTGTTAATTGATGTAGAAAAGGAAATATTTGGTTGAGACTCTCTGTAGTTGGTAAAAAAACAAAAACAAACAAAAAAACAAAACTAAAAACAAAAAACAAAACAAAATTAAAAAAAAGACTAAACTGAATCTGAATCGTGTTTAAAATTTCCTGTCTACATTTATTTTTCTTGCCACAATACTTGGCCTAAAACAGACACAGACTCATAGTTGATTGAAGTTGGAAAGATGACTTTAAAATTCATCTAAAACTTTTGATGAAATATATTACACATATTGAAAAATCCACAAGTCTCTTGCCTGACTCTTAATAGCTTCTCAATCAAGCACATGCACATGTTAAATAACAGGGCATTTGTAGAATTACAGAAGATCTCTTGAGCCCTTTTTAAGGTACAGCCCACTCCACCCTCTTAAGGACAAACATTTACATCTCTACCTGGTAAATTAATAAACTAAGATCTGTGATGGATAAAGGTCCATGCTGCATAAAAGATTTGACCAAGAGCAAATTATTAGTGAGAACATGAAAAGATAGTTATGTGTGGCCCAATTAGGTGTTTTCTCACTTATTTAATTAACTAACTGAAGTTCATTTAATCCCATTTAATTTAACAATATAAGTCGACCCCAAACAATGTCCCCCAAACGTTTTATTCATTGAATCAAAGAATTATTCCCACTAATTGGCAGCCCTGTTCTTGAGTATTTGTTTATCAATAGATATAGTATTGTAAGGATGGAAAAATTTATTCTAACTCTCCACTGACCTCAGGAAGCTGGGAATTTAAATTCCAGACCCTGGTCCCCTAGAAGTGATCAGGCTAAAGGTCACATTCTTGACTGTTTACGACAGGGCTGTTTATGACAGCACCTGTGAGTGAGTGAGTGAACACCGGAAATGAGCCTTGTCGCCCCACCCAGAAGCTCATGCAAAAGCAGACTTCCTGGGCTAAGCGCAGGCTTGGATAGTTTAAATTAATTGGTCCCCACTGGATGCTATGAGATGATTGGTTTACGATGCGCCGGCTTTGTTGTAACCCTATAAAAAGCTGTCTCAAGCCTGTACCCAGGTTCCCAGTCCTCTACCCCCCCTCCCCGTGGAGTATGGCTGTGGACCCCAGTACACTCGGAATAAAAAAGACCTCATGCTTTTGCATCAAGACCGCTTCTGGTGAGTGATTGGGGGGGGGCGCCTTTCCTGAGTGGGAGCGTGAGGGACCATGCTCTCCAGGTCTTTCAGTATCTTCTGTTATTTTAGATATTTATCATGGCTTTTGAAGTGGCTCTCTGACTTAAGTATTGTCTCTGTTTTTCTGTATTTTCCCTATGTGTGGGTGTGTATGTATGTATATATGTTTTGTTTTTGAGACAGGGTTTCTCTGTGTTGCCCTAGCTGCCCTGGAATTAGTTCTTGTAGACCAGGCTGGCCTCGAACTCACAGAGATCTGCCTGTGTCTGCCTCCCGAGTGCTGAGGTTGAAGGCGTGTGCCACCACCATCTGGCCTGTTTTCCCCATTCTTAGTGTGTAGCTTTGAGTGAGGGGCTGGGGTCCTGCCCGTGGTCCTGCCTGTGTGGGTGGCAGGGTTCCTTTCAGGAATCTCCTCTAGAGGATGTGAGCCACCCAGTCACTGGTGATCTCCACTTTTCTGTATTCTTTTGCTAGGTAACTCATTTTTATTTTCTTTTGCTGGGTAACTCATCTTTCAAACACCTGGAGGAAGAAGGAAACTGCAAGTTTTCTGAGAGCAGCTTGCTAGAGGGAGATGTAGGGCTGCTCTCTATCCAGGCTTTGACTAGCTCCAATCCCATGTGTGCTCATTCCCTTTCTCCTTTGAGGACCGCTAACAGTCGTCTCCTTTACGTGTCACCACACCAATGATCAAACTCTTGTGTCCTCTTTAACCTTAAGGTGCTGAATGTCAGTAATGGTGAACATTTTGATGTACGTGGTAATGATGCTCAAAATAAAAATCAGAAACCACCCTGGGAACTTCCCTCTGTGCCCTGTTCTGTGCCCATGTAGCCATCAGTATAAGAGACTGGAAATGTCCTAGACCTGCTCCCCACTGCCTCAGGAACGGCCCCTGCTGTTCCATTACACACACCTGGCAGGGTAGATATTGCAAAACAGCCAGGCTCCAACCTAGGAAACTTCCTCTGCTGTCCCACTCCACACCAACCCTCCCCCAACACCCATTCACATCCTCTTCTGCCATTCAACCCCCATCTTCAAACACAACACAGTGAAAGAACTAAATAGCACTGGACCTACTGCTTTGTCATTAGAGGTGACAAGGGGGAGAGTGATACAGATACTAATGATATTAAGGAAATCATAAAGACACACATCTATTCCACTAAATCGGAAAATCAAAAGACATGGATGCATGTATAAATATAACAAAATTAAACCAGGGTATGATAAATAATTTAAACAAATAAGATTTATAACCAGTAATAAGATGGAAAGCAGTAATAAAAGATTTGCTAACTAAAAACCAAAAGCCTAGTACATGATGGATTTATTGAAGAATTCTACCAGACCTTCAATAAAGAGCAAATCTCAATACTACTCAAATCTTATTCCATAAAGAGAAAAGGAAAGAACGTGCCCTACTCTGTTTGTAAAGCTAGTGTTATCAGGATACTAGAGAAAGATACATATATTCCCTTACATTTACTTATACTTTTTCAATAAAATATTGGCAAATTAAATTCAAGATGAGTGCATTATGACCAAATTGGCTTCATTTCCGATTGATCACTCTAAGATGTATATATGCATAAGAACATCATATCATATTTTATAAATTATTACTTGTCAAAAAAAAGCAAAATGATACTTAAACAGTGAAGGAGAAAAAAAAAAGAATGATTGAGGAAGTACAAAAACCTTAAATTATGTATTCAAACTATGGTTTTTATAAAAAATGAAGAATGAAGATACATTGACTGTCTCTATGTACCCAAACTGTGTGCTTGTAGCCAACAAATATCTGTATTTGATGAAATTGCCTTATTATGAATAATTCCACTCTAGATAGAGGTAACGTGAATTTATGTGCATTTTGCAGGAGTGCTATATCTGGTTCATTTTTAGTTTTAAAGCAAAAGGGAACCACTTACATGATACAGATATTTCATATCTTATTGAAAGAGGTACTTAACTAATGCACAACTCACAATGCTTTTCATGTGAAATTCTTAAGGTATATGTGCATTTAGTTAAATGTAGGTTATACATCACCTATTATTGAATAACATGGTTTTCCTGGTAGCAAGAACTGAATAATACCTACTTATTACAATAATCTATTGAATATGAAAATAAATAAGTAGATATTTATTGGTCCTTCTGGCCTGGGATTCTCTCTAGGAGGCTAACACAAGGCAGTCAGCATTTGAATAGAGACTGAGTTTCCCCCTTCAGCTCTTCCCTCTTAAATTCAGGAAACTTTCCCAGGTGCCAAGCCTATAGGGCTGGCCTAGCAGAAGGACTACTTGCCTTGGTTCTACCCTCTAACAACTTTCCACCAAACCCACAATACCTCCTTGGGCCTGTTTTTACCCACTCACATATTCCCAGTAAGAAAACTGGTCTAAACTGGTCTCCATGACTCTATGCCTCGGAAAATCTCCCAAAGCTACTGCCCCACTTCAGGCCTGTGGCCAGGTGGAATACTAGCATACATCAAAGAAAGCCAACATTTAATTACAGATGCCCAGGTCCCATTACAAAAACATGAACTTTTTTTAAAAAGACAGTTTGTCACCCCAAATATCATCAACTCCACTATAAGGGTACTCAATGAGACCAACTTAGATGAAACCAAAGATGTAGACTTCAAATGACACAATCAAATGACCCAAATTAGCTCATTGGATTACAAACAGGATCCAACTTTTTGTTGTTTTCAAGAAACATACCTCATCATCGATAATAGCCAATACTTCAGAATGAAGGGGCGGGGGGGGGGTAGTACAAAATGATACCAGGAAACAAAACAAGCAGGAATTACTATTCCAATATCTGACAAAACAAACTTCAAGCCAAAGTTAATCAGAAGAGATGAAGAAGAGAGCACATTCTGATCAAGGGAACAATTCAGCAAGAGGCTAAAACAAATCTAAACATATATGCATCAAACTCAGATGCACCCAGTTTCACACAACAAATAATGCTCGACGTGAAGCCTCAGATTAACATCAACACAATGTAATAGTATGTGACTTCAATACCCCACTTTCCCTAATGGATAGAGAGATCATCCAAACAAAAAGATAGAGGACATCTGAGCTAAGTGTCATTGTAGACCAAAAGCATCTACCAGAGATCTCAACAATATTTCACCAAAACACTATTATTCTTGGTAGCTCATGGAAGTTTCTTTAAAATAAACCTCATATGGGAAACAAACAAACAAAAATTCCATTAAGTCTAGAAAAATTAAAGTAACCCCATGTATTTTATCTGACCACACTTGAATAAATTTAAAATTAATAGCAAAAGAAGCTCCAAAAGGTAAACAAACTCAATGAAACTAAATAGCACACTGTTTAATGATGAATGAGTCATGGAAAACAAAGGTCATGCTGCCATTGGGGCCATGCAGCTCTGAGTGGCCTGTACTGCCACACAGGGCCATGGTGATGTCTGGCCCAAGCTGCTGCCTAGGTCCACGACCCTACCATAGCCAGGACCTGAGTTCTAGGTCTGGTCAGCCACCAGAGTCCATGTTGGTTTCTGAGGGCCATGCTGCTACAGGGCCATACTGATCTGGATGGTCTATGCTATCACCAGGGCCATGGTGATATCTGGTCTTGAGTTGCTACCCAGGGCAATGTCTGGGTATATGGTCTGCTGAAGCTGAGGTCTGTGCTGATGTCAATGGCCCTTGTTACTACAAGGGGTTATAGCAACCATACCTGTTGAAATCCCAACTGGGCCATGCTGAACCAGCCCAGCCCTTCACTGGCCCTGGAATTAGCTGATCATACCCCTCAATGGACATTGTAGAAGGAGAGCTGCCTCCTCCTCCTTCCCTGCACTGGGGAGAGATGGGGCCCATCCTTTGACTATGGGTGTGGAATAGCTGACCTTGATGACATGGGACCTAGGAGAGCTGCCTCCACAGCTTGCCTGAGGAGAGCAGTCAGAGTGGCCCAGACCGACCAGCTCAGCTACCACCCAGACCCACATCCTGGGCCTTGGGTTGGCCCACCCTAGCATCTATCTCAACTATGACATGCTGTAGCACACGAAGGGACTGGCCTTAGGGAATTATTACCACAGTATATCCACGACTCAGGACAACAGTGGGGTATCTGAGAGGAATTTTGGTGAGGGTCCAGTGATGATGGTGTACTAGAAGCCTTGAACATTTGCAGGTGGGGCTGATTGGACAAAAGGATACTGCATGACACTGTAGCTCCCAACACTACTAGGACAAAGGAAGAGGTGTTGGAGAAGTGGGAAACATAGAGGAGCCAGGTGGATTTGTTGTTGTCTCTTTGCTTTGATTTATTTTTAATTAATTTGGGAGGGTTCTTTATAGGGGAGGGATGTTGCAGTGGTGAGGGGTGGATTTGGATAGGTGAACATGATTGAGGTGCATGACGTGAAATTTCTAAAGAATCAATAAGGAATTATGTTACAGAAGAAGAAAAATGAAAACCTTTTTGAAATATACTATCTTTTAAGCAAACTAAAAATATAATTTTTGTTAAAAAAAAGTTTCAAAAGAGTCATAAATTGTTCTTAGAAGCCTTGGATTATTAAACAAAACCCCAGGACCCAGTGTGGGACATCTCATTTTGAGTTATTGGTCAGGGAAGCTTCAGAGACCCTCCAAATGATACAGGGCCTTGCCATTGATCTTGGTTGCCTACCAGAGCTAGAAGGCACACCTATTGCTGAAGACATCTCTTACCTTGGGTGCATGATATGGAGACATCAAAGTGGAAGTGAGCTGAAAGCTTCCTCCCTGCTGGCTAGCTTTCATAGTTCAAGGAAGTAGCATAGTTTGGGCTAGTTTTGTTGAAAAACAATTATTTGGTTGTTATATCCAGTTTAAAATTCCAGTTTAATTGCAATTATTTAAGATATATGTTCGGATGTAAACTACAATAGTTCTTAACATGCACTTCAGCTTTTAGATCATAAAGCATGTTGAAGTTAGCTGAAGAAATGAAGGTTAAATAAAGTGGCTAAAGGTAAGTGATAAGTTATGCACACATCTCTACCATCCCAGTACTCAGAGACTGAAGGGGGATGTCAAGTTCAGAGCCAGCCTGGGGTATACAGAGAAATGCCTTACAATAAGTAAATAAACTAAAAACATAAAACACGACAATAAATATAAACATACAAAAATAAGTTCCAAATTTTCTTTCAGTGAACGAATTCTGTTTGATCAGTGGCACCTGTTTGGCATAAGCAAATCTGCACCAATACTCTATAATTTGTCCAACACTGGGAAAACTGGCTGTGCAGCCAGTCTCTGCACCCCTTAATTTCATTCTCCAAACTTGTTTTGACTTCCACGCTAACCTAAATTCCACTGTAAAGTTTCCAAAGTTAGAATATTTGCTGACATCACTTTGCTAAAATGGATGTGGGATCTTTTTATACTTAACGACAAAAAAAAAAAATCTAGAAATTACAGTGGAAAAAATGGAGACAGAATTAATAAACATGCACAGAGCCCTGACATCCCTGGGGGTGGCTGGCAACAGAAGGAGAGGCAGTGATGTTGACAGGTTCATAAAAGAAGGGGTGATAAGGGCTTTAGTCTAGCAAGGTGGGGATGAAGGAAGACTGAGTTAGGGTACCTACAGGGATTGGCTGGGGTGAGAACTTGAGCAAGAAAAGGAAGAGCCATCTCCCGCTGAAAAGAGACAAGAAGAAACAACAACAAAAATCCTAGTTCTTGGTGGGGAAAAGTCTTCTCTGAAAATCCAGAATTTGAGTCTTTCCACTCATTCATTTAAATTTAAATTTTTTCCTACACCTGTGCAGTTTAAGAAAAGCTGGGGTAGGGCTAGGGCAATGGCTCAGTGGAGGAAGTGCTTGCTGTGCAAGTATGGGGACTTGAGTTCGAATCCTAGCACACCCTAGCTAAGTGTGATGGCTCCCATCTGTAATCCCAGATTAAGCCTGCAGAAAAATATGAATATCACCTGGCCCTGGTGATGTAGGCCTGTCACCCCAGTTACTCAGGAGGCTGAGATACAAGTATAACAAGTTCAAGACCAGCCTGGGCAATTTAGAGAAGCCATGTCTTAAACAAAAGAGGCACAAAAAGATTAGTAGATATGCCTTAATAGTTGCTGGTTAACTATCATGCATGATGCCCTAAGTTTAACCATTGATACCATCTCTAGAAAAAAAGAAGCAAAGGAAAATATATTCAATTGAGTTTCTTAAAAGGTTAGACACCATGCTTGATATTTCAAATAAATATAAAGTTGAACATAAAAGATATTCTTGGCTTTATAAACCCTTAAAATCTATCTAGGAAATAGGACATTAAATCAATAGTTAACTGTTTCAGAACCATTTCTGCTATACCCCCAAAACATGCCTTTTATAAAGCATGACCTACTGCATTCAGTTACACCTGCCTGCCTATCTGAGGTTCCAAACTCTCTGTTGTAGGTCTCTGGGAAATTAGTCTCATCAGCATCGTTCTTACTTTTCTTTTTCATAATGCCATGTGTTCCTTGGCACACATTTTGTAACCAAAATTGTAACCAATTATGAATTTATCTTTCTGCCTCTGGCATTAGTTGTGGTCTCCTTAAAAATAGGAAATCATACTTACTTACAAGTAGGCCATCATCATGGTTAATGTAAAGCCTATGACAACACTGAAAACTTTCACATATGGTACATATATTATGAAGTACTCAGGCAATCATGCTGTTAATGCAGCTTCCTACCAAGCCAATGCACAATGATCCTTTGCCTCAAAAGGCAAAAAAGCAACAAAAATAAAAAACAGTAACAACAAAGAAACTTAAAATACTATTGATCAAAATTAAAAGAAACATTTAACACTGCAAATATAAATACTACATGGTCTCTCGGGCTTTTGTTGCTGTTACTAATAACTTACTTTAGCCAATTGTCTTTAGCGTTTTTTCTTAGTCGAAATACTGACATTCTCCCACGCACGGAACTCCTTTATATGCAATCAGAAAAGTAAATAAAATTAATTAGGAATTAATTCAAAAAATATTGAGGAAAATATTCTTACCTAGGGACCTTTTTCTACTCTACATAGCAGTGGTCAACCTGTGGGTTGCAAGCCCTCCAGGGGTGTAATGATTATTTCACAGGGGTCACATATCAGATATCTTGCATATCATATTTTTATGTTGCAATTTGTAACAGTAGTAAAATTACCGTTATGAAGTAGCAATGAAAATAATTTTATGGTTGGAGGTCATCACAACGTGAGGAACTATATTAAAGGGTTGCAACATCAGGAAGGTCAAGAAACAAAGTTGCAGAAGCTTGTTCATTACTGACTAATGCATCTGGAGAAAATGCTTTTCTTTGTTAGCATGTTAGTAAGAAAGACATTAGTATTTTATGTTAGTTTTATCTCCTTGGGTTAGTACATTGTAACTGCTGTCTGACTGTTTCATATATTGGCATTCTAGAGCATTAACACTTAGAACTAGAACTTTGGTTGCTACCTAGGATAGTGCACTACTTTAGTATGGCTTGTTTTCCAAACTACTCTGAAGAACTTACCTTACTGAATAACATTTATTAAATATATATTTTGAGGAGCATGTGATTTTAAAAAAAAATCTAAGTATGTAATTGTTTATTTATATACAAAACAACTTGCAATTGAGATGCTAGTCTTAAGTCATATGCTTTTGGACAGAGCATATTGCCAAAATGCTCAGACAACTCAGTTCTCTGTATTGCCAAAAATCAGTTCTCTATAGCTCTGTGACTGAATATTTCAAGATCTCTTATAAAAAATAACCTGCCAATGTATAAAGATTTAGAGAGAGAGAGAGAGAGAGAGAGAGAGAGAGAGAGAGAGAGAGAGAGAGAGAGAGAGAGAGAGAGATGCATTAAGACCATAAAAACAGATGGGTCTAGCTGTTCATTACTGACCTGTAACTGCAATTTGGCCTTTGCCCGAAGTCTTGATCTCACAAAGGCAAATCCTCTTGCTATTGCCAGGACCTCTATAGTATTTACTAGACCTCACCAACACTGAGAGAGGAAGGCAGCAATTTGGTACATGTAATTCAAAAGAATTTCTTCAAGACTTCCTTGAGGTAATATAAGGAAGTTCCTTTGATTTCTACCTTAAAAGAAAATTGGGTCTTAAATTTAACTCTGCAGAAACATATCTTTTGGAGCATCACAAATAAAACAGGCATACTGCCCGAGGCCTCTTGCCTATTGTTCTAGCAGATTACACTCACTATACTATGGAAAATGAAACACTGCTATATCTATCTGTCTCAAAAATTGCCCCAAGAAGGAAATCCACTATCTCCACAATTATTTTGAATTGGAAGTATGGAGCAATGAATTCAGACAGACAAAAGAAGTAGGGCCAAAAGAATAGGAAAGGAAATAAGGAAATATAACTTTTCTATATGTTATTAATTGAAATAATGTTCTTGAAAAACACAATTCAATAATGAATGGGCATAAATTACATGAGATAACAGGATATGACTGTGATTTTCAAAAATTAATAGACTCGTGGATACAAACACTTGTTAGGAAATACAGTAAAAAAATCTTTAACATATATTTTAAGTATTTATAATAAACATGAGATATGCTAAATACATTTAAGGGAGTCCTTAAATCTGAAAAGAACAAAGGTAGATTTTAATTAATAGAAAGAAATTATTCATTCTTGGAATGAAAGACTCAATGTAAAAGTTGAATTTTCTTCATGTTAAAGTAACAAATACAACAACAAAGTCCATGTTGATTCTAAAGTTCTTACTGAAAAATTATCATACAAGAATTGCTTAGAAAGTTCATGCTGAAACAGAAGAGTAATCAGTTTTTACCAATATTTAAAGATAGACAAACTTCTGTATTTAATTTGGTAGTTGTAGCCCAGGTGTGGATGAATCTTTTATGTCACCTCACCCTACCCAAAGCTCTAGGGACATCTTAGAAGAGGGACTGGAAAGAACATGAGCAACAGATGGGGTGAAGAGCTATGAAATGATGACTTCTAGGCATGATATGGCTGCTGTACACATTAATTCACAGCAGCTGTGGTTACCTGAACAAGACCTGGACAAGACCAACACATTCAAAATTCCAGCATGACTAAAGGAGCAGAGTGTGGGTGGAGGGGTGTCTTCCCCTACAAACTCCCTTTAAAAGACCAGTTGATGGAAGGGAGGGACAGTCATTCTCTTTGGAGATGTGGACACCTGTGTAGCAATAAATAGACTCAGTGGCTTATTCAGTATAAAAACAACAAAAGAGAACATGAAGTTGCGAGGGAAATTGTCAGGAAACACTAAGGAGGGCTTGAAGGGAGTAGTGGTAGGCAGATAGAATCAAAATGCATTATACCAATGTTTGAAAATTTTAGCAAATAAATAAAATAATTATTTAGTTAGTTAGGTTATTTTCTTTGTTTCTTTTCAGACAGTGTCTTTCTACCTAGTCCTGACTGAACTTACTATGTAGACCAGGCTGGCCTTGAACTTAAAGATCCACCTGTCTCTACCTCCAGCGTGCTATAATTAAAGGCATATATCACTATTGCCAGCCTCCTAAAAGTACTATTAAAAACAAAATAAAACCACACTTTTTCAAAAACAACATCAGTAAAAAGAATAACACAGCAATTTCAAAAATAAAATTACCTACATATAGAGATTTAAGATAAAAGCACAATCTCAAATCACCCGAGAAAGCATAGGCATTTAAATAATGTCAGAACCACTGGACGTCTACCCACACTTCACATCGTACACTTGAGTACCGTAGAGTAATCAAAGTGGGTCAGAGACCTAATACTGGAGACTACAACCGACACAGAACTACTGGAATTCTTAAATAACATGTGAATGAGTTATGACCCAAATTTTGGAGCCAATGTAAGATTGATACATTCAAGATCATTAGAAATACTTGAGTGATAAGACCACTATGTCTTAGTCACTGTTCTATTACTGTGAGAGACTCGGTAACCAAGATAACTACTATTAAAAAGGAAAAAGCAATTATTTGGGTGCTTGCTTGCTTGCAGTTTTAGAGGGTTAGTCCATGATCATCATGGTGGGAAGCAGATAAGCGTGGCTTAGACCTTTACACTCTGATCACAGACATTCGGCAGAGACTGTGGCTGACCTGGGTTTTTGAAACCTCAAAGCCCACCCTCAACAACGTACCTCCTCTAAAAATGACACTCCTCCTCCAACATGGACACTCCTCTTCCAACATGGACACACCTCTTCCAACATGGATACACCTCTTCTAACATGGAAACACTTCTTCTAACATGGACACACCTCCTCCAACATGGACACACCTCCTCTAACAGGATCATACTTTCTAATCTTCCCAGACAATTCATCAACCAGGAATTACACAGGTAAGGAGAGAAGCCTATCAGGGCAATTCTCATTGAAACCACTGTACTCTATTAACAAAATCAAATGACAAATATAAAGAAAACATTCACTACACTCAACTATTTACAGAAACCAGATGAGCATTATTTTTACTAAGCAGCATGTTGAGTTTTCCATAGAAAGTTGTAAGACTGATATCTCTTATCTTTAAATTTTCTTTATATAGATTTAAAAAAAGACTAACAACCTAATACAAAATGAGCAAGAGTTACAATCCCTTCACAGAGAAGGTATGAGGTTCCCAAATATATAATTTTATAACTTCTGTCACAATAAGAAACAATGAGAAATTTAAACTTTGCTGGGATTCCATTTATGTGTGTGTGTGTGTGTGTGTGTGTGTGTGTGTGTGTGTGTGTGTGTGAGATGTACTGACAATTTGCCTATAAGGCTATGAAATATGAATTCCCAAATATTGTTGATGGGAATGTCAAGTATTACAACCTCTGGGGAGGAGATTTGGCATTCTGTGCAACATTACACATGCATTTACCCTCAACACAGCAGCAATTCCCACCTGTGGGGATTTAGCTTGAAGACTCATTTCCACTCATTTCCAAATGTGAGGATGGAAAAGAGCCAACAACATATGCAGAAGGTTATTCACTGAAGGATTATTTATAATAGAAAACTGCTGGAAATAGCCCAATTGCCCAACCACCAAGCAACTGGTAGAATAAATTATGGAGTATTCATACATGGAATGCTATTGACTCTAAAAAATATAGATTGGGAAAAGCTCCATAAATTGATATGAAGTGGTTTACTGGACACAGTGTAATTTGGAAAAGGTCTTCCTATACGTTATGTTATCTTTTTAAAGACTGTAGTATCTTTATTTACATGCATTAGTGTGTGTCTGTGTGAATGAATGCCATGTGTGCAGGTACCCATGGAGGACAGAAGAGAGTGTAGAGTAACAGTGACTGTGAGCTATGAGGTGGGGCTGAGAAGCAAACCTGGATCTTCTGAAAGAGCAGCAAGTGCTCTTAACTACTTGGACCATTTGTAACCATCTCCATCAGCTATCGTAAGAGGTGTGGTTGATGAGGGGTAAGATCTACACTGTCTGTGGCTGGAAGGGTAAGAATAGAGAATGAAGTTAGAGATTACACTGTTTTAAGACAGTGTTCATGACCTTACCAGACCTGAGTAATTGACTAAGTCAACAGTAAATTTGGCATACACTAAATTTGTTGCAATTTATTGCACGAAAATTTTCTTGTGATAATCACATGGTATCATGAGTAGGGATCTATTAAAGATATGAAGAAAACATTGTCGTTTTAGGTGTCACATAGCAGAACGTGGTGAAGCCCCTGTGCTGTTTGTGCCTTGCTTCCTGATTGTGGAGCAGGTGAAGATGTAGGAAGTGGAAGGGGCCGTAAATGTGGCAAACAGAAAGCAATGAATCTAGGTGAAGGAAGTAGCTACAGGGCAATCCTCGCAACATTTTTCTTTGGTTTGAGGAATGGGGGTGATGGGGGAATGGTGGGGGAAGTGAGAGGGCAGGAGGGAGAGGGAACTGGGATTGATACGTAAAATAAGATTGTTTCTAATTTAAATTAAAAAAAACCCTAAAAGTCATTCACCTTAAATGTCTTTACAATAACTCAAGGAGACTGAGGAAAGAAAATTGAGAGGGATAAAGAGGTAGGCATGGTGACAGACAGACAAACAGATAGACAGGCTCAGACAGTACTTTTTAGTGTCTTAAGCTGTTCTCGGTTTGCATTGACACAAAATACCTGTGTTTGAAAATCTCTACTGATAAGGCAGCTGCTAATGAACGTAACCTTGTCTGCGAATCATCATTTCTTACCAATTAGTTGTAATTAAACATTACTAAATTAGCGGTTTTCACTTCAGAAGAGCTCAAGCTGCTCCACAGCAATTTATGGTCTCTCAGTGGCTTTTCTCCCTGACTTTATTTCCTCGGGCATTTGTCTTAAATGCACTCATTACTTCTGCAAATGGCAAATGTGTGACTTGAAGTATCAACACCTATCTATGTCCATGCAATTTATGACCAGGGCTAGACTCATGTGTGAAATTGAGCTGTCCCCTTGTAATTAGTGACCTGCTATCCTAGCCAGTAAGGCAAACAGCTAAAAGATACAACTTCCTTTACATTTCTCTTCTACTCATCCCCTGAAAATAAATTTTAATCACCTATGTTTTGGGAAAAAAATTAGACAAAAACCAAACCACTATTACCTCAAATCAGTTATTTTATTTTTTACATTTCAATCCCAATTTCCTCTCTTTCCTCTCCTGCTCTCTTTCCTTCCCCCATCCCACCCCCCATCTACTCCTCAGAGAGGGTAAGGCCTCCCCTAGGATGTCAACTAAGTCTGTCCCATCACCTGGTTGAGGCAGGACCAAGGTGCCTTGACCCCATGTCTAGGCAGAGGAGGTGTCTCTCCATAGAGAGCAGGCTCCACAAAGTCAGTTTATGCATTATACTCAGATCTTGGTCCTACTGCCAGTGGCTCCATATGCTGCCCAAGCCATACTGTTGTCACCTGTATTCAAGGGTCCTAGTTCAGTCCTATGCCACTTCCCCAGTTGACAATGTGGAGTTCATGATCTCTTACTAGCTCTGGTCAGCTGATTCTGTGGTTTTCATATCATTGTCTTGATTCCTTCATTCATGTTATTGCTCCTCCCTAACTTTGACTGTACTCCTGAATGTTGGCCCAATGGTTAGTTGTAGATCTCAGCATTTGCATCCACCTGTTTCTGGAAGAGGAATCTGGCTTCTCTGGGGTTGTGGATTGTAGGCTGGCTATACTTTACTTTGCTTTATGTCTTGTATTCACTTATGAGTGAGTATATATTATATTTGTCTTTCTGTGTCTGGGTTACCTCACTCAGGATGATTTTTTCTAGTTCTGTCCATTTGCTTACATATGTAAAGATGTCATTGTTTCTTACCACTGAGTAGTACTTCACTGTGTAAATGTACCACAATTTCTTTATCCAGTTGAGGGAAATCTAGGTTGTTTCCAAGTTCTGGCTATTACAAATAATGCTCTATGAACATAGTTGAGCAAATGTCCTTGTGGTATGAGTGTGCCTCCTTTTGGTATATGCCCAACAATGGTATTGCAGGGTCTTGAGGTAGGTTGATTCCTAATTTTCTGAGAAATCACCATACTGATTTCCACAGTGGCCGTACAAGTTTGCATTCCCATCAGCAGTGGAGGAGTGTTCCCCTTACTCTACATCCTCTCCAGTATAAACTGTCATTAATGTTTTTGATCTTAGCCATTCTGACAGGTGTAAAATGGAATCTCAGAGTGTTTTTGATTTGTATTTCCCTGATAACTAAGGATGCTTAGCATTTCCTTAAGTGTCTTTGGGCCATTTGAGATTGTTCTGTTGAGAATTCTCTGTTGAGATCTATACCCCATTTTTAATTGGATTATGTGATAGTTTGGTGTCTAGTTTCTTGAGTTTTTTGTATACTTTGGAGATCAGCCCTTTGTCAGATATGGTGTTGGTGAAGATCTTTTCCCATTCTGTAGGCTGATGTTTTATCTTGTTCAATCCTACCAAAAGCCATCTACAGATTCAGTGCATTACCCATCAAAATCATAGCACAATTCTTCACAGTCCTCAAAAGAATAATACTCAATTTCATGTGGAAAAACAAACAAACAAAACACAAAATAGCCAAAACAACCACATATAATACAGAAACTTCTGGAGGCATCACCATCCCTAACTTCAAGCTCTGTAACAGAGCTATAGAAATGCAAACAGCTTGGTACTGGCATAAAAACAGACAGATCCATTATGTTTATTCTGTTGAAGCTCTTGGAGCTTGCATTTTGGTGGAGGGCATGATTGGGCGGGGGTGGGGTGGGGTAGGTGGGGTGGGGGGATGGGGGTGAGAAGAAGTGCTTTCTTCTTTTCAGCTTCATTCAGGGTCATGCCTGGTTCCAGATTAGGAAGTCAATCCACAGTGGAACAAACAAAGACACTGAGTTCTCTGGAGCTTGAAACTTACATATTTTCATAACCAATTTGAGAAAAATAATTTTAAAATTATTGACAATAAATCAGATACAGACATAAATGCTTACTTATAATAAAAACTAAACAACATATATAAAATGTTTTTAAGAACTAAATTTTTTTTTCAGAAGAAAAGAGCTAACAATTATTTTTAAGAGATAACAATTGCCACAGAGGAATTCTGAAACAATATATTTATCACGCAACTAATATATTAAAAAATTGTTTCTCTATAATTTTTGTCACATTTTCATAAACCATTAATTTTGTAATACTTCCAATAAAGGCCAAATGAAGGTGATTTAATATTTTTTCCAGAATGGTTAATAGAAATCTGTAGAATTCAATCAATAATATATTTTTCTGTTTCTGGGTAGTATTTTAAGAATTACTTCCGAATTTGGAAAAATTTCTACCATGTCTCCTTCAGATGTCAATTCAAAGATTTTGGGACACTATTACATGCATGTGGTTTCTTAATTAGTATTACTATTGCTGTGATGAGACGCCATGACCAAAAGCAACTTGGAGATGAACGAAGTCACAGTCCATTGAAGGAAGTCAAAATAGGAACTCAAACCAGGCAGGAACCTGGAGGCAGGAGTTGATGCTGAAGTCATGGAAGGAGCTACTCACTGGCTTGTTCCCCATTGCTTGCTCAGCCTGCTTTCTTATAGAAACCAGGATGACCAGCCCAGGGATGACCCCCCCCCACACACACACATCAATCCTTAATTAAGAAAATGACCTAAGGGCTTGCCCACAGCGAGATCATATGGAGGCATTTTCTTTATTGAGGTTCCCTCCTCTTTGATGAGCAGTTTGTGTCCAGTTGACATAAAACTTGCCCACACACTTGGGATAGGTGAGAGTTTTGGTTTTATTTAAAATCAATGAAAACCAAGCCCTTAGTTTTATCTATCTGATAATTGAAACAGTAATTTTATATGTTGATGTGTATTACCAAGTGTGCCAGAACTCATTTCTCTTGACAACCTACATAGACCTTCCCTGGGAAGTTTTGGTATTTTTGTGTAGCATGTTCAGGCAAGAATAGGAGGTTTTCCTCAAAGCAAGTCTAAGTTCAGTGACTCTTCCATACATAAAGTCAACTATGTTTTCCATAAGTATATTTCATGGAGAACAGTGTTCTCTACAACAGCTCTGGGATGTTCTCCCCAAATGGACAAAATTGATAAAGAAGTCACAGCAAAAACGACTGTGATTGTAATAAATCATAATAAAAAAGACTATTTCACAGATTTTGGATGCATGTGGAGAGCTCACTACAGAATAATCATTAGACTTATGGTAAGCCCGCCCCTGGCTGTCAGTGCTGTGGAACTGTTGTTTCTCAACCCAGAACCATGTTTTGTGGCTATCTTTATTCTTCCTGTATCACAAACATCTAAGTGTAAAAGAAAACATTTTCACTTTCTGTTAGTGTGTTTTTATTTGCATTTGCTCACATGCAAAGCTAAAGATATAGTGAAAGAGTTAAACTTTTGGGGATACCGTGGCAGTAGTTATATGACCTCAAAGTTGTGTCTAATTAGATCACTAGGATGTTCATGATTCTGCAGAATATTTCAAAGAGCATTTTCAAGAGTAATAAGAGTTTAATACCAACCAAAATCTTGTTAGCTGGAAGGGATTAATTATGACATTAAAGGAAACTTGGAAGGATTCAGTGTAATATCCATAAAAGCAAAACTATTAACATAACATTACAAAACCCAACAGAAATATTTGTAAACAGTAAGGGTAAATATCACTTTGTACATTTCCCCCTCCCCAGAAATGGAATTATCCATCACGAGTAGAATTTTTGGTGGAATATTTCCTGTGTGAAGGAGGTGGCAGGTGGCTGGCATTTGGAGTGTGAAAAACACACAGAGCCATGTGGATATAATTCCGAAAAAAAAATAATCAAATGACAAAAATAAATTTAGGAATAATCTCTACCTCTTGGAAGTTATTTTAAGCAGAATTAAAAAAAAATCAGAATAATAAGCTAATAAATTATGTCTCACATATCTGCCAAAATAAAAAAGATATATTACAATATCTGGTTATGTAAACAATGGAAGGTTTCCCTGTCAAACTATATAAATATAGAAATTTTCTGCAGGCATTAATTATATATGCATTTAAAAGTAATTTTCACACAAATAGCTGATCATAGCTTTGTTCAGAATATTATGTTAAGGTGTTTACATTTGTTTATGCTCTGGAACATTTAATGATATAAAGATGTGTTGCTTTTGTTTATGCTGCTCTGTGAGGCTGTGATTCTTTGCCTATCTAAAGCACCTGATGGTCTAATAAAGAGATAAAAGGCCAATAGTGAGGCATAGAGACGATAGGCAGGGCTGGCAGAGACTATAAAGAGAAAGAGAAATCTGGGAGATAGAAAAGGAGCAAGATAGAACAAGGAGAGGGGGGATTCAGGAGTTAGCCACCCAGCCACCCAGCCAGTCATGGAGTAAGAGTGAACGTAAAATTTACAGAAGAGAAAGATAAAAGCCCAGAGGCAAAAGGCAGATGGGATAACTAAGAAAAGCTGGCAAGAAACAAGCCAAGCTAAGGCTGGGCATTCATAAGAAAGAATTAAGCCTCTATGTGTGATTTATTTAGGAGCGGGGTGTCAGAGTAAAGAGTCAAAGAACAAGAAGAAACATAGCTTAGTGATAGGACATTTGACTGGCATGTATTAAACTCTAGGTTTAATCTTTAGGACTGGCAAAGAACAAAGTAAGATTCCCACATAAATCTTCAGCAGTATATTATTACAGGAAGCATCACTACCCTTAGAGCCAAAAGAAGTGTGTGTGTGTATAAACTTTCAAGACAAAAGATTAAGAACCTCCAAGCTTATCTTTTACTTCTACTTCTGTCACTGCATCAGATACTTTTCTGCTGCTGTGATAAAACATCATGACCAAGGCAACGTATAAAAGGAAGCATTTGGACTTCTAGTTCTGGAGGATTAGAGTGTGATGGCAGAGCCATGCCTGTCAGCAAAAACAGCTGAAACTTCAGAAGTCAAAGGAAAATCAGCAGGCAGAGAGCACAGTGGATATGGTAGGGGTCTTTTGAAACCTCAAGGCCCACTCCCAATAATATAGATCTTTCAACAAGGCTACAGCTCCTCATCCTTCCTAAACAGTTCCACTAGCTGGAGTCTATGAGTCTATGGGAGCCATACTCATTCAAACCACCATAGTTTTCCTTAGTTAGGATCAAAGATAAGTTACATATAAGACTTTAGACTCACAAAGATAGGATAGATTTCTTTAATTCCTGATAATGCTAATGGACTAAATATTGTTAACTATAGTTTTTATTTGATAACTGTTTTGTTATATATTTTACGGTGTTAAAGTTAAAGCCCTTCTTTTTATTTAGACAGAAAAGAGCAGATGATGGGAGATGTCATTCTGTAAATATATTTCTCTTATTGGTTAATGAATAAATCACTGTTGGCCAATAGAGAAGCAAGATAAGCAGGACTACGAGACAAGAATGATTCTGGGAGAAGTAGTAGAGAAGAGTCAAAATGTAAGACACAAAAGGAATAAGAGACTCTCTTCTGTAAGACCACATGGAAACACTCACATTGATAGAAATGAATTAATATTTAAGACACAGCTAGCCAATAAGAAGCTCTATTCCTTGGCCAACAGCTTTATAACAAAACAAAATGAAACAAAAAAAAACCTCACTTTTTGGAAAACTTTGAATTTATTCTGTTATTATCTATATCATGACAATTCTGCTACAGAGAATATATAATTATTTCAAGTTCCAATGTTCTATTAGTATCTGTATATTTACTTGAATGTTAATATTCTTTTACCCAGGGAATGCATTAAACCATGGAACTGGAAAATAAATAAAAGTAAAACAGAATGAATCAAGATTACTTATTTCATAGCTAAAGTAACTAGTTGACAAGATTAATGGCCCATAATATTATTTCAGGCTAACTCATCTCTCTGTTAGCCATAATTTCCACTTTTTTTCTCTCTTTCCTCTTAGCAGATGATTTTATCTTGTACTAGACTGAGAACATTAACGGCCATTAGACCCTATCTTCTTACCCAGGAAGCTACAGAAGTCATTTGTACTTCTACCGCCTGCCTCTTCCCTCCTTGTTCTGATAAGCCAGTGTCCCTTCTCCAGGAATAAAGAACAAGTCCTTCTTCTTGGCTTGTAGCCCCTTCCTTCTCACTCTGATAACCACAGCGACGTTTCCTACTGAAATAGCTCTATGTAGCTATGCATTTTAGCTTCTCCCCTCCTTGTTGACAAATACCCAATTTATATGTTCAGCATGGACCTATCTGAACTCTAACTCATATGAATAGAGTACAGGATTATAATTTATGTTCCTTATATACATAAACTTCATAAAGTCAAACTCACCATACTGCCTCTCACCTTTCTCAACTTGGGAATAACACAGTGTACTCTGTCTCCATCTGTGATATCTATACTTAGTTCAAGTGAGATGCCTCGGCCTCATCCCAATTCCTTTTGAGCGCCAACATCTAAGCCAACCAGTCCTGTTGTTTCTTTCACTGAATAAGGTTGTGGTTCAGGCTCCTGCTTTTCTGTTTCCATGGTAAGCATCTTTGTCTATCCCACTGTATTTCTCTCCACTCGTTACATTTCTTTGTAACTAACTAATGGATTTCCTGCTTATACTTTTCTTTATTTATATTTCAGTAATCTCCCAGAATTTATAGTATGTAATAAAGGTATTGTTATGAAAGTGAAGGTCGATTTTAATTATCTGAGCAATATAAAAAATGATGAAGAACAATGTCAGGCCCTTTTGAAATCTCACTACCTGAAAATATTAAATGAATGGCTTTGTAAAACTTTTCTCTACACATACATAGTTTTGAGGAGAGGACTGAGGTGGTGCCTTGCTATGTAATTCAGGTTGATCTTGAACTCATGGTAATCCTCATGCTCAGCTTCCTGAGCATTGGGATTAGAAGAGTGTGCTACAATGTCCACCCAGCTTACTTTTGTTTAGTGAATATACAGCATAAATTGCTTCATAAAGAGATGCTGTAACATGACATGCAACATTATGTTTTCTAATATTAATTTGGATATGTATATATGCTTATATATTTGTGTTTAAATATTTGTCAAAATAGGGCAAAGACTATCTAAGAGAAAAGTAATAACCTGTTCATAGCTTCTATCTTCCTCAGTTTTTCATTAAGACTCTTAAGGTTTCTGCTTTTATTATTCTGATTATCTGTGCTGTGTTGGAGCATCTATTTTAAGCACTGTGTGTTGATTTCTTTCCATGACAAATGAGGATTTGGTGCATATCAGTCTCTCTTGATGGGGCTTTCTTTCCTCTCTCAGAGTAACCATTGTGCTGCTGCTGTCAGCCCTTCTAGGGCTGTTGTTTGCTGTACATGGGTGTTTCCTTCTACTTCACGTTCCCTGGCAGTGGAACATCTCCCCTGACTCTTCAATCCTTTCATCTTTTGATTTCCTTATTTTTGTAAGATTTATTTTCATTTTTGTTTTAGCAAAACTGGAAATAGTTTCTATTGCAGAAACAGTTAATTTCCCCCTACTTTCACTTTTGATTTTAAAAATCTTCATACTGAACAAATGCTTCTCCCATTAATGTAACTGTATGTTGTGGTTCATTGCTGAGACATGAATAACATGATAACAAGTTTTTGTATATATAAGGCCCTTTCTCTATATACACACATTTAAAATTTGAACTCTACATACGAAAAAGGATCTTTTACCATGATCATAACTTTATAATGTGAGTCACTGCTTGACAAGACAAGCGTTATACAATAACGTGTGTGTGTGTGTGTGTGTGTGTGTGTGTGTGTGTGTGTGTGTGTGTGTAAGGTCCTTTCCCTATCCATGTATACAATTTAAATTTCATTTTCCCTTTTCTTGGGCAAACCCTCAGTTTGTGCTTGTGGTTTCAAGACAACCATCAAGCATAGAGAATCGCTCCTACCCACCCTCAGGTACACTTTTAAACAGTAATGGCTTTGTTTTGGACATCACCTTGGAACAGATCTTACCCTACAATAGTTACATTGTATCTTTCATTATTATCATCCCATATTAGACTCCTTGTTTCTGACACCCTATGTCTTTCTCATGCTTGCTTTGTTTATTTCCTGTGATCTGTCTTAAGTGACTTCATGGAAAGTGATATATAGGAGTTATTTTTTTTTGACCCTTCGCAAATAATGTTATTACATCATGATACATGTCTAGTAATCTGGTAAGGAAACAACTCCAAAATTCAAATTCAAGCCTTTTGAAGTTGATTTTCCTTGCAAGCTAGTCGGCTTGAAATCTTTTCTCTCTGAAACAGAACTATTTAGACACTTGTCTTTAACCCTGGTGCTGGCCAACGTCTCAATATTAGGTGTTGGAACCAGTGTTTGCTTCACCTATTGTGCTCTGCATGCCCTGGGCCCTCCCAATTAAAACACCCATAACGGTATTAGCAGCAGGATGTTCTTGCCTATCATTCTTTGAAACCTTTCTCCATCTTCCTGTGCCTGTTCTGAGCAGTCACATAAGTTTTTTTTCTAATTCATTTTTGAGAAATTCGTACATAAATACAAAGTACTTTAGTCAAATATAGTCTCCATTTCCCCCTCTAATTTTCCCCAGACCCTACTCAATATGTCCCCCTCCAAACTCCCTGTCTTCTTTTCTATATAACTCCCTGAGTCCAATTATTGTTGCTCATTTGCATATGAGTACAGTACCGTCCACTGGAGAATAGGCATCTATACTCTTGCAGAAAAATGACTGCCCCCTCCCCGCTGCAGCAATCAGCTGCTAATAATTTCTCAGCTTGGTGTAGAACCTCATGACTGCCCCCTCTACCTAAGCTGGAGTTCTGACTGCCTCTGTTTTATTCACACAGCCACAGTAGCTGTGAGTTCATAAGTAAAGCAGTCACATGGCATCCTGAGGACAGCATTCCGTAGTACTTTGCCACCTTCCTGTTCTTACACTGCTTTTTATCTCCTTTTCCATGAGGCTACCCAAGCCTTCTGGTAGGGATTTTATATTGGCATCTCATTTAAGGCTAAGCAACCAACAGTTACTTTTAAAATCTTCACTTTGACCGGTTACAAATCTTTGTATTGACTACTGCCCATTGCAAAATGAAGCTTTCTGACCAAAGTTGTGAGCAGCACAGATCTCTTGCTATGAATAGGAAGATTTAGAAGGCAGTCTGACGGCATGTTTATTTTGCAAAATAGTTGTTCTCACACTAGGGTGTAAGACCATCCCTGCATGTGTGTGTTTTTTTGGTTTTTGGTTTTTTTTTTTTTTTTTTTTTTTCAAAATTTCAGTACCAAGTGTGAATTCCCTCATGTGAAGCAGTACTCAATTTAAGCAGAAAGCTGTTGGTTACTCTGGTAACTGCCATGCCATTATTGCACCATTGGGCATATCCTTCTTAGAGGATACATACTATGTAAGCAAGGTCCGGTGCCAGGTGAGACCACTGATGTCCCCACCCCACCCAACTGGCCTGTGTAGCACTTTCCAGCACTATGAAAACTAGCCAATGGGAAGGAAGTTTCCTGGACAGTTCAAGATTGATTTCTTATTTCCTGATATCAAACTATGTTATGCATTTGGCAATAGATTCTTATCATGTAGTTATTGACGATGGACAATCATGAACAGTGGTGATAGCCTGTGTTGTCTTATATATACCTCGGCTGTCATTGACCAGTAACTCCTAGAGTCAGTGCATGTTAAACATGGGAATAGTATCAGCCACCCTCGCAGGACATCTTAATTTAAACTTCTTTTTCCCGTGAGAGGCCTCACCCTCTCTGAGGTGCGGGGGCGAGGTGGGGAGATGGTAGGAGGCATTGGGAGGATGGCAAGGAGAGGGAACTGGGATTGGTATGTAAAATAAGATTTGTTTTAAAAATAAAGATAAATGAAAACAATTGTATGTATATCTTGTAATTACTTTACGAGTTTCTATAAGGCTTGTTCACAGACCCTCGGTTTCAGATAACCCTTTGTAGCAAGATATTCACCTTGTCTGCACCTGTGGCTTAGGCCACGCCCATTGGGGCGGAGACAGGGCTGTACGTGAGCTGGGGGAAAAGGCTGGGAAAGGGTCGGGCTGCTCTCTTTGGTGGTGGACGCTGGAAGGCTTAGGATCCAGTGGAACCCGCCGCGTTCATCTGCCTATGTTGTGAGTTATTTCTCCCTTAATAAACATCTATTCGGCCTAATTGTTTATCCTGATCCTTATTAAATCGCAATAACCCTTCTATGCCCATAGAGAGGCCCCTATGCCTCTCTATGCCCACCCTTATCTCTGCTCACACCCTTGGTCTCCAGTGCCCCTCTCCACTCCTTTCATATCACATGTGTCCAATTATCTCCTCCAATAATAGTTTTAAATGGGTGCATTTAAGACAGGAGGGTTTCACATCACCACTTCATACTCTTTTCCTTTGTTTACTACCCCTCCAACATTCCTTATTTTTCCATTACCCTCCCTGTTAAAAACTTTCCATCACCAATATCCCTCCTGTCTACTTTCATTTTTACCTACATTCTACCGTCTGAAGTATCCACTCTGTTCACGCATTTCTAGATTTCTGGCTTTCACATGCACATAAACATAAACAAAGCATTCACAGCTAGGATCCACATATGCGAGAAAACATGCAGAATTGTCTTACTGGGCCTGAGTGAGCCCACTCAGGATAGTTGTTTTCCGGTTTCATCCAGCTACCTATAAATCTCCCACTTCAACTGCTGTGTTGCAGTATGTGTGTGACATCTGCTTGCTTATAATTGGCATGGCTGTTGAAAAAGTTCTTGTCAATTGCTAACATTATCTATGTTTCCTTAGGGCACTACATCAGGTCTGTTTTGACCTTGTTTGTCCTCGGATATCAGGCAATGTCTGAATTTGTGTGTGTGTGTGTGTGTGTGTGCGCGCGCGTGCGTGCGGATTGGAAGGCTTGAGTTTCCTTAAAGGCAAGTCTGTGGAGATTATTGCTGTGCTGAAGAATTCCTAAATCAAACAATAGACTTGGTTTTAGCTAAGGTGTCAGCATCTCTGCTTCGAGGATCCTATTACTCAAGATGAAAACTGTTTTGGTTTGTTCTTTGGGACCAGTAGGTAAGGAGTATGTGAAGACTGTTTTATCATCATACTTATTGTGATGTTGTGGGTTGACTCAGCATATTAAGCAGGTACTACCATAGAGCTATGTTTCCACACTGTACATCCTCACACTTTAAAACAAAAAAAAAAGTTCACACTTTGAGTCAGCATAAAAAACAATGGGTTTCATCAAGGCACCTTCATGCTATCTTTCTACTTTTACAAATCCTTATTTTGTGTTGACTCTAGCTTCTAATCTACCCATCACACTCAGCTCCTTCATGCACAGGAAGTGTCTTTCATACACTTCCCCCTCTTTGTTCTTCAGTCTCCCAGAAAGTTACTGTATCTTTTTTTTTTTTTTTTTTTTTTTTTTTTTTGCCAACTACTGTCCCTTATTTTCCTCTCTTTGATCTTTTTTATACTCTCTCTGTCACTGGATTCCAATGTTAAGAGAAAGCGATCAACATATGTGCACGGTCTGTGAGCTTGAGTTACCACCAGGGTCTGCATTCTGTTTTCAGTTAAAAGTAATAGACTGAATTTTATCTGACATTAAGAAAGGACAGTCAAGCATTTTAAAGTTTTAAGGCAGCTTTATTGAGCTTTGTAACTGTGTTTCTCACTATTGCTCTAAATTCTGTATTTCTGATTTAATGCTCACTACAATTTTTAACCATACTTTAGGTATTAAGATGTAAAATTTTGTTCTTCCTTTTATATGAATTTTAATCAAGGTGAAAATAATTTGAAAATACATTATAGGAAAGGCACCATAAATGCCCTTCCCTGATAATGAGATCGAAGACTAACTTATCCACCATCATGGAGCTGATGGAAACAGAAGCAGACACCCACAACTAAACACTGAGCCAAACTGGAATTCAGATGCTGAGAGGGACGACAAGACCAGGCTACAGAAACACATAGAGACAGCTGACCTGAACAAGAAGGAGCTAATGGGCCCCCAGACTGATAGCTGGGAAACCAGCATTGGACTGACTCAGACCCCCTGAACATGGGTCTCAGTTAAAAGGCCTGGGCAGTCTAAGGGACCTCAGACAGTGGAACCAGGATGTATCCCTGGTGCACAAAAGGACGCTGGGAGCACATTCCCCCATGGAGGGATACTCTCCTAACCTAGAAGCAGGAGGGAGGGCCTAGTCCCTACTCCAAATGACTTGACAGATTTAGATGATCCCTCCTGGAAGGCATCACCCTACATGTGGGGGGAGATGGAAGAAGAGGGGGAACATGAGAGGGTGGGAGAAAGGAAAAGAGGGGGGAAGGGAGAGGGAACTGGGATTGATATGTAAAATAAGAAAAAAGAAAATACATTATAATAAAAATACTTCGTACTGAAAAATACTTTTGAAAATATAGTCTCCTCACGTGCTTCCATGCATACCCAAAACATACTGTTTCTATTGTCTTTCAAAAGGAAGAACCTTTGACTTGTTTCAGAATGCCTGGATCTCTCTGTAATACATTGCAGTTAATCATAGGAGGAGTCACCCTTTACCACAGGCCATGCCTCTAGTCAGTTGTAGTCTTCACTGAACACCTATATTTCCAAAAAAAAAAAAAAAAACAGTTAAGGCGTTGCAATGACATCTTGTTCCACCTGTGAATTTGAGGTGGTGGCCACATCCTATGGGTGTGTCTTCAGGTGTGCAGACGTCACCCCTTATAAGGAAGAGGAGGAGCTGGTGCTCGCTCTCTCTCTCTCTCTCTCTCTCTCTCTCTCTCTCTCTCTCTGTCTGTCTCTGTCTCTCTGTCTCTGTCTCTCTGTTTCTCTCTCTCCCTCTCTCTCTCTTCTCCCTCTCCCTCTCTCTCTTCCACCCCCCCTCTCTCGTTGTGATGGGAGCATCCACAAGGACAGAGACAACATCTTCAGGAGCAAGAAGACCACGGTGGTTATTTACCATCATTGTGTGAGTGCTCCCCTAATAAATACTGTTAATCATTTATCTGGGTTTCGCGGGCTCCTGTGAACCTGCCTTCAAGGCATGCTGTCACCATTATATCCTTTCCCAGTATGCTCATTACACCTGACATGAATGTTGGTTGGACACATAATCTTTGGATCACATTTCTTCTTCAGAGTTTAGTAGACATGGCTTCATTATGTTCTAGCTTAAAATATTACTCTATGAAAGACTGAGCATGGTCTGCTGCTGTTCCCAATGGTAAGCAACTATTCATCCTCATATGACAGAGGCATCTTCCCTTTATCCTTGAAATTCAGCAATAGGAGCACAATCACTTAGAATAAATAACACTGGATACACTTTTAGATTATGCTATTTATTTTAGGCTCAGTGCCTTATTATTATATTTCAGAAGTATTTTTCTATTTCTTATTGTAATACTTATTCTGATTCATTCATTGGATTTTCAACTCAAGGACGCCTGTACCCATTAAAGCTTGCATAACATTATCTTTGTGGCTCTTCCATAGTTATTACCTTCAATTCCCCTTAATATGCTCAGCCTTTGCTTTTGATTTTCCTGTGCTTATCACAAGCCTTCCTTGCATAAGCAATTTGTTTTGTAACCATGTCCATTCAATTCCTTTCTGCATGTAATTTATTTATTAGTTCCATAATGGTGTTATTATAGTTTCAATTTGTTTCCTTATATTTTCAATTTTCATCTTTACCTCCTTCTATATTGTTATCATCTTACATTTGAGTTCATATTTTATTCAATTCATGCTTTTAATATGTTTTTCTATGATATGCAATGCTTGGTAAAAGTTTGCCTGTGTTCTTTAAGCCTGGCTCCTGTGGTTTCTTTTATTGTTGTTGTTCTATTTGCCTACTTCTCATGCCATTACTTTTTCATCTTGTTGATACTCTCAGTGAACTCTGTTTTTGTTTCCTATTCTGGCACAGCCTGGCAAAAGTTCCCTTCAGTCCCTTCCCATGTTTTCTGAGTTTGAGGACTTGACTCTAATATGTAGCATAAGAACTTGCTAGTGATGTATCCTCACTTCTGAGCAGCCAGGGAAATAAATGTTAGCAGATCAACATAAGTATAGAAAGTATTCTGGAACTAGGTACAACCTAGTTTTTCAAATATTCTATCTTTGGGCTTTTTTATGTTTGATCTTCTTACTGGAGTGCTTAACATCCTCTGTTCCAGTCTGGACAGTCTTTAGTATTTCATTATCTTGAGGATTGTTTCTTATAACTCAGTGCATTTCTCTTTTAACATCCACTTAGGTTTTCCAAATTTTTGTGTTCAAATTTCCTTCTGGATGATGTTGCATTTTGTAACTAAGATATA
Source organism: Cricetiscus sungorus (assembly GCA_030556225.1). Classification (NCBI taxonomy): domain Eukaryota; kingdom Metazoa; phylum Chordata; class Mammalia; order Rodentia; family Cricetidae; genus Cricetiscus; species Cricetiscus sungorus. The sequence goes on from JANBXA010000641.1 coordinate 17,016,279, forward strand.
GATGAATTTCTCCTATTATTATCCCATTTATATTTGCTCTGCTAACCTTAACCAAGTGTTTCCATGGTTGCTGTTTACCAACCACTTTTACTGGAATCCTTGAGCTTAGTAAATGTTCTGTGTGATTTTTCTTCTTCCTTTTTTTCTCTTCTTCTTCCTCCTTTTTCTGATTCAAAGTCTTCTAGTTTTTCCTTATGCTCTTCTGATGCAATTAGTTGCTTGGATGATATAAGTAATTTATGTACATAAACATTCTGGAGGTCTGCAGAGATAGCTCAGCTGCTAAGAGCAGTTGCTGCTCTTGCAGAGGACCCAGATCGGTTCCTAGCACCCATGTGCATCCACATATAATACATCTTTAAAAATAAGTACAGAATGAGGATGGAGGGAAAATAACAGTAAGGTTGAGTGAAAATGTCATAAGGAATCATATTAATAACTACTTTCCTTAATAAATTATGATACACATAAGTCTGTGTATAAATAAAAAGATACACTTCAAATAAAATTTTATCATCTGGGTTGATAATGCTCCCTCAAGAGCCAAAGAACACCTAACAAAAATACTAACATCAGAGATGAGAAACCCTCTTTTGATTTGTTCATCAGGGTATCCAAAAGCCTCCCAGTCTTTCTTCCCTTCCTAAAGCTGGTGCTCTGTCTTCTTTACCAATATGGTTTTACCTGTTGAAAATTTATATGAATGAACTATGGTAACATGAACTCTTTGTGTCTGGCTCCTCTTGTCCAATGTTTGCTGTTAGACTCATGTGTTACCGGTTATACCTGTGACCCAGGAGCTTCTGTTGCTTTGAGTATCCCATCATATGAGTAGACTACAACTAATTTATCCATTCTGCTCCTGCCCCATATTAGATTGTGTTCAGTTATTTGGTAACTATGAGTGATCCTATTTTGAACACACTTTCGTTTTCTTTATTTATTATAAAATCAATATTGTAATTAACTCACAAACAACTAGATTAAGGTAACCACTCAAACAAATACTTGACAGTTTCCTACTCTGTACATCCCAGTGAACTTCTGTACATTTAGAATGGCCATTCTGGAGCCATAGAGTTTTGCTTAGTATTTTACTCTTTTACTATAAATTTTATTATTATGCTCTTATCCATCACAAAGAAAAGAAAAAGAAAAAAACATGAAAGAGTTGAAAACTAGTTTGACAGCCTGTTTCATAACTCATGTGACCTTCTGCCTACACCTCTTCTTCCCTCATTATCCAGTATTACCCTTTTTGGTCTCTTTTCTAAATGTTACATACTACACCCACAATTATAGCTGTTTCCATATAAACAGGCATAAATTGTAGACTAGGATCAACATATGAGGAAGAACATATTTTTTTCTTTCTGAATTTGGGTGACCTCACTTATATCCATCCTTGTTTCTACAAATGTTGTGTTTTAATCTTTCTTTAGAGCCAAATAATAACTTAGTCTGGATATATACTATATTTCCTTTTCAGTTCATCTATTTATGGACATCTTTGGTTCCATTCCTGGCCATCATAAACAACGTAACAATAAAGGTGAATATGTAAACACCTCAGGTAAAATATTGAGTATACTGGGTACATGCCCTGAATCTGAAGTGTAGCTGGTAGTAGTATTTTCTCCCATCCTGTGGCCTATCTGATGTTTTAGACAGGCAAAGTAACACAGCTTCACAGAGTTAAACAAATGCAACATACAAAGAATGCAACATATCTTTGCATCATTAAACAAACGTTCCACAACATAAACAAATTTAACTCATCTTCAACTAATATTCTACAAAACTGATTAACATCAGTAGCCCTTGGAGGATGAGGTTAATGTAGCAGACATAAGAAATACATTGAAATTTGAGGTTGCTATGTGGTTAGTGCTACTCCATGAGAGTGTGTGTGGCCTACCTGACTTCAGTTTCTCTACATATGTATTTGTGTGTCTGTCCTTTTCCCATTCCTTCCCTAGCCTTCATATGATTTCCAGAACAAGTGCATAGTACTGGCTATGTATTATACCTTTCATTGTTATCTAAGAACTTTTCTACTGGGAAACATTTATTCTACTAAATAGTTAGCAGAAATTTTGATTTAAGATAATGATATTTAATGAATGTTTATAATCCAAAAATTTTCCTCTTTGTTGAGACTAGGAGGAAGCTGGATTCGAGCATGGGTCCTCTGGTCACCATTAATGTTGACACGTGCTTTTCTCTTGTTTGATTCTGTTAATCTTAAGGTAAACAATTTCCTTCCTCTTTTAAAAAATAATCCAACTCAAATACATTAGATTGGATATATGTAAGTAGAGTAAATTATAAAAGCGAGATTATTTTTCCACTCCCCTAGGTTTCTACAGCTAAGATACAAGTCCATGACATATGATTTTTGGCTCAATCCAATTGCCATCTGGTCTCTCTCTGCCCTTAATCCTTTCCCTATTTTCTCCTGTTCCCGCCCACCAAAATGCTGTCACCAAATACATCTTCCTTTCCCTATGTTGAACTGTTGCTACCACTTCCAGTACCTTAAGATCCTGCCCTGTGCCATGAGCTGTTGCTTTTCCTGTGTGTTCCTACTCAGCTGCATTTGCTCCATCTTCATCTTCTTGCTTTATAATATAGCTAATGCTTCTGCAACACAAATGTCTACCAAAATAAACCCATGCCATTTGTTTACTATTCTCCAACTCTTAAAATCTATCTACTTTTACAGCAATCCTTGTAAGCCTCTGCACTCATGTCTACCTATAATTAAACAAAGTGTCTGAATTAATAAATTGTTATAATTACATTGCATTGTTTTGTTAACTGTATTCACAAATAGTTTTATGTCACTGCAAGTAAATCCCCTCACCCCTTTTACCTAAACTGTAAGCAAGATTAAAGAGTTATGCACGCATGTATTTCCCACAAAGTCCTTTCCAGGAGATAGAAGACCATAAATTTAGCAGACGACACTATCAGGATGGTGACAGGCCATTAGAAAACTGAAGAGACACAGCACCAATTCAGCAACTGATTAACTGCTTCTCTATTGAGGGCAGGATGTAAATGAGGAATCCAGCCTGAGAACTGAGTGTGCATTTTGGGCATCAAGTTCCTGCAAATGTTCAGGTAGGAAAATGTATTGTAATTGGGCAAGGGTCCCAAATTCATTACTTACTACAGAGCATAGCAGGTACTGAATTGGATTGAAGAAGGAGACTAAAGGAAAGATCATAGGAAAATAGTCTCACAGAATTAAAGACCCTGTTTTTCATATAAATTTTTTAGCAGAAGCTGTGTGACTAGGCACATGGAAGGAGCTCGGGGAAGTCTTGCTTTATAAATGACATGCTTCAACTTGACAATAAATCAGTTTAGGAACCTTTTACAGAAAGAGATGTCACTATAAATTAGCTTTTACATTTTTGTCTTAAGTAGTATCATCATAAAACATTTAATCAAGACACTAAACCTGTCAAAGGAGGTGAGTAATTTGAGTCATGGAGGTTTTTCTTTCTTCCTTCCTTCCTTCCCTTCTTTTTTTATCTTCTTCTTTTAGGTTGCATTTTTTTCTTTCTCCTTATATATACATTTTGACCTGTGAATTTACCAGATCTTGCTATAGTAGAAATAAGTAGATAATCTGTTCTCAAATGATAACCTCCAAATGTTGGTAACCACATGTACTAATTAAATGTCTTGGCTGGGGACCAACATGAAACTAGCAGCAAGAATGTCTTGTTCTAGTTTGTTCTACCACAGGAAGAGAGTTGTTTTCAGCAAGCAGTTGTATTTGTTTGTTTATTTTAGCTCTTTCAGGCTTTCTAGATATTTCTCAACTCTATGTGAAGTGTTAATAGCTAAAATGATTATGTCAGACTTGACTTACAGGGTGAAATTTCATCTTCTTTGTAAGCTAGGAGAGCAGGACACAGACAAAGAAGATATATCCTAAGAGGGCACTGGGTGTTACTTTGTCCTGGCCTCACCCACCGCAGGGCCAAGAAAACAGTCACTTTCCTGGTTGGCTTCCATCAGTATTGACCTATCTATCTCCTCTTGATAGCAGGACTATCAAAGTCTGGGACTTTGCCCAGACTCTTACATCTGCAGGCTGCCTGGATGAACTCTTGCCTGCCTCGGGGTTTTTCTTGCCCTGGTGACTGGTTCAGTTGGGCATCTCTGACTTTGCTCTTGGACTTGATTGTTTACCCTCTGCCTCAGTAACTACAGAGCCCTTACTCCCTGCTGACTACCTCATTCTCTCCAGTTCATTTGAACCAGGCCAGCTCCGTCTAGCTTCCCACCAGGACCTTGACATCACACACAGAGCAAGGAGCAATGAAACCCATCTTAGAACTCAAGTGAAAACACTATTAGCAGATGCCATTTCAAGACTGGGAAATGACAAAGATCATAAAATTGTGACTATTAACAGTTAGTACAGACAAGGCTAAGTTGACAAAAAAAGAAGGTGGAGGAAGAAAAGGAGAATAGTTATCATGAAGGCAGATCTGTGGATACCATTTCCCTTTAAAAACTGAAGTGATAAATTTCTCACTATAGACTTCAAATAACATCTGTTGGCTTAATTAGAGAGGAAATGCTTCAAGGATGGATTCTTTCTCTAAAGTCCATTGTCTTTTTTTAACAGATGACACAACCCAAACAATAGGTAGGGAGCAGGTGTGCGGTGCTGAGTGTTGACTTGCATTTGGCAAAACTCTTGACTGTAGAGTGAAGCCATTAGAGATGTTGTCAGTGAGATTGATGATGCTACACATTTGGAAACTGTCCTTGACAAATTTTATAAAATGTGCAATTCTTCTCCAAAGACACACCACGAGTGGTGGCAAAATGTAGCACATAGCATGCCCTTCTGCAGAGACGATGATTTGATTAGCTCAAGGAGGCACATCTGGATTGAATTAAGACAGGTCTGGAAGAATTCTACTGAAATGTGTCACCGCAAACAGAGTACAGCCAAGTGAAAAAGAGAAGCATAAAATGAGCTGAAAGAGAGGAAGGTGTCTTTAAATAACATCATGATGGTTTCTGTTGTTGGACTTCCTTTCTATGGGGTGGGATCCTGGCTTGCTGGAGGAGGTGAACCTCGGAGACCGTAGCTTAGTCCGAGGCTGGGAAATCATAGACAATAAACTTGAATACATCGTGCTGTTCAAAGTGCTGACCTTGGTGTCTTGATTTGGGCTGCATTTACCATGTGCATAGAAAGAAACCAAATCCTAGATTGAGCAAGTCCTTCTGTTCTTGATAATTGACAGGTTAAAATATTATTTTAAGTTTAAATAGACACATAATAAAACACAACCATAAGCTCACTGAGATATTTATGTTTAAGAAAAAAATAACTAAAGGATGTTTGCATGGACCAGAATGTTTCCTAGCAGTGCCCTATTGGTATGAGTTCCCTACATAGAGTTCTAATGTGGCTAGAAGTATCTGGAATGGTGCCAGTCTGGGTAAGAAAAATTCAAATGTAGTAAGCTTGGAACAATTTGCATATCCTGGGACTGAAATTGTGTAGGGTTGGATAAATATTTTGGGGCTTCTCCTCTTTACTCCTTGTTTTTCCTTTTTTTTTTTTTCTTTTTCAAACAAACAAACCAAAAACAAAACAAAAAACCTAAAACAGAGTGTTACTTGTGTTTCAGGTTTTGGATGGTGTTATAGGAGTCAACAAGTCCATTATAAAAATTCCACAGCAGTCTTAAGAAGTGGCTTTCAGGTGTCCAGTGGAATACCTTCAAGGACAAGAAATGCTCTTTTTGTCCTATGGAACAGGAGTGTCTGTTCTGTAGGAATGGTAGCTTGGTTTCTAAGATTAGACAGTAATAATAAGAAAAGTTAGCCATCAAAATCTAATTACATTAAAATCTGATATTCCAAATATATCTCTCTGGGCTCTTTCTGACAAGTTAGTAGATAGTCTTGATTTTGAAGGAAACTGGCTTGGCTTAGCTCTACAGGGGAAGTCCAAATTCCAGTCAAGAGTAAAGAGCCAATGAGGTCACCCAAGTTTGTGACATCTTGGTTCAGTTGAGAAGCATGCAGAGCTTTTGAGCCCTCCTAAAGCTGGGACAGGAAATTCTTACTCACTTTTACAATGCTTTTAGAAGCATTGTTGGTTTGAGAACATTTTTTTCTTTTGTTCCTCATTTTCACTTTTCTAGTTTCAGTGGGTGGCCCAAATACTTGTGTGTCAGAGAGAAACAAGTAAGAAGCTATTATCCTTTTCAATAACAACAACAACAATACCCCAAAGGATTCCTTAAGAAATACTAATATTGTTACACACACACACACACACACACACACACACACACACACACACACACCACCTCTCACCCTATTGAGACAATTTATTCTGGGACCAAATGGCCTGACTATGGAGTGACTATGGCCTGGGAACACAGAGTTCGTTTACCCCAAATTCCATGTTCCAAGATAGAAACAGCTTCTTGAAAGGATATCATTTTGCAGAACAAAGTAGTCATAAATCAAGGCAAGTTTAAAATACATAAGTGGGTACCTTTGCAAGGTAGTTATAGCAAAATGGATGATTTTCTATAGGCTTCGGAAGCTATATGATGGCATTTGACATTCTTAGCTTTAGGGTTTGTGGGAGCCAGTGAACTATTAAATTAATAGATCCTAAAAGTTTGGGGTTTTGTTTTTAATATATTAATCACAAAATGGTAATCCCAAATCAGAGATGGGCAAGGAATGGCTTTACAGGAGGCTAAAATTCACTGGAGATTGGTTATTAGCCTCTAACCAGTAATATTCCAACTTTGACACATCACTTCAGTTTCATTGTGTTTATTTGGTTGGTTTTGGGGTCTTGGTTTTTTGAGATAGGGTTTCTCTATGTAACAGCCATGATTATCCTGGAACTTGCTTTGTAGAGCAGGCTGGCCCATACTCTCTACAGATAGAGCTTCTTTTCAGATATTCTCATTGACACAATGGAACACATACTAAAAGGCAAATTTTCCATCTGACTCTATTATTTCAGTTGTACCTGTTCCTATAAAATGTAGTTTTCACAAGGGTGACTTCTGCCAGGTCAATATCGCCAGCATCCACTCCCCTAACTCTTTAGCCTCGGGAGTAGAAGATCCTCAGGCTTTCTCAGGATGTGGGAAGTGAGCCCAATGTGGCACATTTCCTTCTCTACCAGTGCATGCTAATATGTGTGTGCCTCAGGGGGGGGGGGATCATACTCCCACACACGGAAGACTGGGGGAAACCATATACTCTTACCTTAGAGGTTCTGTTTCCTGCCAACACTGACAGCAGGATATGTAGTAGAACCTAAGATGAGGAAGCTCTGGTCCACACTCATGAACTGTTTTCCAAATCTTGAAAGGCTAAGAGCTTAACAGCTGCTTTGGCTAAACGTCTGGTCAAGTACTCAGGAAGGGAGCTGCCTCTCCAGCTCAAGTGCCCTTTTCCTCCCTAAAGATGGAATTGTCCCCAATGCAAAGAACACTTGGAGGAACAAGCAGAGGAAACGAGAGAAGAAGCTTAACGGAAATGACTAAACACTTAGCCATGAGTATAGTGCCAAGAAAAAGCGACGTGTGGTCTTTGATCACACAGAAACATCCAGAGCATCCAGAGCTAAGTAGAGGAAGTGCCTGTGGACAGATCACCAGCAAGGGAATCACATTTTGAAAAAAATCTCTTCATCAGAAAGGCTATCGAGAAGCCTGGGTGTTTATGATCACTGGAACTCCTTAAAAATGAGAGAGCAACAGAAAGATAAGCCTCATGTGAGGGGAAGTTTTAAAAGTGCATACAGTTTCTGACCCTAGAGGGAAGAGGGAAGTCTACTGAAACTGATCTGTTATGCTAAATAAAAGAAGGAGGAGGTAAAGGGGGGGGAGGTAGAAGAGGAGAGGAAAGAGAAGAAGAGAAAGGGGACAAGGGGAGAGGGAAGAAGGAAGGAAGGAAAAAGAAAGAAAAGAAAGGAAAGAAAGAAAGAGAGGAGAGAGAGAAGGAGGAGGAAGGAAGGAAGGAAGGAAGGAAGGAAGGAAGGAAGGAAGGAAGGAAGGAAGAAAGGAAGGAAGGAAGGAAGGAAGGAAGGAAGGAAGGAAGGAAGGAAGGAAGCCTCTTCTGGGCTCTCTGCACACCTGCATATAAGTGGTCACATCAGTGCATGCACACCCACACACATGTGCACAGAAATTATAGGAAACAAATAAACCTTTAAAAGAAAAAAAAAAAGGAAAGAAACACAGCCAAAAAAGAAAGGAGATTTTAAGTTCAAGGAAAGACATGGGCTATGTCTATGTTCCTTTGTACAGACAAGAACATGATCAAAAGTAAGCTGAGGTATGGCTCAGTGGTGGAACACATGCTTACCACGCAAGGGTCTTTGAGTTCCATTTCCAGCATCACACACCACACACACACACACACACACACACACACACACACACACACACACAAGAGAGAGAGAGAGAGAGAGAGAGAGAGAGAGAGAGAGAGAGAGAGAGAGAGAGAGAGAGAATACTATCAAAACCCCAAAGAATAGTACAGAAAAAGACTAAGTGAGCAGTGAGTCATTATGACCCACTTCAGAGGAAAGGGCAAGAAAGTCCCAGGAATCCTCATGCTGCTTCTGCCATTTTCTACATTGGTATGACAACATGTGAATGATTGGCTTCCCTGTGTCTTGAATCTGTCAAAGTGGGTAGTAGGTAGTTTCCCTGTGGTTACAAACTTATAACAACACTTACATTCAAACTCTAGCTCTGGGTACCATCCTTTTAGCCAGCATGAAGAGTCCCATCTAATAGAAGGAAATTTAAAATGTGAAACTAATAAGCTTATGTTAGTCATGGATGTCAAGAACAAAGCCAATAGAATAGAAGGTGTGTGTGTTTGTGTTTTGTATATAACTACATATAGTTATATATAGAGTATGAATATATATAGTTATAAAGTTATAAGCAGCAATTTATGAGATTGGCTAAAATACCAGAGGTCACACAGCTCCACAGTAGCTGTTTGCAGGTCAGAGAGCTAGGGAAACCTGTATCTGTTCATCTAAGAAGCTGTCAGTCTCAGAACAAGAGGGTCAAGTGATGCTGACCTGTCTGAGGCTAGAAGTCTGGTGGTTCCTTGGATGGAGAGTCGCTTCAATGAGTTCACCTTCAAAGGCAGAAGAATCTGGAGTGTGATGTCTACAAGTAAAGGCATAAATAATAAACAAAAATCCAAATGAGCAAACAAACAGCACTCCAGGAGGTGGTGAGTGTTAATATGGAGATGTACACTTGTAATCCCAGCACTTGGGAGGCCATTGCAAGAGGATGGCCAAACATCAGACAAGCTAGGGGCACAACTCAAGACTCCTTCTAACTCCACTCCCTGGCCCTATAAAGAGAAAACAAAGAAGGAAGTGAAGGAGGGAAGGAAGGGGGAGAGGAGAGGAAGGAAGACAATATAAAGATCAGAGACAGTCCCCAGAGGCTGCCAAGATAGTAGTAGTGTGGATGTCAGCTCCCACCTCATGTGTGGAGAATGATCAGCCATCAATGGGCACCATTGCTGTGGCTGAGGGGTCGTCTCATGCTTCTTCTTCTGCTACCTGGTGGCCTGATGTGGCATCACTCTTTGGTCCCTCACATCACCTGCAGTATCTTGCCTCTTTCCTCTTCAGCATCTTCTACGTCTTACCCTGGGGACTCTTTGCTGCTGCCGAGGACCACCGTGACATCTATGTGCTTGAAGTCGGCAAGTGTGGAGGAGCTAAACTTAGGGCAATCTCTGGATAAAAGCATCCTACAAAGAAGATGCCATTGGGAGATTAGCCCCCTTTTCCTGCAAGTAGACTGTGGAGAAAACCAGATTTCAAATTCTTTGTTAAGCCTTCCTGCAGAATTTGAAACTGTGGCCTTCTCAGGAATTCCCTCTGTCCATATTTGCTTCTTTCCCTTCTCTTAGACTCCTGCTTTCCTTCACTATACTCTTAAGCAATAGGATAGATCTTTCCTTGGAAACAGTCTAGGACAGCCACCTTCAGATTGGAAGGGTTCAAGGTGTACCCAGAAACTGAATGTAAACTTCCTTGCTTAGACAGAGTAGAATGATAATAGCATATAAGAGAACAAGTAAAAGAAAAAAATAGTAGATCACTTACAAAGGAAAAAATACAGACTGGCATCAGCATCCCAAAGGCTAGATAGGCAGAACACAGTATCTCCAAAGTTTATAATCAGCCAAAACACACCCTTTCAAATAGAAGATATCTGAGCATTCACTCCAGCAATACAGGCATCCAGCTGAGAAAGACAGCCAGAAGCCTAAGATGCCAACCTGGAAGGACAAGGAAGGGAAGTTGTCAGGGAAAGGTGTGTAGAAGACTGGACAGGAGGTCACCAGAATTAAGACAGAGAGGAATCTGAACTCATCAAGACTATCTTTGTTACCAGATAATAAAGAACTTAAGGAAAGAGATACTGTTTTCTGTTTCAGATATTTCTAGAAACCATTGGCAAAACTTACATCAAAGCCATCTAGAATATGAGACTACAATATTATATAACTTTAAATGATTTGTACAATAAAAAGGAAGCAAAAGACACTGCTACCCAGCACTTGGGAGGCAGATCACCAATTCAAAGCCAGCCAGGGGTTACTTCAGGTCAGCCTGGACAACACTGAGAGCTCCCAGCTCAAATGAAACTAAAGGAAACAAAACCAAGACTAAACAAAACACAGGGACTTGACTTTGATGTTGGTTAATGTCCAATGGTACCACAGGACTCATGAATTTGGAGGCAGAAGAAATATTTTCACTCAGCAGTTAGCACAGGAGTAAAATACTGTTGATATTTAGTAATAACAAAAATAATAAAAATGCCCTTTGATTGCTTTCCTCTACATTCTAGAAAGCTGGTAATGATAATGGCAATGTCTAAGTTGGGCAAGGGCAGGGGTATAGAAGGTAGAAAAAGATGGCAGAGCACTACCAGCCTCAGCCTAAGAAGTGGGCGGTTGAGAAATCTTGCTTAAGTTTGATGAAATATTAGAGCTTTACTTTTTATTACTTGAGTTACCCGGACATAGTAGCAATGGTAAACACTGGAAATGCGGAGAGGGAGAGGGACAGGATGGTGCTGAGAAGGCAGTGGGCATCGTCGGTAACAAGAGGCCCGCTGAAACAGGAGAAGCATACTCTCAATGATCTCGGAGCCTCACAGCGCCGACTGTGGCGGTTAAAACCATGCCTCTGAAATCTGGAGCTCTGCCTAGGGATCTGGACAAGAGAGCACAGAAGGCTTTCCATAGGCTTCAGTACTCTGGTTTGTTTACTGGGCATGTGTTACATTTGCAAATGTAACTATGAAGTCATTTCCAAAGCTGTCAGCTTCTAGATGGCAAATTAAACCGTAGGAATTGATAGAAGGCCTTTGGTCTAGAGAGCTGTGCAAGATAAAAGAGAAGGTGCCTGGTACAGAATCACAAGGGCTTTAAGAGGACCATAGGGTGGTAAGGACACTTGGAAGGCACAGGAAGGATGTATCAAAATAGGGAGGTTGGCTTAGGAAATAACGGGGAGGATTCACTCAGCTGCACTAAGTCTGGGAATCATGGATCCGTTATATCAGAAATTCTCAACTTGTGGGTTGTGACCCTCTGGGAGTCAAATGACCCTTTCACAGGGGTCACCTAAGACCATCAGAAAACACAGATATTTATATTATGATTCATACCAGTAGCAAGATTACAGTTACGAAGTAGCAACAAAAATACTTTTATGGTTGGGGGTCACAACATGAGGGGCTGCATTAAGGCTTGCAGCACTAGGAAGGATGAGAACCACTGGCTAGATGAACCCTTGTCTGGTCTGGACTTGGAACAGTTTGTATCTCAAAGAACAAGTGGACTAGGGCTGGGTTTATTGGGTAAACTTTCCCCACCCTAGCCACACCCCCTAGTACTAAGCAGTACTGTGGCAAGAGAGGCAGGCAGAAAGCAATATTCATTCAAAATTGGAGTCTGGCCAGATAGGCAAGAAAGGTGAGGTAAAAAGCATATTCTAGAAACCCAAGAGAAAGAATGAAAAAGCAGGCCAATTAGTAAAAGGTGTATTAATCAAAAGCCAATTTTGCAAATGGTCAAAAGTATTCCAATTATGTAATAAGCAATTCTTTTAAATGCAAAGCAATATGTTTAAAGGGTAGTGTGTGGTACAATTCAAATAGCTAGCACAACATAAATTATACTAACACTCAGTGATTAATAACTTGGGCTATAGGTGAGTACCACAAGCTGCCTGATAAGGCTGAGGCTCATTTCAGCAATTCCTACCCAAATTCATTGAAGAAGAGAGAAAAACTAAGCAGAGGAGCCTAGTTGGTGGAGAAAACTCGTGGTTAGATCTGGAAACAATTAAAAAGTGTTATGGGACAACTCCATGGAGATGGAAAAGAGTCATTAGAACATGAAATGTTCTGGAAAAGGTTTGAAAATCTTGGAAATAACCCATTGGGCACTATGAGAATAAGGTTCTGTTTTACTCAGCCTTTTTAGACTGGCATTTGGCAACTCTGGTCCCTTTCACAATCCTGAGTGGGAACTGAATGATAGCTCAGGCTTAGGGAGTGTTTTGTCATGTGATGCTAAATGGTCTCATTTTGCAATGAGTCCTGCTTCTGACTGAGGTCTTAAAATCTGACCAGTCTTGAACTTGTGGCATAAAACTACCCATATGGGATGTGTAGAGGAATACAGGGGACCCCTGAAAGAGGTTGGCATTTTCAAATCTTGAATGAATGGACTAAATCAAAGTCTGTTTGGTACCAGAGATTAATTCTGGCCTTGTATTGGGGTTCTTTAGAGGGACAGAACTTACAGAATGAATACATAGAAAGGGGATTTATTAAAATGGCTTGCAGAATATGGTCCAGCTAATCGAACAATGGGTGTCTAGTAATGGGAGGCCCACCAGGCTAGATGTCTCAGTTGGTCTTCGGTATACTCTGGAATCCTGAAGAAGTAGGCTCTAACGGCAGTGAAGGAAGAGACTTACTAGTGAGAGCAGCAGGCAAAGAAGGCGAGCTTCCTTCTCCCCTGTCCTTTAAATAGGCTGTCAGCAGAAGGTGTGGCCCGGACTAAAGGTGGATCTTCCCACCTCAAATGATTTAATCAAGGAAACAAATCCCTCGCTATCAAACCCAGACACCAGGGTTTTAGTTCATTCTAGACGTAGTCAAGTTGACTACACAGGCCTTTGTGTTTCCTGCTGATGCTCTGAACAAGTGCCAAAACACTGTTTACCAATGCACTTACACAAGTATTTTGTGGTAAAGGAGGGTCCAGGGGAGAAGACAGCCTGTGTGACTCAGCACGACAGGCCTTAGAGGTCTGTGTGGTAGCTTCCACATTGGACTTGGCGGATCCTGGGACCACTGCCCAGTTTATTGACTGTGTTTTCGTCTGAACTATAGTGACAGACACACACACACCTCTGTTTGCTCCTTTGCTCACTGAGGTATTTGCTTAGGATTGTTTTGTGCTCTGAACTTGGTATAGACATGAAAGGTGGAAAACCTAATACAGACCAGGCTATTTCCTTTTCCTCTAAACCCTGTTGTACTTTAACTGCGTCTCCTTTGAGATTTATTTTATTGCTGTTGTTTTTCACTTTGAACCATAGTTATTTATTTGAATGCCATCTCTTATCTTGGGCTTTTGGCCAGACCTTTAAAAATGGCTGTGGTAAGTATATTTGATATGAAAGTGTGTTTTTCATAGTTCCTCAGAGAGAACTTCTTTAAAAAGCAGAGTTGGCTACCGCATATAAAATTTAGAAGTTGTCCCTATACAGGCGTAGGAGTCTGCCTTCTCTTATAATATTAGAACATCTGCGCAGCATTGGGAGTCCAATTAGAGGTTGTCTCTTTCAGGCCAGGCACGCCTTCCCAGTGTATGTGTGTTAGCTTTCCACTCCCACCATAAATGTGTGAGCTAACTTGACTCATACCCAGAGGAAAGGTCAGCTTTCTTGCGGTTTTGGAAGTTTCAGTCTGGTTCACTGGCCCCATTGCTTTTGGTCTTTGTCCAGGCAGTGATGTCCTAAACAAACTGCTTATTTTACTGAAGCCAGAAACAAAAGAGAAGGGCCTGAAAGAGCCAGGCTCCCACTGTCCTCTTTAAGGGCTACCCTAAATGTGTACAAAACCTTCCACTAACCCTTGTGAAGGTTTTATAAGTTTCCATTGGTACCACTGTAGTTGCTTTGTTTGGTTTTGGTTTTTTCTCTTGCTCTTTGGGGGTCTGCCACCCAGCTCCCAAATAAATACACAGAGACTTATTCTTACTTATGAATGCCCGGCCTTAGCTTGACTTGTTTCTAGCCAGCTTTTCTTAACTTATCCCATCTACCCTTTGCCTCTGGCCTTTTAGCTTTCTCTACATATCTTTCTTTCTTTCTTTCTTTCTTTCTTTCTTCTTTCCTTCCTTCCTTCCTTCCTTTCTTTCTTTCTTTCTTTCTTTCTTTCTTCCTTTCTTCCTTTCTTCCTTTCTGACTCTGTAGCTGGCTGTGTGACTGGGTGGCTGGCCACTAACATCCACCTCTTCTCCATTTTTCCTCTTCCCTTTTCTCTTTCCTATTTATCCTCTCTGCCCACCAGCACTGCCTATTTCTCTCTCCTGCCTGCCTAGCTATTGGCCATTCAACTCTTTATTAGACCAATCAGGTATTTTAGTCAGAAAAAGTAGCACAGCTTTACAGAACTAAAAAATGCAACATAAAAGAATGAAACACATCTTTGTATCATTCGACAAATATTCTACAGCATAAATAGATGTAACACATCATAAACTAATATTCTACAACACACCACTGGTTGGGCACTAAGTCCCACACAGGTATTTGAAGAACACATCAAAACAATAGCAACATATCAGACACTATCAATGGCTTTGACCACTGAAGGTACTATTTATTGCATATGGATGTTCTGAAGCTAGTCAGGAGAACGCAATTGTGGTTTAAATGTCAATCAGTTTCAGTAACACTGAAAATACTCTAAGTGGCAATTAGGAGTAAAAAGCAAAAATTTGGGGAAGATGTGTAGTGAAGCAGGGTAGGCCTGGTGACACATGCCTATATTTTCAGCATTCTGGAAGCTAAGGCAGAAGGACTGAGAATTCAAGGCCAGCCTGGGATAAATAGTGTAGCTCCTGACCAGCCTTGGCTACACAGTGAGATTCCCATATTAAAAAACAAACAAGAGTTAGAAAAAAAAATCAGGCATGGCTTGACATATAGTAATTCTGACCCCCAAGGTAGTGATGGTGGTTTACTGGGCTTGTTTGGTGGTTAGCCAGGTGTCTTTATCAGCTGGTGTGCAATTTCTCTATCTTCTTTGTAAGAGGGCTGATAATAGATCATGGTGGCCCTCTTTTCATCTAAGGGAAAACAGGGGTGCAGAAATACAGGGGACTTATAATAGGTCCCTCCAGGGATGCACTCATTCATGCTGCATGGTTAGTGGGCACTTATGTACAAAAGGTACAAAAGAGATCACAGTGTAGGTGGGGTCCAGTGAGGACATGGGTCTTTCCTTCGTCCTTTGCCCTGCTGATCTTGTTCTTTTACTCTGAGAACAGTACCACCTCAATGGACAATGCTGTTGGAACCCAGCCTTAGATACTGCTCTGACAGAAATGGGTAGTTCAAAAGTTGAGAAATGACTAGTGGTAGGGAGACAGGGTCTGGGAGCTGCACCCTGAGGTGTTCCCTTCCACTGTGATTTAGTCGCTAGCTCTTCAGCATAGGGCCTGGCATTCACAAAGGGTGCAGCAAATTTCATCTTCTTTGTCAAATGAATTTGACTCAGAATTCATTGAGTTTGAGAAAACATCAAAGCATCTGCCTGAGATACAGGAGGAAGACCTGGGAAGGCTGCTGTAGCTAGGAATCAGATCTTTTGCAGAGAAGGAAGCCATTCAAGAAGGAGGCAATAATTAGTGTCAAATGCAAATGAAATCTGGCAGTTTTCAATGTAAAGCAGCCAACATTTGTCTTTATCTCAATTAGGTACCTAATTCTCGTTACTCTTAATCAATGAGTTACGATCTTCTAGTAATGTCTGGGCACAATTCCAATTAGTGAGTTTTGTTCACTGATAGTAAGTGGAGTTGCTGGAAAAGAAGATCGATCGTGGGTTAGAGAAGTACTTGTGGATTTTGTTTGTCTTCTTGTGACAAATAACAAAACAAGCCACTGAGACTTTTAGAATAGGAAGTCACCTTATACCATAGAGGAGAACAATACTCATTTTTCTTCATTAAAATATTGTATTTTCTAATCTAAGGAAAACAAACATAGCATTGAGTTATTCCAAAAGTGGCTTTATTTTTTTTTTTAAAAAAATCTTTTATATTTTGAGATTAAAATGCACCTATTTCCTCCCTCCAGCCCATATACCTCTCCCTTCTAGCTTTCAAATTTGTGAACTCTTTTTGTTCCATTATTGTTGTTTTGTGTGTGTGTGTGTGTGTGTGTGTGTGTGTGTGTGTGAACTTATATATCTTTCAATACATAAGTACAACCTTCCCAGTCTGTATAGTGTTAGTTTTATGTTTTCAGGGTTGACCATCTTCTATTACATATAAATATAAGTCTCCATTATCCAAAGGAAGATGATTTTAGGTGCTCTCAATTCTAGTTGCCCAATTTCATCCCATAAACTGTAGTTATAGCTCTTTATTACATGCTAACAACCCCTCCCCTGCTAGATGTTTATACTTTTCAAATATCTATATACTGTCATCATTCCTTCCTTATCTTTTCAGAAATCTGTACATATTTTATGCCTATAATGCTTCTTATGAATCAGTTTCCTTAATATTAAGCTGCCTTTCTTAGTTTTCCATCCAATTTGTATCCATATTTTGATATAGTGCTAATCAAAGAAAATGAGATATTTCCGGCACAATTTATCCAAAGGTTCTTTGGAAGTGTATAAACTTTCCCTGCCTTATTAGAATGTGTGACTTCTATTTGCTGAATGTATTAATATACTTTGAAACTTCATAAATAATTCTACATATGATAGTTCAAAACCTCTATGCCATGTCTGCTATATCAGTAATCAGGAAACAAGTTGGAATTAGATGAATTGAGAAATTATTTTTGCATTTTATTCTTTCTGTAGTATTGAACCACATACCATCTTATTTATATCCATAAGCTGTTGTTATTCCTCATTCTTCTTCCAAATGGGGACTATCTAGAAACTTAAAAGATACTATTTCCAGTCCAGATTGTTCAAATGATATCAGGTTCCTTCATATGTCACTTACAATCTTTCAACAGGGTATCATCTTCACAGTGACACTTTAATTGAGCATGCAGGGTCATCATTATGACAGTTTAATGATATGGTTCTTTTTGCTTACGGCTTGAGATGAGAATCTTAGCGCTGTAATTATTTTTTAAACGGGTATTACCATTATTTATTTGTGTAGTGTAAGTGTGTGGGCATGCTCATGGAGGTCAGAGAATAGCTTGGAAGAATCTATTCTCTTCGTCCACCATTTGTGTCTCAAAGAACAAACTCAGTTTGTCAGGCTTGGCAACAATAGCTTTCCCCACTGAGATCCCTCTCCAACCCTGATTTCGTGTGTGTGTGTGTGTGTGTGTGTGTGTGTGTGTGTGTGTGTGTGTTAGACATTGTATACCCAGAATATGAAATGTCCAGTGTTTTCCTCCTCAAAGAAGTTTCTTCAATGTGTAACCTACATTTATATAAGTTTTAAAATAAATTTATATCCCTTCTTAATACAAAATATTCACTTGTCTCACTATTATCACAAAGGGCACAGATGCTGGTGTGACTCCTGAAGGTCGCATTCAGCTGTGTGACTTCCATGCTTTCTTATGTACTTTTCTTGTCTGTGAAACCTTTTGAGGAGTCCCCAGAGAATTAATTGCTCCCTCCCATGTTGCTTTAATGGATACCTCTATGATAACACTTGATTTGCTCAAAGACATACTGTTATTTGTATACCACTGTCTCCCACACATCATTCCATGAACTTGTGCCCCCCCCAACCCTGCTTAGTGACTGACAAGAGAGATCTTAATTATTAACTGTAGTGTTAGGGTAGTGTAGATCAAGACTTTATACAGACAGGATCAAGGGTGACAATCTCATTAGCAACTAGAAGATGCATATCCTGAAAGTGCATTTTGGAGCTTTGGGTAAATTGGAGCTTTGAGTAAACACAGGCCTTTACTCCGATGGTGTGTTTTGGGTAGCTTTGGGTAAATTGAGAGGAATTGTGAAGAACTTTGCCCTGTGGTCCATATAGGACCCATAGCCGGTGAGGTAACAAGAGCAAATGACATTTAGGACTGGAAGCAATCAAGGCAAGAAGGAAGTGAAGATGGGTAGTGTAGCGTGTATGTTTCCGCCAGCCCGCCAACCCGCCAACCCGCCAACCCGCCAACCCGCCAGTCTGGGCCCACTGCCGCGCCAGCCCCAAATAACACTCAGAGACTCTGTATTTGATACAATCCTGTTGGCCAATTACTATTATTGTTTATGGGCTAGCTCTGCCTTAATTATTAACCCATTTCTACTTATCTAAGTATTTCCACGTGGTCGTCTTAACGGGGAGCCGCACGGCAGGCGTCCTGCTTCTTCCCGGGCTACATTTCGACTCCTCCCTACTGCTTCCTCTTTCCTCCTTGTCTCCTAGCCCCACCTATCTTGCTATCTCATTGGCCACAGAGCTTTATTAACCAGTATGAGAAACATGTATACAGAATCACATCTCCCATCAGGGTAGATTTAGAATGACATGGTAACACACAAGATTCCTACCACAGGTAACAGAAAACAGACTCATGGGCTTGTGGTGTCACCCAATGAGTCAGTTATTCCACTAGACTCAAGCGTTTTTCTCTTACTATTTACATCAAATAGGCAAGGTGATATTTCTTTACTTGCATAAAATATCCTTCCCTATGCTGACTCCACATAAATCAGAAAATAGTAACCACCTCAGCAATCTCACATAGACGGATGTTCACACAAATGATTGATTTTTAAAAAGTGTTGTGGGACCAGCAAGATGGATCAGTGGGTAAAGGTACTTGTCACCATACCTGATGACCCAAGTTCTACCCTTGGAACCCACACAGAGGGAAAAGAGAATCATCTCTGACCAATGCACCTCAGGTCATCACAAGCATGCCCTCGTAAATGTACACACACACACACACACACACACACATACACACACACACACACACACACACACAGTCAGTCAGTCAGTCAATAAATGTGGAAGTGTTGGAAAGCCTGAAGCAACACAAGAGATAGAAAGTCAAACAGGAACACGGGAAGTTCCTTCCAGGTCCTGGCTAGAGGCACACAGTGGAGACTGGGATGTCACTCACCCAGAGACACTGCTAGAGGCAGAGACCACACCCCTGTCAATTGTTGCCAGAGTTGCTGCAACACTGCAGGTCTTGAGGGCTGCAAGTGTAGCTTGGTAATTGAACACTGGCCTAGCATGAATAAAGGTCTGAGTTTAGTCTCAATCACTGTAAAACATTGCTGACCTGAGGGGGCATTGAAAGTCTGGGAGCACGTGTGTGGCTGGTTGACTTTTGTTTGCTTTTTTCTTCCAGGACCCTCAATGGTGTCACAACCATAGGTAGCCATTTAAGCCTGAGGCTACTCAACTGAGAGTTTTTCTTTAAGGTGTGTGTGTGTGTGTGTGTGTGTGTGTGTGTGTGTGTGTGTATTGTCTTTATTTCTATATCTTTCCCATATCCTGTGGTCACCTCCTTGTGGAAGACTCCTTCCTCAGAAGTCATTAAGCTAGGAAATTTAGGAAATTCAATTTTCTGTGTTTCAGCCCCAGAGCATAAAAGGACAGAAAGTAAAGTTAGTGACACAGGGGTGGAGTGGTGGTGGAGAGGATGACGACAACAGGGACGGGGACAAGTGAGTGTCACACGTGCAGTGCATAGTCAGCCTAATCTTCAACACAGTTCCAATTCTGTGCTTTCCTGTGTGACCTGGAAATGACTGTAGCATGTTGAAGTCAAGTATTGGTATTCCTTATCGTTTGTAACCTGGCAAAGTAAGTTTTACCATCATAAATTTCTGGATACTTCCTTAGGTCAGTATTTCCTGTTCTAAATTCCATAACACTCATGGGGAGGGGGCAGTCCAAGGACAAATTAGTTTTGGAAACTTCACTTTATATAGCCTCCCTGGAATTTCACACTTTAGGTTAGCATGTAAACACTAGAAATCCATCAACTCCAAAGTGCATTTGACACTTTGTGACTTTGCAGTTGTGTGCCGCCATAGTGAGATGGAGTTTAGGGTGGAGAGACAGAGGATAAAGCGCACGCGCGCGCGCGCGCGCGCGCGCATGTGTGTGTGTGTGTGTGTGTGTGTGTGTGTGTATGTGTATATGTCTCTGAGTGTGTGTATGGGTGTATATGAGTATGTGTGTGTATGTGAGTATGTGTGTGTATGTGAGTATGTGTTTGTGTGTATGTGAGTATGTGTATGTGAGTATCTGTGTGTGTGTGTGTGTGTGAGTGTGTGTGGGAGGTGTGTATGTGAGTATGTGTATGTGAGTGTGTGTGTATGTGTGTATGTGAGTATGTGTGTGTATGTGAGTATGTGTGTATGTGTGTGAGTGTGTGTGTGTGGGAGGTGTGTATGTGAGTGTGTGTGAGTGTGTGAGTGTGTGTGTGAGGTGTGCATGTGAGTGTTTGTGTGTGTGAGTGTGTGGGAGGTGTGTGTGTGTTCGTGCACAGGCACATGCATGCATGCATTTTCAATGAAAGAGAGTGAAATGATAGAAAATTTAA
This sequence comes from Cricetiscus sungorus, assembly GCA_030556225.1. NCBI lineage: Eukaryota > Metazoa > Chordata > Mammalia > Rodentia > Cricetidae > Cricetiscus > Cricetiscus sungorus. The sequence continues at coordinate 17,037,169 of JANBXA010000641.1, forward strand.
AGGAACAGCCCGGTGAGAGGACACAGTCAGGACACACCCTTTGAGGAAGGCTGGACCTAAACAAGCAGATGGAATCAGCTGTGCTGAGTCCTCAGCAACCCATGAATCAGACACCATTAGCAAACTGTTCCTGGATCCCAATCAGTTCACTGAGAGTAAACATTTGTAATTTCTAAAGCAATTTGATAAGACCACATTTATATCTGTTAAATCTTAAACCAAAACTCTTTTATCTTTTTCTAATCGTCTTTTTGGTTTTGCTGTCTTTTACAAAGGTGTAATTACATGGCAGATTCCAGAGAAAAAAGCAATCCTTCCCCACACTTAATGTGAAAGGCTCTTTGTAACCCAAGTCAGCGACGACAGCTGCAAAAGCCCCAAGAAAGAGGCTGTTGAGTTGGAGGAACTGACAGGATGCTCATGAGTGAAAGTGAGACTATGTGTTACGTGCAGAGCTCTGAGGATGAGGGGAAGAGCTTGGGTCACAGTCCAAGCAGTGGAGTCTACTGAAGAATTTTAAACAACTCAAACTGACATGGCATAGATTTTTAAACAACCATTGAGCATGTAATGGATGGTGAAAGAAAAAGTGTGAAACAGGTTGATCATGTCAGAGCCATTCAGAACTCTGTTAGAAAGGAGTGGGGTTGGGGGCGGGGCTGGACTGCAGTAGCAATGGACAGGTGGAAATGAACTGGGAGAACTGAGTGAGCTGGCACACCTGTCTCCCTGGTATACTAGGGACTAATTGGGAGAGATGGGACAATAGAACAGGAAGTTTCCTCTGAGGAAAACTTAAGGCTGTATGATATTTAGAGATCATAGCAACTAAGTTTTCATAGCATTGGAGACTAGATGACACTGAATAGAACATAGAAAGGGGAAAATTTGAGAGCTGAGGAGGACTGGGTCTTAAAAAGCAGCTTTGGACCCTGTAAGAGTCTAGTATAAAGAGAATTGACTGGCTCAAGAGCATGTTGATAATTTATGTCATGTGTCCCTAACATTACATTCTTCTCAGTAAATTTACTGTTTCCCAATTACATAAGAGTCCATGAAGGATGCTGTAAAAGACATAAGGCATACCATATTTGAAGGGACCAGTATCGGCACAAGACACCCCAAGATCAAGTTCTCAGCACAGAGATTTATTTGCCCCAGAGTGACAGAGGCAGGGGATAAGAGACAAGGGAGGCTGAGGGAGAAAGGGAAGGAGACAAGAGAGAGGAGGGGGAAGTGATATTTTCTTCTGGAGGGACAAAGGACTAACTTCTCTGGACAGAGAGGAGACAGATGTGGTCCATAGGAAAATAGCAGTTTACAAAGGGAACAGAGGAAATAAATATTAGAATGATGTGTTTAATTTTAATTGGGCGTGTTAATTAGGACAGCCAAAGGGTGCTTTAGATTGCTGGACTTCAACACTTTGATATCTGGACCTTGGTAGTCAGCTTCAGGAGGGGGAAGTGGCCAAGTAAGGGAACAGACTTTGGTAGGTAGCTTTAGGAATATAATCTAATGATTTTTAGCAAGGCAGAGGGAATAAGGGAGAAGGGCAAGTCTGCCAGTCATGTTTGCCATGCTCGGGCTGGCTAGAGCCTCTTCAATATCTTTAAGAATTTTCTATCTTGAAGGGTCTCTATTAAAGATATGTGCAAAATTCCAAGACAGTGGTGATGATGCTATCAACGAATTATAAATCAAAAAGAGACCTGTATAAGTCAGTGTCTGTGGCTTTTCATAGGGCATGACATTGAGCTGGCCTTGGGGTACATGGATTTTAAAAATCCTATATATAAACATATAGTATAGTATAGTATAGTTTATAGTATATAAACATATAGTATAGTCCCTATACACACATGTACTCATTTTTGTATCTATATTAGTCTCTCTAAATTATTCTCTGAGTTCACAGTTCCAATCCAATTCCAGTTCAATACAGACTGATCTGTTGTTTTAGAACTAGAAAGTTGGTCCTAATGGTTTACAATGTATTTCCTTATTTGTGTAATCTTGCTGTACCCAAGGCATCTATCTCGGAATTGTTAATTCATGCTCCTGCTGAAAACACTATTTAGATGAACTCTCTCTCTCTCTCTCTCTCTCTCTCTCTCTCTCTCTCTCTCTCTCTCTCTCTCTTTTGGCCTTTAGCTTGTAATAGTATCGAATCAAAATACTGATTTCTACGATTCCTTAGTTAATCTTGACCTCTATCTATTTTGCTGTGGTAATTAATTATTCAGGGGTAATGTTGGTAACACTTGTTTGTATTCTACTTGGCAGTACCTCCAATCGTGTGCTTTTTATTTAATTGACTTCAGGCTTAGACAAATGCTTAGAGTTATGTACCTCCCACCAGTCATGGCACAGAGTGGCCCTGTCACCTCAATGTCCTTTGTGTTTGTACCTCTGCAGAGAGCCACTCCTTCTACCTCTAAACCTTTATCTGTTTCCTTTCAACTTTGTTTAGATGAAACAACACAAAGGCCTTTGAGGCTGGCTGCGTTCACTTGGCAAAGTATATTTGGGATTCACAAGTGCAGCTCCAAATAGCAATAGCTCATTCTTTTTTAATGGTAAGTAGTATTTGATTGATTGACTACACTCTGTTTTATCTGCTGATGGGCTGAAAGACATCTAGGCTGTCTTATGAATAGAGAGATGGTAGGCATTCAGGTATAGGGTTTTCTCTAGGCCTGTTCTAAGTTCTTTTGGGTGAAGACACCTGGGAGGGTTTGGATCTTTTTAACTCTTTTGTTTTTCAATTTGGTTAATTACCATTAACAGGGATCCAAAGCTAACTAGTGCTTTAACAGGGCATGGGAGCCACAAACGGCTCCCACTCTTCCTTCGGCTCCCTGCTTGTGGCTTTCACTCCTTGCATGTCAATTTGACTGACTCCTTGTTTGTTTGTTCCCATCTGTTGTCATCTGTTCCTACCAGTGTTTGCACATTTCTGACTTATTTTAAATTCCCTGTCACAGATCCTATCCCTGTGGACTGCCTGAGTGTTTTTTTTTCTGTTTGGTGACTTGTGACTTGTTTATGACCTATGATCAGTCATTTAAAGTCAAACACCTGGCTTAGGATACAGAGACAAGAAAACAGAGTTTATGCTGGCAATGGGTACATGAGTCCTGCTGCTGGAATTGGACAGTGACTTTGATTAGCAGTTGGCTGTCCTTGAGTGTTATGTTCTTGGTGCTGCACTAAGCTCAAATACCTTTGCAAGGCTCAGGTGGAGCGGGGTGTGCCTGTAATCCCAACCTGGGGTACAGGACCAGTTAGAAGTTTGCTTGAACTAATAGGGAGATCCTGTCTCAAACAATCAAAACATTCTCCTACACACACACACACACACACACACACACACACACACACACACCTTTTATCCGATGTAGCAGCACTGTTTTCCAGCTGAATGTTCTTTGCCTGCAGTTACTTCTCAACATCTGCTTCAGCTTCAGGATGCCATCTTGCTCTGTACTTGTACGTGATCTGGGTCTTTTCCCAGCAATATCCCACAGTTACTTGTGACCCACTCATGGGCCTGGGAAGGGGAGGGGAGCTCTCGGTGGTAAGCCTTCTTCTTATATGGCACTGGATCTGGCTCTGGGACCCTCTCCATCACCCTACCTATCTTGCAGCTATAGTGGTAGGTAGGGCACAATCAAGGTTAGCGTGTCCAACCTGTCTCATTTCACAGTGACTGCATCATTTTCAGCACTTAAAGATTATTTTCTGTTGTTCTTTGGTTGCAGTGGGTTTCCAAGTATCTTTTTTCCCCCAGACACATAACTTTTAGTTTATTTGTCCTTATAGAAATCTGCACACCGCAGCAGATCAAGTCACTGAAGATCTACTTCTTTGGCTTTTTGCCAGCACCAACGTTGGCCTTTGCTGTCCCCCTGACCGTCTTCATTCTGTTCTTCCTTTCATGGTTTTCGGGAGGTCTTTCTCTTCTCATAAAGCCATGTCTTGCAAGTCTGTGTTTGGGCTCATTCTTCTTTGCATAATCTAGAGAATCATAGATCTTCAGGTCTTTTTGACTAGCTTGGAAGAGCTGCCCCCAAATTATGATTGAGTCAGTTATGTCAGGATGCATTTTTTTAGGTGGACCACAAGAGAAATGGTCACTGGACATAAGAATTTCTACCTATTTCACTGCTTTACATGGAAAATGATCACAGAATGGAAGCTTCTTGTTCTGCTACTGTTCACCCTGAAAAAAAAAACCTGCCTTCTGATCTTTGTTGGTACATGTGTAATGGTAAGAGTAGTTTGGTGTGACAATGAACAGCTTGATACATATATAAGATTTCATAAAGTTAATAATCAGAAACAGAATCCACAATTCACATTACTGTGCAAAGTAAATTTCTAGGCCATCTTGGAGAGTGAGAAAAATTTCCAAGCAAATTGTTGAGTGAGTGGAAAAGGGGAGGATTTTTCTTATGTTACCTCATCTTCAAATACTATACTTTCCCTACTCTGGTTCCAACTCTTCATTATAATTTGAGATAGACTTATCTTTACCAATTCTATAGTAAGCCTGGTATACATCAAAACATCATTCTAAGAGAAAGGTGTAAGGTGCTCTCCGGGTGGCGGTTTCCAAGTATTTTAAGCATGGCTGTGTTTGTGGCTGCTGTACCCCACATAGATGAAGATGGATTTTGTTCCAGAGGAAGGTCCTGGCTGAAGATCTTACTTGGGCAGCTTTTTCTATGCACATGACCATGAGCACTGGTAAACGATGGGGTTGGTGGATGGCATCCTGCAGGAGTGCGCATCCTCCTTTATACCCAGAGTTCACAAGGGCCTTGCACTTGTCGGTCAGCCCACATTCAACCTCTGCTAATCCAGTTGAGTCCTTCCATCAGTGCTATGCATGCATAGGTTTTCTTTTCTCTCCCTGTAGCTGCTCCCCCCTCTTAAATTTTAGATCGTCAATTGTTAACATTCTTTCACGATCTCCTTTGAGTCTTGTAGTTTTGTATTATAATTTTCATAGCCCACACACTGAGATCATCCCTGACACATGTTGGCATCCACCTCATTGGCCGAAAACAGTTGGCTGTCTAAATTAGACCTGGCAAATGGAATTGGTTGTAGGTTTAAGGGACCAGCCTGAAGAAACAGGTTTCTTTTTCATGCAGCACTGGGCTATCCTGTGTAGTTCCATTGGCTTAAAGAACATTGACCACCGTATTGACACTCCCTTTCTAACGACATTATAAGTACTTGGCAAAAATTAATCTATTGATTAGGTCACAGACCTTAGGATCCAATCACTTCCCAAAAGTTATTCAGCTGGCCACAAGCCCTGTGTATGTAAATCGATGAGATAAATTTCAGATCCAAATGATTGTATGTAAATTTGGTTTTGTTACAGTAGATTAATTCAACAAATAGACAGCAGGGCAATTTGGGCATAACAACATAAAAGATATATTGCGTTTTCATGGAAAGTACTCACATCTTAATAGTTTGTGACTCAAAGGTGTGTTGTAAGTTAATGTCTGAATATTTGCAATGTAGTACAAGTATCAGTGTAGTAAAGTCTTGTTAGCAAGTCCATGGAAACCCTTTGCTAGCCTTTCTCCACAATGGTATGTCCTCAGATATCATTAGCATAACATTTGAAGTCAACTAATGTGATGATCATGGTAATTGATCCATTAATTTATAGCTATTATAATACCACCGTGGTAAATAGTGTCTGTTTCATTACCTAATATTAGATGAGGATTTTCTTTGGCTTACAAATATTATAAATGAGATTTGTTGTTTTTGTGTCACTCAAAAATGTGTATCTAAAGATACTGATCTTTGCATACCTTTTCAAACATCCAGGCATATGATATACTTGCAAAGAAAATCTCCCTTTAAAAAATAGACAATCTCACCTTTAACTTGTAGTTTTTATTAAATAATGTTCACACATACTAATTTCATGGTTGCTTCGGATACCAAAGCATTACAAGCAATCTAAGTAACTATAAGGCTGCTTCTGGAAGAATTCTGTGTAATACCTAATTCAAATTTCTGTTGTCTTAATCCCTATTAAAATTTTGTTCAGCTAAACATGGCTCATGCTTGCAAAATCAGATCCAGGCAAGATAGTTACAAGTTCAGGACAGCCTGGGCTATGTAGGAAGATCCCATCTCAACAAACAAACAAACAAAAATCCACCATGTATTTCTCCAGTTTACATAATATAAAGTAACACCTTTGGTATGAATTCTACAGGATGCAATGCATATATAGACTCTTGAAAGCACTATTACAATCAGTGTCCATGAGTTTCTTTCCCAGCAGGGCTGCCGTAGTAATGTTTCCTAATGCCCCACCCCCTTTCCTAAGCACTGCATTCTAGTCTACTCTCATCTTCCTTGCTTTCATTTTCCTTTTCTTCAAGAGAATGTCAACTGAGTCCAGGAGTCTGAGACAGTCTAAGACTGACTTCCATCATTCAGTATGCTGCTTTTGAATCCCATCCTTGTTATGACGGTGTTAATAGTTTGTTCTCATGTATTGGGTGGTGGGTGTATTCACCTTGTTAATCTCTTCTATTGGTGGCCATTGAGAATTGGTGAGTATGGATGAAGCTGCTAGAAACATCCATTGACATTTATTATGTTTCCATTTCTCTAGGTTTGCTTTTTTTTCTCTCTCTCTCTAGGTCAGCTTTTCACCACTGCTAGCAAATGCCTGAGAGGAACACCTTTAAAGGAGGAAAGGATTTTTTTGGGGGGGTTCCATTAATGCAGTTAGCATCCTTATGATCCATTTGCTCTTGAAGAGAGACACCAGTTGAAAACCAAGCACTCAATACACTTTTGGAAGGGACAATTCGTACCTCACGTATAAAAAGGTTAAATAGAACTGCTGTGGAACCGGTAAAGTCCTGCCTAACTTTCTAATAAACTCACCCCTCCCATTCCAGAATGTACTAACCATTTTAGATTTTCCCTAGCAATGCAAGCACTCAGCATTCCCAGGTCTTGATAGGTTAGCATGCATTTTAAAGACACCCTGACAAAGCGGAGCTCCCATCTTAAAATGGAAACACTGCAGGCGTTGGGTAGGGAATAAGAAGATATATTTTACATTGACATTTGTTGATGAATGATCTGGGGATGTTACCTGACACAAATTGGGACAGAGTAAATGGGCAGAACCATACCCATATGGCATAACTGACAGACTATGGAAGTATAATTATAAAAGACTAGGAACTGAATCACTGAATTTTGTATGTCAGAGGTATAAACTAGTGTGTGACATTTCGCAATGGATATATATATATATGTATATATATATTTATATATATATAATGTATATATTATAATATATATTTTTAAAGGACATAGGAAAAGTACTACGGCCTTAAATGAAACCCCAGCACTCAAGACTTTTCTATATAAGGCACAAATAAGAATTCATTTAGGGTAATTCCAAGGTAATTGAAATTCCAGGGTAATTGAAAGAAAATGACTAAGTGAATGACAAGCAAGTTGAGAAAGTTCCTGATTCCAGAAGGAAGAAAGATCTTGGGGTTAGCCTAGGATAGCATGCTTGACCAAAGTGTGGTTCAGCCATCTTTGTATCAGAGCTCCTAGCATTTTACCCAATAGCCAATGCATGATTTTTAAATAAGTAGTAGTGAGACTCAAAGATGGCAGGGATATTGGAGAAGAACTGTGTAGAGAGTAAAGGTAGTCTTAAAGTCAGGATGTGTAAACAAATGTACTTAATATGTGACTATGGATGTCATGTTAGAACACATGCAGTGACACTGTATGCCATGTTCAGTGTGACTGTGCTGACCGGCAATGTCTATCCATGGCAGGGTTGTAATGAAGCCTGTGCAGGATACAGCATCTCCATCAATACCTACACACACACACACACATACACACACACACACACACACACACACACACACACACACACACACTCACATAAACCACCACGAACAACAATAACAAAAGTGCTGTGCGCTTTCTCAGAAGAGCAATAGCCATAATTTTCACTTTAGAAAACTATCTGTGAGTTCCTAACGTACTCAACATAGTTCAACTTCTGAAATATGAAAATAATGCAATCCATTTCCAGATGTGCTGGTCAATGATAGAAGCTCCTTGGAGGATGCAGGTGAGGATACCAAATGATGTCCACCACAGAGGAGATTTGACATTTTAAATTTGGTATAGTGACACTTGATACACCCCTTCAGGGATTCAGTGCAGAGAGAAGAGCGGGTGGATTGGGGAAGAGAAACTGGTGGGCACACGGGGTGCAGAGGCACAGCCAGTCAGCGAAGCGGTAAATTTAGCAGGAAGACTGACAGGTCGTAGAAGCTCTGAAGCTGATTTAATGACTCCTAGCAGTTTCAGAAGAGGGGTAGAGGAGTGGAATTCAGACAGCACTGACGGAAATGCATAAGGAAGTGGAAGTACTCAGAGAGCCCTGTCGTCTGTGAGTTGGTGGTGAGCCGAAGGTAAAAATAGCATCTTGGTTTCTGGCCAAGAGGACTGCTTTTTAAACTAAGGCTGATGGTCATACTTTCACTCTGTCTCTGTCTCATCAAAAGGTAATAATCACTAATAAAGGAGAAACTGACAACATAAAAGAGTGGTAGGTGCCTGTATGATTTCCCTGGGCAAAGTACAGAACCCTGGAAACCAGGTATTCTGTTTCTACCTCTGTCCTGAAGACAACCCAGAATAACTGCCAAAACATTGACCTCTTTCTAAAGATGGCTAAAGTACTCTGGGATGCATATGTTTTCACGCACGTTCTTAATATTTTTTCATCAGCCTTTTCTGTTGAATTTATTCAGTTTTGTTTCTTACCTGACAACATCTCATGTCAAATGGTATGAGTAAACAATCATTGTGAAACTTCCCTCTGTTCTTTATGTTATACCCATGGTCGACTGATTGGCTTCTACTCTAAATATCTAGAAATGACATTTTAATTTTTAAAATAGAACCTTGAAAGTACTTTATTGAGAATTATTTCATTTTGATTGCTACAACTCTCCAAGTGCAAGTCTAGAAATCTATTTTTCCTTTTATAAAAATACAAAAAGAAAGAAAGAAGGAAGGATGGAAAGAAGGAAGGAAACTGAGAAAAGTTTATCCTCAAATGGATTACTCAGTGAATTTAAACACTTGCCATAATTTGGAATCCATGCAGTTGCTTGTGAGGAATGGAGAAAATGACAGGGTGAATTAATATTTATTCTAAAATAAAAATAATACAATGATTTTATTTGGCAAGTATGGCTGGCATATAGATGATCAGACTGAACTATGTCTGTTATGTCTCATATGTTCTAATGATCATAACAACTCCAGTAAAAAGAGGAAGCAATCTGAGGGTTATGAAAGCAGCTGGTAGGGGCGAGGAGAAGAAACAAGAAAGCTCTTGGACTTGGACTCTCTCTCTCTCTCTCTCTCTCTCTCTCTCTCTCTCTCTCTCTCTCTCTCTCTCTCTCTCTCTCTCTCCCCCCTCCCACTAAGATTCTTGAAGAATGCATGTATATTTACAACAGCAATTTCTACTTCTTCCTTCTATTCTAATTTATTATCTATCTTTTACTGTTCTACAGAAACCAGTCCAATTCAAAACTTGCATCATTGTCTCTTAAGGAAGTATTACATTTTGTTACTTTTGAAATGCAAAACAAAACCACCCCTTTCCCCACTTTACAATTGCAAAAAAAGCTAAAGATGCAAGTTTATAAAATCGGTAATTGTGCTGCTGTTGAGGCCTGTGAACCAGTATTTTATAAAATACAAAGAAAAATAGAGAAAAGTTAGCTCTCAGATAGATTATTTGGTGAATGGAAAGGCTGGCCGTGATACGGAATCAGCGAGCTACCTTTGTATTAATACTGTTCGCCAACAAAGTTTGGTGAAAGCAGTAGATCCAGCTTTATGCACTTATACCCATGTTTAAGAGTGTATTAACCATCTTAGATTTCCCTGGCAACGTAACCACTTGTCTTTGCCAGTATTGTTTCCTGCCCCCCCAGTTTCACAGGTATGTACTGCTGTGTTACTAGAGTTATACGATTTTCATTTCCACAGATAGCTAATGATTTGAAGCACCTTTTTATATTCTTGGTTGATTTGCCCTTTAACCACATGTGTGGGTTTTTTGTTTGTTTGTTTGTTTGTTTGTTTTGTTTTGTTTTCTGGTAGAGTCTCAACTATAATCTTTTGTCATTTAAAACATTTTTTAACTTTTGATTTTTGAAAATTTTCATATATCCTAGACATAAGCCTTTTGTGTATATATGATTTTCCAGTTGTGTTATTTGCAGAACAAAAGTTTGGCATATTAATGAAAATTATGACTTTTCAGAAAGTTTATGGATATGCTTCTTGCTTCACATTGAATGATCTGTGCCTAGAACACAATGTCCTTCGGAAGGCATTGATGTCCACTCAGGGCAGGCACTGATAGGTTAGAGCATTGGTTCTCACCTTTGAGGGTACCATTATCAGACGTCCTGCACATCAGATATTTACATTGTGATACATAGCAGTAGCAAAATTACACTTATGATGTGGCAATGAAATAACTTTATGAGGATTAAAGGGCCACAGCGTTAGATATGCTGAGAAGCACTGGATTAGAGCGGGTGGTAAAGACACACCAGCAAAGCTCTCATAGACTGGTCTCTCGAGAGCTTCCTAAAGGGCTGGTGTGATGATGAGGTTAGGTGAACTCCACACACTGGCTCTGAGCCTGTTCAGCTTCAGCTGACCTCAGTGAGCTTGCCTGGGCGAGTGCCACCCAGCGGCAGAAACCAGTTGGGCTCCTGAAGACACTCCTATGTTTACATAGGCTCTTGCCTGAAAACCATCCTAGTTACTGACCACTCGTTTTTTACATTCTTGTATTATGTTATTGTTGCGGGTTACCCTGCTCGGACACCCCTTGGGGGAGGGGTGGGAAGACGCAGCACCAATGACTCAGGCATTGGGAGTCAGTGAGTAGCAGAGCACGCCGCAGACTCATTTATTAAGGAAGTTAGACCTGCCTTTATATCCCCTCCCAAGGTCCCATTGGCTCAGGCTGCTGACTCTGCTGCATGTCGTTCCCTCATTGGTGTCTCTGGGTCAGGTGTCTCTCTGTCTGCAGCCTCTGGACATTGAGGCAGGCTTGGTGGCTTGGCTCAGGGAGGAAGTTCCTCATTCTCTTAATGGCAGGAGATGTAGATAAGAACAACGTCTAAAACATACTAAGGCAGACTAGAACAAAAACCAGGAAATGTGTCGGAACTAAGTGTAGTAGATATTCCTACCTAATGCGCCAGGGGTACCAGACAGACACAAAGGAAGACAGAAAAGGAGGAGGGGCCTCACTCTCACCTTTGTGAGGACCAAGGACATAAAACATGCGGAGGTCAACTCACCAAACAAGTCACCGAAGAAGAGGTGACTCGAGAGTGAAGAGGAGTCCAAGAGGGTGCAGATAGAAAACATTCAAGTGCACCAACGTAGGATCCGCCGCCAGCAACAAAAGGCAAAGATCAGGGCCCAAACAAAAAGCAGCCTCAGCGATGGAAACATAAAATAATACACCCTGATTCAAGCAGGGCCGAGACCCATGCCAGCATGGGACCCATGTGCCTCAGTTGAGGGTGACCCTGCTCAGACACCCCATGGGGGAGGGGTGAGAAGACGCAGCACCAAGGACTCGGGCACTGGGAGTCTGTGAGGAGCCGAGCGTGCTGCAGACTCGTTTATCAAGGATATTAGACCTGCATTTATACCCCTTCCGAGGTTCCATTGGCTCAGGCGGCTGCATTTCCTTTCCTCATTAGTGTCCCTTGGTCAGGTCTCTCAGTGACTGGGCAGTGAGGCTTCGAGGCTTGGCTCAGGGAGGACTGCCTGCCGCACATGTGCATGCTTGTGCACACGCTCATGTGAGCTGGCCTGGCCACCCTGGCAAGGCGATTTTGGCTTGGGTATGCTGGCCGCGGTTTCTCCTATGTGTTGCTGTCTATAAGCAGCTACAAGATTTGTGACAGCCATTCCATTTTTACTTTTGAAAACTAGTCTACTTTTAGTTCACAGGTTGACCTTTCTCTTTTCTCCCAACCACCAACATTCTTGAAAATATGTGCGTTCTAAACCAGCAGTTTCCCTGTCCTCTCTGTATTCCAATTTATTATCTATTTTTACCGTGGTCTAAGGTCACGGTATGCCAGGTATGATGGCCTTATTTTAACTTTCCTCCAATCTGTTATCTTCTTAACTTTCCACCGTGATCTTGCAGGCAGAAATCTATCTTGTGTGTTGTGTTTTTTAACCAGCATTTGTCATAAATCACAATGACTCCTTCCTAGGAAATAAAAAAATACATTTTTTAATGCAAGAATGAATAACCTTTTCTCATTAACAGAGAAAATTATCCCATTGTTTTATGCTCCCCCCCCCAAAGAATTGGTTTTTGTTTTGGTTTTTGTCTGTATTTACTCATGGGCAGTCCCCTGAAGTGGGGGGGGGGGTATGGCTCATATCACAAGTCGTCAGCAGGATGTGAGGGATGATTGACATTGATGACTGGGCGTTGACATCATGGTGTTCCAGTTACTCTGACTTTGTAGCAAATCAGTCCCCAAACACAACAGCCCCAAACAAAGATCATTTACTTCTTTTCCCATTTTCTGCTGCTCAGGAGTTGAGGAAGGGCTGGCTACACTGATCACATTTCTCTTGAAGTATTTGAGGGACTTATATGAGGATAAAGACAGTGAGGTGTCCAATGGAGTGGTAGGAACCCGAAGGTTTGCCTTGGATTAGACAATTCATTTCCAAGGTGGCTCAGTCCCTGTGGCTAGGGGCCAATGTCCCCTCTCCACAGGGTTGACCGCACATCCTCACAGCTTGAAAGCTAGTCTTCCTTAGTGCAAACAGTTCAGGGTACCAATCAGCAATGTCTTTAGAGCCTTGTCTCATATGTCATATGTTGGGGTGCACACTTTATCGATCATACAGGGCTCTGGGGTAATGTGGCAAATGATTGAATGTCAGGAAGTGAGGATATTAGAGCTTGCTTGAACATGGGGCATAGAGAGTTGAGCCTTGAGGCAGTTTTGAACTGAGACAAAACTATATGTATGTTGTCTCGGAAAGGTAAACATTCAGTACAAAGCCTGAAAAACAAGCAAACAAAAAACCCCATTGTTATTGGAAAGTGGATTGGACTTGTGTGTGTCCCAGCCCCCCATTGGTTCAGTTATTGCAATGCTTTTAAGTGATTAGAAAAATTTAAAGGATCAAGAACAAGAATTATGTAAGAAAAAATAATAAAGAAATTTTTGAAAAGATTATATGATACAGATAACCTTTTAATTCATGAAATCAAGCAGTTAACTTTGAGATCAAGTATTCTTGTTTCATAAGATTTATAGTATTTATCTTAAAATAACAATATGCAGCTGAATTATCCAAATGAGAACTATAAATCATAATGTTGAACAAGTGTTATTTTCACCTTTGAAAACTAGTCTACTTTTAGTTCACAAGCCTACTTCCCTTGTTTAGTTATGCAAATGATGATCTCTTACCTAGTTCTTATCGTATTAGTTACAGCTTAATGTCACTATCAGTAAGTCTTATAACACCTATGTCCTAACACAACATACACTAACATACACTATAAACCTTTAACCTTGATCTTAGTAAGAACTTTGGTGTGGTTGGTAGGGGTACAAATGCCTTTGTACTATGAAAATACTCAATACTGACAGCAACTATGGTCTTGACTTTAATTCAAACACTAGTTCTTAGAAGTAAACCAGTATTTTAACAGTGCTGTCTTCCCTCTTTGTCACCTTCCCCACTGTGAGGGTTTTCAAACATAATAGTTTTTCAAATTTAAGTGGAACAAGATGCGTTTGAGAATCAACATTTCTTGGATCCCACAAAACGAAATGTGTATCTGTCAGTACAGCAAGCGCCTCCAAGAACTCGGCGGTGGGGGGGGGGGGGAATCTCCTTCCACTAGTACTTTGTGACGAAGGAATGAACATTAGAGGCTTATAGCGGTTATAGAAATAGGGCTGTTCTTGAAGAAATGACTAGCCACTAGTTTTTGAGGGAAGGAAAACTAACAGCTTTAAGCTGGTTGCTGTGGACCCTGCTGCTCTGCTCTGGCCAGGTTGCTCCCCTCGGAAGTCTGTACTCAGGTCACAACTGCTGGGAGCCAATCTTGGTTTAGATTGCTGCCTTTGTCAACACCCGCGTCCTGATCAGAAACACCCTTCTCGTTGCTCCTTGTCTGTTACTTCTCTTTCAAGACTCCCTTTCTTCGCTTGCACATCACCTCCCTCAGAGAACCTCCTAATGCCACACTGCTGTGTTGGGGAATATCATTTTAAGAGTTGCCTTTGTTTTAATGATGCAAAGATGCTCTTCGTTCTTTTATGCTGCGCTTGTTTAACTCTGTGAAGCTGTGTTACTGTGCCTGTGTAAAACACCTGATTGGTCTCATAAAGAGCTGCATGGCCAATAGCAAGGCAGGAGAAAGGGCAGGAGGGGCTAGCAGGCAGAGAGAGTAAGTAGGAGAAAAAGAGGGATCGGGAAGCAACACAGATCAAGGAGCAAAATAAGAGGGGGTCAACCACCCAGCTACACAGCCAGCCATACAGTACAAGTGAAAGTAAGATGTATACAGAAGGAAAGGAAAAAGCCTGGAGGCAAAAATGTAGATGGGATAATATTAAGTTAAGGAAAGGTGACAAGAAACAAGCCAAACTAAGGCCAGGCATTTGTAAATAAGAATAAGCCTCTGTGTGTGATTACTTGGGAGCCCTGTGGCAGGGTCCCCACAAAAGCAAAGAACCAAGAGCCAGAAGAGTAAAAATAACCAATAGTACCACCGTAGTCTCATCTTGCCTCTATTGTACTTTCAGTGTGTATGGTTATTTTTGTTTGCTGAATCGCTGTCTTCTCCAGTGTTCTCTCAAACTCTCAGTCTGTGGCCCTGACTCTCACAATAGCTATCCCTAGTGAATGTTGGTGAAACAAATTAAGTGTTGGGGTACCAATCAAACAAACTAGAGTCACTCACTTCTTGTATTTTGTCATTTTGATAGATTGGATGTGGTAATATTTAAAGTACCCCAGGCATGCATCAGGATCTTGGCAGCACTTTGACTGCCAACGCGAGAATTTAATTCATTTGTTACCAAGACTTGATAGCATAATACTTGGCATCTTCTATCAATTATTACAAATGTAGAAATCTCTTACATAAAACTCACATCAAATTTGATTCAGTTGAAGCAAGATATATGTTGTCTTAGGTCTGCATCTCATTTGAAGCAACTTCGAGGACTAGTTCTGATCTAGAAAAAACATTGCTTGAATGAATACTATCGGGAGGTGGTAGGGAGAGCATTTCAGCAAAGAGTTAATGGAAAGAAAATAAATTGGCAATGAAGTCCTATAAAGATAAGAAATAACAGGCAGGATAAAAATAGCCTGTCCAAGTGTGGTATCCAGTGGGCGAGCAGATGTTGTAGGAGGCATCCTGTTAGTGATGATGATGCTGCACACACAGGAGAGATAGAACTAGGAGGTGGGAGCTAATGAAGCACATCCCTAATTTTGTGTTCATAAACTAAAACATTTACAAATTCCTTTTTTGAAAAGACAGATGATCTCAGGAAATTTCTATGATCAAAGACTCCAGAAGCAGTTGTGTAGGTTGTGTCCTATAAGAAGGTGTTTCCTGGAGTCCTAGGGCGGGGCCTCCAGTCCAGTGGGGCAAAGAGCATCTCTTTCTTAAGGGCATAGTGGCTCTGTGAGTGGCAAACGTTAGCAGAGACGTTTACTGTGGTGAATGCAAGCATAGCACACAGCTGTTTCTCTGAGATGTCTTTTTTTCTTTGCCCCTCAAGGATTCTGGGAGCTGCTGAAGGGTTAACTCCTGAGGTTAGGCAAAGTGGTCCTTCATCTGATCTCTGCATTTATTTGGAAGATTCGCAAAGGACATACGCAACAAGACCTCCTTTGCTAATATTCTTAAAAATCCAATGCAAGTTTTGCCAGATGCACTCAGGAATCTGCCCAAAGGTTTAGTTTCTGAAGTGTCCATTCCTCTTTAAGACCTTTCGATACTTCCCAAACAAAATCGAAAGCAGAATTACCCTGGAGAATGGCAGTAGTGCCTGTGTGACTCCAGGGTGAATCTGGACACTGGGAGGCAGAAGCCAGGCTTCGTTACTGTTCATTCTGACAGTACTTTCTCCTCATTCCACATGCAATTCATGTTAGAGCTCAATGTGATATTCTTAAAGGATGTATTAGATGAATGATGACTAGATCTAACATAACAAATTAAGATGTTTTCTAGTACTGGGTTAAGTGATGAAATTTGCTTTGTTTTGAGACAATTTCTCCCTGTGTTGCTTGGATTGATTTTAAACTCCAGGCTTAATTAAGCCTCCCACCTTAGTGTTCTGAGTAGCCAGCACTGTGGGGGTTGTGCTGGCTAGCTTTCTGCCAACTGGATACAAGCTAAAGTCACTGAAGAAGGGGCCTCAATTAAGAAATACTTGTGTCCTCTGCTTTATATCTAATATCCATGTATAAGTGAGTACATACCGTGTTTGTCTTTCTGAGTCTGGGTTACCTCACTAAGATGGTGTTTTTCTAGTTCCATCTGGAACCTCATGAACTCTAGGCTGACAGCTGTGGAAACTCCACAGAACTAGACGCTCTATATGTGGAAGACAGTTGTGAAGCTTGGACTATGTGAGGGGCCCCTGGTAGTAGAAACAGGATCTATCCCTGGTGTATGAGTTAGCTTGAAGGAGCCTGTTCCCTATGGTGGGATGCCATGCTCATCCTTAATGCAGAGAGGAAGGGCTTGGGCCTGCCCCAACTTAATGTGCTAGACTTTGTTGACTTCTCATGGGAGCCCTTATCTGTTGGGAGGAGTGAATCAGGGTAGGGGGTGGTAGAAGGAAGAGTGGTGGAGGAGAACTGTGGTTGGGATGTAAAATTAATTTAAATAAATAAATAAATAGATAGATAGATAAATAAATAAATAAATAGAAAATGCCTGCATAAGCTTGGGCTGTAGTCCAGCCTGTAGGGAATTTTTTAAATTAGTGATTGATGTGGGAGGGTCAAGCCCGCTTTGGGTGGAGCCATCCCTGGGCTAGGTTCCATAAGAAAGCAGTCTGAGAAAGCCATGGGGAACAAGCCATAAGCAGCACCCCTCCATGGCCATTCAAATGGCTGTCACTGGGTTCCTGCCCTGTTTGAGTTCCTGTCCTGACTTCTTTTGATGATGAACTGTGATATGATATAATAGTATAAACCAAATTAACCCTTCCATCCCCAAGCTTGCTTTTGTTCATGGTATTTTATCATAGTAATAGTAACCCTAACTAAGATGGGGTTACTACCATATCCAGCAAAATTATGAATTTTTAAAAAATATGCTTAACTGTTAATTCAAAAGTTTTATATAATCTCAAAGGTAGAAAAGAATTTTTAATTACTTATTCATCAAGGATAATTTTTTTTTTACAGGACCTAAGAGACATTCAGAATTAACTATTAAATTAACTACATTAAATACAATGTAGACAAGTTATTGCTTTAAAATTAGTTTAATTGTTTTTCTAAATTATGTTTTTATGTTCCACATAAAACAACACTCACACATTTCACACCTTGGCAGGTGATCTATTACCCTATAAAAGCTGACAAAAATGCCAAAATGTGTAGGAAAATGTAAGAGCTTTACTGGATCAGAAACTTGTGCTTATATATGTAAATATACACAGGCAAGTGTTCATACTTCCCACTGCATAACTGAGCAGCTCAGACTTTAGTGACCTAAAAACAATAGTCATTGTATTAAATTTCATGACTCAGTGCTCCATTGTGTGTTTATTTTGTTCTAAGTAGGATCAATGAATCAATGAATCCTACTGAATGAGATGCATGTGGTGAATGGATTCAACACAATGCAGTTCACATTATTAGGAGATACTGACAGACAGGGATTAGCTGGTAGTCCTGGCCAGATTCCTATTCCAGTAGCCTTTTCAGCAAGGCGCTGTTAAGGGAGTTGAATTTACACAGTCAGCCCAGAGCTATCCGAGGGAATAACCCAAAATAATATGCTGGAAGTGAAAACTTCCTTATGACTTAACTTTGAAAACCTCAGAATAACTCTCATTCCAGGTTCTCAGATTCCGAGTTTCCAAGTAGCTAAACTAGAACCAGTTCAAGAGTGTGAGTTAAAGCTGTCTTTTTCTTCTGTTAATTGTTGAAATTAAAATACGATGACATCACTTTTGTTCTTCCCTTCCTCCCTCCAGCCGTTCCCACGCATCCCCACCACTTTGTTCATCCTCAAGTTCATAGACTTTTATTTTGTTTTCATTGTTGGTCCACATAGTGGAAGAGGGAGGGGAGAGCTCGTGAGAGACAAAGGGACAGGAGTTTACTTTGCTGTGAGATTTCCTCTTTTAGAAATATCAGGGAAGCTACACCCATGAAGTTTCCTGAACATGACTGCCTAAACAAAACCTGAACAGGGACGATGCCAATGACATGTGAACACTAAACGGGGAGAACCTCATGGGGTCTCAGCCCTCGACAAAACCCCATATGCAACCAAGGCATCTGGGGGCAGGGGAAATCAACTCTTAGTTACAGGAAAGCAAGGACAATGCAATCGACTTTATTCTGCACACAACTAGGCCAACTGGTGGATCACCTGAACATATTATCCCTAGACTTTCAGCATCATCGGCCCTGGACTAGCTCAACATTCGCTTTTGCGTGATGTTCTAGTCCAGCACCAATGGAAGACGAATGGAATCCCTGCATTTTATCAGTGTTGGATTGATTTGTTTTGCAGCTACCCCATAATTGTGTTTTCACCAAGTCATTGTCAACAGAAAGGGCAATCGCAGATTCTCTGAAATGATGTTTATTTGGGAAGAGCAGAGCATTGTGGAGAGAGTGAGCATACAACAGTAAACTGTGGATGTATTCAAGAAGACTTGAGGCAAGGATATGATTCTAAAGTCAAAAAGAGATGGATGTACATAAGCTTCTTGGATGTCAAGATCTAGGTTTGAGAGGTGGGAGGGAGGAGTTGAGATGACTTCACTTGTACAGTAGGTAGGATTACTAGGAAAACGTTTCACAGGAGCATTTGTATCAACTGCTGTAATCTTAATGTTAAGGCTATTTTATTTTTTCTCCAGTGGAAGAGGCATGCAAAGCATGATAGTCTTTTAGGACAAACAAATCTTGAGAGCCAAGAAGCTACTTGCCTCAGACAGGCATGAACATACCCTCCCCCAATAATACTGTCTGGCTCTAATTTTGTCTGTGTCTGACAAGAACACAAGATTTCGGCTTAATTTTATCAGTTTTTACGATAACCTGACCAGAAAGCTCTTTTTGTGTGTATTATGGGTCCGTTATTAGTTTTAGAGCTTCTGCCAGTCACAAAGTCATTAAAGGTCAAGCTAGATACCACTCTGGAGAAAAACCTGGCTTCATTTTGAAGATGAGGAATTGGGGTCTCAAGAAACTTATGCGACCTATCCAAAATCAGAAGCTAGTGACATAAGTGTACCCAATGGATTGTTTGAAAAGAAACAACCCTGATTTATCTGCGGAGAGGGCATCCTGCTCATGAGAGTCTTCCCTAAGTAGTATCCATCTACCTTGATTTATATATATTTTTAATTACTAGTGTTGAGTACAATCGATCCATAAACAATAACAACAACAACAAAACGAACCCATTTTATTGGCCCTATTCAACAATGTTTTCTGAGCGCCAAGCTCCCTGCACGAACCCAGGCAGTATTTCACAGCAGAAAACGTCCTGTTCAGATTCATGTGCAGGAAGACGGCCCCAGAGATTGGTTTCATACTCTATCATTTTCTGATTCTTTGGTTGTTATTTAGCCTTGAAGTACTCTTACCGAATGGTTTGCCTTGGAACGGTGAGTCTGAATCTACTTAGAACCAGCCTCTCTGTGGTAGATGATAACTGAGATTCTGAGATTTCCCTGCATAGAGCACATATGTGGAGTGGGTACTCTTAAAACTATTCGTAGACACAATGTCCAGTTCTTACAGTAGCTCCTTTGTCTCAAGAGAAGTTTGCTCTTTGGCTGGGGTGACAAATAGCTCTGACTTTTATGAAGACCGCAGGGACTCTAGGTGGCCCTAGGTACTGTTCCTGAAGCTTGGATTTCCTGTTTAGAGGGTGTGCTGTCACCATTAGCTTCTGTCTTAGGTTGCTGAGGCTAATTTGTCTTCCTTTTGGAGCAGCCGGTGGGGGCGGGGGTGTGGGCAGGACATGACTGTTGATGGAGACACCTCCTTCCACTCTCTGACCTGGGCGGGATCAGTCTTCCCGCTTAGCCGGGAGGAGCCCCGAGGGGGCGGCTCCCGGTCCAGATGGGGCGGGGCAGCAGCTGACCCCTGTCCACTCCTGGGGACCATGCAGGGGGGCGCGTCCCGGAGGAGCTGGTCGTCGGCGCTCGGGAGTGGGTTGGCACCTCGGGGGCGGGGCGGCGGCGGCGGGATGGGCGGGCTGGGACGCGTGTGGCGGCGGCCGCGGGGCGCCCGGCTCCTCCCCGCCTGTGCGCTGGAGCGCCGGTGTCCGCGCTGAGCTGTGCGGCGCGGGCCGTGCGAGCTGCCGCCTGCGCCCCGAGCGGAGCGCGGCCATGCCCGGGCCCTAGCGCGCTGCCGCAGCCTCTTCAATGGGCAACCTGCTCGGCGGGGTCAGCTTCCGCGAGCCCACCACCGTGGAGGACTGCGACTCCACCTGGCAGACCGATTCGGAGCCCGAGCCCGAGCAGCCGGGGCCGGCAGGCGGTGGCGAGGGCCAGGAGCACGACGAACCGGAGCAGCCCGAGCAGCCTCCCGAGAGAGCCGGAGGGCGGCCCCGCGCCAGCCCCGTGCCCGAGGACCACGCCGAGGCGCCGGGCGCCGAGCAGGTACGCGGTGGTGGGCCCGGCGGGACTGAGCGCTCCGGCACCGGGGAGGGGACAGCGCGCCCCCCCACCCCGGGGTGCAGGGAGGGTTGCTAGGCGTCTGTGGCCCCGGCACCCGACCTGGGCGAGCCTAAGGTGGCCTGGGTCGCCTGGATGGCTAGGTGCTGGCCCGGGGCCTTGCTGTGAGCTCCACGGGGAAGTCCCCCAAGGCAAACCCCGATTCCGCTAGGTGTTATCTTTGCCTCTGCAGCGCAGCTGGGTAATGCAAAGGTGGGTTAGGAGGAACCAACCTAAAAATAGAGGACCCAGCCCGTGTGTGTTACTGTTTAAAAAAAAAAAAAAAATTCAGAACAGGACGAGGCTGCAATTTCTGAGCCCACAGTCTCCCCCTCAGCAGGGGTCCACGGCCATTAAAAGTATTGCAGAAAGGTTCCTGTGCGAACTTAATATACCTCGATTCTTTCCCTCAAGACAGACCTTTCAACGACTTCAAGACATTCCTTAAACGTCTTGTCTAACCCAGAAGACTTGTTGATCCAACCAAGCTTAAATCATTTCACCAAGTTAGGCAGAGAGGTTAGAAAGGAGAGCGAGAGAGATGGTGTCCCTTTACTTCTCCTAGCTTCAGAAACTTTCAAATGGATATATATTAAGAAGTCTGCAGTGTGTTTAAGGTTGGTGGTTCTGTATTAGGTCTCTCCTTTACCACTTCAGGGAAAATGGAGCCCAAATTCCAATGTGACTTCAGGGGAAGCATCACCTTGCCAGGAAGAGAACCCTTTCTATAGGAGCTAATTGAGCATGTTTATTGAGATGGAATGCAATTTCGGGGTATGCATGTTGTTTTAATTTCCCATTTTGGAGAATTGTGAGCCTTCCAGAGAGAATCTTGCCCGGAGCATAAAGAGAAAGGAAAGATGCAAACCTAAGTATGCCTGTTGCCAAAGTGAGCTCGTTGGCCCGGATGAGTGTGATCTGGGCCATCCTTCCCTTGTTATCTGGTTTGCACCCTAGCATTGTGTGCTCAACCCTAAAACAGTATTTTATGTCATATTTCCATGTTTTATTTTTCCATTTGTCCCTCAAGTAAGTAGCCATCGACAGAAGTTTGGAATATTAAAAAAGAAGCAGGTAATAATCTAACCAACTAGGTCAATCTATGTAAAATAGCGTGGTAACATTTAAGCCTGTACGCCAGAACCTGAGTAAATAGTAGACCATCCCTTAATGGCTCCCTTTTTTTCCCCTGTAAGTACCACCAGACTTCTTAAATAACCTTGTGGTTTTATGTTGTGACTCTTCACCCTATTTGTTTCTTATCTGGAGCAGTCAGTTCCCCTTTAAAGTAGGTTGCAGACTGGCTTCTTCCCACTGGCTTTGCTGCTGTCCATCTCCCTGTAAACATTAGACAAAGGATGGTGCCATTAACGAGATGAGGAAGCCTGGGGCGAAAGATGCTTTAGAGGTTAAGTCTTATCTTAAATTTCCCATCCTATTAAACATTCAAGTGGGATTGCAGAGTAGTTAATGTTATCTATAAATAGGTGCTCAGGCTAGGACTGGAGCTGTAGGCCATAGGCAGGCATTTAGGATTAGTTGTACTTAAAAATCTGTGCAAGGTAAGAGGTCATCAAGGAGTCATGAGGGCGGGGACCAAACTTCTCTAGACCAATAGTTTTCAACTTTCCTAATACAGTTCCTCATGTTGTGGTGACCCCCAGCCATAAAATTACTTCATTGCTACTTCATAATCGTAATTTTGCTACTGTTATGAATTGTAAGTATCTGATAATGTAGCATGCCTGATATCCAACCCCTATAAAAGGGTTGTGACCCACAGCTTGAGAACCATTGCTTGAGAACCATTGCTCTATACAGAGGGTGTGATTAAGAGGAGGAGCCAAAAAAAAAAAAAAAAAAAAAAAAAAAAGAGGGGACCAGTGACACAGGAAACAAGATAGGAGGGTGTGGTAATCTGACAGCCCAGTGCTAACATTGCTTCAGGGTGAATGTTCAGTGCTGCTGGGAAGTCACTTGGGATGGTCACTGAGACGTGATTTGACCAGACAGAGATTTATTTGGAAAATTCTTGATAGTCCCATTTTAATACAATGCTGTGCAAAGACCCTTATTTAGGTCTCTAGAAGTATAGAGAGTATGCAAATTCTTTAGTGATTATTTACTTCAAAAGGGGTCAGAGGCTTGGCTTGTACTTGGGGTACACTTGGGTCAAGTGAGATATTATACCTAAGTTTATCGAGACTATAGCATGCTTGATGGTTTCGGGAAATGGTTTGGAAGAGGGACGTTTTCATGGTCCAGGGGAAAGGAATGGTCTGTTTAGGTGCAGAATCCTGGCTGAGGAGGTAAAAGAGGCCAGGATACGGGACAGGTGCTGGCAAAGGGTAAAGGATGCAATCATTTACATGGCAGTCTTGGGATATAGGCAGGACATGAGTCTGTCTTCATTTCATAGATGATAAAACTAAGATTTGGCTAAGTGATTTACTGACCGCCTCACAGATACTAAGTAGCAGACTTACCCTCTAAGACTCACCCTCCAGATCTTGGGTCATTGATCTTTATAACAGGCTTTTCAAATATCCATCACTTCCATCACTTTTAGCAGGGATGAAACCGGCTCAGACCCAATTAGGCAGACACGGAAGCAGCTAGTTCTTGCACTATTGCTGGGCTCTGAGCCTCCTTCCGTCCCTCTAAGCTCCAGTAAGCAACCTTGTTTCTAAGACGCACACACTAATGACTGTCGCTCAGGTATGTTGTAAGACTCGCCTGAAGTAATTAATATACATGCAAGTGTTTTGTAAATGGCAAAGTGCTCTCTGCAAATGCGGGTGATGATTCATGTGGTTGTAGCTCAGGCTAAGTAGATTCTGAAACTTGCTAGGCAGAGAGCTATTTTGAAAAGTGTGGCAAGAACCAGAATTGAAGCTTTTCCTTGCTTATGTAACATGACAGTGCAACTGCCTTTAGGCATCAGAGGATTCGGTGTTAAAGTGGCTCTGTACTTGTAGTAAGAGTGAGAATCACACCACTTCAGAAACGTGTGAAAATTGCTTAGAAGGATGCCAGTCTGTCAACACACACAGAGGGTGGGAGATGATGAGAGAGGACAGACTGGGGGGGGCAGCTTTCTTAATGAATATTCATATTTTAACACCATAGTCTTCACCATGTTCCATGTCACTGCCCTGCATGTCACTGGACAAAAGCATTTTGTCATACATGATATGGTCTGGGTAGCTAAAGGATGCCAGCCCTGCATCTTAACGGTTGACAATGGCATCACAGAGGTTGCAGTCTGTAAGCAGCATGAGTGAACGTACTTCAGTCAACATTCATTCCACCCCAGAGCTCTGTTTTGCTTTGCATATTTATCTCAAGTTTGCTGATTTTATATCCTATTGATCGTTAAATGGGCAGATGATTATTCATGCCTTGTATGTTTGTTATGGTGCTTTGAAGGACTTTAGCAAGCTAATTTAGTTTAGAATGCCCCTTCCTTTTCATAACTGTTACTTGACTTTCAAGTGCTGCTCTGAGATGCGAATTTAATGAGAATCTTCTGTTTAGAATTGATTTACCATCTTAACCCTTTCATTGTATTATATGAAATAAACTTTGTCAAAGACTCATCTCACATCTGGTGAAACATGTTTTCAGTTCATTCTGAGTGCTGCTCTGGATCGATACTAATCTTTAGCATCTACCCTCCAAACTCGTTGAACAGTTTACTCTTTAGTGAATTGAAAGTTTATTATCTAGTGATAGACCTTAGGACACGAGTTTGTAAGGCAAACGAGGAAGTCATGCCAGCATCATTAAAGACAAAGGGACATAATAATTTCCTTTATCAGGATGTGTTGTCAATGTTCAGGGCTCTTTGTGGATGCTGAGTATTTTAGAGTTCTTTGTGGAACTTTCTGAGGATCATTCTCTGTGTAAAAGGAGTTTCACTCTGTGTCTTAGGGTGGTGATCCCACAGAAGCAACTGCTAAACCAAAGAGGAGCTTCCATGCTGCGAGGGATTTGTACAAATACCGCCATCAGTACCCAGTAAGACAACGAGATGCTTTCCCCCTTACATGTAAACTCTTGTCTTTCTGTTTTTCTGATTTTACTCTGTTGGTAAGAAAATATGTCAGAAGGACCCTTGTGTCTTTTTTTGCATGTTTCCATATACTGCCGATTAATATATCTTTTCTTTTAGCAGAACTTCAAAGATATCCGATATCAAAATGACTTGAGCAACCTTCGCTTTTATAAGAATAAAATTCCGTTTAAGCCAGATGGTGAGTAAGCCACCTTGGTAAAAGGCAGATTGTAAATCCTAACAGATACCTGCGTGTTCTTTCCTAATTCTGGACTTGGTGTATTCTTGCTGCGTTTGTTGCTTGGTCAGCTTTGTTTTGCCTTGCCGTGCAGGCTGATGTGTCCCTGGAGCCCGGGGTTTTAGAGTTGTGGTCATCCATTTAGTGAACTGTGGAGAAATAGATATTGGTTAGCTCTACTTTCTCATTATCTGTGTGTCATGATGGTTACTGAAGAGATAGTGGAGACAGGATTTTTGTTTATTTGGTTGGTTTAGCTTAGTTGATTTTGTTTTTCTTATTGTTTTTTAGGCGTGTGTGTGTGTATGTGTGTGTGTGTGTGTGTGTGTGTGTGTGTGTGTGTGTGTGTGTGTGTGAAAAAGAGGGGTTTGTAGAACCACAGAAATTCAAATGACTAGATTTTGAAGGGGGTTGAATTCAGCTTTTCCATCTTGAAGATGCGGTTACTGGCATTTGAAACCTGCGTGACGGACTTGCTGGGTCACTAGAGTGGGACTAAGTTCCAGAGTCCACTGTTCTTTCTGATATGCCATACCTAAAACACATTTAGAATATTAGGAAAGAATTTGCTTGTATCTAGAATTACCTTTGCCACTTTTCAAAAATGAAGGGTTGGGAAACTACAGTAATCCAGTCCAAACCCTGCCAAATCAGAATGCCTCCCTCACAATTGTACGGCCTCCCTCATAGCATAGGAGCCTTTCCCAAACCCATAATGAAAATTCACAGTTGCTATGGTAATTTGATTACAAACTTGTAAGAAAAGAATGAGGCAGCATACTGTGGCTCTCAATGGGTATCTGAATTGTGGACCGGCATAGCAGAAGCCATAGTTCCCTTAGAGGTTTAGTGGGAACTGACCAGATTGTTCTGATTCTTGTCACTTGCTCTCAGTGAAAACTGAGTGACATTCAGTCACTGAGTCAGCTAGTGGAGGTCCTAGATCAGACATCCTCAATCTGTAGGTTGTGACCACTTTGTGGTCAAATGACCTTTTCTCAGGGGTGGCCTAAGAATGCTGGAAAACACAGATATTTACATACAAGCTCCAGTCATTTGTGAAGAGGGAACCTTGATTGGGAAAATACCCCCATCAGATTGTTCTGTGGAAAAGCCTAGGGAATTTTCTTGATTGACGACTAATGTGGGAGAGCCTACATCACCAGGACAGTGCCATCCCTGGGCTGGTGGTTCCGGATGGTGTAAGATGGCAGGCGTGTGAGTCCTGGGGAGCAAGCCAGTAAACAGCATCCTCTGTGGCCTCTGCGCCAGTTCCTGCCTTGAGTTCTTATCCTGTCATTGCTTCAGTTGTGGACTATGA
Organism: Cricetiscus sungorus; assembly: GCA_030556225.1. Lineage (NCBI taxonomy): Eukaryota > Metazoa > Chordata > Mammalia > Rodentia > Cricetidae > Cricetiscus > Cricetiscus sungorus. Next base: position 17,063,868 of record JANBXA010000641.1, read on the forward strand.
TGTGGAAGCATGAGCAAAATAGGCCCTTTCCTCGCGGTGTTGCTTCTGCTCATGGCATTTGTCACAACGGTAGGGACCCTAAGACACACGCCTTCCAGAGTATTAGGGTCTTGGGTGGTTAAACTAGAAGGGGGGGCTCAAAAACTGGGTGTGGTGTTTGGAGAGGGAGTCCTGACTCCATGCCCCGAGGAGCATTGTTGGAATGGCCAATCCAATTAACTTGAACTTTTTGGGGTCCCAGAAGTCAGGAGGCAAACCTGTGGACATAGATGCAGCTGCATTTACCACTGATTTTTTAAAATAAAAATTCAGGGGAAAAATGACCCCAGTGTGTTAAACCTGTGGTGTGATTCAATATACATTTTCACACTTTCTGGGTGGGTCCTTGGTGACCAGCTGCTGATCTTTGAGAAAACAGGAATGAGATGAGTTGTGGGTTTGTTTGTTTTCTTTTGTTTTCTGTGAGATTAGCTAACTGACCAGTTTTTAAGACCTTGACAGACTTTAGAATAAAAAGGATTTTATTAATAGGACAACATGGGCCATAATAAAAAGGCTTACTTTCTGCAGATACAAAGACCAGTGTTCTCTCCTAGACTGTTTTGTTGTTTGTGTGTGACTTTGAAGAAACTGATATTATTATTATTATTATTATTATTATTACTATTATTAATTTGCTAGCATGTGGCTTTGAACAAATATACCACTTAAGGAGCATTGTTTTTATGAGTAATTTGCTTTGTTAGTCATGTGGTGATGATAATGCTGTTTGGAATAGATAGAAAATATGTTAGGCTTTGCAGAATAGTCCATTGTAACACTCAAGTCTGTGTTTTACTAAAAAGCAGCTGTGGACAGTGTATAAATAGTGTGCTTGTCTATATTCCAATCAAACTTTATTTGCAAAATTATCATTAGTCCATATTTGCCATTCTCTGCTTTAGAATACCTCAGCCAGCAGGAAGTTTGTAATTTGAGGTGCTGTTATTTTTTTTTTAATTAGACTTATTGCATTACAGAGTATATGGCATAGAGTATTCCTCTTTTAGGGGTGTTCTTGTGTGTTGTTTTTAAACTAAATGCTTTAATATAAAACTCAGGTTTACTTGGATGCCATCGCCATGTTTTCAACGAATGGTTCATTTTCTAAATATTTACTGTTTAGGTGTTTACATTGAAGAGGTTCTAAATAAATGGAAAGGAGACTATGAGAAGCTGGAGCACAACCACACATACATTCAATGGTCAGTTAAGTGTTCTCAGCCTTGAACCATGTCCTGTTTAATCATGTGTCCTCAAGACAATGCTAATTGAAATTTTTTATTTTCTTTTTAACAAACTAGGCTTTTTCCCCTGAGAGAACAAGGCTTGAACTTCTATGCTAAAGAATTAACTACATATGAAATTGAGGTAATGCAAGCTCAATTCGTCTTCCATAGGATAGCCAAATAGTATCCTTACTTTATTGTCCCAATAGCTACACAGTCATTTCAAGTGACTTTCTTCTTCCCTCTTATATTAGGAATTCAAGAAAACAAAAGAAGCAATCAGAAGATTCCTCTTGGCTTATAAAATGATGCTAGAATTTTTCGGAATAAAGTTGATTGATAAAACTGGAAATGTTGCTCGGGCTGTAAATTGGCAAGAAAGATTTCAACATCTGAATGAGTAAGTGAAGCCCCCTGGTAATAAGCCAGTGGCATTTTTCTGTGGCCCTATTCTCTGGAAAGTAGGGCTGGCTAGCCATTGGGCATAGGACTGGACAGTCATCAGGCATAGGACTGGATAGTCATTGGGCATAGGACTGGACAACCATTGGGCATAGGACTGGACAGCCATTGGGCATAGGACTGGATAGCTGTAGGGCACTGAACTAGCTAGTCATTGGGCACAGGACATGCTAACTGTTGGACATAGGACTAGTTAGACACTGAGCATAGGAACAGCTAGCCATTAGGCATAGAGATAGCTAGACATCAACATAGGACTACTAGATTTTGGGCATAAGACTAGCTAGCTGTTGGACATAGGACTACCTAGATGTTGGGCATAGAAATAGGAATTGAAATGCATGTATTCCTTCTTGTACATACTAAAGCAAAGCACAGAAACTCCAAAGGACAAATTTTGCATAGAGCATTGGTTATTCTGCTACAGAGTGTTTCTTCCTGAATCCTCTGCCCGCAGCCAAATGCGGCTTCTCTTTCCATGTGCCACATTTCATGGGGTTTATAGCTATAGCTTGCTTGTAGTTTTCATCTATTTTCTCTTAGTCTATAGGCTTCTTGCAGTACAGACGGTTTGTAATATCTTTATGCATGCAAGTGTCTTAGATTAAATTCGTGACTGAGGTCTATGCTATATAAAAATGGTTTCATTCAGTGTGGCCATACTTCTAGCTAAAAAAGAGAAAAAGTTATCTTCGTGAGTTAGGTAAACGGCAAGTTAACTCCAAAATCTATAAGGGAAGATCTAACAGCTTTCTTGGATGGGTTTAGCTGTACTCTTTTCCTTGAATATGTATAATGGTAATTAATACTTATAACCAAAGTTTAGTTTTAAAAATATTTTCTTCATATGCACACTGGGTTTTTTTTTCTCATTTTTAATTATAGAGCGACTTATGAGTACTGGACTATAAAACCAACAATTTTAAGAAACTTTTTTTAGCACCTTGTAATTAGCTGAACTGGGCAAGAATTAAGGAAAAAAAACTAACGTAAGTGATTTCTCTTTGGCAAAAACAGAGTCTTGGCATCAGCTCTTTAAATTTTTTTGCATCTTTCTAGAATTTACCCTTGCTTTGGTAAAAGGAGTAGAAATACTGGTGTTGGGGCATCTTTTTCCTGTGTTGTAAGTAACACTATTAAAATAGTAGGCTCTGCTAAAGCCTTGAAAATATGGGCATAAACCTTTGTGATCCCAAGACCTGCTAACTTCTAACTGGGCTTAAGTTTGGTAGGTAAGGTATTTAAAGGCAGGTGTGTATGCATCTGCCTGTGTCATGTAGACAACCACATCTGGATGGTTTCTGAGCAACTTTGTCATACCATTGAAGACAGCTGTATGCAAGTCAGCCTTTAGCAAAAGTGCCCACACCTCACTTCTTGTGTACTCACCACTATCGTTTTGTAATTTCTGCTTGGAATGACAGTGTCGTTTGGCGCATTGACATTATAAATCCTGGGCAGAATGTGATCAAAGGCTGAAATACTCTCCAGGGTGTCATTGTCAGGTCTTTTCATTTAGAGCCAAAAACAGAGCCCTTTCTGAAGGCTTTATTTAATTAGGTTGTCTCTTAGGTTCCATCAGAAGAATGGCCTGAATTCACAGCCTTTCCACTCTGTCCCACCTAGAAATCTCTCCTCCTATCATCCAGTGTCTTTCTGCTTTCCCAGCTCTGAATGAACTCTCCTAGGTATAGTTAAAAAAAAAAAAAAAAAAAAAAAAAAGAAAGAGGAGGAGGAGGAGAAGAAGAAGAAAAGAAAGAAAAAAAATTTAAAAATTTGGACAAAACATTTTACATGTATATGTGTATATGTGTGTGCCTACTTGTCTGTGCATGTGGCCACGTATGTGCAGATGCCTGAAGAAGTCAGAAGATCCAGTGGAACTGGTGTTTCCAGGCTGTTGTGAATTACATAATGCAGAGGCTGGGAACCAAATATTGATTCTCTGCAAGACTTTTATTTTGAGACAAGGTCTCTGAGTCTATTTGCCATCCTGCTGGCAGCACCATCTTCCAAATCCTGCAGTATAGGCACATGCCACTGCAACTTCCTCATTTGCCAAAAGTTTTTTTTTTTATTGTATTTGAGCAAATGATGTGGAAAGATGTAAACTTATCTCCTCTATTTTCATTTTCATTGGGTTTTTTTCTGTGCCTTATCCTTAAATGTCATTGCTTATATGTGATTGAAGCCATGTGGCATCTTGAACCTTTTAGAATAGCCTGGAATTTGGTTATATTTCTAGCTCAGTGGAGGAAAACTGTTTAATCAGAGTTACACTTAATAACAATGAGTGAGCAAGTGACCGTGAGATAAAAATACGGTGGTGAAATACGTTCAGGCATGAAAGTATAGGTATGCAGATCAACCACCAAGACTCGGTGCAGGCCATGTTCTCAGCGAGCCATACTGAGTCTTCTTTTTCTCTCTACCTATCTAGTCTTCTGGCAAAATCAACCCTGTCCTTTTGTCTGTGTAATCTGCCCATTCCCTGCAAGCCCAAGCCATGTTCAGCTTCAGCAAGATTTAACTTCTCTTTCTACCACGTTGCCTTTCAATGCAACATTTATTTCTAATCGTACTGAAACACCCCATGTCTTTAGATAATGTCATTCTAGAATCCTGATCATAATTTCCTTCAGCTGGGTTTTTCTTTTTTACATTTTTTTTTCTGTTGTATATTACCTTCACTCATGAATGTATAGAAACTAATGAATGTGTATGCAAATACTAACTTTCCTATTCACCTTAGAGTGGTTTGTTACAAGTCTGGTATCTGCTTCATCCTGTTTTAGCTTTTGTCAGGTCCTATGGTATAAGAGCTCTACGTTAGTGTTACAGCTAAATCAATCCTGTTGCTAGTGGTATGGTTTCCTAATGTCACCCCAGTCACATTGCTCAAAACACATTTTAAAATATAGATTTGAGGCTGGAGAGATGGCTCAGCAGTTAGAGCAGTTGCTGCTCCTGCAGGGAGGACCAGGGTTTGGGTCCCAACACTGCCTGTAAATTCAGTTCCTGTGAATCTGGCACCCTCTTCTCACCCTCCTCGTCTCCTGCACACACACATGATGCATATACACTTACACAGCTATGCACACAGGCACATAAATAAACTCTAAAAATTCAGATACTACATATTCATAATCCTCAGACATATGTCGAAGTGTCACCTTTCAGGTTGAAAAGAATTAAAATTTAAAATAATACTTTGGGGACAAAGCATCCAAGAGGATGGAGATAATAAAATTTGTGTGTTTATCTATCCCAGTAATTGGTTAACTCAAATAATTAAGATTTTTGTTTTGTCTGTATTATCTCATTGAAATATAAGACCATGGAGGTATGTACTTCAGTATCTCAAATAATTTGACATCTTTCTCCAACATTCCCAGATGGTTTGGCAATTACTTCTAATTGAGAACTCAAGCACGTTTGGAAGCTGGGGCAGATATGTGTGGCGCTTTCAAGAAGGTCCAGTGTCTGATGTAAAGCAGGGTTTAGGGAGTTGAAAGCCAGTGCTCATTCTGTTGTGTAACAATTCTGGGTTAGCATGCACCTGACCTGTTACTGTCAGACATGCTTCTGTAATGGGGGCTCTGAAGGGTTTGGCCAGGGGTAAGGCAAGTGCATTCAGCTGAACAGGGCTGGGGAGGTAGGTGTTGACTTGCGACAAAGTGGAAAGCACTAACCCAATCACAGCCTCAGTTTTGAAATAAAAAGGTGAGTAGCAGTGGCACGTGTGGGAAGTGCGTGTTCGGAATCAGGGTTGTGATACATGAGGCGTCACACTTTTTTTAAGGTGAGGTGGGGTAAGAACAGCATGGGAGAAATAGGTTACACTGAGTGCACATGCAGTGCCACTCAATCCAAATTCTATCTTAGTAGACGGAGTAGTACCAATAATGCTAAGAGCTGAGGGTGGTGGGTGACACTTTTATAATGCCAGCACTGGGGAAGTGAAGATGGGCAGATCCCTGGGAATGCTGGCCAACTAGCCTAGCCTCCTGGAGGCTGATGAGACACCAAGTCTCAAAAAATTAAGGTGAGTGCTGGCTGAGAAACAGCACCAGAAGACACGTATGCACATGCATATATGTATACCCCTCCCCACACATGTGCACACACAAAATAGTTCTAAATAACATCCCAAAGTTCCCAAGTTTGTCCATGTCTTTCATTTGTATCATCTAGTCGTGTTTTTACCACAGTGCAGTTATAGGCCCTTTCCCCCATTTTACAGATGGAAACACAGAGGCTGAGATGGGCATTGTAATTTCTCATTGCTGTTGAATAACAAAGCTAGGCTGTGACCCGTTCTGCAGTCCATATTCTCTCAACAGCTAAGGCGGACTCTGTCGGGTCAGGTACTCTTCCTTTGTCACAATTGTTCTAGCCGGATAACAGGACTGAGCACTGTGCTCCCATGACTTACTTAGCAGATTGTGCTGGTCAGTTGGTGCTGCTAATCACCATTTGCCTGTTAGGTAGTGTGTCTCTAGTTGGCCCTGGCTAACTGTAATAAGTAGCATACATCAAGACGTTCCCTGTGGATGCTGGAATTCACAGATGTACAGAACCCAATACCTACTCTGTTTTGTTCCTGTAGGTATATATCCATGATGAGGTTTCTAAGTTACACATGCTAAGAGACATAACTAATAAGAAAGCAGAGCGATTATAACATTCCTGTAGTAAGAGTTGTGCCTCCTTCACTCTCCCATATGTTTTTGTACCATCCTTACTTCTTATGGTGATATCAGCTAACCTGATGCTTGGCTGTTTGTGTAAGCTGCTCTTCTAGGTCACTGGTCCCCAGATATGTTAATAAACAAGGTAACACCGGCAAGGATCCATTCAATCTCAATAGTTCTTTATATAAGAGGATTGTTTATTTTTACATTTGAGTTTCATGTCGGTTACATTACACCGAGGCCTCAGAGTTAAACGCATTCTGTTCTCTCTCATTTTATTCAATTCTCTCTTTCAGGTCCCAGCACAACTATTTAAGAATCACACGGATTCTGAAAAGCCTTGGCGAGCTTGGGTACGAGAGTTTTAAGTCTCCTCTTGTGAAATTCATTCTCCACGAGGCTCTAGTGGAAAACACTATTCCCAATATTAGGCAGAGCGCTCTAGAGTATTTTGTGTATACAATTAGAGACAGAAGAGAGAGAAGAAAGCTCCTGCGGTTCGCCCAGAAACATTACACACCGTCAGAGAATTTCATCTGGGGGCCGCCTAGAAAAGAGCAGCCAGAGCGAAGCAGAGCCCAGAAAAATCCTCTGCCAACTTCGGGTTCGAACAGTCAAACTTCTTTTCACAAGAAATCCAAGGACTCCAAAAATTCCTCAGCGGCTATTCACCCAAATAGCAAAACTGTAGAAGAGAAAAGGGGGACCCCTCGAGAGACTGGGGAGGAGACGGATAAGCCAGGCCCAGAGCCCCACAGTGAAGACACCAAGCCAAGAAATACAGAGAAAGACAGTGCTACCAAAGAATCCAATTCCCCACCCGAGGAGAACACAGTTCCTGAGGCCACAGGGAAAGGGGAGTGTTCAATTTCTCCTGAACACATCAGAGACGGGGAAACCCAGAGCAAAGACTCGGAAAATCCTGAAAACACCAGTTGCCACGATGAGGTAGTGTCACAGTGAATTGTCAGAAACCCACAAACCAGTCCCCGTAACAGGAATAAAAAGGTAGTCTATTTTATCCTGAAGAACTGAGATGAGGTCATGTTTAAGATGGTAGCCACCTGACTTCTGTTGTAAGCCCTTGGTTCTTGCTTTTGGATCACAATGAAACTGGATATTTAGTAAGGAAATTTTTTAAAGCGGATCCAATAAGATAATATATTTAGGGTGTGTTTCCAAATTCTGTATATAACAGTCACTTTAGGGATATTTTCAAGTTATCTAGAACTCATCGAGTAGCGTTTGGCATCCAACATGTTCTCTTGAGAGAGTCAGGCAGAAATACGAGCCTCTCGTGATGCACCTGACTTTTATTCACTTTGGAGCTGGAGGGATGAGGTAGGTGTTCTCAAATGTAGCCAGAAAGTGATCTGGACTGCGATAGCAGCACCTCAGTGTCCTTCCCACTTGCCTGCCCTCCTGCTTTTGTTCCGGCTTCCACATTGAGTTTTCTAGTACGGTAGGACCCTCTCCCACCTTCCACTCCGGTGGAAGAGGAGTGAAATTTTAATAGTCTGATTTCAAGATTTTTTTTTTAATGTTTAGAATAATAAAGGTATTTTCAGTAATAAGTGCTTAGAAAGGATTTGTGTGTATGTGCGTGAAAAAGAAATCCAGGACAAAAATAGACTTTTTTTTGTGTGTGTGTGGCTGTTCTATACAAAATTGGTGATTGATCATGGGTGCAAATCACTTAGGAGTGCTTTAAACAAAAAAAAAAATCACAAAAGTTACTCATTTTTAAAAAGATGTCCTCCCACACTGAGCCATTGGTGCATTGATGCCGTGAGCATTATGGGATGACTTATGTCACTAGTCCACAGTGTCTCTATGCGTGTGTGTTATGTTCATCTTTAGTTCATCAGTTTGCAATTGCATATGCTCACTTTTAGTAAGCACTAGGTATATTGCAGCACATTGGCTAAACGTTTTATTTTGTACCATGTTGCTAATTATCATCATGACGTATCCGGAGACAATCAGAAACACTGTGATGGGGACTTCAAAACATTCATACAAACACAGACAAAACAACGGACAGAGACTTTTTTACTTTGTTATTTAGCAAGGGATTGACTTTTAAAAATCTTTCTTCAGCCTTTTAGAAAGGTCCTGTGTGATTTCACTGCAACCCAGGGAGTGTCTACTGTTTCCTCTTGCGTGGCACGCCGACGGCATAATCGCTTTGTTGGGTTTTTTCCAGCCATGCTTTCAGTACTGATTCCTACAGACTACTCCCACCAACCTCATGCTTTTAGGAATAAGATTTACTGTTCTTAAATTTACACCATACAGCTTATCCCTGATTTTTCTTTTCTTTTCTTTTCTTTTTTTTTTTTGTGCATGAGAGTGGCACTGGCGGGTGTTGTGTATCATAACCCAGTAAGACTCGAAGCACTTCATCATTTAGTTACTGTAATTCGACAGCTTTAGTCTGTTCCAGTTTACACAGGGTTCAGGGATGAAAGAGGACTACTAAGTTAGTCCGAATTGTAGTGATGTGATCAACTACATATCTTAATTGTGAACACATAGTGAAGCATTCAGACCACTTTAAGGGTATTTAGTATAGAAAACCATGGGACCAAGGGGGCTGGAGAGATGGCTCAGAGGTTAAGAGCCCTTGCTGCTCTTGCAGAACACACCTATACTAGATGGTTCACAGCCGCCTGGAACACCAAGGAGTCTGGCTTCCAGGGGAAACCGCATACATGTGGTGCATATACATACATGACACATGCACATATACATATAATTTTTTTTAAATAAACATTGGTTAAATACTACAAATATTTTTTAAAAACAAGATACCAGAAACTAAAATTAATATAATCTGAATCACTTAGCAATTGTGGTGTACCAGAACCCTTAGAAACAAAAACATTTAACAATTTAGATTTTAGACTGTTGTTCCCTATTAATGGTTTTGGTAGCTTGTACTATTTAACATGAGAATATTTAGTCTCAAGAGGAGAGCTCCCTGGCTTCCATCTAAAACAGTGGCCTTTTTTTCACGATGGTTATTTAAACTGCATATTCTTCGTAAGGTGGCAAGGTTTCCTACGTTTAACCTGTAAACAACAGAGAGACTTACTCAATGAAGAACAAGTTAAAGGAACTCACCCTTTTGCTGATAAAAATTGAACATCTCAAATTCTTTTCTATTAAGAGCCCTTTGTACATTTAATAGTTTTTTAACATTAGATCTGCAGATGGTGTATTTATGTGTGTTACATATCAAACAGCTCTCTGAATTTGACTTTTATGTTCTGTGTTTTTCAAACTATCACATGCTTACAGAAATTTGCTAAAAAGCTGTTCCAGAAAATGCTGTAGAGCATGGCCAAGTAGTTAGATGCATCGCTGCGCATCCACAGGTGTTCTCTTATGGTCTTAGTTGTTCCATGGAATGTAAGGACACTAAGTATTGGTTATTGATAAAATTACATTTCACAACAAATAGATGTCATATTGCTTGATTAGCCTAGTGCATTTCTAGTATTTTTTGCTTTCATATTTCAGAGGAGAAAGTATATGTGAAGATATTTTGAGGTACTATAAAGTGATAAATAGTTATATATTTCTGTACAGTGGAGAGGTTTCTGATATTAAGATTATTGTATCATTCTACATTTTTGAGCTCATTTTCACGAGAAATTCTAAATAATCCATGGTGGATGTTAAAACAAACAAACAAACAGACTTTGCTTTCTTTAAATTAGGACTAGTTGTCAGTTCTAAAATAAAATAGCTTAATTTTGTTTTAGGTTTTGAGACCATATTTTTCAGTTTTAGCAGAGAAGGGGTATAACTCAGGAGTTACTAAGAAAGCTCTAAGGTTGTTTGTCTTTTTTTTTTTTAGTGTTATACATGTAAATACATGAACATGTAATAAAAACCTGTCACACCTTCCTGATTTTCACAATTTACTAGGAATAAAGGTAGGATGGGTTAAGAAGGAAAGAAAAAATACAGTAGTATAAAATAAAGTAGTCCTTATTTTATAAGGTAGATGAACCTACATGCCAAATGGCAAAAAGGAAAACAAAAGTTATATGAACAAAGAATATTTGGTTAATTGCTTTAAAGTCAGAGACTCCCGTTTATGATAAAGTGATTGAGACAAGCAGATGTAAAACTGCTCTCTAGGTGCCTCTAAAATCTGTGGTTTGTAACACAAGAACATTTTAAAATCTTAATTATAGTACATCCACAGGTCTTTAATGACTGTTTGGGGTAAGACCCTTATTACAGGAATATTGGGGAATAGTCCATTGTTTTCCCACTTAGAATAATTTTTTTTTGCCTTTCAGTGTGTGTGTGTGTGTGTGTGTGTGTGTGTGAGAGAGAGAGAGAGAGAGAGAGAGAGAGAGAGAGAGAGAGAGAGAGAGAGAGAGAGAGAGAGAGAGAGCAAACTCAAACACATACTGAGCTGAAATTGGACTTGCTAGAATCATTCAAGGTAGGAGTAGTTTTAGAGGAAGATAGCTGGAGTGAGTTTTGGACCTAGGAACCTAGCGATACACATCTACTCACCTATTGAGCACTGGATTTGTAGTGTTTATTGCAGGAACAGGTTTGTGTGGGGAAAGCTCTCGTGTAACAGTGAGTACTACCCTGCCTCCCCCATCGTTCTAGTGAGCCAGCCCACCCATCAGGTTGTTTCAGGGACAGGCTGCTTTTAGAAATCTCACTATTGAAGTGAAAGATAAAGTTCTGACGTGAAGGCCTAGAGGTTTCAGATGTGCCTTGATGAACGTAAATGGTTTTCTTTCAGAAGTTTGCATCACTATCCCATTGCAAACTCGTTCCACAAACCATAAGTCATGTTAGTAAAATTGGAGTCAATGCGTTATCATTTTGGAGAAATTACCATTTAACGACAAGAGCACCAATTCCTAAAGTATATTCACCACAGTTTTCAACATGTCCCCTTTGCCCAAAGGGTTTAGAGGAACAAAGATTCATCTATATTACTGTGTTACTTTTATGTTTCTCCATTATTTTATATATGCTGGCTCAGTGAAACATCCTTTGCTTATTGCAAGTCATAGTAAGCTATTTTACATCCTGCCCTTGCATTCAGATAGCTACAGTGAATGGAATGTTATTATAGAAATTATTCAAGTCTCCATTACTAATTTCAGGGATCTGAAATTAGCTTGGAAAACCTTCATGTTACATTCTTAGTAGGCAAGTTTAAAAGGCTTGTTCCTGCTTTTCCCCTAGATGAGAGAACGAATTTAGTGTCATCTGCTTTTGCCAATTCTGTTGTGAAATTCATTGTTTTGGTTATTTGTGGAAAATAACTTCCTGGTTTGTGTTTTCTTGAATTAAAGTTTTCATGTGGAAAATCATTTGATGGACTCGTGCTGTGGTCCTAACCCTGGCTGGCTGGAAATGCAGTCAGAGGAGAGGTGGTTAAGGATCATGTAGGCATCTTGGAAATCAGCTCAAGCCTCTTTCGTGGCCATGGGGGGTAGGGGTGGGGCTTCTTCACTGATGGATCTGGTTTGTGAAGCTGTTGGACCAGTAACCTCTGCTGCCCAGCAATGACAGGCTTTCTTGGAGCCCGTGCCCAATTTCAATGAGTGTTGTTTCCTACAGAATATTTGCTCTGATTTATTTGCTACCATTTTACAACATTTTAGAAATTTGTGAGCAAATGGGCATCTGCTATGTAAATTAGGTCTATCAAATTTCTTTTAAGCTGTTCTCCCATAGGCTTATTGTATTAGCCAGGGTTCTCTAGAGAGAACCCTGTGTGTGTGCGCGTGTGCACGCCCATGTGCATGCCTGTGTAAATAGAAGAATTTATAGAATACATATATATTCTCATAACAACTTTTAGAATACATATATTCTGTTGATAGCCAACGTTTGTCTAGCCACAGAAGGTCCACGAATCCTGTAATCGTCCAGTCCGTGAGGCTGGATTACTCAGATGGTCTTCGGTACATGCTGCAGTCTGTAATGCCTGTGAAAGAAGGGACTTGACAGCAAGAACATGAACAAGCAGGTGGAAAGCGTCCTCCCATGTCTTTTCTGGAAAAGGTGTGGCCCTAATTGAAGGTGACTCTTCCCACCTCAAAAGATCTGGATTAAAGGTGTATCTTCCCATCTCACAAGTTTTGTTTTATTTTGGTTTTTAAGAAAAAAATCCCTCACAGGTATACCAGGCTACTTGGGTTCTAGTTAATTTCAGATGTAGTCAGGTGGACAACCAAGAATAGCCATCATACTTCTATTTTAAACAACAACATCATAACAGCAACAAAATCCCTTCTTGTAAAGCAGTTGTGAGAGGAAGCTTGAATGTTTTATTTGTTATTCTAAACTGTGTTTTAAATCAGAGTGTCTTAATGAAACATTTTAAATGATGATGTTTAAATTTATTTTTTTTAATTGAGAAGTTTGCAAACTACAAGCAACTAAGGAATGCTGTGAGAGAGAAATAGTTTCCCCCAGAGAAGAGCATACTAATTGATAATCCGGTATGGTCAACACCAAGAACATATGCAGAACATATGTTTGCAAGTAGCATATGGACTGACAAGATTGTATTAATAGTATTTAGGTGTGTGTATGTGTGTGTGTACATACATACATACATACATACATACATACATACATACATACATACATCAACAGGAAAAGAGGCCATGAATTTGAAGGGGTTTGGAGGGAGGAAAGGAAAACTGGAAGTGCTGTCATTATTTTCTTAAAAGAAATTTTTTAAAAATATGGAGCTTATATTAACTAGAGAAACCAGTTATATAAGATGCTTTTAACCTAAGGAATGCACATTGGCCAAATGGATATATTTTCAATGTTGACATAGTTTTATGTGAAGAAAAGGAAAACAAATGAGAACAAATATTAGAAAACCCTCAAACACATACCCAAATCTGAGGGAATGTTGTAAGCATCAGTTGGGTGCTCTGTGCAGAGGTGCTCAGAGATTGGTGTAGACGTAAACCCATTAATACTCTCCGTGAACTGTGATTCCACATTGACACCTTCAATTAGGCTAATGGAATTAATCAAATGATCAGTACCAAATTAAATTCTCTTTATGTGCAGACAGTCAGGGTTGTTAAGATGACTCGGTGATAGGTAGCAGATGGAGTTTCTGTCTCCCATACTATCTAGTTGTCTGCATAGTAATTGCATAGCATTACAACTAAGAATCTAGTGAGGGCCAGAGAGATAGCTCAGTGGGTAATGATGCTTGCTGCGAATCCTGACAACCTGAGTTTGGTCCCTGTAAGCCACGTAATGCCAGGAGAGAGCTGACTTTTGCTAGTTTGCTTTTGGTCTCCACAGGTGCACCCTGATACTCTCACGCATGCCCACAGGTGCATATACACACACACAGAGTAAACCAATGCAGTGAGAGAAATTACAAAGAGAGAAATGACTGAGCAGAACGCTATGTCCTTGGGTAAGTTTTCAATTAGGCTTTTTAAAAAAGGCTTTTATTTGTTTCCTAATTGGCATACTGGTTCATCCTTTGTGTTGTCAAAGGAGAGAAAAAGGGTAGTTGTTGGGTCTCTGGTATTTCAAATATTTTAGTGAAATGGCTGTGATTCGTATAAAGATGTGGGTTTTCTTGTCACATGGTTCCAATCCTCTAGGAGTCCCTGGACCTTCTCTGCACTCTATTCAGCTCTACTGTGAACTACCCAAAGCTTTGCATGTTTGTTACTGCAAACACCATGTGTATGTGGTACAAGTTGTAACCAGTTTCTGGATCTGTATGGTACTTTAAGATTCTTTCGTAATTTTGTAGCTGCATAGCAGAGTTATGCCACACAAGTCTAAAGAGCAATAGTTTCTGTTGCTAACTGCTGTATATTGTTTCTAAAAGAATATATTTAGACTTCCTTTAGAGTTGTTATTTTTAATAACTATTGTGTTTAATAACTATCGCACCCTGTAACTTAATGAAAGCCAGTTAACCTGAGGGAACAATTTAGTATTGTGCTAGAGTACACTGTGTTGATTTTGCATGATTAAAATATTTTTAAAGAGCTAGAAAAAAAAGTCTTGCTGTTTCCCAATGATTAAGTGTAATTTTTTAATGCTTAACATCTGAGATATCTCCTTTAATCTTCTGAAATAAATATTTTGTTATGAAGGGTTAAATCTTACCGATATGAAATTTTTATTGTGAGATTCTATGTGTGGTGGAGCACGTATGGACATACTTGGATATATGTTTTGCTTTCTTTTTCATTTTTTATCAATGCAGATTTAAAGATGAACCTGTGTGGGTTAACGATAAAATTTGTAAGAAGTCAAATTTTTGCGTAAGAAAAATGCGGTCATGAGATATAAGTAAGGAGGAGACTCCAGAGTTTCTCAACCTTGCTAATGCTGTGACCCTTTAATACTCATTCCTCATGGAGTGGTGACCCCCAAACATAAAATTATTTCACTGCTACTTGATAACTAATTTTGCTACTGTATGAATAGTAATGTAAATATCTGATAAATATGATGTGCGGCCCCTGTTGAAAGGATGTTTGACCTCCTCCCCCCAAGGGCTGGTTTCTCACTGGGTGAGAAACACTGCTCTAGAGTCACAGTGCAGTATGGATAGATGAAGGTAGGAGAAGGCAAAATATTTGGAATTGGTTGCATTGACCTGTTTGGGTGGGAAGAGATGGGATTGGCGAACTAAGAACAGCTTGTGCTAAGAGGATGTGGTCACCTTGTACACAATGGAGAAGAGGCCAGAAGAGCATAACAATCACAGGGGTGGTTGAGCACATTGTTAACCACAGTCTTTGGGATGGACCAGCAGAGAGGATGCACACATTCTAGTAAGAACGCAGAAGGGTTCCCTTTTGTCCACAGATGGAAGGCAGTGTAAAATCTAGTGAAGAATGGCCATTCTGAGCTTAGGCAGGGATGTAGGATGAAGCCCACCTGTCTCTCAGAGTGTTATATTTAATAAAAGAGATGCCTTGTAAAAACTAGTCACAACCTTTTCTTCATTTTAAGCTTCCAGTGCATACATGTAGTTCCAGTGTATACATGTATGCACAGAGACATACATGTATTTTAGAAATAATAGGAAATCCCTACCTGGATACAAGTACTGAGAGAAGTTTGGGTTTTGTGGGGGCTGGGTGAGGGGGTATTGATGATTTTAGGTCTGGAATGGGGACAGTCATTAGGCTATTGCAGAGGAAACATAAGGATTATCTTGTCTCTCAGATTATCCTCACTAATTGGAACACTTTAAAATAGGACCCTGAAGAGAAAGATTAGAGCCACAAGGCTTTGATTTGATGTCTCGGGAGCACAAGGTTTATTAATGTTGCTGTAACACTTAGCATGGTCCACTTGGATAACATTGTGTATTCAACACTTCTAGGAAATACACAGTTGCTTAAAAGGTGTGTTTATTAGGTATTTGTCTTTGGGGTTGAGCTGATCGATTTAACGCACCCTCAGCTTTGGAAATGGAAGAGGTCTGTAACCAGAAGGGAAGTGACAAAGAAAAGGAGTCAAGTGAGGTCACACTGAGGGGTTCTGAGAACTTAGAAAGGGATGGATGGTGTTAGGAAAGAGAAACTCAAGAAAAGTCCAGGAGGAGGGAGAAGGAAAAACAAAGCAGTGTTGTTTGACAGCCTCTGAAGCCAGGTGGACATGAGTACATGAGTAGCGAGGGCTACATTGTCACTTTCAATTGGCTGTGTGACCTTGGCTGAGTTTCTCAGTGTGTGTGTGTGTGTGTGTGTGTGTGTGTGTGTGTGTGTTATTTCAGATTAGAGACAGTGAAAGTCTCGGGATGTATTCCAGGTAGTCCCTTAAATGACTAGCTGCTAGTGTTCAGAGAAAATCAGATGCACAGCAGGAATTGTAGAACATTTGTCTCAACGGAAATCAGTGTAATCTCACCTATGCTAATCAAAACAATTAAAAACAATCAAATCAAAACAATTACTGCAAAGTTCACTTATAATTCTAATGTACTTTTTAGAAAAGATGCCATGGGGTATATGAAATTGATGGTTTATATGAGACGTGTTGACTTAGACAGGCAGAAACTTTTTTCATTGTAAATACATGAAACATCTCCCGATAGCTTCAACAATAACTGTTTAGAATGGCTCATAACCAGAGGATGATTTGAGCTTCTTTGGGGACACTGTTTGATTCCTAGTGAAAGCAGGACGTTTTAATTTATAACCCTCCAAGTGGGCATTCACTTCATGCCTTAATGAGAGGCCACTTAAAAGTTAAGTTTAAATATATGCATGTAATTAATTCTCTGAGCACGATGGCTTAACTGCCATTATTTTCATAAAATTAGAAGGTTGAATAATCTTGGCTGATATTCACACTTTGAAACTCTGAACTGTGGGCTCTGACTTGCTGTGCATTCCATCGGGTCTCATGCCGCCTTTTCCCCCTTATCAACACCACAGGAAATAAATTCACATGGACTTGGATAGAAATTTAACGTTTTCATTTCCTCTAGAAAACAAAAATCTAGATTCCTTTCAGGCATTAGCCTTAATTTTATTGTTTCTGTATTCAGAAACGTGAGGGGAAATCATGTCGCTGGCAAAATGTTTTCTAACTTTACAGGCAATGATGCTGAGGTAAGGGTGCGTACTGACCCCCTCCACACTCATGGGTACAAATGCAGGAACCTAATGTAGAACCCGAGTAGGGGAGAGGGGCAGCGGTCTGCTCAATGGTCTACGTTTTTAATAATCAGAATAGATGTAAGAGATCAGTCAGGCGATGAGGGGGCCTATGCGGTGGAAGTATTCAAAATCGGGGGACTGAACAGTAAAAGGTTTCACTTGGGCCTCTTGTCCCCCGGTTAGCAGAATTTAAGATCTCCATTAGGGAAACTGGTCCTGGAATGAAGTCATCTCTGACAGCAAACCACACTGCAGTTAGCGCTCTGCATTCAGCTGTAGGATGATGGGGCCTGTGGTACTGCTCTAAACCAGACATTTCTAAACACACACCCTTATATTTACCTACTTTTCATCAGTGTAAATCCAGGAAGGGTACGGCATCACACAGATTCTGTGTTCAATGGTCTTTGCAGGAATGTTGCTTCAGAGTTTGGCATGGACCATGAGCCATGCCACTGTTTCCATGGGCCCTACTTCTTCCCCAGACCACTCTGGTTTTATTTCATTTCCCTCTGGGAGTCACTGTGTGTGTGTGTGTGTGTGTGTGTGTGTGTGTGTGTGTGTGTGTCTTTTTATACATAAGCATGTCTCCTGCCTAAGTAGAATTCAGTTTCATCTTGGGTAAAGACACCTTCAATTTTAAGAAGAGCCATGTGTCCTCTTTGTTTGCAGTGACCTTGCTTATTGGCCTTGCACCACACACAGCCTTCCAGGCATATCTGTCTTTTAGAAGTCCTGTTCCCAACGGGCCTCCCCAGACATGACACTTCTTTATCTCATCTGGCATCATTGCCTGATCCCCAACCCCCAAACTGGAAACCACACTTCCTGTTCACCAATACCCCAGCATGGTAACAAATTCTACTGACTACCTGGTTTGTCTCCAACTTGTCCATTCACCATCACCATCACCACCTCCACAGGCTCTGTCTGCTTTTGTAGATGGTCGATTCATCCGCTGCCAATGGAGTCTGGAGTCTTCACGAAATGCCGCAGTGACTTTTTATATTTTGAGTACCTAACATGAAGTCTACAGTAAATACTGAGATCTCATTCATGAAACATAGGACAATAGCATGTTGGCAAGATATGTATGCGGTGGACAACTGCTTGTGTTTTATGGAAATAAGATCCCTTCCTCAAGATAGATAACTTTAAGAATGAATTATTTGGGGGCTGGAGAGATGTCTCTGGGGCTGAAAGATTTTTAGTACCCAAACGCCAGCTCACAGCTATCTGTAACTCCAGTCTCGGGGAATCCAACACCCTCTTCTGTCTTCTTTGAGTACACACGGTGCACACACATACATGCAGGCACATAAGATATTTTTAAAGGGTTATTTATATGGTATTACTAATTTTTATACTGAAACTTTCACAGGTGTTTAATGATTTGCTCTATAACTTAGGTCATAGCTCTTTCCTGCTTTCTCAGGACACTTAGCAATAATGGTTTTTAATATGATTTAGTGGCAGTTTCAGGTTCAAGGTTAGAAAAAGAAAAGGGAAGCCTGTGGTTCCACTTTTACTGCTTGCTTAGCTTAATTTTAAATCAAGTCAAGTAATTTTAAGGCCATGTTCTGTAAATTGGAGGGATACCTGCCTCTGCCTGGATGAGATATGTGCATGCAGATGTCTATGCTTAGCATAGAAATTTCTCTGGAAGAAAAACATCTGGACCATTTGGCAGGATGAAGATGATTTCCCTTGGCGGTTCACAGCAAAGATGATTTGCTGTCTCTGTTCTTAAAAGTTGGAAGTGCTGAGTAGGATTATATTTTTTTCTGATAAACTTTAATTTTCAGGTTGTATTGCGTCTTGCATTTGAGATCCCCCCCCCCAGGATGTTGATGACCAAATCAAAAAAAGACATTGAATTTAAGGTACCCTTTGAGTAGGAACATTGTGGAGGTTCAGTGGATGGAAGCAATCGATGGCTCAAATTCTTTTAACCCACATAAACATCATTAGGAGCCCTAAGAACGGTTTTATAGACTTAGCGAACACTTGAGTTTAATGTGACTTTGTGAAGAGGGTGATTCTTGATTTTGTTTGTCTTTCTGTAGCTTGTGGTGATAAAAATCAGATTATAAAAGTTTGAAGAGCTCACAGAATCCCTCTCACCCAACTTAGAGATGTAAATAAATGTAAGGCATATAGGTTCTAGCACCTCCTCCGATCATCAAGAGCCCTGCCCTACTGATTGTCTAGGGCACTGTAGACTGGACAGAGAAAGCCGTTTCTGGTATTTCAGGCTTACATTTCTTTTTCTGGTTTAAGTATCCAGAATATTCAAAACTCAAACAGAGTCTGTAAAATGCCTCTTTGGAACAACCCAACTCCTTTCAGCAAATTGCTAACCATTTGGGTTTTGCTCTGGGGAAGTTGGCTCTAAGGAGTTCTACTCAGTATCTGTGGCAACACAAACCTTTGAAGAGATCTGCACTGGTCTCTGGATGGGTTGACCTGGGCTGCTTTCAGTCTGGAAACTGCTAGTGTTCAACAGGCTTTCTCTGGCTACTTATGACATAACCCCAGTGGTCCTCATGGTAGAGCCTTACTCTTAAAAGTTGTCATGTAGTAGTCATATTCTTGAAGTCCCAAACCTATGGTATGTGGATGATGGAAAGGAATTTTGTTCTGAAATCTTTAATCTTACTTTTTCCCAATTAGTCTGTGTGCCCTTGGGAAATGTTACTTACACATTGTGACATTGGATTATTTATAAGGTGGAAATAATACTTGCCTTGAACAGGCTGAAGGTTATAGAATTAGCATGTCTTTCCTGAGGCAGAGCAGACAGCTACTGTTGTTGACTGGCAGTTATTTAATATTTGTGGCTTATGAACATTTTCCACAAGACCAAAGTCTAAAAGGGAAGAGAAGGATGACAGGGAAGAAAGAGAAAGAAGAAAAGACAGGACCAGGTCTCCATATGTAGCTTAGATCCCATTTTGATTTCTGATTGAATTTATTTCCCAATTAGATAACACCTAGTCATTAATATGATTAACATGCAATAAATTGGTGCCACAAACAGAAATGTTATATAAGTATTCATGTTATATGTGTTATTTAATTATCCCAGAAATCTTGAAAAAAAACTTTTCAAATTAAGGAAAACTATAAAATGCCCACCAGGGGATTTAGCAAGAGAAACAATATGATTTTAATGTTTTAGAAAGTTACTTTTCTCTTCATCATCAATATTTTTGTATGCAAAGCCTAAAGCTCAACAAGCTAGTTAGATTTCCCAAAAGTGTTTTAAAGACAACTTTTTTTTTCATGAAGGCAAAACTCTGCTGATAAGACATTGCTATCTACATTCAATCTCTAGGCTTTCTTCAAGTATTTATAATTGCATAAACACTTTGCTGATTCAAACTGAAGTATGGGACTTCTGCTAAAAGAAATACCCGCAGGGAAACATTTTCATAGTGTCTATTACTGTGATAAATCAGATAGATTTTTAAGTGGTGACTATGTATAGCCGTAGACTGGGTCATCCATAAAACAGCTGAGTTCTGCCTCAGAGACATAATTATCTTGGTCAGCAGCTTCACCACTGACATGAGGGAAATCTGGGTACCTAATAGTCGCCCTTGTCTGTACTTAGTGGTTTCATGTAAATTTTCCCCCTACTGTGACAG
Organism: Cricetiscus sungorus; assembly: GCA_030556225.1. Lineage (NCBI taxonomy): Eukaryota > Metazoa > Chordata > Mammalia > Rodentia > Cricetidae > Cricetiscus > Cricetiscus sungorus. The sequence continues at coordinate 17,084,612 of JANBXA010000641.1, forward strand.
GAAATTAACTCTAAATTGTCACCTGTCCCCCACCGCTACCAATGTGAAGGACTTATTGTTAGAACAAAACATACAAAACTGATAAATTCTGAATGGCATTATCTCCCATAACAGTTAACTGCTAGGACAGATGGCTAAAATAACCAGAGATAAATTAAACCAAGTACGATCTGTACATAGATAACACCAAAGGTTGTTATGAAAACTTGGAGAAAGGGATGGAAGATGGTGGTTCAAGTACTGAACAACTTCTTGGGTCTGCACAAGTTGTAAGTTGGAACAACCTATGCATGCTGCAGAGAGCCACAAAAGCCTTCAGACTTTGTCCAATAATAATGCAATTGAATTAGCCAAGTATGGTGAGGTTACAAAATGGCTCCCATGGGAATGCATGAGAGTGCAGCAGTACTGTATGCAGAGACTTGATGGAGTTCAGAAGTCCTGGTTTGGATTTATAGAAGAAATAGCAGACCCTGTCATTGCTTACTAGGTATCATGGTTGGGAAGGGTAAGGATTCCCTGCAGCTGGACTTCAGGGGAGAGAAAGAATGTATGATTCATAATCAGTACCATAGAGTTTGGCACCCTGAAAATTATATTCTAGAACAGATGCTCTGCAATCTGAGGCCAGAGCAAGAAGCCACGTACATCCTCCCTTGGTCGCTGCTGTGGCAGAACCATCTAGACAGATCTTCAGTAAATCTCTTTGCTGCTAGTGGCTTTGGGATAGACAGAAAGAAACTGCCTTTTTTATACCTCAAGTTTTCCCCCTTCTCACTCTTAAGAAAGAAATCACCCCAAGGATCTGTTTATAGTTTTAATGCAGAAGCAGGGACATAGGTCTCTCTGGTGACAAGTATGGCCATGCTACTGGAGTATATTTGGGAACTGTCGCGTGGCCTCTGAGAAGAGAGGATTGAGACCAATGAGGTGTGAGCATGAGGTAGGAGGCCGCGACAGAGACAGCTGATGTATGGCCAGAGCACCCAGTGTCACAGTATCCACATCCCTGCAGCCCTACCCCATCATGTCAGTTGTTTGGGTTCCCTTATATTCTACACTTTCTCAAAGCACCAGGTACATTTGTTGGAAGCTCAGCAGCTACTAGAACGTTTCCTATGCAGACACCTGCACTGGCAGGGCAACACTTTTGGTATTGAGCCATCCAGCTGGGAGGTGTACAGGCTCAGCTGGCAGGAGCAGCCTGTGAGGGACTGCTGTATTCACTGCATCGAAGGACCTGAATATGGAAAATGCTGGCAAGAATTCAGCCCATCAGGAGTCACTGGAGCCTGTGTGCCAAGGTGAGACTAGCAGAGTGTTGGCAGTCTGCAACTAGTTAATATCTGCCTGCCCCCCAGCACCAAATAAACTGCAAATCAATCAGTCTTGGGTAAAAACAAAATGTTCATTCATTCCCCATGCTCTTAAGAAGGAAGATGTACTGGCTGATCTGTCTAGCTGTGTTTGTTATTTATCTACTCATCCAAGCTGGTGGCTAGGTCCTAGTAATTATTTCAATGAGTGTTATCTTGGCCAAGCAAAGCAAAATAATTCATAGTCAATGCCCTTGGCACTCTGTTGTAGGGTCCTAAAACTCATAATGACACTTTTATGGGAGTCATAGTGAAGGAGAAGAAAACATCTTGAAGAAGAGAGAGAGAGAGAGAGAGAGAGAGAGAGAGAGAGAGAGAGAGAAGATGCCCTTCTCAAATCATAAGGAAAAGTCTAAATGCTTGGCAGCCTCTGGGCAGCCAATCTGTATCCAAAGCCAGCTGAAGGGCCATGTAACTTGATTAGATAGTACTTTGTTCAGGAGAAAATCAGTCAGTCCATGCCAGGGAACAGGGTTTGGCAGGCAGAGTGCAGAATGGCTTAGTTTCCTCATTTTCTGAAACTAGCTGGTATGTAAGTATACCACCATGCAACCCCCAGGGAATGTGTAGCAAGACCTCTGAGGGATAACTCCAGTATACATACTGGAGAGACATCCTAAGTATCTTTAGCAACAAGCTTATGCCTCTATGTACTATAGCAGAGAGCCTGGAATGCTAAGGAATCGCAGACTTTGAAGGACTATGTTATATATCAGCTGGGACTGTGAAGACCCACCAATGAGAAACCTTTCTTCTGACCAATCGTATGAGATTTCTGAATACTGACATGATCCAGAGGGAACCGATAACCTCACCATTGATGACATTTCATTCCCTGGCAGCCTCGAGGGGTGAAAACCAGAATCTGTTTTATTTGATTTAAAGTCAATAAGAACCAAGATATTTCTTATAATGAGTTTACCTGCTATGCTTGCCATTCCAGAATTATAGAATTATAGTTACTCTTGAGAAATAAGCCCACAAACACAACCTTCAAAATGATGATGGATTCACTCATGACTATGTTCATAGAAGTGGATTTTCATTAACTCTATAAGAATGAACACCAGGATACAATCTGAACCTTCTCTTTAATCCTGTGCATTTTGATCAAAAAGAGTCCCAACAAGAGGTTACAACACTCATTATATAAAATTCCAGGAATCCAGAATCATTAGTAATGGTCTGGCATGTAAGCATAATTCTTGTGACTAGTTTATCTTTATTCTGCTGCATTTTCAGCATAAGAAGCCACAATACATGAGATTCTGTGGCTGTTATGTTAACAGATCCTCTGAACTTCTTGTGTCTCCGAGAGAAACATTGATTAATACTCAATAGTTCTTCATTTAATAACAGCACAGGCAGGTACTTGAATATTATGTAGAAAGACTTGAGATGACCAAATTCTCCTTGACTTAAATTGAAAATTAACTTTGTAATTCACTGAGGGAAATAAAAATTTAAAAAAATCAAAGTCAGAAACATCCAAAAAAAACACCTTAGAAAAATTAAATTAGTTGTATTGTCTTTTAATCTAGAGTAAATATGATGTTTTCAAAAGTGTTTCTTTGTGAATACAAGTTCAGGTATGGAAACAAATATTAATTTAAAATGTGTCATACCTAATACTCTATAACTCTTCTAGGAAAGTTCTAGAAGAAATATCATATTGTAACAAATAAAACCAAATACATTGTTAAAACAATGACTTGGTGTGTTATGTGCTATAGATTTTAGTACTGTTTCCTCCAAAGCATTCAAGCATGTAAAAATGGATTCTCTTCCACATACTCCTTTTTCTAGAATTATGAGAAAACCTTCTAAACTCCTAAATAAGGGCACTGGAACTCAAAAGTTTATGTGATTCCATAATATTCTAGCCAAGTACACTTTGATGGCTCCCAGATTTTCTCTCCTCATAGAATGCCTTCACCTTATTCTCCATACCTCAAAACATTTCTAATACTTTCATGTCAAACTAGAAAACTTTTTTTATGACCCACCCCCATCTTCAGGCAAAATGAATTATTGGAACCATCTCTCATTGTGCAGTTTCTGAATCCCATTGTTAGAATTTTGAGGGATCTACTTAGCCTATGTCCAAATACAAGCCAAGTTTGTTCCAGGATGTGCCAGAAGTAGTAGTCTTGGTAGTTGCAGGATGTGTAACTCTTCAGTTTCTATATTGTCCAATTCTTTAAAGGTCACATAATTAATGGTTGGAACAAACAGAGCAAGAATGTGAAAGAACATATTATGACATTATGACAAATGAATACTATAATTTGCAGCTAAGAAGTTTCCAAGACTAGAACACAGAAAGGGCGATGGGAGTGATAGAAGACAGAAAAGTTCAACCCTCACTCAATTCTACTCCCTTTTCATAGTACTCTTAGATGCTACTCGGTACCCAGGTAATTCAAGATGTATCAACCAGCTACAGTGAAGGATTCGATAAAGGACAAATGAGAGACAGATGGCTACCTACAAAATGGATCTATCTTCCTTTATCAGAAGGGAAGGAAGGGTAGAGCCTTTTGGAGTGAAGATTCAGTGTAGTGTCAACCTCAAATGGTTGAAGCCTGATGTTTCCTGTTCTCATCCATGAGCTTGAACCTGTTCATGCTTTTTGTTCTCAGCTATGAACATAAGAGGAGTAAGCAATGTCTGCTCATATGCACTGGCTTGCCCGAAAGTCACCTTTGAAAAGTGTCCCCAAAACACAATGACCAAAAGAAAACAAAGTTTAACTTTCTCTTTCATAAGTAGATTTAAGGTAAGTATTTTGATTTGTGGATATCTCTGCCTCATGTAGCCATCCAGGCACTAGTTTCATCCATAATTTATATGGGAAATGATGAGAAAATGACACAGCCCTGTACCCAGTCTGCTACCTATTCTTACAAATGCATTTTATTATAATACATCCATGCCTGTTTGTCATCTTCATCTATTAGTACACTGCAGATGGAGACTGGAAGGTCACAGAACACATTTGCATTGGATTTTCTGAGCAGCAGAGGCAGGGCTGTGAGTGGAGAAGAGCATATTGCCAGCATTTCAAAACCCACCCTGTCAACCAGCACATCGGCTCCTACACATTGCCCTGCAATAGCCTTAGTTTTATGCTTTCATGTAATTGAAGATGCTAGGAGTTGTGTTCCTGTCTATACAGCAAGGAGGCCACCCTCAACCATGATGAAACAAAACACAAAGATACGAGGGCAGGTAGCAATCTCCTCTGCACAATATGTTTGTTTTTGTCTATTTGCTTCAACTTTGATCATTCATGTCATGTCACAAGCAAATGGTCACCTTTTCTTGCACATAAAATATACTCTTGCTACAACTGAGACAATCACACTTTCTAGTATTTGCCTGTTAGAACCCTGTGGTACAGTTTTGTAGGAGAGGGCACATTAAGTGCTCTAATTAATATTGAAACAAGCCACAGAAAGCGCCCACTTTTTTTTTTTTTAACAAAACTGCACAATGACAAAACCAAGTAGACAACACACAAAACAGGTTGAGAGCTCTATTTACAAAGTATTGGTGACATACAAAATATGCCTGAAGCTTGCAACAAGGTTCCACATCAAAAGGAAGAAGAAAGGTATGTATAGTCAAAGATTTAACGAACAGTCACAATTTCCAAAGGCGATTTTACAGTCCATTTACTCCACTATTACATAAGATTAGACATCTAAAAGGTATCTAAGCTGATCTTTCTACTAAATAGTTCCCTACAGCAAGTTTTACTTCCTTCTTTGATTCCGTTTTAAGAACCCAAGGCAATGTACATTCCTCATCCCTCTGCTACAGGCAGTTCATAGTCCCATGAGAGATTTCCCAACCCTTGTGTCATAAAATGTAATCTGGTGAGTAATGAGGAGTCAAATTCTCTAGTCTTCTCTTCCCTTCCACATCCTGGTACACAAAATTGTGTTCCTTCCATACAGCTATCCACACTGTGTCTCTTCCCTTCTGTGGTCAAGCACATTCTGTGGGAAAAAACAAATAACCGAGGCTAAGCCAAAGTCCTTCTGGAGGTTATAAATTAACAGAGGAGTCACTGCCAGAAAACAAAAGGCTGATTGCCTCCATTTGTTGTGAGTGACAGTGGGGGAAGCGAATAGGAAGAGGCTTGGAAGGTGGAATCTGGAATGCAAGGGAGAAAAGAGGTGGAGGTAACAAAGCAAGCATCTTGAGTAATTGTGTAAGGAAGTAAGGGTGGTCTATTTCAGCAAGGCCATGTGTCATTTTCTGGAGTATAGGGGATTTCAGCGGGAAAGTATGGAATCAGGCCTGGGAAACAAACAAGTCTGACGTCTCTGTAGTAACTGAAGGTTTCTGGGAAGAAGGGTGCTTTGATCTGAGGGACTCATTAGAAGGATTGTTCACAGAATGCTCATCACTTGGTGAATGGGTTGGTGGTGGGAAGACTATGTAGACTAGTTCAAAACTCTGAGAAGAGGACACAATTGAAAGGGAGGGTATTGTGAGGGACAAGATTTCATTGGTAATTTCAGAGATGCTATAATCAAATAATCAAACAATGATGGGTTAGGAGAAAAGCACACCTATTAAAGTGATAATTGCTAAGCTAGGGAGACGACTTAGTGGACAAAGCCCTGCAGCACTAAAGGTTCAGATCCCTGGTGCCCAAAACAGTTGGTGCTGTAGCTCTTTATAAATTGATGCTTCGTAGCCTTCAAGAAATGGGACACTGAAAGAATGCTGATTTCCCAGGTGTTGGAGATGTGCGGGTGGCTCTTTTTAAGCAAGAAAAAAGTGTCACTTCTACTACAGTACATCAAAGTACTACACAATCTGATGGATACTATAGAAAGGGCAGTAGATGATGCTGTTAACATTTTTGAAGTTCTCATAAGATGTAAGTATTCTAGAGCTGGAGATGGAGCAACATGAACTGAATTGGCCAAACGGTTCATATCATGTGGAAAGACATGTGGTGTACTTTATGAAGTCTGCTGAGTCACTGGAAGCTACTCTCTGGCACTGATGGAGTTAGTGGTTGGAGTCAAGGACAATAAAGCAACCTTGCCCTAAGAAGAAAAGGAATACTGCATTAGCTATTGGGGCTGAAGTTCCTGCTGTGAAAAACATTTGGAAACTAGTATTCTTGATGTTTGCTTGGGGAAATACTGGACTTTTAAATTGGCTAGGAATACTACAGTCACTGTACTCAGACAAGACAAAACCAGCCAGTGGGCCCAAATGGCCAAAATGACTGAGTAGCTTCATTTTCCTGTAGCTGGAGAATATATTTGTACTATATGAATTGCCTAATGTTTCCATGAAATCAGGAAATGGTTTTGTGTTTGCAAACTCTGCTGAATGATGTAATGAGCATGCTACTGTTTGAAAAAATGACAAGGAATACAGCTAGCTAGGTAGCTGTATGAGCATTTGTGGCAGGGATATCACACTTAAAGAAAAATTAAAATCTGAGAATAAGTTTAAGTTTGTTTTTTCAAAGTGTTTTTCTGTGTAGCACTGACTGTCCTGAGACTCATTCTGTAGACCAAGCTGGCCTCAAACTCAAAGATCCAGTTGCCTCTGCTATCTGAGTGCTGGGATCAAAGGTGTGCACCACCTCAGCGCTAGCTCAATTCTTAACATTCTCCCATCAGCTCCACAGCCAGAACAAGAAAAGGAAAAGGAACCCCTTTCCTATCACTATCGCACCTTCATTACCTACTAAAAGTCTCCAGTGTCTGAGTAGCCCACCCGTCTTTTGATGTCTATGACATTAACATAGATGTTCTGCCTCTTTACTCTATTCCAGCTCCTTGGTTTCAAGTACCAGAGATCCAATCGAGCTAGTTCAAGAAATAACAGCACTGATCTTTGGTTTGCCTGGGTTACGTGGAATGCAGAAAATAAGGCAAACAGGAGTTCTCAACCCAGGGCTTTATTTGAGAGATTCAAATCAAAAGCAGTGAATGAGAAAGGGAAGAAGGCATATGGAGGCTGATGAGCATCAATGGGACATGAAATAATACACTCTGGACCCTGGAAGCTATGATGGGGACACGGCTGGCCAGTCAGCAGGTTCTGGGGCTTCGGACAGGTCATAGGGAGCAATTCCAAGGCTCAGAATACAGGGTGGTTCATCTAGCTGGTTCCCTCCTATCTCTTTATCATGGATTGTAGCCTGTTCCACAGAGTGTCAGCTCCGTCTCGCTCTCCTACACCTTCAGTGTTCACTAAGACTTTTTTAGTTCAGTGGCCTGGTGTGGTCAAGGAGACCTCCTAGCAGTCAGGAGGGCTGTCTGGCAGGTGAGAGGTAGAGGCGTCCAAGGAGGCAGACAAGATTTATAATTACAATGATGTTCTGCTGAGTGCTACGATAGGATTATTATATGACAACTTCATCAGAATCCTGTGAGATATCGATGAGATTATGACTCTCAGGTTTAGAGGTATGAAAATTAAAATAAGGAGTAGACTGAGATGTTTATGGAAACTGTTAGACCCGAGAGCCTACACTCTGACTGGCATATTTTGGTTCTGAAGGCACTTAGAGAGTTCACAGCAATGGTTCTCATCTTTCATAATGCTGTGACTCTTTAATATAGCTCCTCATATTGTGGTGAACTCCAACCATATTTTGTTGATACTTCACAAAACTGTAATTTTGCTGCTGTTATGAATAATAATGTAACTATCTGTGTTGTCGGATGGTCTTAAGAGACCTCTGTAAAAGGGTCATTTTAACCCCTAAAGGGGTCGAGACCCATAGGTTGAGAACCAATGGTTTAGAAAGCTCAGTAAAGTAATACAATTCAAGGAAAAATAAACAGGGGATGTCTTGAGAAGTAGGGCTGGACATTTCCACTGTGTTCCAAGACATCTGAACAAAGCATTCATATTTCCAGGTCATCTCTGCTAGTAGTTAGGGCACAAACAGCAGAAAATTTATATAAATCTAAATGAATTGATTAGAAACTATAGGTAGCCCACAAGACACATATGTGATGCTCAGGGAATGTGGGTATTTAAAAATTCTTAGGAGCATGCTATGTATGTACCAACTCTAGAATGTTCTGTTTCTGTTTTTTCCATAGCCTTGTCTGAAATTCAAAGCTGCAGGCAACAGGGTAGGTCATCTAGGAGCTTTGAAGTGTCAGTCTTTTGGTGGCAGGCAGTAACAGAGAAATCAGTCAGAGGCACCTGGAGTAATGTCTGGGTTTGCTTTCCCATTGGAATGCACCAGATAGGGCAGAAAATCACAGACGGAAATTAGGACCTATAAGGACTGGAATGAAAACTGAACAGATAAATATAAAAGAAAAAATAAAGAAAACTGAGCAGACACAACCACAAATGCTCTCATGCCCTTCTTATCGTTTTGCTTACCACAGCTCACGCTCGTCATCCGTTGACTGTTTTTATATTTGCACCATTCTATAAAGATGTAGCCAACCTTAATGCATTTCAAAGTAAAATATAAATGACTTCAGGTCTTCTGTTCTGAATTATTTATAGTATGAGTTCCTTCATTTTGAACAGTTCGAATCTGATCATGGAAAATGATAGTATTATAACCTTCTATCAGACAAAATGTTAGCTCTGTGTTCCTTTATTTACAGATACTTTGTGTATGTCTGTCTCATATTTACCATTGTAGCCGGTGTTGTGGGGGACAGTGAAACCCTAGGCAAGATGGCATTACCATATTCTAGTTGGTATTGGATGTAAGAAAAAATAAAATAGAACAGATAAGGTTTATACAATTGCATAATCAGATAAAAATATGTCCATACTGTGTGAATAAACACAGTATGGTTGAGAGCATAGCTCGTACTAATATGTGGAGTGTTGGATACAGAATACATATTAGATCTGAAAGGATATATTTGATCCAGGAAAAAGATATATTTGTGATTGGCAGCTAGTTGACCTACATCTAGACTCTGTTCATCTAATTGACAATTTCTGCTATTCATTTGTTCCAGAAGATAGACAGAAATTGATTTAGACATCAATTATTCTTCTGTGTATCATATAAAGAATTTATTCTAGGGTCATTCCTCTTGGCCATGATCCTATTATGTACCCTTACAGAGAGATGCTGTTATTCTGCCCTTTGTCACTGTCACAGACTTGGTCCACCTGTCTACTGCTATCTTCCCACCATTAATGTCATGAAATGCCTCTGGCAGCATAAGTCATTTTATTACTGCTATAAAGTAGAGCAAGGAATTAATATTGTATGAATTGCATTCCATTCAATATTTTTCCTTTAATGGGAAGAGACCTCAGTATAGTCGAGAAAAAACATCCTTAAAACTGCTGAGTAGCATGTATTGAGAGAACTACATCAGCAAGCCCCATAGCTGCTGGAAATTTTGATTGCAAGGTTGTTTTTAATAAATTCAAGTTTACTTCTGAGGTCCTTATTTTCTTTAGGAATTCAATTAATTAAGGCAGCCTTACTCTCAGGAGTAACTACAAGAAATTAGATTTGACTGTGAAGTCTAAGCAAGGCCCCTACTGATGATATGAGCCTCTCAGCATCATCAGGAGGCCAGGGTGCCCTGCTTTGTTATGGGAGGTAATTGCCTTGGAAAGCTTTTGAAAATGGAGGTTTATAGGAGCAAGGCTGAGCCAATGATGTTTTGTTTCATCCCAGGTATTTCAATTCAGTCTTGGTTGGCAGGTCCTAATGCTGTGTTACGAATCCCAAGTATAGGGATGATATTAACCTCCTTTGCAATAGAAGTTAAGCTAGAAAGGATAAAAATAAAATTCCCTCTGGATCAGTGGAATTGCTCTTTAAGGAACAGAGGAAGAAAAGGCTTTGCAGAAATAACAGACTCAGCTTTGTTTGATGTGAGTTTATTTCTCCTGGGCCATTTAATAACCACATCTTTAAAATTTCTTTTCCTTCCTTTCTTCCTTCCTTCCTTCCTTCCTTCCTTCCTTCTTTCCATCCTTCCTTCCTTCCTTCCTTCTTTCCATCCTTCCTTCCTTCCTTCTTTCCTTTCTTTTTTTGTGCTTGAAGACTCAAAATTCATTTTGCCTTCTCTTGTACATTATTTCAAACAGAACCTTCAACAAAATTAAAAATTCGTGGGTCCAGTCTTGAATTTTCCTGCCCAGTGAGTTTCAGCCTTGATATCCCCAGAGGAAGAAACAATCGACAGGGAATATTGATTTGACCAAGACCTTTCCCAGGGTCTTCCCAGGAAACACTCTGTTCCTGGATCATTAGCAGCGAAAGGAATTCATCCCCTTCTCTCCTGCTTGAGAATGGATTCTGCAATGCAAATGAGGATAAGGTTTGAGGGAATAAATCAAACTTCTGGTCTAGTTTATGAACAAAGAGATCCCTTTCACCTGTTACTATGTCATTATTGGGAGTGCACCACCTGTGAGACATTCCTAAGCACTGTGATGTACATTGTGATGTACCTGGCATGAGCGAGACTAGTACTTCAGCTTTCAAATTTGACTTTGACAATGACACAGGAGTATCACTTGGAGGGCATACCTTACTAGCATTTCATTGAAGGGTTATGGTTTGGATGTACTCTATCCTTTAATGTCCACATTGGATCTGTCAGACATTATTAATACATCATGAATGAATTATAATACAAATGTTACTGTAATACAAACATAAAATTCCCATTTGCAGTCCCTTCCAGTCATTGGGGAACTAGGCTGTAAGTTTTACAAGGGTCTGGGCTATGGTCTTGTCTGTTCTCTCTTCTGTCCTTGGAGTCTAACATAAGGTGGTATTCAAAAATTTAGGGTGTCATTATATATAAATATTTATATTTTGGTTAAATGTGTTACAAATGTGTTGGTGTGATCAACCCTAGAATGGAATTGTGTGCCTGGCCTTAGGAGTGATATCGAGGGACCCAGATCCATAGGCCTTGCCTTCGCTACTCAGTGTCTTTTATTTGGTGAATTATGACCACAGGTGGCTCTTAGTTCTTATCAGTCTTTTGGCATCAAGAATACCAATTCCCATCTTTGGTTTGGGGGTCTCTTTAAACTGTTCTTAATGAGCATGCTGGTTAGCTCTTGTCAACTTAACTAGAGGCGTATGAGAAGAAAGAACCTCGGCTTGAGGAATTTCCTCCATCAGATTGGTCTGTGGTGTTTTTTTAATCTATTGTTGATGTAGGAAGGCCCAGGCCATTGTGGATGTTGCTATCCCTGCACAGGTGGCCCTAGGCTGTATAAGGAAAAAAAAGTGCTGAACAAACATGGAGAGGAAACAAATAAGCAGAGTTTCCCCATGGCCTCTGTTTTAGTTCCTCCCTTGAGTTCCTGTCTTGGCCTCCCTCCATGATGGACTGTACCCTGTAAATCAAATAAACTAAGCCCTTTGCTCCCCATGGTGGTTTTTGTTAAGTTTTTATCATAGCAATGAAAAGTAAATGGGGTGGGGGGGCACGGCGGAGTTAGGAACCCAGACAAAGCTTGCAAGTTTTTTTTTTTATCAAGAATTTGTTAGTTTATGTCTTAGAAGTCAGTTATGAAAAGTTTACAAGAGAGTGTTCATAGACATTTAATTATTCTCTCAGCTTGCTAATCTTTTAATTTGAAACAAGACTTTTTCTTTTATTGGGAGAACCATCTGACCCTGAACTTTGTAACTATGATTTCTTGAGGATGGAGCCAAGATATAAAGGCACTTGCATCCAACCCTCATGCAGAACCTTCCTAGATGTTTAAGATCGTCTCATCAGTTGAATATGGTGGTATTTCCTGTGATCTATTGGAATGGCTTGTTTGGTTATCTTTGTTTGATGTTATGAATTCCCATTTTGGGGGCTTTCCCAAACCTTTCAGGATACTTTTGGCAAGAATCAAACTTTCATTTCTGTCACACTCACTTTAAGATGTAAGGGAATTGTGTACTTAGGACAACTGGTAAAATTGGCAGTAAAATGTGGCAATAAGGCAGTAGGGTTGAGGAACAAACACCTCAAAAGGGTAAATGGAGTAAGCCGATGTTCTGAACAATGACAGATGTCACCATGGTCACTTGTCCTAGGTGCCGGCTGGTCTTTGACATAGTTTGTGAGATGCATTGTGGCTTAATAAGGATCAGGATAAACAAATAGGCCGAATAGATGTTTATTCAGGGAGAAATAACTCACAACATAGACAGATGAACACCAGCAGGTTGCACCGGATGCTCTCCTCTCCGCATCCCACCAACAAGAGAGCATTCCCTGGCTCCTCCTCAGACCTAGTTCCATGGGTCACTTCCGCCTCTGGCTCCACCCCCAATGGGTGTGGTCAGTGCCACTGAAGCAGACAAAGTGAATATCCCACTACAGGAGGGGTAGACTTCTCCATGTGAGAACACATACCACAGTGTGCTGGGCTGCGGGGATGACACGATGACAAAGGAGAAATCTGAATTGAAGCTGCTGCTTAGAACAGCAAAGGGTTCTGGTAAAAGAATCCTGAGCCACTTTCAGTTGTCTATGGTTCCAGATTATTAAACACTAAGGAAATAACACAACGTTCTTGAAAATTGCTACATATTATAAATGTTTACATCAAAACCATTCATACACACCAGATGCTATTCGTAGGTCACCAAATGCCTTCTTTTCAAAAGCCACTTAAGCAGTAGGGCTCATGGAAAATTGCATGAATGGTGAATGTCCAGTGAGAATATTTATGTGACTCTACCTGTACATATTATTTGGAGATAACACCAGCATCCCAACATTGAAGTCGTTTTAAATGCTAATCTGTGGCCAAATGGTTTTCCTCCACGTGAGTCTCCCAACTCATAAGCGCCTGAATAGAATGTATTAGGATGAATGAAAAGCAACGGTAACCAGGATGGATGATAAGCATCGCATCCTATCTCATGGTATGTGTGTGTGTGTGCGTGCGTGCGTGGGTGCATGCGTGTGTGTGTGTGTGTGTGTGTGTGTGTGTGTGTGTGTGTATTTTAAAGAACTACAACAACTAAACAACAGTGGAGTTAAGTGTAACCGAGAACCCAACAATTCTCCTTTCCGAGAAAAGCAACTGGCAATGGCCAGACAATGCTTGCAGTTTTCCATTCATGATACTGTTTTCATGAAAGGCTGTTATCCTGTCTCAAGGCATTGAGTGACCTTAGAAATAAACATTAAGCTGGGCATTGCTGGTGCACACTTTTAATCCCAGCACTCGGGAAGCAGAGGCAGGTGGATCTCTGTGAGTTCGAAGCCAGGCTGTACAAAGCTTCCAGAACAGGCTCCAAAGCAATACAGAGAAACCCTGTCTCAAAAAAAAAAAAAAAAAATAGGAATTAAAAAAAAAAAAACACTGAAAAAAAATGTCCTTAGTTGAGGAGCTTGGGGATATTGAATGATTTAGCCTTAAAAATGGAATTGTGGCTTATGTTAAATATGAAAAATGTTTAAAGCAAATACCCAATACAGGAGATTTGCACAAATTCTGATCTAGATAAAGTGTCTTAGAATCCCACAGGTCCTGAAGTTTTTCTGCAAGCTCCCACCACCATCACTCATTGTGACATACTCTCAAGGGATATGGCCAGCAGTCACTTTCCCTTCTCTGCACTGTGTTTTTGTCCTGGCAGGTATGGCTCTCAGTGATAGATGTCACAAACATGCACAGCCAGCATGGACATAAAAAGACTGTGGTGTCTCAGAGGGAAAATAATGGCAGGGAGAGTGACAAAATGTGATGAACAAGCTTATTTTCTCGCAGTTGCTATTCACTTCACTCTTTTAAAAGGAAAAAAAAAGGAGTATATGTTGGGAAACATTATTAGGAAGAATAACCTTTAATTGAGGATGATATATTGACAGTAAATTGTAGGCGGGTGTTTAAGGGGAATGGATGCTGCTTTAATGAGCTCCCATAAACTGGGAGGGGAAAAAATCATGAGACAGTTGACAGTTTTTCCAGTATGAAAACTTTCCTTTTAGCCTGAATCACAGAGTTTGATTCTTCCGGCTTGACCAGGCAGGCACTGACAGGACTAATGTGTTGATTTAATACGATTGACTGAGTGGATTAAAGAAAATTTGAAAATATACTACTTGGCATGTCCAAGGGTCATGCATACACAAAATCTGTTTGAAACGTTTACTTTTAGTATTTTTTTTTCTTGACTAATCTTGCTCTTCCTAATAGGGTGACAGCCTCTATTAAGTTCTAAAACTATAGGATTAATTACTGATTATTCACATGTAACAAAATAAGAAAGCTGATGTGAAATGGTAGACAAGGCCAAATGATGAAGTATGAAGGCAACACTTTGATAGGTAGTGTCAACATTTAGACTCAGACAGCGGAGGAGAGCCCAACATGACAACGTGGTGGGCGGGGCTTGAGAAATGCAGTTGCACACCTGTCCTCAGTATGACTTGTCTGCTTCAAGCTAAGAGTTTCTGATTCTGCCCAGTACTGCATTTCCTCTGCTGTCTCATGTTTGGATCCCCACACAGCATAAATGGAATCACAAAGAAACATGTTTGTTATAGATGTGTTTGCCTTTTGTCCTACAGGTTTGAAATTACAGCTCTCATTGAGGTAATACAACTTTAATGTTGAATGAGGAATTGTATGTTGCTGCCATTCTCCAATACTGGTTTTGATGTTTATTCACCTGTTTTTAGGTATATGTAGTAGTTTATTGAAGGAAGTATTCTTTTGTTGTTCTCTCATATATTAAATACTGACCACAGTTCTGCCCTCCATTCCTCCCATGACCTACCCCTCATCTTCTGTCTCCCTCAGATCCATTTCTTCTCTGTTTCCCTTTAGAAAAGAGCAGGCCTCCCAAGGACATCAACCAAACACAGCATAGCAAGTTACAAAAGACTAAGCACAAATGCTCACATCAAGATTGGATGAGGAAACCCAGTAGGAAGAAAGGGTTCCAAGCGCAGGCAGAAGAGTCAGAGACACACCCACTCCTGTTGTTAGGAATCCTGTGATCACCAAGCTACACAACCATAAGGTATATGTAGAAGACCTAGCATAGACTCTGTGATTTTCTGATTGTCACTTCAGTCTCTGTGAGCACTATGAGCCCTGCTTAGTTGATTCTGTGGGTAGTGTTCTTGTGGTGTTCTTGACCCCTCTGGCTCCTACAAACCTAAAGGAAGTAATCTTTACTGTGACTTATAATAAGTAATTTATCAAATGTGAACTTAATACATTTAAGTTTATAATATAGAAGCTTATGAAATGTGTCCATATTATATATTATACATATATTATAGCTTATATATGTGTCCACATATATATGTGTTATATGTATTTGTACAAGTATTTAAATACTATTTGTATAGGTAATACATGAGAGTTTCATTTCACAAAGAAAGCTCGTAGAGCTCCTACATCAGTGTGTTGACACTGTTCTGACAGCCCAATTTTATACAATCAAATAGAAGAAATACAATGCCAATTAGCAAATGTAACTCCTTCATCTGGTCACTTTGTGAAAACAGAATCTAGCCATGGGATCCTACTATGATACCATAAACCTGGCTGGGCCCTATAGGTTTTTGAGGCATCTGATTGACTCTAGGTAGTAGTGTAATGTTATAGAGTATCTCAAAGAGAAGACATTGGAAATGGGTCCCTATCCAGGCCTGGAGGCTCTGTGTAGCCCTGGGCACTGCAAGGAGAGGCATATACAATGGTGAAGGGCTGTGTTAAGAGCACTGTTCACTCAGTCTTTCCTTTCCATTCTTAACAATGTAAAAGTCTCTTTTGGTGTCTCTAGATTGACAATTCCCATCTTCAGGTGCCTTTCTGTTTTTCCTTCCTTCTTTCCTTCCTTCTATTTTTCTTTACAGAGGCTATAATTTAGTTCACAAAATCCTACCCCTAATCACAAGCAGACCAAGGGGATGGTGCACTAAGGTTTATTGGGATGTCCTAGTATAGCTGCTTGGGCTTGCCCATGGTACCAATTCTTCTTGAGCAAGGACACCAAAAAATTGACAGCCAAGAGGATGTTATAGACCATTATCATCAGTCATCTTCACGTGGCCAACAGCAATGGCCAGACACAGCACCTTCTTCACCTGGAACTAGACCATGGATTTCATCTCATCACTTTGGCCAGCTTCTTGACCAAATTCTGGTTCTTATTAAGCTTTGTCAGCACATCAATGTCCATGCTGGGAAACCTTGGCTTCATCACAGAGAACTTGAGCCAAGGAGTGTACTTAAGCCTGATGGCACTCCAGAAGTTTTTGTCCTTCTGTGGGTCATAGTTCTTCAGGATGATCTGCAACGCCACCACTTCCAGAAACTTGCAGCACTTGCTCTGGCTCCTGTGCAGTACCTTCCAGGACTTTCTGGTCAGGATGTCATGAGAGACTTTGCTGTTCATGGCTGTTCAAGCCACAAAAATCAGAAAAGAGCCTCCCATCTTTTCATTTGATATCCTAATTATCTAGATCTACAGTAGTCAGTAATGGACAAGGAAGATAAGAGAATGGAATTTTATGATACAGATATGAACATTTCCATTTCAACAGCCTGCATCAAAACATAGATCATAACAAGTGGGGACCCCTATGAGTCAACAGCTACTCTTAAGAGGCATTGACTAGTTTTGAGCTTCTCAGATTTCAAGGGACATTGACAAGTAAGACTAAGAAGGCAACAAATGAAAGTATGATTACTCCGAATTGCATGGAGAGTTTCTGGAAGAGATGTGGCTAGACCCATGTCTATAGCACCACGATACTTATTCAATGAAATGGATTTATAACTAACTCTATTGGTTTCAAAATGTAACAAGCCTCTTTATCATCCTAGTTAATATAACTCGCTCCAAAAAGGCATGCTCCCTATTGCTCATGAGGCATTGCAATGGCTTATTTGATCTTTTGCTCTGGAGCTCATATTCAACTAGCAGACTATAATTTTCTGCCACACTTCTTTTTCCTTTTTATTAGGAAGGAGAAGCATGTCCCTTATTTCATCTTCATAGAATTTTTTGTGTCCTTTATAATTCTTCAAAGTGATTGATGAGTGTCTCTGCAGTGACAGCAGTAAAGCAATTTGTGAGCCTTCAAAAAGATGCAGTTCAAGGTAAATGTATTTTTCTGTGTTAACAAAGTAACACATGACACCTACTATATCCTGTCCATTTCCTTCTATCCAGAACTCTGGCTGTTCCAGAAAACTGTCTCTGAAAGTGAATCTTTGAAACATGGGAGGAATACTGGTAGCACTAAAGAAAGTATCTTTTATCCTTTTTTGTAAGAGCTAGTGGGATTATGGGAGCTATTGGCTGGGAAAATTGGTCGCGCACTAAACATAACATTATTCTTCTTGTGTCTCTGTCAAGAACCTAGTGTGAAGACTTCGCAGTTAACAGTTGAGAACTCTGACTTGGCATAAGTCATTCTAGTATCCATTTTACACATGTAGACAATTCAGGTAGACTGTACCATAAAATTACCGCAACAAACAAGAGTGCCTCAAGAAGGCATCATGGTACAAACTTGTATTCCTAGCTCTGGGTAATCTGAGGCAGGAGAGTATCAAGGTCAGGGCTTTTGGGAGGCCCTTCTGGTAAGAGCGTGCAGTCTAGAATAGCCTGGCAGCTCTGTCCAAGCTTGGTACAACATGGTGGGCTCTCTCCCCAACAACAGAGGCTTCCTGCTCTTTCTTTGGAGACCTGGGTGCCTGACTTATCTCAAGAATGACACAGTTCCCTGCAGAAGCTTCCTCCTGCTGCTCATATGGTAGTTAGACACTGTATTAGGAGCCCATGCTTCCACATACGATAACTAAGACTTGTACTAGGAGCCTTATCATAGGCACATGCTGTTTAACACAGATTAGCTTGTGCTCCAGACACTGCCCTCACTCTGTATGCCTGTCCTTACTCTTGAATAAAGTTGAGCTTTAATACTGAAACACTGTTCTAGAAGGCTATTTCCATCATATCACCAGCAGGACAAGGCCACTGCTTGTCGTTTCTGCCCTCTCTGTCCTTGTGTCCAGGTAGCCAACAGACCACGAAGAAAGGAGGAACCCCCACAGGGCCAGTATGGGATACACACTGAGACCCTGTATCAGGATATATTAAGACAAAAGAAGAAAACATTTCCTCTAAACTCTCTCTCTCTTTCCCCCTGCTGTGTGTATTGTGTGTATGCATGAATTCCAAGAACATGCATTTTGATTCATGATATCATGCTTGTTCCTTTCAGAAGATACTGAAAGGAGGTTCTAGGAGATACTGAGATGTAAGGAACTCAGTTACTGGTCAGAGAGGTACTTCCGTGGAGGTGCGAATTGTTTTCTTAGAAGTTAGTATCTGGTTGTCATCATCATAAAGAAATCTCCGATTTCTACTTCAAAAGTCTTGGCTCACTTTAAACTCTCCTCTGATGTTTCTGCTTAGCAACCTGCTCCCTACGGGACGGGCTTCAAATGATTATTTACAAACCTAACTGGACATAAATCTTACACATATACATTGTTGTCCCATCTCTACTCAACAAAATCATTTGAGGTTTTCAAGAATTAACTTTGAATGTTCTTTCTTCAAAGCATCTTTCAGCCTAACTAGGCACTGGGAAAGAGAGATAGTGGAGGAAGATTTTTTTTTTAAACCTAAGGAATGGTCCAAACAGGTTCAAGACTTTATGGGGGAGAGAGTTCTCAAAATGTTTTTGAGCTTTTGGAGGTTCACTGATCTACTGATTGCTGCTTTCAGAGAAACTTGTTCCCCCAGAGACAACCTGCTTGAATAAGAACACAGAACACGTGGCTAAAGTTAGTACCAGCAGAGCACAGATGTCTGCAGCTGTCCAGAAAAATTATTGATCTCAATTCACCATAAATATTCCACTAGATTCAGGGGGTAAAGTTATTGCTTTTTGAGAATAGTCTCCTAGAGAAAGCACACCATGAGGAATTGGCTTTGCAAAGACAAATATTAGATGATTCCCCAGGGTAGGGCAGGGATGTCTCCCTTAGGAAGCTGTTACTTCCAGGTTGAGCTATCAACAAACCATTCCCAGGCTTTAGCCTAATTAAAGTGTACACATTTTAGGGGGAGAAAAATAGAGATGCTGACATGCCAGCAGTTATGCTGCTGATACAACTGTTCTGAGTGTACTTGCTATAAATGGTGCTGACATAGGCCTTCTCCTTGAGAACAGCTGTTGGAGGTGCCTTGTGGCCAAATCCCTTGGGTTAGCTCAGTGCACTGTCTAGGCTGAAAAAGGAAGCATCTTATACCAAGAGTTAGTCTCTAGTCTGAAAGCTTTACCTACTGATTTCTCAATTACTTAATTTGCTCATATTAGCGAGTCTTTCTCTTGGGGGCATGGCTTCTCTTGAAACCCACCATCATCACTCATCTTCACACCAGAGGCTTCATTTTCAGAACGTCAAAGGTGACTAGTATTTACTGAGTTTGGGGTGGAAAAATGAAGCCATGATTATTATTGTGTAAACACGTTATTTTGTACAAATTTACATTACTGTCATTTGAGATCTACCATGTTAACTGACATATTATCCACCATTATTGACCATTTAGCAGATGAAGGGAATGAAATGAAAGGTTAAGAACTTTGTAGAAATCCACAGATTCAGTAAATACGTAGACAAAGGGTTTAAGATGTTCTGTGCCTGTGGACAGATCATGAGTCTCCTTCACTGACCCACGATGTGACTAGAACCTGCATTGGACTGCATTTGGAGCTACAGTGTTTGCAATAAAGCTTTTTGAAAGTGGCAACTTCATCCACACTTTCTTTCTTTAGGGGTTCTCATTGGTGATTTTGTAAGGTAGCCAACTGTTAGAGGCATCCATTCGAGTTCTGCAAGAAGCCAATAGCAAGATGGGATTTTATGTCGAAGAGATTTATGGGAAGAGTTCCATGAAGCATTAAGGATGCACACACAGGAGATACAAGTGAACCCTCAGATCCAGAAGTGGTAAGGGTTCCACTTTGGGTGGGAGAAGGAAGCTCTGTTCCATCTGTGCCTGGAAGAAGCATAATGGACTTGAAAGAACTGGACCCAACCCTGCCCTCATGCAGGGTCCCTTCAAGTAAGATCTAGGTAGTCATCTTTATAGCCGCCAACAGGGGCCAACTCCAAGTTCCATTCCTCTGGCATGTCAGTTGTGACCCTTTGGGGGCCATTAGGACTCTACCAGGGAATGCTTTGGGGACAAGTCATGGGTTACTAAATGAAGACTGTAGCCATGCTAATTATTTTGTAAAGAGGGAGATCTGACAGACTTTGTCCACAAAGTCTGAGTAAATCCTGAGACAATATATAAAATTGGATGAACCGTAAAAAACCAAGACCAAGACTTCTATGTGCACATCCTCTCTTGCCACTTCCTGAGGAGGGGGATGGGTGCATGGAAGACCCTCTTCTCTAAGCAGTGGAGCAGGAAATGAACCACTATCTCTAGAAGTCAGAGAGATGCATTACAAATACTTGGCGTGGGGGCAGAGGGAGCTGTTCTGAGAAGGGAAAATGGCAAGAACAGAAGGAAGTTCTAAATAGAGGTTTTTCTGGGTAGGAAAATGTAAAACTTCTAGAAGATGAGCATTCTTAGAAAAACCACTCATTCATCTAACAAATAACCGTGGGTCAGTTAGTGTGCCAGATACTATTGTGGGGGTGCTTGGGATGTGGCAGAAACAAAGCAAAGCTTTGTCCCTTCTTCCTGCAGCTTAAGTTTTAGCAGGGAGGCACTAACATGTATTTAAGCAATACAAAAAAGCACACTGGTAAGCTATCTGAACAGGTTTCACACAGAATTTGTTTTTCAGCAGGAGTTGTCTTGTGTGTGATAACTGGGAGCCAAGTCTGTCCCCAGTTCTTTTGATTCCTCTAAGGTTTTCCCTGAGTTTCTATAGCTTCCCTGAAGAAAAACTCACCTCATGTGCAGAAATTCATCAACTCTAATTTCTAGGAAGTCACAGGCAGAGTGAAATGACCCTGGATATTTTATTTAGTTAATATATTTGATCTCTACTAAAGCCTGTATTTAATTGGATTTTAATTGCCTTTCCCAAACCTCTTCAGAGGCAATATTTAAAATGACATAATCGACTATTACCAGATCAAAACATACAAGTCTTCAATAGTAAATTGAATGGAATAAATCCACCAAGATAGAAATGTCACCAGCTAAAAAGAGCCATGATCATGACCTAAAATCCATAGATCTCTTTGGTCATAAATAGCAGATGACACAAGTGTGTTTAACTGCAAGGATGGAGACATATCAATGAACAAAGCAGCAGCCTATGATCTTGGTTGACAGGAGGAGAAAGCCACATGGGAAATGATGACTTCAAGTGTGAAAGGTCCCAGTCAGACCCTGACCCCAGCCCAGAGCAGTGACATATACAATTATTATAAGCTTTAGTGACAGCCTGTGTCTGTGTTTCTTTGGAAGGTACCTTTTAAGATCTTGGTTTATCTTTTTAGGAAAACAAAACATAAGACAGCTGATTCATAAAAACCTGCGACATACTTTAAAAGAGAATAAAGATGAACTCTCAAACTATTTCCCCAGCCCAATCAATATCAAGACTATATTGGGTCCTCTCTCTCTCTCTCTGTCTCTGTCTCTGTCTCTGTCTCTGTCTCTCTCTCTCTCTGTCTCTCTCTCTCTCTCTCTCTCTCTCTCTCTCTCTCTCTCTCTCTCTCTCTCTCTCTCTCTCTCTCTCTCTGTGTGTGTGTGTGTAGTCAGCAATGATCTTAGGACATGGCATGGGATCTATTATCTATCAGTAAGCTGTATCTCCAACTCCAGAGATACAATAATTAGTAGCAATAATTAGTAGCTCTGAGCAGCAGAAGCTTTACATGAAGTTGGAGTATACCAAATTCTCCTAATTAAAGGATGGTGGAGGTGACAAGACACAGAACTTATGGAAACCCTGCCCATGCTTTTTACAACTGCTCCTTTAGGCAGCAGCTACCCTCACTATCTTCAGCCTCCTTCAGGGCTCTTCTGTACTCTGTTCAATCATCTGATGAAGCTGTGCTCATCGGGGTTGTCATAATGAGGGCTCTATGGTCCTTCTTAAGTTTGGACTCAAACTTATAGTCAGTTCTCTCTCTTGGATCCCACAACATCCTATTTCTTGTTGCATGTCATCTGGTTTCTTCTCTGATCCTCTGACTTCTCCCCAGTCCTTTATTTTTACATAGAGGTAGTACCCTGAGTCTAGACATTGCTATGCTTCTCTTCAGTATCTCTTCAATATCCTCTACTCTGTACTTCCTACTGCCGTGCCCTTAATGGCTATTATTACATTGGAAATAAAATCCTGGGATACAATATAGGTCGATGGATGTTTGTTCGGGGAGATATCACTTACACCAGAAACAGATGACTGCCACAGGTTCCAGTTCCAAGGATGCCCATGGATGCTCTCTGTCTCCTCCCAGGAAATAAGAGAGCCAGCTGGGGTCCGGCCCCCCCCAGACCTAGCCCCCACCAGTCATGTCTGCACCTGTCCCCACACCCCAGTGGGTGTGGTCCGTGCAACAGATGCAGGCGGGGTAAATATCTCACTACAGGTTATAGCCTTTCTGAAAGCTTCAGTTTTGGATATACAATTGTCTGCTAACTTGTTAATGGAGATTATCTGCCTATCAGGTTTAAAAGCCTGAGCAGAATTCACATTCTTTTTCTTCTATTCTTCCCATGTTTCTAATAGCCTCTAGAGTTTCTCAGTCCTTCTAGCTAGGAAATGTGACTATAATCATCTTTCAGTTTATTATCTTTCACTTCTATATTTAATAACAGTTCATTGAATCTACTGCATATTAATTATTTTTACATTTCACCCACAGTTCCACATTTCTGAATTTAGGGAGACTGTGGCTATCACAATAGCTTGTCAACTAGAATCTCTCCTCTGCATTCTTCAAGAAATGATCTATTTCTTAGTATATGCAAACATTGTGCTAGGAGCTGGGGAAATAAAAGGAATTTGACTAGCCTTCTTCTAGGAATGCACTGTACTGTGGGAAAGAGAGATGTAAACTTAAGTCACCCAAGTGTGTTGTGGCGAATATCAGACATATGATCCAAAGTGAGGGGTGGTTACTTTTGCTCACAGGAAGTGGGCAAGAGTTATCAAGAGCTTAGATAAAGAAAGTGTTAGAGAGTTTGCGTCAATAGGGTTTCCCTTGGTAGAGTGATGGGAAAGGGCTTTTTGGTTTAGGGTGTACTACATCAGAAAGACTCTAAGATTTTTGGAATGCTTAGCTATCCATTGATCTCGGACATAAGGCAGATAGTAGATAGACAGGTTAGTATGTGGTGTGGGTCAGATAGTGAGGTGCTCAATAAAACATGGGGGCTATGTTCTACAGAGTTAGAATGATTAACTTCAGGTCAAATGCTTTTTATCTCACCTCTACCATTTAATTAAACATTTTTACCCTTTTTAATTAGAATCAAATAAGATTGGCAATACAAGACATGTGTAAACATACTAAATTCTTGATAAACCACAGTGTCCAAACTTTTTGCTTGTTTGCTCTTTTCATCTGGTTACTAGGCAGTGGTACGGATTCTCTAGATTGGACTAGCCTTACATAACACCAGGAATGGTAAATCATTTTCTTCTCTATGGAACATAATGGAAGTAGAGCCTTCACCACTAGACTTGGATGTTGGGGGACAGCAAGCAATATTCTCCAGTCTACCAGGTCTCTAGGAGTTCCTGTGTCTCATCAATGGGTCAGCAACAACTCAAACTACTTAAGTACTTCACACAGGAAAGGGTCCAAGTACAAGGCTGCAGATACCTACCTACTGTCTCAAGCAGAAAGACGGATCGATTTTTTATGGAATTGTAGAACAAGTTTTTATTGGGCTTGAAAATTTTCTTTCCTGGCTTACAACTTATTGTTAACTTTGACCCAAGAATATCACATGGAATTGCTCTACTTTGCCCCCAAGATATGTAGGAATTCTGTAATTTGGACCTCTCTTACCAATTCTTGACATGTGGTTTGGGAAATCTGCTGATGGATTTTGGAAGTCCTCAGGCCTTCTGAAGTGGATGCTCATTTTGAGTAAGATGTACATCTTAGCAATAGCACCATATCTTTTTTTATCAAAATTCAAGTGGCTCTTTCAACCTACTAGAATAAGAGTCTTGATAAATTTGCTGAGAAGTAGAGCACAGGTCATTACATTTGCTAGAAAAATATACAGAGTAAGAATGGATGACACTGTTGTAGAATTGATAATAAATATAGAACTTCATTTATAAAATGTTAAAAGTGAGGTCCAAGAAATTGTAATGATTTTCACAAGGTCAATTATACATGGGACAATATAATTTAGATTTAATTGTATATTATCTTCTTTGGCAAGTTCTCTCATATATTTTCATTTTTAACTTTAATTTTTAAGTTAAAATACAATTATATCATTTCAACCTTCCCTCTCCTCCTTCCAGCCCCTCAATGTCTCCTCTTTGTTCCCTCTTCCCTTCAAACTCATGTGCTTTTTCTTAAATTATTATTATTTAATAATCCTTAATTGATTCTCTGGGACGTTACATCATGTACCCCAATCCCACTCACTTTCCAGTCCCTCTGTATCTGCCCCCTCTACAGCATTCCCCTCAAAGAACCCAAATTAGAAACAAAGGGCAAAAATAAATAAATAAATAAATAAATAAATAAATAAATAAATAAATAAATAAAACAACCCACCTCACTCCTCCATCTTTGTAGTTCCTTTCATTCATCTGAGTAGCCCAGGGAGCTGTGGTGAGTCATGCAAAATAACCCCGCCTGCAAATGGTCATTGTAATGAGTCATTGGTTTGATTCAAGACCTCTGGCCTCTGGCACACCATCTATCCTGAACTCTGACCAAAACTCCTCTTGATATCCTACTTTACCCTGAGTCATGGAGACCTTATGGCCTTCATTCTGTAGGACCAATCCCTTTACACACTCCAGCAGGTCTTGATAGGGTGGACCAACCCAAGGCTTGGGATATAGATCTGGGTAGTCACTGAGACTGTCAGCCTTAGCCTCTGGAACCCCCCCTACCCCCGAGACAAAGGGCAGGAGCCAGCTCTCCTACACCAGTGGTAAAGGGTAGGACCATCTCTCCCTACTGTAGGGGGATCTGGCTCTCCCTGGTGGGGTGCACCAGCTTTTCAGCTGCAGTGTCTAGTGAAGGGCAGACTGGCTCAGCATGGCCCTAGGATTTCAACATGCATGGTTCCTATGGGCCCCTATGGTAACATGGGCCATGGACATCAACAGAAACCTCAGCTTCAGCTGGATACAGATATGATCCTTGGGCATCACCATAGCACTGGTGGCTTCACAGGCTACCCAGATCAGTGTGGTCCCATTGACAGCATGGCCCTCAGACACCAACATGAGCTAAGGTGACTGACCATATTCTGGGCATCCACACAGTCCTTGGTGATAATAGGAGTCATGGACATCAATGCAGTCCCTGACTGCTACAGGTTCACACACCCAGATATAGCCCTAGGTAGCAGCTTGGTCCTTGACATCACCATGGCCCTGGGGGCAGCACAGGCCACTCAGTATAGCCAAACAGCAGCATGGTCCTCCAACATCTACTTGGCTACAGGTTGTGACCTGGATCCCAGACATCGTATAGCCTTTGGTAGCAACATGGGCCACAGACATCAACAAAGAACCCAGCTGAGGTTGAACTATAGATCCAGACATGCTCCTCAGAGCAGCTTGGGCCTGGATGTCACCACAGCCCCAAGTTTCAGTGTCCACTCAAATTGGCATGGCCCCAGTAGTAGCATTGTCTTCAGACACCTACATGGCCACCAGCAGGTGACAGCCCAGACCCCTGTCATTTGTATGGCCACTGATGTTATCAGGAGTTACAGACTTCAGCACAGACCCAGACACAGCACTTGGCAGCAGCCCAGGCCCAGATACCACCCTGGCCCCATTTGGCAAGCAGGCCACCTACATCAGCCTGTTCTCACCACCTTCACTTCTTCAGTTTCTGCCTCTTTACACAGCACATGAACCGTTTTTCTCTCGCCTCCATTTATCCACCATATATCTGCTCATCACAATGGCACCCACTCACCTGGCACTGCAAAGCTCTGGGTGGGTCGGACGGTGGATGCCCTGAGCCAGCCTGAGCTGTGAGGACCCAGGCTGGCCTGTGGATATCTTTCACCTGCCTGGGTTGAGTGGTACCAGGAGGACCTGTGGATGCCTTCAAACCAGCCCAGACTCTTTATTATTGTTATAAGTATGCATAAATATATAAATGCAGTCTCATGCATCCATATAATATTGCTGTGTATATATATATAACATTAGAATAGATTTGGAGGTGGTACTGTCAAATGATGACACTTATGACCAAAATGACAAAGGATGGTTCTAGAGCAAACTGAACAACATTTCTAAATTCAGGCTAAAAGTTAGGCATATCAAACCAACATAGAAGAAATGTGCCATTTCTGTTAAGGTAAGGAAATGTACTGTTCCTTACCATTACTTCTTAGGCAGGTACAGCATGCATATTATGTCTTAAAATTCTGGATAATGCAAATGTCATGGTTAGTTTTTGTCACCTTCACACAGACGTAGGTACATGTACAAACAGGGCATCTTAAAGGAATTGGCCTTGTGAAATTGGCATTTTCTTACTGCTAAGTGATGTAGGAGGTCTCAGCTCAGTGTGGGTGGTAGCATCCCTGGGCAGGTGGGACTAGGCTGTATCAGAAAGGTAGCCGAACAAGCCAGAGCAGCAAGCCAGCAAGCAGCATTCTTCCATTGGATTGTGCTGCAAGCTCCTTCCTGGAGTTCGTTCCTTGGTTTCCCTAGTGTCTTATCACAGCAAGACACAGCAACAAATGAGCTTACTGATTTGTTGTTGTTGTTTTCAAGACATGGTTTCTCTATGTAGCCTTGGCTGTTAATGGAATTTAACTGTTCTGGAATTTGCTCTGTAGACAGGCTGGTCTCGAACTCAAGAGATCCACCTGTCCCTGCCTCCTGAGTGCCACTGCCAGGCTTGAGCTTACTAACTTAAATCAGAAACATTTAGTATGTCGGACAATTTTAAACTAAATGTGAGTTTTTGTTATATTTTTAATGAAATATTCTTGAAATGATGGAACCTCAATTTACACTCCTCAGACAGTTTTGGGTGTTTCTGCCATGGGGCAGCTAATTAATTTCTTTATAGGCTAACTAAAGAAAGACACAAAAGTTATCTTGAGCTATCTTTGCTTTGGCTACAGCAAATTAAGACCCTTGTTTTCATCTTTGTTTCAGCCTATCATGTTGTCCAAACCTTATCCTTTGTTTTGCTGATTTATGAAAGATTTCTGAACAATTTATTTTGTTAGAGAACCAAAGTGCCCTCTACTGTTTACTTACTATCATTACAGTCGGATGTCTGGTAAAAACAGTTAGATGCTCTCTAGCAATAACTTTATTTCTGATAAACTATGGGTATTTGTGAAAAGGGAAATTTGTGAAAAGCTAAAATTCTGTGAGGTATTTACATGTTTTATAATTTGACCACTAAGTAAAACCCAAGTATGTGCCTTAGTGATTTGCAATCATGTATTTCACTTAAAATTTTTACATTACAGTGTATGCTAATACTTCCAACGTTTAGTATCGGTTTCAGTTCACTTTATGCATTATTTTTCTTCCTGTGCTAATTTATATATTTTAAAATGAAAACAGGTGTTTATGATTTAAATTTCTAAAGTCATAAAATTGTGGAGGGCCAATTATGATTTTCTAAATACAATTAATTAAATTTATTGAAGAAAAAAGCTCTTACAATGCCACAGTGTTCACAAAACTATAGAAAATCAAGGGGTACCAAGAATGAGAGAAATAGTCTCCCCAGGGAAAAACACACCCATTTTAAATGGTCAGCCCTGAAGACATACAAACAAGGCCATTATACAGATTAAGCAGGCTGTACTTATGCATTGAGGAATATGTTTTTATGTATGTATACATATGTGTATATGTATTCCTATATGTATGTATATAACAACAATGAATGAAAAAAAGATGCCCATGAATTTTAAAGAAAGCAGCAAAGTAGGTATATAAGAGAATTTGAATGGAGAAGAGGAAGAAGAAAATAATATAATTATATTATAATCTCAACAAAAAAAATAATTTCAAAAAGATGTCATGTGATTGACATTCTGAATATCCTGGAATAGCCTCCCAAGGTTACATATTTGCTTGTTGTAAACTTTATTTTTGCCAATAGTATTAGCTCCCTCTCTAAAGGATCCCAAATTGTTTCAGATTTATTTCATCTGCACTGTACTAGCAGCATCATATAGAGGAAATAAATACCTCCTAGTCTTAAAATTTCAGCCAGTCAACACACAGACCTAGGCTCATGAGCGTACATTCTTTCAGAAGCTCATGAATCTAATTAATTCAGAGGCATTATCTCTTTCTCACTCTCATGACTCTGGCATCGTTACCAAACCTTTACATTTTTTTTTTTTTTTTAGCTTTTTAGTTTTTCCACAGAGAGACGAATCTTGGCTACCGGCCTTTTGGCATCTGCTAACATCTTCATAGACCTAGAGTGAACTTTCAGTCTGTTCCTGAAACTTCAGAGGCTGACAATAGAAACGGTGTCTATTTGTCATTTTTGCCTTTTGTTTTAACCCCTTTCATAAGGCACTTGAATTACAGTAAGAG
The DNA here is from genome assembly GCA_030556225.1 of Cricetiscus sungorus. NCBI lineage: Eukaryota > Metazoa > Chordata > Mammalia > Rodentia > Cricetidae > Cricetiscus > Cricetiscus sungorus. Next base: position 17,113,716 of record JANBXA010000641.1, read on the forward strand.
ACAGTTTAGGGTCAGGGAGGAGAAAACCCGTGTAACTTCCTCAACTCTTGGAGTCTGTTTTCATTTTATCCAGAAAGAAAACAAAAAACAAAAAAGTTGTGAAGCAAACTCACATTAAAACTGGTAGTCACAGAGCACATCTGACTAGACCGCTGTCGGGTTTTGATCTCACGATGCGGTCACTGCTGCCTCTTCCCTTGTGCCAGTCACAGTGCAGAAGCAGCTGTGCAGGTTCAAGGAAAGCAGATGGCTTCGAAGTGCAGGGTGGCAGAAGCAGGAGGTGGCTTTAGAGAGCAGGGAGCTCATACTGAACAAAACTGTAGTGATGTGTGTGATCCTTCTTGAGCCTTTAAATAGCACTTTCAGTTTTTCTCAAGCCCAGAGTAAACAGCATTCAGTCCCTCTCCCCCACCCTGCTGACTCTCCTCCAGGGGAAGACGCCTTGGCTGCCTTGGGTGCTAGGTAACTTCTCTGGCCTTTTGTTCCAAAGTTCAGTTTATCTGAACTCAACTTTCCATTAAGGCCTCAAAGGCCACTGGCCTTGCATGGCTGTGAATCAGGGTAACAGCTACTCCCCTGCAGGCAGGTTGCACTATCATGGCTGGGAATCTAAACTGCAGTTGTCACTTAAATCCTGCTGGTAACAAAAATGTCAGGTGTATAGCTGAAAGATCACAAAAGGATAATTTATTGTAGCAGGGTTTTTCTGATTGACTTTCATGTCCTCAGTAGTTTTTATTGTGACACAACTTAGAGTCACCTGGGAAGAGGCAACATCAATTGAAGAATTGCCTAGACCAGATTGGCTCATGCCCATATCTGTGAGAGATTGTCTGGATTGAAAATTGTTGAAGGAGGGCAGCACCACCCCGTAGACGGGAGAGCCTGTGCTGTATAAGAAAGCTGACTGAGCCTGAGCCAGTGAGTCAGTAAGCAACATTCTTCTATGATTTCTGTTTCAGTTCCTGCCCCCACATCCCTACTGAGGGTAGATTGCTACCCAGAAGTGTAGGTGAAATAAATCCTGCCCTCCCAAAGTTGCTTTTTGGTCATTATTACAAAAGAAAAAAGGAGGAGGAGGAGGAGGAGGAGGAGGAGGAGGAGGAGGAGGAGGAGGAGGAGGAGGAGGAGGAGGAGGAGGAGGAGGAGGAGGAGGAGGAGGAGGAGGAGGAGAAGAAGAAGAAGAAGAAGAAGAAGAAGAAGAAGAAGAAGAAGAAGAAGAAGAAGAAGAAGAAGAAGAAGAAGAAGAAGCAGCAGCAATATAGAACAGTGTGTCAGTTCTGTTTTCAGCTTGGTAGGTATACTCTTGGCTGCGAAGTCTCAGAACATCCATTGTACAGATGGTCTTGAGTTTTCCAGTGAGCCACATTGAGTGTTTTTTGTTTTTATGTTTTGTTGCTTTTACAATGTGGGTATCTCATCCTGCTGTCACCTCTCTGACATTTTGTGTTCTAGCAAAACTTTTATAGTAGTTACTTTCTTATTACTAAGACAAAAGTAATCTAAGGCTGGAGGGCTTTATTTCTGGTGCAGAATTTGAGGGTATGTCTGGCCCACTGTGGCGCAAAGGCTTAGTGGCAGGAGCACGAGGCAAATGCTGCTCCCCAGACCTCTGTCTCCCTTCTCTCTAGCCTAGGACCACGGCACCTGGAACCGTGCCTCTTAAGTTGGAGGCTTTTCAAACTTCCCTTAACCCAACGTAGAGAGTCCCTCATAGCCATGCCCAGATGTTTCTTTTCATGGTGACTTGAAATTCCATCGAGTTCACAAACAATATTAACTATGACAACATTCAAATCTGTAATGTGTGACATGTGCACACAGGAGTGGGAATGCAGGACTAACTGAACATAAGGAGAGCTGCTATTGTATTAAAATCCTACTTTTACACGGCCTTTGAAGATCATTTTGCAGGCAAATAGGATATGAGTAAAAGACAATATGAGTAAAAGTAATTGGTGAAACCATTAATGTCTTGAGGGTCCATATAAATTTGACACTGATTTTGTTTTCATGAGAAAGTAGAAATTTGAACATTATGCAGAATACACATTATCACAGCATAACATACCTCATTAATATGGATTATTTTCATGTATTGGTTGGAAATAAATTGAAGTAATTGTGGCTGGCAATGACAGTGTTAGGAGCAATATAGGCAGAACAATTTTTTATGAGCCACCCTGAACTGTGGGTCTGAGTTCTAGATTCCTGGGTTTCTTTCACTAAGGGATCAAAGCCTAGTTACTAGGTTTGCTCACTGTTACTCTGGTCTTTGTGTCTTGGCCGTTATGGGGGTGGGGGCATGCCAACATAATACATATCCGTGTATATGTGTACATAGAATTTCATACACAGATGAAATCAGACACTATAAAGTCATCCAAGCCATCCCCACAGAATTTGTCTTGCTTTCTTTCATTCTATATTTACATGCTTCTTTTTCCCACATTGAGAACCCAATGACCTCATGGAATTTACTTACTTATCCCACTATCCAATGCATTTAAACTAGGTTAAGAGTGCCACTATGATATTAATATGTAAGGCTCTTCCTTCACCTCCAATACCAAGAATAAGGGTATGCATGTAGTTAAATATTGTGTCTAGAAACTGTTCACTCATTTTTTCCCCTTGTCTTGTGACCTAATGTTTTTTGGAAAATCAATTAGATATATGCATTTCAATTGTACTTCCTTCTTCATCTCGCTGATTTTATTTCTGGAATATACAGAATGTTAACATGATTTCAAACCCAGCTACAAGAAGTGGTATAAACAGACAGTCCCTTCTTCCTGTATTCTTTTTGTCCAATTTCTCCATCTCTCTTAAGTAGCCAAGACCTGCTTTGTGTATTTTGTGTCCTTCCTCTTAGGTATGATAAGCCATTGTGTGTTAAATTTTTTTTTTCCTTTTTAAGATAGTTAACTATACATGCTTTTTCCAACTTTTCCACTTAAATAAATTTCTTGTAAATCATTTTGTATCCTTATAAAATTCTTTTTTTTTTTTTTTTTTTTTTTTAAAGACAGGGTTTCTCTGTGTAGTTCTGTCTGTTCTGGAACTTACTCTGTAGAATAGGCTGGCCTTGAATTCAGAGATCCATCTGTCTCTGCCTCCCAAGTGCTGGGATTAAAGGCGTATGCCACCACCGCCAGAGTTCTTTATTATTTTGTTTAAGCACTGCATAGAACTCCGTTTGCATGGCAATAACCATTAGTGATGAATGTTTGCAAAGGTATTTTCATATCATGTTACTGGGGAAATGTGTTCAAGCTTAGGGTTGTGGAGCTTTGTGCTTCAGGCACCACATGGCTATTGCCCTATTGAAAGCAGAGTGGTGGGGTTGTCTATCTACACAAGACCCTTACAAGACTGTCTATTGAGGCAGCTCACTAGATAGCTGGGTCATGAGGGGCATGTGGCACAAGGTGCATAAGGCATGAAAGTGTATCTTCCCTGTCAAGTTGTCTATGTTCCTGAAAGTAATCCCAATTACACTAATTGCCAAGCTACCTTTGAGAAAAATTTTCTTTGGTCCGAGGTTGGTTCCCTATCAGGGATGAATGAAATTTCCTGATATTCCCCTCAAGAAAAGTACTGCACAGTTAGATAAGTGAGTGAGACTGGTAATTTCCCCTCAGTAGAGACTGTGCCATTTGCCACATCTCCTGGCCATAGAGCTGCTTCTCTACCCTCACAAACAGAATGGTTTATAAAACTTTTGGATTTTTTTCCTTTCCAGTTTAAAGGGTGCATAGTAGACCTTCCGTGTGATTTTTATTTATTCTGGTGTGGATGTAATTGCTGATCTTTTCATATGATTAAGGAACGTTTTTGTATTTTTTAGTTTTTTGCTCAAGATATTTGTTCAAGTCCGTTCACATCTCCACAAGATTTCTCTAAATTCTTTTCTATTTCTATAATTTTTTCACCTCAATATATTCAAGAGTAATAATATTTTGTTGTTGATATATGCTATAGGTACCTTTTCTCAGCTTGTCCACTCTGGGGATGTGATGGAAGGGACAGATCTACTTGAGCAGCCCTTGCACTGCATTAAATAGGACATCTTTGTTTTGAAGAGTAGAGATGATACTACTCAGTGGATTCTGTGTAGTTCAGTTGAGCTCTGTAGCTTTAGTAATGTCTTAGTTATGCTTGCCTTTATCTATTGAGTTGTAATTTTAATAAAACTACATTTTTAGCCAAGACAGAGGTAGATGGATTTTAGTATATTATTAGTATCATAAATATGAATCATGAAACTTTTTCTTTGAGTTTTGATTTGTCAAGACAGCGTTTTTCTGTGTTACAAGTTCTGCTATCCTGGAATTTGCTTTGTAGACCAGGCTGGCCTCAAACTCACAGAGATCTGCCTGCCTGTACCCCCTTCAGACCCCCCCCCTCAGGGGTTTGGATTAAATGTGTGTGCCACCACTGCCCAATAGGGACTTAAAAAAACAAAAAACAAACAAACAAAAAAAACCCCTTGAATTTTTTATTTTACTGCTGATTGTGAACATGGTTGCAGTTTAACACAGCTTTGAAGAGTCTGTTTCACTGTTATTCCCACTCCCTGTTTTCTCTCTCTCTCTCTCTCAGGGTGCTACCCCCTCTCTGTCCCTGGTACCTAGGAAGAGGAAAACATGACACTGCCATGGAATCAGCAGCCACAAACAACCCCTGTCCCATCAATATTTATATTTATATCTCTTACCAGTGTCTACTTGTGACCATATTATTAAAGACAACTACAGCCATGGTATCTGGGAAGACTTGGGGGAAGGAAAACCAGAACTAGAATATATTGTATGAAAAAATACATTTCAGATAAAAATAACAAAAGAAAACATTTAAATTAACACACACATATAAAACTACAAAGAAGCAAAACAAGAAAAGCTAAATAGAAGGGAATGGGGAAGTATTAAATGAAAGTAGTAACACAAATATGAATGAGGATATAGGGTTAATAGTTCTATGGACATTTTGTTTTTGGTAGTGGGTATGTCTTCAAAATATATACAATATCTAAAGTATGAAACATAATGTGAAGTTTCATAGCTTCAAGTGTTTATCATAATAGATGTACTTTTTTCCCCCTAGTAGATATTAGCATTTAGAACTTATTTTTCCAAGAAAGGTTTCATAAAAACCAGAGCCATTTTCTCCTTTAAAGGATTCTGATAAGTTTCATAATCTCAAGGATAAACACAAAGAATAGTTATCAATAGGATTGTGTGCTCCATTGGCAAGTCCGATTTGTCTTAAAAGAAATTCAAGTATATTTTATGTCAACACAGATTTTAAACTTTATGCCATTATGAGAAGCCAATGAACTGTCTCTTGAAGAATTAACCTTCCAGTAAAAGACAAACCCGAGGACTGAACAACTTCCATTGTGGATAGTTTTGAACATTTTAATAGCTATCTGGATGTCTTTTATTAATTATTTCATGCATTTGCTAAAGTCTGTATTGTGGTAAGAATTTTACATACAACTTTTAATTTTCTCTGTGTCCAAAATTCCTATTTCCATGAATATCAACTTGGCTCTTTGCCTGAGGACAAGAATTGATGTTGCTGTCCCTAAAACTATCTACCCATATCATCAGAATCTGATTAAATTCATGTGTTGTATGCTGTTCTACTGTACTTGCAGGAGACAAAAATAGAAGACTCCTGAACCGTGCCAAGTCAGGGTAAGACAGCCTTTCTACCTTCCTGCTTCTATAGTGGTCTGTCAGATACTCTAGGCCTTAGCCCAAACTGGTTGCACCAACACTACTGTGAGACTTTGGGTGACTGTCCAGGTAGCCTGCTATTTGTCCTTGCTGCATCGTTTGGAAGCTGCCCATCTGTACTTCCTGCCTACCCTAGGATTGTTATCTTCCTTCTCAGCTCTTTGATGAGGTTGAAGATTAGACTATTACAATTATTATTCTCTCTTCCTAGATAGAAATATTAGGTACTAGACTTAAGCCTTCTAGGACAACTCTGTAGTAATAGGTTTTGCCTTCACCCTAGGACTAGATAAGTAAGTTTGTATGTTCTTGACTTTCCTTCTCTTAAAGCATACTTGATATGTACTGTCTTTGTATATAGTTTTGTATCAAGCCTAAATCTTTTCTTCAGACTAAAAGAATTGTAGTGAGATACTCACTCTGCCTGCACCTGTCCCCTGAAAGGAGATGGGGAGACTGTAATGGAGCGAGTGTTGCAAACCGCAGACCACAGGGGCAGTGGAGTATTGCTGAAAGGTTGGGGTTGGGGAAGGAAGTGGCTAGGCAGGGATGCTGCCTGGGTGAAACCTAATTCCCCAGATCCCATGGAAATCTAGATCCCACTCCTGACACCAGATATCGGGGAATAAATAAGGATGGGGGAAAACAGATAGGTAGGTAGATGTTTATTCAGGGAGAAATCACTCACAACAGAGACAGATTACTGCTAGCAGGTTCCCGCCCCAAGGATGCCTCCGGATGCTCCCTGTCTCCGACCAGGAAGCAAGAGAGCCTCTGGGGTCCCCCCTCTCCAGACCTAGTTCTCCCAGGTCATGTACACACCTGTCCCCACCACAATGAGCATGGTCAGTGCAACAGGTGAGGGCGGAGTGAATCTCACTACAGCTGTGTGAGTGCATGTGTATGCAGGTGCCATGTCCTGTTCATATTAGAGGACAACCTTGACTTTCAGTCTTCACTTTCCATCTTGTTTGGGTCTCTTGTTCACTGCTGTCGTGTCTCTACCTCCCACCTTACCACAGGGACTGGGATTACAGATACCCACTACTAACTATACCTGGCTTTATATGGATTCTAGGGATTTGAACTCAGGTCCTCAAGCTAGGGAAGCAAATGCTTCACCAACTTAAGCCATCTCTCATCCTCATGATTTAGGTTTTTAATGGTAATTCAGTGCAGAGAAGCAAGTCTGGTTTCTACTATGGCATCAAGTCATAGTAACCATTAGTCATAGGACACATTATATTCCAGAAGCCTCAATGGGGTCAAGAGCAGATACTTGTGGCCCTTACTATGTAGGGTATATTAGCAATGAGGCAGATGCCATGACTCAGCCAAGCATAAAATCATTAAGTGGGTTGGGATGGTACAGCCCAGCATCACTGCAGTGCAACTAACCATGTCTTATCAGAGGTACCACACAACAGGCAGCAACTGATCTCTTTATGCATATACATGATTAAGAGTCTTTAAAAATTAAATGAGATTTTATACTTTATTAGTTCTCTAAAAATTTCATATTTGATCTTATTTGCCTCCTCCAACCCTACAACTCTTTCCAGACCTACCCAACTACCCCAATTCCTTACCTACTTTGTATTCTTTTCCCCTCCCATCAAGACCAAATATTCTTTAATGTGTGGCCTACACTGAAGTTGTGATTCACTCACCAGACAGACACTACTTACCAACCTTCATGTTTGGGGTTGGGATTTGATGGCCAACTCCCTCCTCCATGCTGAAATGTGGTTTGGCTTCAGCTTGCAGAGTTCCCACTAACTCTGTCACAACCACTATTGCACGGACAGATGTCCTATTGTGTTCAGAAGAGTTTCCTTGTCATCCACTGAAGGTCCTTTTAAAGGGAGTGTCCATGCCTAGTGTTGGAAGCTTTTAATACTGCTTAGAAAACTCCTACCTTTTAAAGACCTGAATGATATTGCTATACTCCCGAGTGTTGTCAGACTGTGATAAGCATGATCAGACTACACAATATCTTGGTTTACCGCATAAACCTTGGAAGTTTCCTGTGAGTCAAATAGGAGCAACATATTAAGAAATACAGTTAAAGCTTAGAAATTTAAAGTTTTGAATTCTTTTATTCTCCTAGCAAACGTTTGTTAAAAAAAAAAAAAAAAAAAAAGTTATACATCGGATTCCTCTATTGTGGAAAGCCACACATCAGGTATTCACTCTTTTAAAAACAGAACTTGTTTCCCTCTCTAAGATACCTGCCCCTTAACCTGAGGTCATCATTTAAAAAGATATTTAACTCAAACAAAACAAAACCAAACAACAACAAAAAATAAAAAACAAAAAATAAAACAGAAAACCTAAAATATCACTTTCGTGCCAAAGCCTTTGGAAAAACCTCAGGATATTTAGAGTTACTCTAAAGGCACACACTCTACTCAGGAAGCTTTTAATCTTCAATTTTGATTATTTTTAGATGACCCAGATCACATGTACCTTTTCCAGGCCTATAATGTCCCAGGGGTACACTACAGATAGAATAAGCAGTTCCAATTCTTCTGGAATTAGATTATTTGTGAATCTGTGAGGCTGTGTATCTTGCTTCTCCTGTGATTAGGGCTGAAAGGATCTATTGTTGAGTGGCACCATCCAAAGCATTTTAAGTGGCATTCTTCCACATTGTAATATCCCAAATGACCTACACACACAGTCCCCAGATGAGTGAGGCCTGCTAACACCTGGGATTTGATCTGGGTCAAGATTTTTTTCCTTTTGGTTAAATATAGGATTAAAAAACTTTAAATTGGTATTTGATGTTTCCTTAATAAAAACTTTTAAAAGACAAATTTTTAAAAAAATCATAAATCATTTTCCTTCCCAGCAAAATTTCAACTACAGTAACCATTCTAAAAATAAAAACACTAAATTTACAGTCTCTTTGCAGCTCCGCCTTTAAAGAAAGCTTTATTTCAAAACTTTAATGTGATTGTGAACTAATTAAAACTTACTGCATTTATTTATTCAGTATGTGTATGTGCATATCAGCATGACAACATGCTACAAATGGCGCCCAACGTGGCTATAAGAACTTTCACTTAAAACTAATAAGAGCTTAAGAAATGTTTTAGAAACAAAGGAACAGAGACTAGCAAGACTTCTTAGTAGCAGCATTTTCTCCCTTGGATTTGTTTTGTTGTAGACAGAGATTTGCGCGGCTCCTTTAAGAGAGGTTTCCAAAATTAGCATAAGCGACAAAAACCGCCTTGCTTTTAAAGAGCTCTGCTAACAATTCATTGGTGTGTACAAGAGCTGCAATGAAGGTTTACACTGTGTTTTAAAAAATACGCTGGCTTGGGAGAGAAAAAGAAACGGGATACAATGGTTTAAAAAGAAAAAAGGAATTAAATGGATGGATGTAATGGCACACGCCATTAATCCCAGCACTCAGCAGACAGAGGCAAGCAGATCTCTGTGATTTCAAAGCAAACCTGGAATGCAATGAATTCCAGGTCAAATAAAAGTTACAGAGAGAAACCCTGTCTCAAAATATGTAAAAATAGAAGTAGAAGAAATAGAGTAATAAAAAAGCCATGTAAAGATGGAAAACACAGAGAAATTCTGGATACTATACGTGCTTCTGTTGTCTTTAAATTATTTGATTGCTGAGAAAATAACTACTGATAAAAGAAATGCTGCTGGATTAATTCAATTTATATATTTTAAAAATGCTTTGACTCCAAAATTTATGCCTAAGGACAAGTTACAGGGGAAAAGGATTTCTATTTTTATTTCCACAGAAAATGAAAAGCTATGGATTCTTTCCAGACTTATGTGGTTTGATCAAGCCAGACCCCCTGAAACAACTCCCCAGGTGATCCAACATTCAAAGCAGTTGAGACAAAGCCTTGCAGACTACTGCCAAGATTTCTGCGTCTTCTTTGGACCCCCATGACAGCGCCCTCTACCAGCAGGAAGTAGTTTGGAAAGAACGACACCCAAATTCCCAAATATTGTTTATAAATGTTTGTTTTCATTTATATGGGCTTGGTTATAAATGGTTAATGACACAAGCAATCCTTGTAAAGGTAAAAAAGGGAATTAAGGTATAGATATGAATACTTTGCTTTGGAATGGATTTTCTTTTATTGATACAATTTAAGGTCAATTTTGTGATATGTATATTTCTCCTCTTGTTTAGGTATTGTGTTTATATAGCTCATTAGAAAATGTAATGTAATAATTTAGTACAGATTATAGAGAGTTACCTATGGGAGTTAAGTTAGTTTGGATTTCTAGATATATAGAGATGTATTTGAGATGGATAGGCATTCTTCAAACCTTTCAAAGACCTACAGAATATGGCATTTAAAATGGTTTAGGGTTTTTCTTGACAGTGAGGCACAACTGCTCCTGGTAACACCACCTACAGAAGAAAGGAAGATGGACATCGAAGAAACACATTATGGAGTTTGCTTCTAATATGGCAAGACTAGCCATTTGGGCAAGGTACTGCTCTTCTGAACTGTTTGACTTTATGTTGTAGAAACTGGACATGCAGGACCCACAAAAAGGTAACTGCTGATGCAAGATGGACATTGCTACAGGATTCCTGTTTCATGGAAGAGGCTGCCAGACAGCCAGATAGTCTACAGGACACAGAGAAAAGTTTCCTGCCTTATTGAGGAGTCTGGACACACATTATGGCCTATGGGCTGAAGATGGAACATTACAGAAGAACTTCGGGTGACTGACCAGGCAATGCATTGTCTCTGTCATTTCTAGAGTTTATGTATTATCCTTCTGTGGTCTTTGAAGGAGTTGAAGACAGATAGTTATGATTATAGTTTTTCTTAGTTAGGATTAAAAATAAGTTACATATAGGTCTTTAGACTGACAAAGATAGGATAGATGATATTTTCTTTAAGTCTTACAAAATGTTAATGGACTAAATATTGTTAACTGTGATTCTTATTTGATAACTGTTGTATGGTATATTTTGCTATGTTAAGGTTAAACCCCTTCTTTTACTTTAGACAGAAAAGAGGAGATGATGGGAGATGTGATTCTGTATATATGTTTCTCATACTGTTAATAAAGCCCTGTGGCCAATAGAAAACTAGATAGGTGGGGCTAGGAGACTAGGAGGAGGAAGAGGAAGTAGTAGGTGGAGTAAAGATGGAGCCTGGGGAAGGAGCAGAGCCTGCCGCGCGGCTCCCCGATAAGACGACCACGTGGAAATACTTAGATAAGTAGAAATGGGTTAATAATTATGGCAGAGCTAGCCCATTAACAATAATGGTAACTGGCCAACAGGATTGTATCAAATACAGAGTCTCTGAGTGTTATTTGGGGCTGGCGCGGCTGTGGGCCCAGACTGGCGGGCTGGCGGAAACATACAAGCTACAATAAGCAGTTCCAATTCTTCTGGAATTAGATTATCTGTGAATCTGTGAGGCTGTGTATCTTGCTTCTCCTGTGATTAGGGCTGAAAGGATCTATTGTTGAGTGGCACCATCCAAAGCATTTTAAGTGGCATTCTTCCACATTGTAATATCCCAAATGACCTACACACACAGTTCCCAGATGAGTGAGGCCTGCTAACACCTGGGATTTGATCTGGGTCAAGATTTTTTTCCTTTTGGTTAAATATAGGATTAAAAAACTTTAAATTGGTATTTGATGTTTCCTTAATAAAAACTTTTAAAAGACAAATTTTTAAAAAATCATAAATCATTTTCCTTCCCAGCAAAATTTCAACTACAGTAACCATTCTAAAAATAAAAACACTAAATTTACAGTCTCTTTGCAGCTCCGCCTTTAAAGAAACCTTTATTTCAAAACTTTAATGTGATTGTGAACTAATTAAAACTTACTGCATTTATTTATTCAGTATGTGTATGTGCATATCAGCATGTATATGAAGGTCAGAAGAGAACTTGTAGGAGTTGGTTCTCTCCTTGCAATATGCAGGTCTTAGAGGTTAAACCTTTGCCCACTAAGCCACGTCAAAGGCATGAGGATGCATATTTTTGGGTGGCTATGGAAACCCCTTGAGGTATCACAGGCAGGAGCTAGCTAGCATTGGCTTCTTTTACACCTCACAGAGTTGAAAGCCTCCTTATAGGTAGGTAAGCCAATCTGCCCTATCTTTACCTTCCTATGCATTGCAAAAAGATGTGAACCCCTCCAATTTTGTTTGTTTATATTAATCAATGACTAAGTGATACCTTAATAACCTACTTTCTATGGTTCCCAAATGAAGAGTTTAAATACATTCAAATTGAGAAATTTAAGTCAAACTAGTTTTATTAGAAATAGATCACTACTAATACACTAATGTATTAAAGATTTACTCATTTAAACAAGAGTAGATAAGGAGATAACTCATAAAGGAAATATGTAAATGCTTATTTTTGTGTTTTAAACAATATACTTACAATAAATTGCTTATTAAAGCTTGTTTTATTTTTCCAAAAAATTAATTTTATAGTTTATTCTTTTAAAGTGTTCACAGCATTTTTTAAAATATACAAATATAATACAAAGACAAAGCCACAAATTTGAACAAAGGTTCAAAGTAATTAAGTTTATTTTGTACAAATACAATTATATTTACATTTATATAACATATACTAAATATACACACAACTTTTATATATCTGGGTAACAATATATTTTCAGCAAATACATGTGACATATGTAATGTATAAAAAAACACTGACCCCCTCAAGCATGCTTGCTCATACAAGTCAGCCATGTCATTCAATATTGTTACATTGAGAAGTTTGAGGAAGAAAACAGTTTATGTCTAGAACTTTTCCACAATGAAATAAGCTTTCTAAAATATTAAATTTCATTTGGTATTTAAAGACTGAGAAGAAAAAAAATCACTGAGTAAAACTGGACATTTTATGTAAATACATGGAACACACAGCTCTTTCATGACATGTACTTTATTTCTAAATCCCAAGAGAGCATTTTTTTTCACTAAAGTACTGGCATACAGTTGGTTCTCAATAAATATTTCTTTAATAATATCAGCTTTGATCTGGAAAGCCTAATGTCCTCCTTGTTAATTTATGTGAGTGAAAAGTGGAGAACACGTAGTGTCATACTCCACCAACACCAGAAGAGCTGTAGAACAGTCTACTTCTCTGGCAGAGAGCACAAGTTGAAACATCAATAGTAACTGTTTCTTCCAGGACAATAAAGAGCATTGTCTACAAGACTGTTTAAGCCTGAAGGCAAACCTAGAAAGGTTAATGACTCATCCAAGTGAGTAGCTCGGCAGGTACTTCCACAGTGTCTATAACTGATTCAAGACATGTTTGTCCAAATATGTCCTTGAACTCACATGCTGAAGTCACCGTATTTATACAAGGTTTTATTAGACCTACATGAAGCAATACTTCTTATTGTCTTATATGCTACATTTAGGGGTCAGGGGAAGTTAAATGTTCTTCTAATACATTTAAGGCAATAGAATGTCTTTTAGTTTAAATGAATGAGGTATATTAGTATACTAAGGTTATATACGTGAATAAAGGTTCAAATAAAATCTAATATAAGCATTAAGTATTGTAACCTCTTAAGAGCTTGCTGTGTAAGAACATACTTTATGTTATCTGTGAAAAGAAGACAATTTTGATATTGATTAGAACAAAAACAAAACTTAGATTGGGGATTTGGCTCAGTAGCAGATGCTTGCTAGATGCCCAAGGCAAAAGACTTAGATTTTGGAGAAGTCCAAATTCTAGATGGGGTTAAATGCTATTTTTCAGGTTAAAATCAAACCTGGAAGTTCTATAGATTTTGATTAAAATTCTCTTTTTATATGTCCTTCAACTGTACCCTACAACCCTACCTTTTCTGAAAAAGTATAATTACATTGTTTTTAAATAGCAGGCTTGAGTCATATGGCTTATCATTCCATTCTTTCTACATGAGGATCTACACTGCCTCTGATCCTTGGTAAAGTAAGTAACAAGTCCCAGACACCATAAAAACACAAACTCAGTGTATAAAATGCTAGACAAGTTAATAAAAAATTGATAGGCTAGGATGCAGGCATTTAACATTTTATTGCTTTCATATACCAGGCTACCACAACAATCCATGAAATGGACTCTCATTCTAGTTAACTAAGCTTTCATCTTGTGGGTATATAGTTAACTTTTTATGAGATAAAGTATTTGATATAGCTCAGGATAATCTAAATCCGGCATGGTAGCCAATCTGGTTTTCAAACATTACTCAACAGACTCAGCACCCTAAGTACTAGGACACAGCACCATACTTGGTCTTCTTAAATAGTCAAAATATAACCAATCTCACAAAGTGTCATGCATTTCTTAACACGAAGGAGTTAGCTCACCCTTTTTACCTCTTAGAGTTGGTCTCATAGCAGATCAGTGATAGGATTAACTATAAGACACAGGTCATCTAAGATTCATTTCTCTTTAGCTGATTTCCAAGGCAGAGAGAGTAAACAGCCTTCTCCCAGCTTTCTTACTTTTCACAGCTGAGAGTGTAGGATGTTTACAGTATCTGTCACTCAGTGCTCTCTAGAGCAGGTTGGCGGTGAGCAGCACAAGCCTCGGGAAGCCCAGCAGCATTTGGAGAGACCATAATTTGTTACAGCAGAAGAGCTTCTAGGTCTGGAGCCAGTGAGAGGGCACAGGCTGCTTACTTTCCTGATGACTACTCAGTTCCTGTTCTGCACACACCTGAAGTTTTCTGGGATCTCAGTTAGTCACTCAGGCAGTTGACTAACTTTGAACTTCAATATTCTCTGCTTTCCCAAAATGGTCTCAGATGGTTCCTTTCTACTTACTACTATGCTTTCTAACTTTAGGAAGACAAGTTCAATTTCTCATTGTCTCAGCTATGTGACTTTGTTCACTTTACTCCTGCAGAGAACTGAGAACAACTGTTCAGTTGTGTCTATAGACAGGATTTCATCCAAAGGTTTAATTACTGATAATCAGTTATCTTAATTATGAGTTATAAAGTCATAAATCAATCAAATGAGCAGAATAAGTATGTTGGTTGGAATACAAATTACATGCATTAAAATAGTGCACTAAATATTCTAACACAGTGCTAGAATTTAAATCATGTATAACTGAAGGCATACACACAAACAGAAAGTCAAGTCCTAAATTCTCCTTTAAGAATGAATGACTCAAATGGTTCTTGGAGTTTGTTTGCTAAATTGATCTGTTGGGTAGGGAAGAATAAAGTCATTACAGCTACAATACACTGTAAAACAAGCCTACATGATGAGACTACCACCTATGTACCAGAGTGGTACACAACTCAGGACCAGACACAAATCACTCATTCATGCATTAGACAAACATTTATAGGTACCTGCCCGATATCAGCAGTATTGGTGATATCAATACTACCAATCTGGTTCCTCAAAACACTACCTAACCTGCAGGACAGATGCATTAATCTCAGTGGAGGAGGTACTGTAGTGGGTCAAGACACACTCCTGAGTTAAAAGGTAACCAAGAAAATGCTGGCTATTTATTAAATAAAGTTGTTAGATGAAGATGTGTTATGGGGACTTGAGAGAGCAGCACACTGAGGGGGAAAGTGTATATGGAAATTTGTCAGGAACAAGTCATGAAGAAGTAAAAGTCTATATTGAGACCTTCCTAAATTCAGCAACTGGAAAATGAGGGGTGAGAAGTGAGGCTAGGGATACAGGTGCTAGGGAAGGAAGACAGGTGATATAAATGCCAGGCAGTGTAAATGGGAAAATGGTTTAGTATGTGGGTATTTTAATACTAAAGGAAAAAAGAACAGATATGAGAACATACAAAGAGAAAAGCAGAGATGGGGAAATGAAGATAATCCTTCACACAGGTTTTAGTGACAAGGCTTTCCAAGAAGAAGTTAAGTGTGGAAAGCCACATATCAAAGTTGACATCTCCCAGAGTCTGGATGGAAGGCTCACAAACCCAGGTAGCTGCATACTGGACGTACATTGCACTGAAAGAATGGCATCTCAAAGAACTTCTAGAAGCCCATTCTTCATTCAACTGTTTCTGCACTTTGCATCACCCATCTAGCTAGGCCCATACTGTCAGATCCTTAATCATGCATCTCTCCTCCAAAGCAGTCCCCATTGATCTTTGGCTAAATCTGCCCAGTCACCCTGCAGGACTACTCTGTCCTTCCCATATCACTATGCTCTGCATGCTCGTCTATCACCAACTCATAGTTCATTACCATCATTATATAATTTTCTCTGTGAAACCAAGTTTAGTTTAGTTTCACTCAACTTCCATTCGATTTGAAGAAATTCCACAACATGGAGCCAGGGATTATTGGTATAACCAGTAAATATTTAAAGAATAACTATGTGAACATTGCTATCTAATGTCTGGCAATTTAATGAATTCAAGGTAATTATTTGGTTCTAAATTTCTTAAAACCAAAACACAAAAAAACAAAAACAAACAAACAAAACAGCAAACAAACAAAAAAACAAAAAAAAAAAAGCCACAACAGTTTCTCAAAATTTCTTTTAAATTTCCCAGCAATTCAAAGTATAACTACTTTAGTTTTCTATGACACTCTTGGCTAGGAGAGCTGACCACATTACAATTAATCTTTCCTTAAGTGACAGCAAAACCTTGGGAAAAGTTAACCTTCCCTGAGAGCTACCTGATTTTTAAATTTTACTACTGTGATGAATTCCAAATGAAAAAAAGTCAGGGTGAAAACAACTTCATAGAAGAAGTCCACGTAAACAGTTTAAAAATGTAGAAGAATGAAACGAAATGGCTCCAGTAGTTCTGAATACTGAATAATCATTTAAGAATTTAAAATGTTCTAAGTCAAACAGTTATTTAGTAAGAACTAGACAGTTTTGAAAAGACTTTAGTTACAGTAACATGGAATCTAGTTTGTATGCATCACAAAACATCCTAGAAACTAAAACTGGCCATTTTCAGTTATAAATAAGAAGATATTCTAGTGTACATTAAATATGGTCACACTTGGTAAGACATCCCTTTCACCCCACCCCCCCGTGCTCACAACTAGAATGAGACTTTTTTAAGCTACGAACCCTAGCATGTTGCCTCCCCCCCCCAAAAAAAACACCCACCTTTTTTGGTCATTATCTGATTTTTAAAAATTCCCAGTAGGGCACAATACACTTAAAATTTCAAGATATATAGCCCTTTCTGATTATCACTTTAAACTTCAAATGTCACAGCCTTAAACTATAAATGATGCACAAGAGAGAAACATGGTTAACATTTTGAGGGTTGATATAGCTTGTATACAAGGACTTAGGCATGGGTATTCTAGTTCCTAAAGGACATCTAGATGGACAACAGCAGCTTCTCTGCATCACATACCATGGGCATATCTCCCAGCTACTGCACCTTCTGCTCTTTTCCTCTGCACATACCTAACTTAGCCTAAGTAGCCTATGACCTTCCATCTCACTTTCATCTTGCCAGTGTAGAAAATGAACACTTGGGCTGGCAAAATGGCTTAGTGATTGCTGCCAACCTGAAAACCAGAGTGCAATCCCCTGGACCAACATGGAAGGAGAGAATCAACTCTAGTGAGCTGGCTTCCTCAGGTGTGGCTTAGCACACACGTGCTACAGCATGCACACATGCACACAGGCATGTGAATGCACACACACATATACTCTTAGGTAGGAAATCATTAGTCCCTAGTTGTAACCCCAAATCCAAGCTTCTATAATGTAACAAATGTATCTTTGAGAATCAATGAATTGCATGGATATTTTCAAGGAACAATCATGAAGAAATCACAACAAAACATAACAGTACCCATTCGATTTAACAGTAACTTACAACTTATTTTTGTTGGGGTGCACTTTCCTGGATGCTAAAACTGCAGCAGAGAACATCTCATTACAGCGCTACATGAGCATAACCAGCAGTATGTTGTAAAGTGAATAAAAATGCTGTCCTCACAAAATTCAGAGCTTTATCCCACCCAAAAGTTCCCCAGTTTAATGGAAATACCCTTTGTTCTGTTAATTAACTTCTTACATCCATCTTAAAGAAAAAGTTCCCTTCTCCCAGTTACCTACTTAAAAGTCTCTGGTTTGATGATGCAGGTTTTCTGTCTAGATTCTTGCTACAACTGAAATCATCCTGTTTAAACCCAAGACTTAGTAACCACTGTTTTTCTCTTTTATGCTTAACTGTTTCATTTATGCTATTTTGCTCAGAAGAAAATAACAACAGATAAACAGACATTGGGATTCTAAGAGTTTGAATGATGAAAGATAAGAATTTTCAATGATGCAATGAAAAATGATCAAATAAAATTTTCTCATAGCCAATTTTAGCCAGCTCTCTCATGAACCATAACACAGATCACTTTGACACTGTTATTCATAAAAACAAAAGTGTGGGTTTTATGTTGAAAAATTAGCTAATTCTGGCTATGTCCATGGTAATGGAAAGTGTGGCAGTGGCCAAATAGAAGGTATTTTGACTCCTGTTGCCATATTGAAACATTTATTAGACAACTGTACAAGTAAACCACTGTTTTAATGTAACTGGAAAATCATAGTACTATCAATCTTTTTAGTTAAATCTTGTACATTCATTACAAGCATATTGGAGCATCTTTGGAAACAACTGTCACTATGGTAGAGTATCAAATTGTTAGTGGTGTGACTTAAGATACTGAGACTATTCTGTCTCTCTGGTGAAGGCTTTAGTACAAAGTAGCTTTTAACAAGTAGCTATTGTGTTTCAAGTCTACAATCAAGCAACAATGTACATATAGGTGCTGTTGGAAAAGGGTGTCTGGAAGCCACAGAGAAATTGCACCAACGCATCGCATCGTGATTGAAGTTCTACCATTGTCCTGCATTCAGTTAAAAACTTTACCAGAAATGGAATGGAACTGTACTTGAGTATCCTCAGATGTTATAAAATGATAAAGTAACATGGTGGCCCCTCATGATGTGTCAGGCACGTTCTCTCAGGGTACCTACCCTCAGAAGCTTTTCCTGTGGTACTGCTACGCAGTTTATATATTTCTAATTTTAACACAAACCATATCTTATCTTCATCCTTTTGGAGAGGATAGATCTTTCAAGCTAAATGTAGAACCAAATGCTGGCTACTGTCTCCAGCAAAGCTTGTGGGTTAGGGTTATGCTACACAAGAGCATGGGGCGACAGAAAAGGGAAGCCTTTATGACATCCTAGGGGATGAAATGACTCCTTCTCAAACAGTGGTCTAGAGAAAATAAAAAACACACCAGCAGGTGTCACTACAACCCAGAGCACCTCTGCTTCTCTGCCCTACAGGGAGGGAATGGGAGTTCCACACAGCAGGAGTGAGCTCAAGCAGTTTCCAGTGCTGGTGGCTGACACTGCCACACAGTGGCTGTCTAATCTAACCAGGGAGACTCCATGGGCCTCAGTAAATGAATGATTTCAAATGCAGTAAGGTAAAGGACTTTGGATATTCAATTTTGTCCTTTTAAGGCAAACCTGCGGGATCAACCACTCTTATGATGTTCGATGGGGACAGATTGAAAGGGATTGAGTCCAAGCGACTACTCAGCAGTAACCTTGCCTTCTGCCATACGGAGCTTGCCTCTTGAAGAGGTAAAAGTAACTGTTGGGGAGATTCATAACTAATAAATTATAATTACAAGATTTATTTTAGAGATGAAACTACCCAGGCATTTAGTGGCATTTTATCTCTTCTTTTAATTTCCTAAAAGTATATGACTACCTATAGAAACGTTTATAACACTGTACTTTGGGTTTTAATATATATGTAATGTAAGTGACAATAAGCACAGGAGTGGCAAGGTAAATGGACCTGTATATAAATGCACATAATTATGTGTATATAATTATTTTCAGTGTTAAAATGACAATGGTTTTAAATTGGTAATATGAAATTAAAGAAGCATATTATAATCTCTGTATTGACTGGTATAAAATTGCCAGGAAATATAGCATTAAAAAAAGGCAACAGAACTGAAATGCTATGCTAAAATTTATTTAAGATTTTAAAAAAGGCAAGGAGGCAAGGAGCTAGTGAGAGGGCTCAGTAGATAAAGTATTTGTTGTCTAATCCTAATGACCTGAGCTTGGATCCCATGTAAAGGTAAAACTATGGAGCCTAGTCCGTAAAGTTGTCCTTCACACACAAGCTGTGGTGGGCATGACACGCCATTCAGAGTAATAATAAACAGTGATAAAGGGGAGGAAAGGAAGGGCTAAAGAATGAAAACAAAAATAGAAACATCAAAGTCATAGACTGGAAATCAACAACACCACTACTTAGGGCAAGTCTAACACAAAAGTATGGATGTGGCTAATAAAAGCTAGACATCCTATATGACTCCTATGTGGGGCACACTCTTCAGCCTCTGATCCATGGCTGCCATACTTCTTTTTGTTTATGCTTTAATCTATTGAGCTTACTTTCCATTATAGCAGTTTGGTTATCAACATGTGAACGAGAAAACAACTTTCTCTGTATTGTACCAGCTTTTAAATTTTAAGGTCACAATGAGCAACAATCAAAGCTTAATTACTGCATTAGATTGCACAATCTTCTACATGGGTAAGCATTGCATGTACTTCTCAGGAGATCATGCAATGTCTTTATAAACTGCTGCCAATCAATGTTACAACAGGCAATTGTGGACTCAAGAATGGCTGCTGGTAGAGCCGTAAGAATAGGACTTTGCAGACAGAGCAGAGAGTCAAATAATAAAATACAGGGATCACTAGGTTTTGGTACTGACCAAAACTGAGGTCAAGAAACATTAAGTTAGCATTTTTCAGCTAATTATATATACATAAAATCCTGGCATGGCTCACAAATCTGTCATGCTTAATGAAGGAGAAAAAAAAAAAAGGAAGCAAACAAACAGCAGCAACAACAACAAAAACCCTAGTTTTGACTCCAATACTTTAAAGATGATTTGTCATGATAGCAGACTGGTAGAAACAAATATCTACATGAGAATACTGTCAAAATGAAAGCAATTTCAAGAATAATTTGGCAATATGTATTAATGTAAAACATCCACTTAAGTCATCCACACCATATCTATTTATGGCACTTTTTTAAGTACACTGTTACTTTGAAATAAAACAACTGTATGGCTACAAAATGGGCCAGTACTGAAGAGACATACACAAAAAAAATAAAACATTTATGTTTCAACAGTGGCATTTTTCCTTTGTAGACTTTTTGGTACACTTTTTTTAATGTTTCAATAACTTTTTATGACAAATAAATACTGAGATCTCACAGACTCATGATACTGAGTCTATGCCAGGAATTCTTTTTAAGGAGATCAATAAAAGGTGTTTGCTACTGCTTGAAAACCAGCTATTCTCAAACAGCAGCAGAAATGCACACATTTCTCAGGTGACCTACTATATTTGGTGAAAACAGAACATAGGGCGTTTCATACTTTAGGAAATTTGACAGTGATTCTTGTCACAGCACTAAGGGCAGTATCCCAGGGCAGGATTTTTTAGCTATTGTATATTAACATGACACAATGTTTCCTTCTGATGGAAAACAGAACCTTGGAGAACCAAGTGAAGAAAAATGTGCTAAGTTTATACAACTAACCAGCACTGGGATACTTTGGACACTGTCTCAGTCAGGAATGAAACTTTAACTCTTCCTTTTCCACAAACATTTGATCTACCAGTTTATCTTTGCCACTATATTTAAGTTGAAAGCTTATTTCTACTGGAAACATTAATTTATGAGGAAAGGCACTATGGCAAAAGAACATATTTTCTTATTTTCATAAAAATGAAAACTTCTAGCCCAGTTCACTCTTTTTCTTCATTAAAAAAACAAACAAAAAACAAAAAACAGAGAAAACTATAATCCTGTCACTGAAGTTCATTTGAGAACTGTGTATTTCCTTCCTAACCCATTAGAAGACAGAGAAATTTGCAAGAAAACATGAAGAAGTCCAAATACATCAAATACATAAACAAAACTCCACCTGGCTCGAAATCTAATTGCTTTAGCCCAGTGCTAATGTGTCTTTGGGAAGCGAGAGACACCTGAGAGGATGTGAGAGCAAGCTTAGAAATAAAAGGCTGACACTTCAGTAAGAGTTGCTTGTGAAAAACCTTAATGCATTGTCCTTTATGTTATTTACACTGTAAAGACAGAATGATAAGTATGGATATTATTTTCTTGCTGTACTGAGACACAGTTAAGAATAGTTCAGAGACTTAAGTTTGGATTTTGGTTCCATTTACTATTTGTGTCACAATGGGAAGCAATAAAGTTTAGCACATATGCAGCTTTAAAAAGAAATATTATGATCGACTTTCATTAAGATACACCTCAAGTTTCAAAATGTGCAAGATACTTCTCAATGTATAATTAAAAACTAAGGACATATATGGTACTTTTCTATATAATAGAGATCTAACTGAATTCCTGGCATCATAATACAAAGAGACAAATATAATTACTTATGAAAAAATATATAATTTTACACTGATGGTAAATTCCAGACATTACAGTCAGTAGGGAAAGCCCATTTTAGGTGGATGAGGCCATGTAAGGCCATTCTTACTAAGGTAATATTTGATCAGGAAAATAAATGAAGCATTTTTGTTTATGTGTGTAATTGCATTTGGACCTTCCCACATCTCTATGTGACATCCATACATGTGTGTGACATATGCGTGTATTAATAAGGGACTGAAAGGAGTCCAGAGCAAACAGACCACCAGGATACACAAAGGAAAGACAGATGATAGCAATGCTGTGAAAAGGAAACATTTGTTTTCTCTTGGGCAACTGGGCCACACACGGACCTTCTTCTAAATTTGATCAAAAATACTCTAGCCTAGCTTCCACAGAAGGTGGCAGGAGAGCTGGGAACCTAGAACCAGGTGCCTGCAAGCAGTACCCCCAAGGGACCAAAGACTATTTTCTCCAGTCTTTTAAAAGGGATGCAACATTTTAGACTAAACAATAAGCTGCACTAGGTAAGGAAGAATGAACTGAGATAGGGTTAAACAGGAGTCCTGGCCCAATTATCTTGTGGTTTTCCACCCACAGACCTTTTGAGACCTGTGAACAGGTCTGATTAACTCAGAAGTCAGCTCAGGTACAATGCACACTTAAACAAAGAACTTTCAGAAGATGATTGATATGAGCCCTCTGAGGCAACAGTGAACAAACTGGTATTGCATAAGCGATTCTCTGAAAACTCTCTAAAGAGCATTGGACTTGGGCAACATAGTAAAAGATTGACTCATTGTTCTGCTAGGATTTTCCCCCTTGGTAAAAAAGTCAAAATTTGTGTATGGCAGTGCTAAGTTCAAGGACATTTACTTACATGGCAATGCCACTTTTAGAGCATGTTAGCCAGACTGTGAAAGCTATTGTTAGTATGAACCTGAATTACTGACATGAGAAGTCTACTAATACTACTAATTAATGCTTTAGAAAGCAAGCTGCTGCAAATTCCAGTTTCTTGGGGTTTATTTGTTTCAAAGTTCTACCAGTTCCCCAATCTATCTAGACCTTGACACACATTTAATTTTAGACTCTCAGCAACTTGAATGGCTTCCATTTTTTAACATACACAATTTCTCAGCTCTTGTCTGCCCACCACTTATTCAGCAACTGCTTCTCACTCACTTCTGCCAACCCTTCAATGCCTAGAGGTAATGGAGGAGAGAAGGCACGGGGAGTGCCTGGCTTATTTACAGCTGTACCAACAATGCTTAGCACAGAGTATGACTTAGGGTAAGCCATTAACAAATATGTATGAGTGAACACACATTTGAAGTCCTCAGCCTTGGATTAGCAATCATATTTTTAAAGGTTTAAGAGAGAAGGTAAGAGGAAATGTATGTGATTTGGGTGTTGGTTTTTATTTCCTCTTTTTGAATGAGTAGTGGATGGACAGAGAAAATGTGTTATGCAATACAGAATTGACCAAGTCTCTCAAGATGTCCTTATGGAGAGGTTTAGTCAGAATTCTAACATAACCAGCCAAGCAGAGTGTTGAACTCCAGTCCTCACTAACTGGACTTTGGTTGAATATTTTTGCGTGTAACATGTCAACTTTTATGAAGATGGAAAATTAAACTAGAGAATAAGGATCTCCTCAACTAGACATATACCTTAAAAAGCTTAGGACTTGGTGTTCACAAAGACATGAACTAAAGATTAGCACAGTGTCACTAATTGCCAATGTGTCCAAGAAATTGCCTCTGCAGTGGAGGTGACATAGCTCCTGTGAAGCTTAAGGGTACACTTAAGGACCTATTCAAATTCAGGGAATGGAAGGACAGAAAAGGACTAAGCAGGGCAATAGAGAATTCAAGTGAGAAGAGGACCTGTTTTAATTGCTATTAAGCCCAACCTGAGAAACACTGCCTGGAAAAAGCAACATTAAGGGAGAGCATGCTATACTTAGAAATCAACCAAGTATTTATGGGCAGAGAAGTAGCAGGTACAGTCTCCATGCTTTAAAGGCACAATTCTGTCACAGGAAGACTAACAGTTACAGTCCCAAGCCCAAACATCAAATGCCTCAATACACTCAACAGTCACAACACAAGTACTATCTATAACCTCAGCCTATATTTACCAAAATGCTGCTGAAAGGGAGGAGGGGGGTCTACTTTTTTTCTTTAGAGAAATAAAAAATACAAAAACACTTCAGAAATCATCTGCTTGGTTTAGTGTTTTAGTTTAAATGGGATATAACTCACTTATCTGGAAAATGAAATTATGTGGATTAATTCCTTTCTAAAAGCAGCCTCTCTCACGAGCCAAAATGTATATGCCAATCTGTAACATCTGAGAAAAGAGAATATAGATAATGGTCAGAGATAAAAAGTACTCTAGACTTTTGTGAACTTGAATACTTTAAGGTCATACTGCAACCATGACTCTGTAGACTCTGTAGAGATAAGACAGGATCAGGGATAAGGTAGTTATCTGTCATAAACCAAACCAAACCAAACCAAACCAAACCAAAACAAAACAAAACAAAACAAAAAAGCACCCTCAATATAGCTGTGGACTCCTACAGTGATTTCTCATATCAAGTGGAGTTCCCAATATACAATATTTTTTTTTTTTTAGCGCCTTTACTAGGACTTTATCTAAATACTAGGGAGGAAAAAAAATGCCTGAAAAAAAATATATGCCACCCCAAATTTGTGATCTTTCATGGCCAGGTTTATGGTCTCCATACCCTTCTGAATCTCTGCTTCTTCACTCTCTTCATCCCCTTTATCTGTGACCTCCTTCAGTTCCTGTGTTACTGACAAGAATTACTGGTTAGTTAAGACCTACATCTTTCTTGTGTCACAAACCTGTAACTACTTAGGTCTTGGAGGAAAAGGTCTCACCTTGTTCCTTGGCAGATGTCTTCTGTGTATTAATTACTAATCAATTCTCTGGTACTATCCCTAAGAAACTTGGGTCCACATCTGCCTTGGAGAACTTGTGTGACTCGGGACAAGCAGGACAGGAATATCTTCTCCTCTAGTTTGTTTATCTTTTTTAATATAAAGTTATTTGTGTGCAAAGATTTTAAAACTACCAGGTTTTAATAGTACATGTGTGAAAGACAGTAACTCCATTGTTTCTGGCCTAGTTGAAGCCATTATAAGACCTCTGATTGTTGAATAAAATCACCTTTCTAAAAGATGGTTACTTCCTCACTAATTCCTCTTAAGCAAAATATCTGAGATCAGTATGAAGAGACTATATACAGCTTTCTTTTGCCAACTCTCTTTCATGGGCATGACAAAATGGAATAAATATTTCACAAAGTCCAATAAAGTAGGCAAATGCTACAAAGTCCACAGACACCCTCACTCTTAAAGTGTTCTCCCTCATTTGTGGGGATAAAAAGAAAACTTCCTTAGATCCATTAAAATATAAAAACACTCATTACTACATTGAATTTTATAAAATCCCATTGTTAAATACTTCCTGTCCAACTCTTGCCAAATGGGAGGATTACTGTTGAAAGACACAAGGCATTATGTGACCTCCTCCCCCTCCCTGATGAATGTCAGGGTTACACTCTGGCACACATACAGCTCTATTTTCTACAGAGGATGCAGCTTTCCAGAGATGTGAAGGATCTGGAATGAAAACACTGGCTTTCATCAACCCACTTCCTCTATTGGAAGGGAGTCTCCCAAAGAGCTGCCTAAAGGAAATACTGAAATGAAGTCACCACTGTGTAGTCATGTAAAAGTAGCTTGATGATATGATTGTCTCACAGTAGTGACTCAGGTACAGCAGTTAGACTTAGGAGGAGATCTCTATGATATTTATTGCAATACCTGGGATGAAACCCAGGGTCTTGTACACTCTTGACAGTGAGAGTTTTACTAATGTAATTTTAGTGAACATCTGCGTAGGTGCACACAAAGTAGGACTCTAAGTACTAGTCTTTAAAAAATTATAAATGGTGGGAAACATAATAATGACTAGAAAATATAGCAATTATTTGCTAGAGCTAAAAAGACATTCATTTAATAAAAAGGTATGAAGCTGTGTACAAAAAAAAAAAAAAGAAGTAAAACTTTCTAGCAAGTAAGGGCTAATTGGAATTTAATAATTCCCCCAAAAGTCATATTTGTTTATAGTCAGCAAGTGAGTATTCTCATAGTGCTATACAGTGGCAGGGACAGTCTTTATCTTAATGCCTACTATATTAGAAGAACAAATGTTTAAAGTTATAAAAATACTACTTCTGAAGCAGTCCTTGAATATATAGCATTACATATCTCTGAGTTCTGTAAAGCATAAAAGTCTTATTAATTCAGAAATGAATTAGATTGAGAGGGCAGCAGAGTACTTGAAAACATGCTAAGCAGTATTTCCAAGTGGCCCATGTGGCAACCGACACTCTTGCTATAGAACATGGGACAGTCTCCAGTCTATAATTTTAACATATCCATAATAACATCATAGACACTAAGTCACAGAAAGCTTGAATGGCATCCTTATCGATTGCGGTGTTTCACTCCTTATATTTTTTCTCATCATGTGCTGAAATTACTTCCCCATCAAAAGGTATGTAAAAGTAAAAAGATTGTGAATTCATATATTGCCATAGTTTTGAAGGCAGATAAATATATGAGCTGTGATGGTTAGCTTGACTGTCAAGTTGGTTGAATTTAAAATAACCACAGAAACAAACCTCTATGAACTTCTGAAAGGGACTTTTCTACTCCTATATTCAATTAAATAAGATTAGAAGATCAATTCTGAATGTATTTGCCACTATACCATGCTATGGACTGGGATCCTAAATTGAGTGAAGAGAAAAAAGTAAGCTAAGGTAAGGTCTAGGTAGGATTTATCTCTCTCTACTGTGTGACTGTAGCTATAATGTGACATACTCCTGCCACCACAATGATGGACTATGTCCTCAAACTGTGACCCAAAATAAGTACTTCAATTTGGTCCTTGACTGGTTATTTAATCACAGCAAGGAAGTAAGTAACTAATACAGAATAATCAGAATACCACTACTAGATTACTCACACTTAATTATGCCAATATCTAAAAATGTTTAAATAATAAACCAGTGAAGATCCATATGGAATCAGGGATGCAAATAAATAGAAAATCAAAGACTAAAAAAGTATAATTGTACATGTGCATCTGTTTATAAAATGCCCTTGCTTCCCGTGCTTACCTTCTGATTTTCTTATGTTTTACTCTGAAATATAACTTAATTGGTTAAATTAATACTTCTTTCGTACATAGTAGGCAATCAATTATGTCTACCAAATATTTCTTTTATGGAGAAATATTTTTGGGAAAACCTGAAATTATTTTTTCAGTGAAAGAGAAAAGGAACTACATGCTTTCATTGCAGAGGAACATTTAACACATGAAGATGGTCAAGCTTCATTATCTACTATGCCTGTACAGAGCTTGTGCTGGTTATCTCATCATGAACTTTTGTTTCTAGCAAAAAAACACTGGCTATAACCACCAACAATATTAAGGAGGCAAATTCCACAGAGCCCAGCCTAGGACAGGTAAGCAAAATGAGAAGTTTCTTCATGGTGACACCAGGTAATTGGCTTACCTTTTCTAAGAAAAAAGTGGTCATCTCAGAGAAATATTTATGTTCCAGACTAAATGTTCAAGTCTGGATTTGGGGCTGGGGATAGATAGGTTGTGGCACACAATACTTATCCACTGTGCATAAGGTCCTAGTTTCAATTCCTAGTACTAAAAAGAGAAGTTTAAATCCTATGTAATAATAGATGGGAAGGCCACCCAAGAGTAGCGAAATATGTTACAGGAGAAAACCAAGTCTAATTCACATCTTTCACTCAACAGCCTATGAAGGTGAAGTTCTGTACCCGGAAATGAAAAGTTCCTGTACAATATGATAAATTATGATTGTGTTTTAAAAAAAAATAGAAAACCTAATGTCTTCTCCCTAGAATTTTTTGGAGATCTTGGTGAAGAGGGGAGTTATGGAATAGAAAAAGGACATCCCTGTAGTGAGATATTCACTTTGTCCACACACCTGTGGCACCGACCACACCCATTGGGGGTGGGGACAGGGGTGGACATTACCTTGGGGACTAGGTCTGGGGAAAGGCCCAGGAGCTTTCTTCTTGCTTGAAGTATGGGGACAAAGGAACATCGGGAGGCAACCTTGGGACCAGGAACCTGCTGGCGTTCATCTCTCTCTGTTGTCAGTTATTTCTCCCTGAATAAACATCTATTCAGCCTGTTTCTCCTGATCCTTATTATACCACAATACATCCCACTATGGCTATCTTTACCCAAAGGTGCAGTCTGACCCAGAGCCCAGACTCTCTGGAGAAGAAACTTGGCTGTGTAGACTTAGAAGTAGCCTGGTGCTAAAGACACCAAGGCAGGCAGGAGATGATGGCAGAATGAGAAGGCCCTTATCGAACAGAATATATAATTTCATTCAACAGCTGCTGCAGCTCATTAACTATGCTGGCATGAATGATTCTTTACAACCACAAGAAGAAAGGGAAACAGATAGCAGCCTATTTACAGATGCAGCAAGAGTGCTGCCCCTTGTTTGCAGCTTTGAAGGGACACAAAACAAGTCTGCATAATAAGTTTTAAGCTATAATTCAACTCTCTTTAAAGTGTAGCTTGCCATTAAGTTTGGAGAGCTATTTTTGCACACTTTCAAACTTCACAAATATTCTAGCTCATTTCCTCACCACACTGCTTCCATCACCTTCTTACCTGCAGTAGGCCAGCCAATCTAGGCAATCTCTACAGGTAAGCACCCACCTTGCCATCCGACATTGCTCTCCACACCTACCTTGTATTTCATTTCTTCAACCCATGGAGAATATGCATCACATGCCTTCACAGTCCAGTTCAAACTGATCGGTCTTTATCATGTGAACCTTAGTAATTTATATTCTTACTTTAGCTTCCCTGACACTGAATAACTCAACCCATCTGGGTAACAGTTCCCTTATTTGTAAAAGTAAGATTTTACTTATTTTACAATGTTATTGTGCTAATTCAGCAATGGGAGATACAACAAATCATTCAGAACAGTGCTTGGCACATGGAATCTACAATTTTACCAATGCCACCAGAACTCCAGGCAGCAACATACTTTTGTCGTAATTATGTCATCACAAGGAAAACTGCTGAAAGGCAAGTAGTGGCTCTCAGAGGAAGTAAAGGTGCTTGTAAGCATCTTTCCTTGCTTTTTTCCCCCTCTCCTACTCTCTTTAGCCCCCAACAAACTACCAGAAGAGTGTGTCCATGGTGGGCTGGATAAATGAACATTGAATGGACATGGTCCTTATCCCTTTTGTAGACTTCCTCAATGATGCTCTTCTGCCTAAGTGTAAATAATTGGTTGTGGACAGGACTTGATTTTTATTTCTCCTTCATTATCTAAAACTCCCTTTTCTTTAATAGCCTACAGACAGACTAAAGGAATATAAAACAGATTATTCCAACCTGGCTCATTTGTATAGTATATTAGAGTTGGAAAAAAATGCGCTGCTGAGTGGTGATAGTTTGTTTTCCCTCTTTTTAAGCATGGGATTTTCTGGGAAGACTGACTGATCTCAGGCAACATTGGTCACTGGTCCACCTAACACAGTCTCACTCCACCTATTAGTACCACAGGGTGCAAAGATTTTTTTCTATGTATATCCTCACTAGCCTTCCTACATGTGAGGCATTTACTAAAGCAAGCTGATAATCATTAAAATCTAAAAAAA
Source organism: Cricetiscus sungorus (assembly GCA_030556225.1). Taxonomy (NCBI): domain Eukaryota; kingdom Metazoa; phylum Chordata; class Mammalia; order Rodentia; family Cricetidae; genus Cricetiscus; species Cricetiscus sungorus. The sequence continues at coordinate 17,143,713 of JANBXA010000641.1, forward strand.
AAAAAAAAAAAAAAAAAAAAGTAACATTCTGGTACAATCAAATTCTAAATACAAGGTCTTATTCAACTAAACTCAAAATCCAAAGTATGCTTCATAGAAACAAATATTAATCTAATGTTGATTAGTGTATTTTAAACTGACCACTATTTTCTACAAGAATCAAAAGAATCACCTGGTTGCTGCTTGCCTCTCTGGGACTGTCTTACTCACAGTCCCTCTTGAATATCTCCTAGTTCCTCATTGATACAACTTCTGATCATTAACTTGCCATTTCCTCTGCATTCACATGGTGGATAGCAACTTGTGGACAAATGAGGCTATAGCACGAAAGGGATAATAAAGGAATTCTTCCCTAAGGAAGTGATATTTAGAACCAAAAATAAAGTATGAGTGTTCATGTATGCACATGTGTGCAAGTATGCAAGGATGTATGTGTTTGGGAGTAGTGATGAGCAGAATAAGAATATTCATCTGTTTAGAGGAAGGACACAATGGACTAGAACAGTGCACCTGGGACTTAAGGAGGCGAGCAGAGCAGAACATGGACACAAACTAGATCAGAAAGACCTTCCAGAATGTGCTCTCAAAATGAAGTAATATAGTGTTTACACATCTTAGTGCTGAATTGATGTCTACATCTAACATACAATTATTTTTACAACTCTAACTTCTCTCACTCCACTTCTACTACTGTCTCAGAGGATAACCTCAAGTATATTTTTAAAGTGGCTTTAATTAGCTACTTGAATACAAACATTCAATAATAATAAATTCATACCAACAATGTGAACAGATTCTATTGTATAAAAAAGAAAACATAAATTATGCTTTAGTAGATTTCATTCTGACTAATTGAATTTATATTTTTAAAGTTTTAAATTTTTTAATTTTCTAAGAACTCATTATGATTTTTTAAAATTATTCATAGACTTAGCCTGAGTTGTAAGAAACCAATAAAATCAACCCAGAACCTAAAGCTAAGGTGTGGAAATTTGGAAAATTGTTTAAAGATATAGTTAAATATTATCCTATGAATAATCTATGCAAATTTTCTACTTGTAGTTCAGTTGAAACTTTAAATTTTAAGTAAAATACAGGTTTACTTATTAAAATTATATATGATATGACCAAGGAAGCCACCCAAGAACATAAAAATATTTATAAAAATTATATTTCCTAGATAGGCAATCCATACTTTTAAAGCTATTAATTCCCAAATAATTTTAACCTAAGGCAATAATTAAAAATTAAGTAATTTAGCAAAATGATTTCCTTGGTATATACTTAGATCTACTGTGTCAAAACCAAAATGCTCAACAGTGATCATTTGAATTTGCAGATTCTACAAATTCTGACTCATTTCTGTACAGTTACATTCAGAGCAAATAAATCTTCATCCAAACAGGGCCAGGATGTTTTGATGATATTAACTCACACATCCTGACAGCAAATAAATACCTACTAACTGGGGGAAGTATGACTACAAGTGATACTGTTTTATAACATTGGGCATTTATTTACATATTCAACTGTACCATTTCTTAACTTGTTTATGTATATTTTCCTTTACTTACAGACTTCTTGTATAAGCATTTATATTTTTCAAGAATTTCATTCATTAGCTAAAACTCACCAAATCTAAAATTTAGCTATTGTGGTCAGCCTGGCATGAAATCACTGAGTGTAACAACTTAAGATACAGTATCACACTGTTTTGTGTTTTCTAACAAGAAAGATTCTGATATTACCCATAAATGAAAGGAACTTGATGGACTTTATTAATCTCACTAATCATGGGAAGCTGTGAAGTCTGTGGAGACATTAAGTTCACATTTAGTAGCTGTAGCTGTGCTGAATGACTCCCCAGTCTACTTTATTTTAATTTGTATTTTGCAACAAAAAACTTTCATTCTACCACCACTGCATCATTAAGCTTATATAATAACTAACCCTACAAATTAGAAAGGCAGATCAAGTATCACTTGGCAACACTTACTTGCTCGCCACATTCATACTGCCAGATTTTATATATTAGCCACAGAAAGCTTGTCAGGAATAACCACTATGGAAGTCTATTAAAGAATATTTAATTTATCAAGTACCATTTGAAGATCCAATTGTTAGTGGACTAAAACATTCCTTTCCTTAGATGTACTGGTTTGTGAGTGCACAAATCCATGCTTATGTGTGTGCAGTCTGCAGTCTGCATGGAATAGAAAACAACCTGCTGGTGTCAGTTCTCTTATTCCACCCAGAAGGCCCAGACCCTAACTCAGGTCATCAGGCTTGGAGGCAATCACCTCTACCCAATGAGCCATTTGGTAAATTCCATACTTAGTGGATTTATAAAAACAAAAGAAGCACCACCACCACCACCAACAACAACAACAACAAAAAAGCCCCAAACTTTTATTTACTGAATTTCTGCTGATAAGAGGAATAGCAATGAAGAAAAATAATAATCATAAAAATCTCAATCTCAAATAGCTCAGTTTCTCTATTTGCTTACTCATGCATATAAACAACTATAATATAGATATACCCTATATTTTATATATATGCTATATGCACAATTAAATAATATATGTGATATATAGTATATATAATTTATATACTTTATAGGTTTGTATATACTATATAAATAATACAGCTAGTAATATATACTAACAAGCCTACTTTCCCATCCATTAGAATCTCCAGTACTTACTCTGTGTTACTTTGAGGGCCATGTGAAGAATACTTTTAGTTCCTTTAGCAAATCTCTTACGATAGTTCACTAGAAATCTTTAGGATTTTGTTAAGTCACCTCAAAAATTAAAAGAAAGTAATTAGCATCCTATTATCTCCCAATATAGACAAAAACAACTGGAAACTTCAAATTAGTGTTATAAAAGTGTTATAATACTTAAGATTTTTTTTTTTTTTGGTAACATTTAGGTAATTCTTAGCACAAGAAAACAACAATCTAATAGCAATGCAGGCAGAGATAGTGCTCACAGGTCTAGTAAAGAAATCCACATGGGACCCTGTCACATTCAGTTCTCGTCATCACAATCCCCACAGCCTGCAGCTGTCCTCTCAGGGAGGAAAGGAGTTACACATGTATGCTATTTATGGAGACATCCCTATAAACTTAAGTGCAGGTTCAAGTCAGAGTTCTAGGGTCAGGAAAAAAAATATGTAAATGAATCATCAATGTCACTTTCAGCTCTTATATTCCTCCTTTAGAAATCTTTCAAAGGATATTACAATTTCTATTTTGGAAAATTACACATAAAACTAAATATACACTACTTAGGGTTTTTAGCCATGCTGCTCACTTTTAAAACATTACTAAATTTAAAGCAACTTGAGTTCATTTCTCCAGCACCAAGGACCTTGGTTTTTGTCTCAGTAACTGACCTGCTGTAGGCCACTTTAAGACTCTAGTATGGCTGGGCATGTACTCAGTTTAAGAACCCTTGTCTAACAAGCACAAGGCCCAGCATGAAGGAAAAGGGGAAGGAGGAAAGGAACACTGTTTTATGTTGTGTTCATGTAAGATGCTTTATTGAGCAGACATAGATGTAAAACTTAAAAAATAATTATTATTAAAGAAGTATGATAAAAATAACGAGCAAGTTAATTTATGTAAAATGATTCTTAATCTTAGTTAAAGTGCACAATAACTTTGACAATGTAACTATGTAAATGTAATACTGCTAAGTTTTAAACATAAGTTTATTTTTACTAAATGAAGGAAAAAATCCAGATCTTATTTCAACTATAAATAGCACACTGTTGATATTCTAAAATAGCATTTTAGATTATTACTGTGGAAATGAGGAAATAATACAAAATGTAACAGGTATTAATTTCAAAAATAACCAAAATGCTAATGGAGGTTTACATCTGCTGGCTTAGGGGGTGAAGCAAATTTTACAAAGAAAAAAAAAAAAAAAGAAAAAAAAATTCCAGTAAGTCATTATTTATGTGAAGGAAATAACAAAATAGAAGTGGAAAGTGGAAAATTTAGAAGTCAATGAAGCAAGGAAAGGAGTGTGAAATAACTCAAGAGAATATAAAGATACTGAAGGTCAAAGAATTTCTTCAAATCTATAGCCATTTCCCTGGAACACAGCTGAATTACTTACATTAAGTGTTTGTAGTTTACCTATTAAAGCAACATTGTGCTCAGTTCCACACCCCAGGGCTCTCTATTCAGCACCCTATGTTCCAGAGGTGGTCAACTAACTCCTCATGCCTGAAACAACTAATTGAGCTTTCTCACTTGATGGCTTGTGGATGAGGGAAACTCACTTCTATACACCAATCTCTCCATCCCAGCCATCAGCATGGCCAGCACTTATGGAAAGTAGCACAGTCCTTTAGTATGTCCTCTTCTTAATAAGACCAATGTATTAAGTGGGAGAATAGAAGTTGTAGTTTACAATGAAAATATTATCTTTCAAAAGATACTGCCTACTTCGCTTCTTAAGGTGTCTCATTCCCACAATTTAACTACAAATTCACATTAAAACCATAAAAATATAGATGTACAAAAAAGGCAAATTAGAGACTGTGTCCTTCAGAAATCTGTGATAGGCTTCCCACTCTGAAACTGTCTTTATAAAGAATGAAATTTGATGCACTGACTATTTTAAAGAGAGATGGTTGGTTACTTTATCAGTTCAGCTAAAGGAAAATCTCAAGTAAGACCATACTGTATTTTTATTTTTGATCAGCAAAACCAAACCAAATACACTTTTTAAACACTTCATTAACTTAAAGGCTAAACCAAGAAGGGACAGGTGGTTTAATTCAAGTACTATGAAGCATGAATTAATTCTCTACTTTGGAGTTCACTTTCTCTTTTCAAATAATTTACCTATATTAACAGATTTTTTTTTTTTTTTGTGAATGGCTCTAAAAACTACCTACTCTGAAATTTAATATAAAAACAGTAGATCAAAGAGTCCACATTTTAGAATTTTTTTGAAGCACTGTCTTAGCATACCTTAAAAATAGTAATTATACTATAAAATACATTACTTCAGCATCTTAAGAATACTGTTACTTCTTTTGTTTTTAGTCCATATATTGCATATTCTACACACAGGAAGAACACTTGTGGTTTAGAAGTTGCTTAATTTATATCTTTTCCACCCAAGCTTTGTAAAAATAAAGAGAAAACAAGGTATTGGTTTCAGCCAACAAGATAATTTTCCTTGAAGTTGGAGGCAGTAGGCAGCTGCAAACATCCGACTGAAAGCCATTCATGGCTTCACAGCTTCCAGTCGAGGATGTTTACAGTCGCTCACTGTCAACAGAGACATGCCTTCTTCAGCATTCTGTCTCACTGATCTGAGAAGTCCCCTGTAGGTGTTTCTGAAATGTACAGGCAATATTTCTGTAAAACTGTAAAGCCTTGTTCACACATACAGGCCCTAAAAAATGATTATAGTTGCAAACAGATAGATGCTTCCGGGACAGCTATTATTTATCTATTGTGTCAAACAAATTTACTAAAACATCCACAACTGTTGGCCTTAAGAAACAAACAGTCGAGTGGTTACAACATACATAAGTTCATCAATATCCTTCTTTGAACAAAAGTAACCAAGACAAAGCTTAATTATCTATTCAGCATCAAGTATACTCAACATTAAACACTCAAGTAGGGGAGCTTAAACTATCAATAAAAACAGAAAAGTTATAAACAGAAAAGACTCACGTGCTGCTTGTACAGATCACCTTTGTTCTGAAATCTGCTTCCACAGAGGCTTTGTACAGTCAGCTGATGTTTGAAAGAATAAGCTACAACCGGGAGAAAAACAGAAAAGAGAGAGGAGTGCAGGTCCTCACACTTGTCTGTGGGTCAGAGTTTCCCACTGGAAAAACACAGAACCTGTCGCTGGCAGCAGGGGCTGGCAGCAGTGACGCACATTAACTCTACATCTGAATGTTCTGAATTCCACTCCCATTCTCTAATGAAAATAAATGAGGAAAATGGAAGGTTAAGCTCTATCAGTCACTACTTTTCCTGGAGTAATTCAAAACCCTTCTGAGTTTAGTGAAAGATTAAGCTGATACAGAAAGTGGGTGTGCCTTTCCCCGAGACTGGGTTTTACATGAAGTTACCACAAGGTTAAGTGGTCAATGCCTTGGGGTTTTATGATATAACTATCCCCACAGAGAGAGCATAAATTTCTTTTTCAAAGCAAAGGGTAGTTTTCTTCCATTATGGTTAAGAAAGTTCATCTCGGAGGCAACAGGTGAAAGAAAGTTGAATTATGTTGTGACCATTCTCTTTATTAACTAAACACTTTGAACTATTAAAACTTCCTAGGGAACTACACTTTCTCAATGGGTCAAGTCACACAGGGGAACAAAGCAAACTCTATCAGTGTGGGCAAGTCTACATTCCAAACATTCTTAGTAGTTGGCATTCATATACCACTGCTGCCTAGAGCTGAGTCAATCCTAAACTCAGCTACAGGCACCAACCTCCTGAACTTCTCACCAAGACACCCACTTCTTTCAAGTGGCCCACAAATAGAGAGGCAGGGTGCTCTTTAATTAAAACATAAATACCAGAGCCGGCACCCCAGAGGATATTGTACATCAGTAACTGTTTACAAAAAGAAAGTATTTTCACTCCCATAAATTTTTCTCAAAGTGAAGGATCTCCTAGTTGCCTTGGGATCTGTTCACTTTTGAGTAGTAACTTAAAATTAAAAATGATAAATCATTAATTTCCTGGTATACAACGAGCAAACAATTTCCAATAACAATTCTGTACGAAACATAAAACTTCACAGTACCATACCAGCTTTTTGCTCAACACTTTATGAATAAAAAACAAAAAAAAATTCTTTACAGCATGAAAGACTAAGATCACAGCACAAGAGCTCAAAACTGCAAGAGCATTTAAAAAGTATCAGTCAGGGCTTCACAGCCTGCCAGGCAGGTTTTTTGAGGAAGACACAAGCAGAGCAAAAATTCACATAAAAGCTAAAGTCAATTTATCCAAATGGATGTTGAATAATTTTGTTCTGTGTTATGGAGTTATTTTAATGACTTAGGATTTTGTTTTTGTTGTTGAGTAGCAGACTCCACTTAGAACCATAATTCTTAAAGCTAGATGGTTGAGATAAGATATAGTATCTATTTGGCTTCTTCTAACCCCACATACCTGGATTTCATTTTGCCCCACTGATTCTCCAACTCTTACTCAAAAGATAGGAAGCTGTTGGGTGTGTACACCTGGCAAAAGCTATCAAATGCCTCTGTTATACTTGCCCAGAAGAGAACCACTGACCTAAAGTATATGAACAAAGTAAATCTGCTTATGACCAAAATATCTTGCCATTATCTAGAAAATATGAATATTTGCTTTTAAGAAGCACATTAACAAATATGAAAGAATAAGATTCAATTTCATTCAGTACATTAGTTCCTGATCAGCCTTACATAACCCTCAAACACAGAAAACAAACTTCCAACTTCCAAACTATGAGCTTCAGGCCTGTGAATCATGGTCCCTGTGTCTACCAGCCCAAAGTATAGCTCTGTCATCTTGGAATCTTCCTCATATCCTTTTTGTTTTAACTATTTAAAGGATTAACTTGCTCTGGTGGAGGAGACTTTAAAAATGGTCCTAAAAATCTTTTAAAACTTTTTCTTTGCTAGTTCAGGAAATGAAAAAGTACAAGGTGCCCTGCACCTCCAGAATATGTCACTTCCTTCTACCTTTTTCCTTCCTATCCCTGTGATCTCCCAATTTGAGGTTTGCGTGTTTTTAGTGTTATTCCAAGAATGGGAGGACCCTTGTCAGCAAAGCGTCCAGTGCCTAGGATATGCATCCTTCTGCCCTTGGAACCCTAGGGTCTAGGAAGCAACTTTTACAGTACTGGTATTCTACCTATCTTGGTTTTACTTTGATGTATCCTTAAAGAACAAAACCAACTGGTCTGCTTCCTTTTTGTTGAAAGCATGCATAGAACTCATTTGACACAGAATAAGTAAATATACAAACGTAACTCTGAACTTCTCCCATCTCCACCTTCTCTGACTCATTCTTCTGTGTCTAGTTTTCCTCACAGCTTTAATAGTCTAAGGGTCTGTGTTAGTTCTCACTACATTTCAGGCTAATCAAGACACCCATGAATACTCTTTTGACTTGCTTTATTGTTGTTGGAAGTAATACTAATAAAAACCTACCTGCTGTCCCTTGCTCTGTGAAAAGGAACAGAACCATGAGAATTTACTGGGAACAACTTCTCATGGAGTTTGCTCATGCAAACAACTGTTAAAAAACTCAAATTCTAGGAAGAAAACCATTATCTTGGATAGTAATGAGTTTAAATTTAAAACTAAATCCTCCCCTAGACAAGAGGTGAACATAATTATTTTGTTCAATTATCATTCTTTACTAAAATGGCAGTACAAAGTAAATAAAAAAATTGATTGTATGTACTCATGTTTATTCCTTTTTTATTTTGGGGGTGGTGGGTTCTCATGTAGCCCAGCCTGGTCTTAAACTCTGTAACAGAGGTTGACCAGGTTGACTCCTGATTCTCTTGCCTCTGCCTACCAAATGTCTTGTAGATATTTAAAACCTCAGTTCAACTGAGCCTCACCTAAGGATTTATTGTATGTCAACTGATATCTACCATGCTTTCATCTTATCCCTGTCATAGCATAGTACTGCAGCTACCAAGACAAATACATCATCAACATAATGCTGATGATGACACCAAACTTGCAGCACTGAAATCACATCCATGGCTCACTGCTCACTGCTCTATTCTGGTGTTCTAGAGCATTTGTGCAGGATGGGAAGGCATGCATTTGAATAAATAAGAAACAGTTAACAGTTCAATAATAACTGCACTTTCATTATAAAGTTAACATTAAAATATTAACCCCCCCAAAAGAGCTAAAAACACCTTTTATGATGAAATAGAATTGGTTTGCTCTCCAAGCCAAGTTTTTAGATATTCTCAGGACCTTAGTTTTATCATTCATTCTCCACTCACCCCCATCTGCCAGTAGCTCTCCTCTCTTATTTTCCCTGGTATTCCTACTAAGGTGGGACATTCCAGAAGGTCAGGGCCTTCAAGCCTCCAGGCTAATAGGGGACTTTCCCTCCCCATTCTCTCCACCTTGGCTCATTTCTCGCTGTAGGCAGTTCCCAGGCAACCTCCCTCAGATCACAGGCTGCTGGCTCAGCTCTTCCTTCCCTCCACAGTCTTGTTCCATTAGACTCACTCCTTTATAAAGAACAGACAGATATACCCTCCTGCTTCTGCTGAAATATAACATGCTTCTAAAGGAATACCAAGTACATTTATGTTTTATTGTAACAATAACATGGCAGAAATGAACTCTCTCACACCACAAAAATTCAGCATGATCACTATTATTCTTTCAGGATAATATATTGTTTCAGGTATGAACAATTTTATAACAAATGCTACCTTAAAAAAATATTTATTTTACCATGCATGGTACATGGAGCACACTTGCAATCACATCACTAAGGGGGCAGAAGCTGAGGCTTCAAAGAATACATAGGGTGTTCCAAGTCAGGCAGGGCTACATGGGGAAACTGTCTCAAAACAAATATTTGAGGTGGGGCTGCTACACACTTGCAGTTTTAGAAGTACCAGAGTTCAAGACCAGCAAGGATAACAGAGTAAGACCTTACTTTAAAAAAAAAATAAAACTAATAATAATAAAAAGAAGTCTGTTAGCTAATATCAGTAATGGGAAAAACATCTATTTTTAACACGCTAATTATTCAGAATTATAAATGCTTTTAAAAGCATTTATAAAGGCAAGGTTAATTGTGAGTCTTTAATAATAATAATCAATTGTCATAAACTATCTAGAATGTCATACTTCCAAAATGATTCATTCTATAAACACTTATGACAATGCTTTGAAAGTTATGCAATGAGTGTTGGTTATGCTATCAAGTTCAAACAAAGTCAAGACAATAAGCAAGTCATATAACTGTTAAAAACTCACTTCCCTGCTTATCTACATGGTGTACATTACTTTAATATGAACTTAAGTACAGATATTTACAAAGAGCTGACCAATCTCAGGCATATGGACTAGTATCTTTCATACTTCTCTACAAAGGTAAGTCTTTGAAAGAAACTACCTTCAGTCTTTGCTTGTGGCCATGAGTCTATCTACTCAATCCAATGAAATGCCCCAAGAAAGTGGGTGCTCAGTATATGCTGGCTGAAATCTTCAATAAGACACTGGTAATTTGTCTTAATTCTTAAGATGAAAGACAAATCTTATTAACAATTAGCATCTTTGGGGAACTTTCAAGTCAACAAAGATAACCAAAGTCACAATATGAAGACCCTGCTGCTCCCCTGTGTCCTGTGAGAATTCTCCAAAACCAGCTGTTGAATCTTACATAACAGGAAGACTAGGCCCATAGGGTTACCTAGCAGACGCCTGGGGCCTAGGAGAGCTCTGTAATTTTGAGACTCAGCTACTTTCTCTATGAAAGGAAAGAACAATACCTGCTCCTCAGACCTTCCTGGAGAAGTGACAAAGGTGTGTGTAAAAAGACAAACGATTTACCCATATTATCATTTTCTGATTATTAGACGGTTAGGGAAGCTTAAAAAGAACAGTATATATTAATGAAAATAAATTACTAAAATGTTATTTGGGCTTTTAAAGCAGGTAGATACCTGATTTTATTAGACTACACTGGATGTCAATTTTCTTAACAAGAGGGTTAATAAAATTTTCTATAAAATCCTTACAGCTATAAAGTGCTATGTTTCTAATTTCTAATTTATGAATAAAGGAGGGTTGAAAGATTTTAAAATTAAAGATATACAAATCATGGAAGCAAATTTATCTTAACTAGTGATTTTTTTCTCTTAGTACAAAGTCACTAATTACCATGAATTCATTCAGCATCACTTTCCACATCCACATTTTTTTTTAAATAGCAGCATTACACAGCTGTTTGAAAGTATAGCAGTTAGAAGCTAACTTATAAAGCATCCCGTAGAACTTATCTACAGTGCCATTTGGTAAGAAATGTAGGATGCAAGCAGAGAACAAAGAAAGATCACATACCTTTTGCTGGAAGTAAACAGCAATAAAGCACATAGAAAATCAGGACAAAAGTCAGCTTTTACAACTCTGTTATTTCATAAGAGAATGAGCAATTTAACTGGAAATAGTTTGCTTACCTGAAAATTTCAAGAGAGTTTTATGGAAAGTTAATATTTGACTAAAAGTGTTTTGGGTTATCTAAAGCTCAGTGGCTCAATTAAGAATTTTCAAAATTTTCATGAAATAACTATACACCTGCAAGATAAAAAAAAAAAAAAATATTCCTATTCAAAGAATAGTTACCCACTTAATAAGCACTCAGTAGATTTGTGATGAATGTGAACTGAGCCACTAGGGGTGGCTGACATTTCTAAAGTGACTGGCTCAAATTTCTCTTGTAAAGTTGAGCATTAAGAGTAGAGGTTAAAAGGCAGTCGGGCAGGCCAGAGGAATAGCATGGACAAAGGAACATACAGCAGCAATAACCAAGCAGCACACTTGAGCAGCTCTTTTTTCTGGAAGGGAAGTCCAAGAAAGCATGGGACCCTTTCTACACACTTGTAGGTCCAGGTTCCAGCTCCACCTGATGTGGAAGACCTGGGCACAGTGGCAATCTAGAGTCTAATGAGAACAGTGTCAGAGGAAGAGAAGTTTTCATGACAATAGCAAAGAATGGACAAGTACAAGAATTAGGCACAAGGAAAAATAATAAAGAAAATCTGCCTGCTCCTTTCTGTTTCCTAGAGTCCATGAGTACTTGAACAGAATGCCAGGGTTATACAATGAATGGAAAAATGCATTGATATTTCACGGAAGGGGATCTAAATAAACCCTGTCATCAGTTAGTTATCAGAAAGTTTTAATGTAAGACAATGTATCTTACATCTTGTGAGATGATCATAATTTCAATTGCTCTGTCCTATTATAACCAAAGGTCAGGAAGAAATACTTTGAGACTTATGATCTGATCAAGGATCTTTACACATGACCAAAATGGAATTTAAAAATAGGGCTAAAATCCCTCCAAATTCTTTCTAACTTTGATTTGGCCTTATACTCTGTGGAACAAAAGTGCTGTACTTTTATATATACAATTAAGAAGGCAATACTTAAAAAAAAAAAACTAAATTAAGTTTTAAAATGCTGGACCCTAATTTATACTCTCTGAAGAAAAACATCCATGTTGGTCAGCATTTTAAAGCACTAAATCTTAATTTCCTTTCTTTTTTACTAAATCTCTTCTTAAAGTTGCTTCTGGTGTTTTCTAAATGTGCTTGATCAGAAGTGTTAGGGCTCTGGCAATTTTTTAACTAGTAAAATAAACACAGCAATGGAGTACCTGCAGTCCTTCTAACAGTACCGTTTATATTATAAGCCCCATCCACAGAGCTGCACAGAAAATATCCAGTATAAACAAACAGTACTTAGACACCAGTGGCATCTTAGCAGCACACCCAAGTCTCAAAATGCAAAAGGAAGAAAATTTCCACTCCCACGATTCTCAACTCCCTGGCTCAGCACATGTCATGCAAAAGAAAGTGACATTGCCTGTTACTGTGAATTTGGGGAGGAGGTGTGGGTGTGAAGCAAATCAGCAATTCTCTCCTTTCATTTCCCATCATCCTCCTGCTCCCAATTTATCTCATTTCCACAATGTTTCTTTTTCTCCTTTTTTCTACATTTAACTGCTTTCTCACTTCTTTTACTGAATTCAAACAGAAAAGACTGCTTTGCCCTTTAATTCTGTTACTTACTACAAATCTCTTAAGTTTCATACAATGTGCACATATAAACCACTACTGAGTACTATTTTCACAGGAATATACAAAGGGCAAGGGAGGATGATCTGGCCTGAGGTTAAACCTGGCAGAAGAAAAATTCTATTCTTTTCAAAGCTCAGGCTTCCAACTGAGGGAGAAGGAAGAACACTGTCTTGGGGCAAAACTGCCTGAGTCAGCCAGACACTGCGGGGAGGAGAAAGACATGAGGGCTCCTGCAAGCCCTAGCAGGAGCCTCCTCCACCTGGCAAGCTGGACTCTCCGCTGAAACCCGAGAGCATGTGCCCTGTGCTTCCAGGGCCACTGGAACGAGGGCACACTGCTCTTTATCCTGAGCCAGCTCAGTCCCTTGGTTCTTTTCTAATAGACCCATCTTTCTCCAGATCCTGCACAGCTTTCTGTTGCTCTTGAATATCAAGACTGTTACCTAGTTTTCTTACAAATCTATCTCCCCAACTAAAGAAATAAATACTAGCACCATTACCTTCTCACTGGTAATATGAAGACACCATTTTAACATGGAGAATATTAAGTAAACTAACACTTATGAAGAGTTCAGGCCAGAATTTAGTATGTGAAAGAAAACATATAAAGTGGTTAAATAAACCACCAGTGAACATCTCTAGCTCTGAATGACAAGACATTCTTTATGATAACAGAAAAAAAAAATGAAAGTAAATACTTATTTTTGTTAATGTATCACCCATTCAATACACTTACCAAAACTAAAAGTTTTCTGAGGAAACCAGTCTTTATATTAAAATTATGTTTAGTTATTTCTGACCTTAAGGTACTTGCTATTGATGAAGAAATAGGCTGAAATCACAGCATGTAAAAAAGGAAGACTGAGATGTCATCCTTGGTATGAGTTTCCTGACTATTCACCACTGCACTGATTTGCATTCTTTAGGTTTATTAAAATAATATTATTTAATATGTTGCACTGTATATCGCCTAACCCTCAAAAAGGATAGTCTTAATTTAAATGTCTAAGAGAAAATGATTAATCTTTTATTTTGGGGAGGTTCTATTAGCTCTAACGGAGGACAAGGAAAAGCAGAAAAGATGAGTTGATATAGAGAACTAATGAGAAAGGATCAAATTTAGTGGAAAGGTAAATGCCTACTTTACTTATACTGTACAAATAAGCAAATGACATAATGACATCAAAATCTACAGAAGAATGAACTTCAAAATTATGTCATGAAAGCGAAAATTCTAGTTTAAACTTCAATTTTCCTATTTAATAGCTGTTTTAAGGTAAAAGCATTCAAAAATATGTATGAAGCCTCAAAGACAAACCATCAAAATATAGTAGGTACATGTTAATTTTCAGTTACAATTTAGCAAAAAGTTAACATTTCTATACATACTAAAAATGTTAGTTTAGGGGCTAGAAAGATGGTGATCTTCCAGAGGTCCTGGGTTCTACTCCTATTACCTACATGGCAACTTACAACAGTGTAACAGCAGTCTCATGGGATCTGACACCCTCTTCCTATCTCTACAGGCACCAGGCACATACATGCAGGCAGAATGTCCATACACATAAATTAATAACTGAAAAATTGTACTATTTTTGCAGACAGTATGGTAGTACACACCTGTAGTAATAGTACTCAGGAGACTACAAAGGGTCACAATTTCAAGGTCAGGCTAAGATACATGAAGATACTCCAAAGGAAAGAGAAAAACAAACATCAATTTGGAGGTCAATTGAACTAACTATATCAAAAATACTTTCAAAGACTTTTTCATAAATTTAAGCCCCAGAAAAATATTTCAGCAGATATCTTCTAGATAAAGCAACAAAAGTTATCATTTAAAAATGATAGATTGGATTTTTTTGGTGTTTTTTACAAATAGTTTATCTAAATAAAATTATACTCATAATAATTTAAGGAATATAGTTTACTAAGAAAATAGTTTTTTTGAATTCTTGTTCAATAATAAAAATTGCACTGATGATTTAAATCCACAATAACAGAATTGAAAGGCTCTTAGAAGTTTGTTGAAAAATATACATTTTTAAGTGTTAAACTTGTTTAAATTTTAACATTCTATCTTGAAGAGCTTTAGTTCTTGCATGAGTAACAGTACGCTTCATTTAGGCAAGCAATTTCTGTTACACGTTTATGAAAAAGCAATATCTCATATAACTAACGACAGGAAAAGTCTTAAATTAAAACCTCCAACATTACCTAGCCTGAAGCAAAGTTTAACAAAAACAAACAAACAAACAAACAGGACTCACATTTTCAGAGAGAAGAAAAGAAACTTTCTCTAAATAAGCAGCAATTATGCCAAAGAATTTATATGCTAAGCACGACTGAATGTAAAAATTCCAGAGCAGTCAACCATAGCTTTAGCACTTTGAGTATGATTAACAGAATGAACCTTCAAAGGTCAATTAAATGTCAACATACTTTAAAGAGATATCCCTAACTTCTGGTCAATGTATAATAGCATCCCATAATTTCAGAGTATCCTTAATTTAGGTGTAATGTGTGATGCAATCTACATATAGATGCAATCTACAATGCTCACCAGCCAGATTAGTGGAAATTTACTGAGTATTTTTTACTCTAGCCTAGAGTTTTTTTCTTTCTATGACTTTTAGTTATGCAATGATTTAAATAAGATACATATAGCCAGTATTACATTTGTCAATAAAAATGAAATGTAAAATACTGGTGGTTTTCAAATGACATTCTAGTTTCTGCGAATCAAGACTGAGTGAGTGAGTGTGAGTGTGTGTGTGTATGTGTGTGTGTGAGTGTGTATAAGAGTATGCCAACTTCCATGTCACATGCCTCAGAATTCCAGCATTTGGGAAATCGAGTTACAAGGACAGCATAGACTACCTGGTAAATCCCACTCCAGCCTTGGCTAAAGCAACACCTTTTCTCAATAAATATATCAAACAAATAAATAATTTCATTTACGTTAAACATGTACAGACTTTTTAATCTTGTCAATGCTCCCTAAACAACTTGATGCAGCAACTAGTTACACAGTATCACATTATATTAGGTGTAAGTCATCTAGAGATGCTTTAGAGTATCAATTACTTTGTCAGATTTTAGTATCTACACAGTGATAGATCCTGGCATCAATTCCTCCCAACCCCATTTGATAGTGAAGACGGACAGTCTACTATTTAACCATAGTAAATGATTCTAAGGATACTATGGACTTTTCTTGTTCCTTTTCTTTTTTGGTCTCTAATACCTATCTATCAACAGGCACTTAATTTGCCCCTTCCCCCAACTAATCTGCTTGAGTTCTTCTGGCTAAAAGTCTTTCCAGAAAAGGCAACAACTTTATGCTTAGAAACCTCTGAGATAGAACAAGTCCTAAGGCATTTAGTTCTCATAACAACATTTGTACCCAGGAACACTCAATCTCATTCCACCTAAGTAAGGTCAAACTGTGCTAGACCCTCAGAATAAGAAATCTGACCCATCTGACTCGGCTCACACAAAACTCTGGTAAAAATCTTAAAACTCACTCAGTCCAGTGCTTTCTCCTATCAAATACACAACATATCCTTTTTTTTTTTTTTTTTTTTTTTTTTTTTTTGCACTAAGACTTTATAACTAGTTTATAATTGGCCAAATGGTTGTGGTTACCAAATACATTCAAAGAGGGTGAGATTCTTAAGAGGCTAGGAATCTGCAAACAGACTAGGGAAGATTAGAAACTGAACAATGGACAGATTGTGGATGGTTCAAGAGAAGACATCACCAATGAGCTAAGCTACAATGGTTGGTTGCTCCTAAACCTATGACAATAGATTTTTTTTTTTTTTTTTTTAAAGAGTAGGATGGGACTCTTTTTGCTGACAAGCAAGAAGAGGAGAGAGGATTTGCGGTGCTTGACTGGAATCTGTCTACTTAGGTTGACAGCATTTTAGTGGGCTGCTATAAGGAGCAAATGAATTGACGCTAGAGAAAGAGCTTTGACATATCTAAATACTACCTCAAAGCACAGGTAGTGTTAAGTCCTTGGGCAGGAGCCTCTTTGACCTGAATCCTTGTTCTTTGGTGGCAAATGCATATATGAAAAAGCAACTCTTAAGCTCAATTCTGGATCCATTCCTACATCATGGGTAGATTCGAAATTTGGATAACCAGTGCTTCTCAAAGTGAGTGTAGAAATATATAAATACTAAATAAGATGGTACAAAAGAAGATGAGGATAAAGACAGCGCCTCAGACAGAAGGCTATACCAGAAAACCCAAGTGCTTAGCTGCCATCTACATCTTTCTCCTACCCTTTTCCCCTTTGCTCAACAATGACTACTTAGAAATGTGACCTCCACTGTGTTCACATTACTTAGCTCATCCAGTGTGTACTTCCTCTTCCCTTCTTCAGTGACTCTCCAGGGCTAAAAAGGAAAATTTAAAAAGTTACAATTAAAAATTACATATACTGAATATATATAGTATGCTCATTATTAGCAGATGGCATTTCAATGTGTAATCTTGCATAATTCTCAGAACAACTCCTATGAGACAGGACCTTGTCTTTGTAGTAAAGGAGCTAAAGCACAGGAGGTCAGGGAGGGGTTCATCTGAAGCCACCTGGGAAGTACAGGTCAACTAGGATTTGATTCAGGTCTGGTAGACTATTCAGTCTATTCTTTGAACTTCTCTTTTACAGTCTATTTTTTTCAATAAACACAAAAATCTTCCCAAGTTGGGGTACATTTGAATACAGAGCTTACAGAAGCCCTTCTATAAATTTGCCAACAAAAATCTGTAATAATAGAAGGCAGGGTACTATTAACATTTTCACCCAAGTCTTCAAATGTGCATGTGAAATGGACAGCTCTCCGTTGAGTATTACTGTTCTAGTCTCTCAGACTGCTATCCCAGGCTCCTTTCTAAACCTTAAGCCTAAAATTTAATTAACAGGGTAAGTTCACTAGGTTACTCCCACAAACAGGACAGAAAGGAAGTGTCTGTGAACTCTAGTTACACTCTAACATGCCTTAACTTGGTTTACATGCAAAGACAGTACATGAAGGATGAGAGCATGTTTGGTGTCGTAGGAAAATGATTTGGCACTGAGCATCTTAAAAGAAAACAGCCATTATAACACTGGCAAGAAAACAAACAAACAAATCACTAATGCTTACAATTTTGTGTGACTAACTCTCAAACTGAAAGGGACTTCTGAGTACAGATTTAGATTCCATTCACAAACATTCTGATTCTCCAAGTATGAAGATGCTCAATAGTGTGAAGTTTTGCAAGTTCTACAGGGAAATTTTGATACATGTTTATAAAGGGCACACTCTGGGATATATTGTTTCTACCTCTGACACTGCTGCACAACTAGAAAATCTGAATAAAGAATACAAACTCTACAAAGAAAACTCACTGTTACCTAGACCAATTTAAGTGCAAGTTGAGTGGTCACTTTGAAATATAGCCACTCAATTTTCCCAGTGTCCCAGCTCCCACTGTAAGGCATTATTATTCTCCTGACACTACCATCACTACACAGAGCAGGCCACACTGTAGTCCACACTGGATCATTCCTACACCCAAATCTTGTCTGGAACAAAACTTCACAAGATGCCATTTCTGGTGTTTAATTTACATTTGGTATAAGATTGGAGATAATTTTTCTCACTGAGGATTTCTTGATTTTAAAAATATTCCTTCACACAAATAAACCGAGAATGCTTTCGTGCTATTTTCTAAATGAGTTTAAAAACGAGGCAGCACTCAGTGAAATTCTATAGTTATGATTGGGACATTTAATTAGAATCCAATCAATGCAAACAAGTACTGATTATTTAGGAAAACACCTCTTCAAAGGCTCATGCTCAAATAAAACTAGGTCACAAAATGTATTATGTTAACTCAACATTGTTATCATTCTCCTAGAAACACTGCCAGTTGTCCTTGTCTCTAAATATTATCCCTATTTTAAGCTATAAACTTCAGGCTAGGTACTAAAATTAAACTTACTTTTTTCCTGTAAAGTCTTTGATAGCTCCCTTCTTTCCAGAAAAGAAGGGTGATAGTTCTCTTTAATAGGTAAAGTGAATTTTTAATTATTTTTATCTGGATGCTAGGTATTTTAGTGAGCAAATATTTGCTGAATCTCTAACTTACATGCTCACATTGTTTATAAGCTCCATGGTGGAGAAAACACGACCAGATGCCAGTGTGCCTGACATCTCAGAAGCACTCTCACCAAGTGAGAGAACTGTGTACTTGATCAAAGAGAAAACACACTTCTTTATACACCGCTGACAAAATATATATGCAATATTTACAAGAGTTCTCTGTTCGAGGAAAGGTTTGAGTTTTACTTTTGACGGAAAAATGTAGGTTATCACGCTAACCAAAAGTTAAGATTTCATTATTTCACGTATCAATCTGAAATGACAATAGTTCAATGACAATGTCAGAACAAACCTTTTAATCATTCTTTAAGAATTGTACACGGCACTAACACATCTCAACAAAGAAGATTATGTAAGTGAGCTGACTTGGCGTCAGTGATACGAACACAGTGGCTATTTTCAATCCTTCATTAAAATTAGATCAAGATGTACTAGCACCACCGCTACTGTGTCCGCCCGCAAGGGAGATTTACATTACTTTTAAGATTTACTTGGATTACAAATAAAGTTTCCTTTTCCTTCTTTGTCACAAGAGAACCCCCCCCACCTCCCCCCACACCACACTGGCACAAACACCTCACCCTTCCACAAAAGTTTTCAGTAGGGAGCAGTAATACAGAAACGAAAGCCATAAACACCACACCTGCCCTGTTTACCCTTCCCTTTGCACAATAAATACTTCGTGCTTCTTCTTACAGAGCGAAGAAGGGCTTGTTTAGGGTGGGGGTGGGGGCACCTGCCACTTCTACACCTTTAGGATGGGTTCTGTGTCCGGCCCTAGGGCTTCAAACAGCGTGGCAAAGGTAGAGCAGTCTTAAGAATAGCAAACAAAGTCATGGATACCCATTTTTCACTCGAGATAGTTTCAGGATCGGTGTTTTGTTTTTTTAAAAGCCATCCGACTTAAAAGTTACTCGGGAGTCGGGCTCAAGGAGAGCGGATTTCGGGGCGCGTTCAAATACATGCCGGCCTAGGGCTTCCTAACTCCCGCAGTACAAGGAAGCTGCAAGGAAAAGAAAAAAAAAAAAAAAAAAAACCTCCCTCGGAGACACATTTCAAATCTACACGACTCTTGGAGTGGCCGTCGCCTCCCAGATCAGCCCCAAGGCGATCCAGGCCGGCCCGTTTAAATCATTGGTCCAAGGTCAAGCAGAGCCGGTCGCAGGCAGCGCAGCTCGGCGACCTTCTAACCTCTCCACCCCGCCCCCGCCGGGCCCGGGGCAGCCTGCGCCCCCGAAGGGTTCCCACGGCTCCGGTCCCCGCGTCAGCGGCACGCCAGCGCCTCGCGCCCGGCCGCACTCGCATCTGTTCTCCCCGCCCGCTCCAAAAAAAAGTATTCAAGGCTCCCCTCACGCCTCCGGCCGCGCAGGCGCCCGAGCTCGCGGGCCCCGTCCCGAAGCCGGCTTCCCAGCAGCCGCGGCCCGGCCCGGCCCGGCCCGGCCCGACACGGCCCGGCCCGAGGACAAGCGGCAAACTTTTCCCGGCCCGCGGCTCGCCTGCCGCGGGGTCCCCGGCCGCCGCATTGTCTCCGCGGCCCGGGAGCTGCGGGCCCCGGCGAGCCGCGCCGCCCCGCACGGCCGCCGCCGCCGCCGCGCTCTTTGTGTGTGTAGCGGCCGCGGCTGTCAGGACGGTGGAGCAGGGCTCGGCGAGCCGGCTGCTCCGTCCCCGCCGGCCGCGGGCGGCGCCGAGCTCCTCTCGCCCGCGGCGTCCGCGGGACACGAGCCGCCAGCAGCCGCGGGCCCGCACCGCCCGCACCGCCCGCACCGCCGCCGCCGCCGAGCTCCCTACCTCCGAGAGCCGCCGCGCAGCCCCGCTCCCGCGCCTCAGCCCCGCTCAGCCACCCGGCGCGCTCGCTCAAGAACCCGGGGGGGGACGCGCTCCGCCCCCTTGCATGGCTCCCTCCAATGAGCTCAGCCTGCGGGGAGGCGGGGCTGTCCAATCGGATGCCCGGACGCCCGGCAGTGCAGCCAATAGGAAGCGACTCCGGCTACACACCCGCCCTGATCCTCTAGGAGCCGAGCGGCTCTCAGAGGCCCGAGGTGGGGACCTGATCCTGCCGCCTTGAGCAAGTCCGCTCCGGCGTCGCAGAGGGAGTCGCTCCGGCCTGGGCAGGTCCAGAGCCTGGCAGTCCTTGGGATAGGCAGGTGTGATGCGTGCTTTTGAGGTTCATCAAAATCTCCACCCTCACTCCAAACTCCGCCCATGCAAGGCAAGCTGCGCGCATAGGTCGCAAGGTTGTGAATTTTTAAAGTTAAGCAAGGCCTTTCCCCTTTACAAGAATGCACATTCAGACAGCACTCAAATCGGTGTTCCCGCGGTCGAGCGTCTATGTTCCTAAAGAATTTGCCCGAGCACCACCAGGTATCTCAAACAGGTTAGTTTCTGCCCCGAAACCAAATCCCAACCACCAATGATTTTTTTTCCCTACTAAAGGAAAATTGCATTTAAGATGGAAAAAAAGTGAGTATAGTACATGAATAATTTTTATTACGAACCTCATTGTTACCGTTAATGTTGTTCTTGTTTCGAGTTAGGGTCTTTCTGTGTAATCCTATTTGGTTTAAACCAGTATCCTCCTCCCTCAGCCCTCTGCGTGTTGGTTATAACAGACATATCACAGTGCCCAGTGTGAACCTTGTTTCTTGGGTAAAGTCGCACCAACTGTCTTCAGTGCAACTGGAGCGAAATGCCTGAAATGAAGACTATAGAGGGAGTGGATGTATTTCTAAGATATTTCTAGCTCCCTTCCTAGACAAGGCTTGAGTAAAACACTGGTTGAAGATGGCGGTCGCCCTTGCAATAAATAGAGGCTGCATAGCTATTCATTTATTTTATATGACCAGTGTGCTTGCTGTGATAAAACACCTATGACCAAGGCAACTCACAGAAAGAAGGGTTCCTTTGAGCTTGCGTTCCAGGGATAGAAGTTCATGATGGCGGAACTGAGGCAGCAGGTGGCAGGTATGGATGGCTACAGGATGCTCACCCATTCAGGATGCCCAGAAGCGGGAAGCAGACAGACAGAAAGAAGAGAAATACATCCTCCACTAGGGCCACACTTCCTAAGCCTCTCCAAACAGCATCATGAACCAGGGACAAGGGTTCGAATGCTGGAGACGATGGAGCACCTCACTCAAACTGCTACAACCAGGATTAGTCATTTTTCATTATTTCTAGGAAGTTAATAATTTTAATTGAGTTCCTTTCCAAAAATGGGCTACGTGGACCTGAAAAAAGTATTTGGTAACACATATTTACACATTTTAGAATGAAACTCCACCTGTATGCTTCAGATAGCTGGCATGCGCGATTTATTTATTTTGGCAATAATCTGCATTTAAACATATTTGGACATTCGACCTGTTCCTTTGCATAAACTGTTAGATGACAGAAGAAGTCATTTCTGAAAGGATGACTTCTAGAGTGGACCAAATGGAGAGGGAAAGAGGGAGGGAGGAAGGAGGGAGGGAGGAAGAGAGAGAGAGTAAATGCCAAACAAGAAAAAACATTCTCTGGCCACTTATTTCACAACTGAAACTCACCATGACTAGCTTGAAGAGAAAGGATGATGTCCAGGACTTAGTTTTGTTAAAAGATCCACGTTCTGCCTGATTTGGGGCACACTGGTTAATGACTCATTGTGGAACAAGAGAACAATATGCCAGGCTCTGCCTGCCTCACTGGGTGAGATCCAGCCAAGATAGTTGTCAAGCACTAATATCCTGTGCCAAGTGCAAAGCAGTCTAAAGTGTGTTATTATTATTCTTGACGTTTCTGTCAAAATACTTGCCCACCAGCAGCCAATGAGCATTTCCTCAGTCTTCGTGGGTTTTCAATATAAATACTTTTGAACCCATCAGTTTTTTTTTTTTTCCTTAAAATAGGTATGAATTGAGCTTCTGCCTACACATTCCAGAAAAAAAGCAGTACTTCTGTGTTAGGTACTGCACTGTGAGCCTGTTGCCCCAGCTGCTCCTGTGGCTCTGCAGTTGGGGAATGATTTGGGTACCATGGACTCAATCTCAGTCTTCTATCTCTCTCTTCTTCCCTCCCTCCTTCCTTAACCCTCTCTGGAAAAACAGCCAGAGCATTACTTCTAACAGGTTTTTTTTTTTTTTTCATCCTGACTCTTTTGAAATAGAAATGTGTTAAAAGACAAGAATTATTTCTGGAGGAATCATGAATGGGAAGGCTTAAGAAATATTCCTTAATGGTTGTTCTTAACATATGTCTGAAAAACAAGATGCATCATAATGTCCAATACAAAACTGTTCTGTTCATAATATTTAAAAATTCATGAAAATCTCAGCATGTACATATAAATTAATATATCCTGTGGCTGCTAATGTGCATTGCTTTCCATGGAAATTATAGTGGCTGTGCCAAATTTATACCTGCATAATCAAGTACTGAATTATTTTTATTTTGTAGGTGTTTATCAGGGATTCACTTGGGGCTTTTGTGCTTAATTTTCAAAGAAGAAAGCAACATATATTTTTAGATATATATCCATGTATTTTAATGCAATGTTTACTTTATTTCAAAACATTCAATCCAGTACAGAAGCTTAACGGTTACCTCAAATATATATATGATAGAATGTGAAATGTACTAAATTTAATTGAATCCCCAGTTATTTTCAACTAATTAAATTTATGTATAATTTGTATGTTATATATATATACATGTATATATATATGTTTCTTAGCAGAAATGATGGGAGAATTGATCAATATAATTATACACAACTTATATATATCAATGACAGTGTTTGGTAATGTCTTACTAATCTATAAGTTCACACACATTTTCTATAGGCAATGAATCTTTCCTAATTTATGTAGGGAATACTTGTGATTACACTCAGGTATTACATGATATTTTTGTACTTTTACACAGTGCCTCACCCATCAGTTGTCCATTATGGAACAGGAGAGTGGTCAAGTGAGAGAGAGAGCTATGGGCTTCAACACACATTTAAATGTTTATTATACAATCTGCAACTTTCAGATTAGTGTTAGCATTGGTAATCATAATTTTAATACATAAATAAAGTTCTTTTCTAAGTTGAGTCACAGGTCGGTAGTAGTATTACTAGCCATAATATTTTGTGTAATTATTTTGCATTTAAGGTACAATTGTCTTGACACTGCATCATCACAGAGCATAACAAAAACCTGGATTTGGATTTTCTAGAGTCTGATTATTGAAATGCCTCTTGGTCTTGGGTAAGCAGACTTCCACATGACTTTTTTCCAATTCACTGACTCCAGTTCATTCATATGAAAATGTTGTTGTTGGTAATAATGAAATATATCTATAGAGAAAATAGAAAAATAATTATCTCCATTTTTCTCTTTATTTCTGACATGTATGAAGGACAGTTGTTTTTGTGAGGCATAGTACCAGATGCTTTATCTCTCCCTTTATGAAACTTACAGTTTTCTCCATTGTGTGCTGTGCTTATGTAGATAAGTGGACAAATACATATTTTGAGCCTTATTTAGCACCTGGGTATGATGAGCTAAATGCAGTTTATGTACAGCGAGGCAATATTAAGGCTTTTTCTCTGGTTCTTCTTCATAGAGGACTAGAAATATGATATGTCAGGTATCACCTCTCAGAATGTTATCAAAGGGTTGTATAACTCCTCTGTCAGAAGTTACAACATTCCCTCCTAGAAGGAAGAGGAAGACTCATAAGACTCCGGAAGTCCCTGAAACACACAAGACTCACAAGCCCCTCAGAGGTTATATAAGCAGGAAACCACTGCTGACAGAGAGGAACGGTTCTATTGAACAGTTTCCAGAGCATTCACTGGGCAGGGAGCTAGCTCATTGACCCACCTTCTATGAGTCATTCATGTGCGGGTGAGCTATTTGATGATGAACTACCTAAATTATCTGTTTGTCATTGGTACACCAAGCTAGAGGAGAGAAGTCATTGTTTTGGTCTGTTGTTGTCCCTTTATTTTCTCAATGGATGTTTGTTCTTGTTTCTCCAGGGGAAAAGAATCACATATTACAATTGATGCCCCCAAAAGACTGACAGAGCCATTCTGTGTCCCCTGCTATGGAAGAAAAGACATCCATTTGGGATTGATCCATCTAAGGCTGGTATGCAAGGAGAGAGAGTCCCAAAAGGTCAGTCTTTTTTGGTGAGCTGAGGGATGAGGTGTGAGGTGGGTGTTTATGTGACACAGGGACCCGAGTCATTTATACTTCTAACTAGTTCACCAAGCAACACTGGGTAGAATCATTTCCTTGGTCTGTAGTTACTGTGCTTTCTTGGATGAATAGTTGTCTGACTATGCTTCCCCAGAGAAATACCTACAGCAAGAGATCAGACAAAACAGAAGTGCTAGACTAGAAAAAAAAAATAGACATTAGAATCATTTCTTAAGGCTTTTAAAGTGACTTTAAAATAAAAACAGTTCAACTAAGTGTGACAGTCATTGAGAATGCTGCAGAACTTGAACTTACAATGTTTTTGTTTTCATTTTAGCAATTGTTCCTTCCTACCTAGAAACTGGAGGCTGAAAATACCAAGAGCCCCTTGGAAATAGTTTAAAAGGGTTCCATCTGGTCCCCAGGTCAGCAGATCAATAACCAGAAAGTTGTGGAGGGTGCAGATTTCCATCAGAGATGAGAGGAGACTTAATATTACCTAAATATTAAAACTAATTATTGTCACCAATTTAAAACAGGCTGACAGGTGTAGATAAAAGAAAGGAGCAAACTTGAAAAGATGGACGGAGGCAAGGTCAGCCCACAATTGAGAAGGGCTGTCAGGAAAGCAGCTGAAATTTCCTGGACAAGTAACAGAAATACAAGCAAATTAATTCAAAATTGCACACATCAAACTGAAAATAATAATGTGTTTAATAAAATTACACCACTCATAGATTCTCTATCACAAAAGAACCATAACTCACGCTATACAGCTGATGACCAGGATGAAAAATAATATAGAAATAGAAATATAGTAGTAATTTTATCATCATAATTTCAATATCAAGTCTTCCTTAGCTCTTTATGTGCAGAAACTAAAAGCATAAATGGTTGAAAGATTTTTTTCACTTGGGAAAGTTTGTTGTATTTGGATAGGAGGAGGGTTGTGTTCTTGTTAGATTTTTATAAGTATTATCTTAAGGGAAAGATCTTCACATGAATTTATTAAAAACTAAATGTAGGGTATAATATATGCTGTGAAACCACAGCTGTAGGAATGCAGCATATAAAATATGAACATGAAGAACATAGATGATGGCTTAAAAAACACTAACATAATAGATTATTTTATGTACTTTATAAGCAATTTATAATAAAGATGTGTGTGTGTGTGTGTGTGTGTGTGTGTGTGTGTGTGTGTGTGTGTGTGTTAGAGAATAACCGTATCCTTGGGTCCCACAGACTTCAAGGCAAAATGAGGATGGGGGAAATGATTGCTAAATGCCTATTTGTTTTTTTGATGAAGCGATTGTATCATTTGAAACTGACTCAGCATACAGAAAAATCTCAATTGAAATTTTGCAAAGTGCGAGCTTTATGGCTTGAGAAATGAATGAAAATTATGGAGAAGATTCTGTGGAAAGTTACAAAAAGAATTAAAAATCTGGAACAGAAATGGTATGAGGAATTGTCTTTTTTGAGCTTTTGAGTCTCCAGATTTTCAGATAAAATGCATTGGTAATTCTCTATGCATGCAAAGGTGACTGTTGTACCCACCATGAGAGGCTTTAGGATCCTAGGGGGTATGTTAGAATGAGTGTGTCTTAGATAGAGGCAAATCAGTCGTTTCGCTTGCATGCTGTGTTGTGAATAGTCAAAGGCAACAACAAGAGAAACTACTGGAAATTGTGTAGTGTGTAGGTGTGTGTTTGTCTATGTGTACATGAGACTGAGCTGAATAATCACTGTCAGCTGATAAGAAGAGAAATAAGGAGAGAAATAAAGCAAAGCTGGAGTGAGTAAAGAAGGATGGCAGAGCTGCAAAAGGGCTGCCAACTGTGATGTTTAACCTTGATGTGTAGAGCCCTGCTGGGTAACGTTTGTCATTTGGAGAGAGTATATGGAAACTAGATTAACTGGACCCACAGCATTCTCAGTTGATCAGATATCCCCAAAGTAGTCTAAAAATTAGTACAGCAATAATGTTTCTCTTTTTCCATTATATTTTTAATTTGGAAAGTATCTTCCTATATATAATGACATTGACTCCTCAGAACTTTTCCCCCACGATGAAGAGGCAGCTTGGTGTGTTGTTCAAAGAATGGTTGAGCTCTCCTATTCCAATGACAAGCAAACTGTCCATTCATTCCCCCAGGACATTAAATGATGATGATAGCAGTTATGGATGTTGTCTCTTTCTTGCTGTGTCAAGGATGGGTGCACTTGTTTGTTTATAGGAACACATTTTGTAGACCCTGTGTGGGTAGTCAAAGATCTTAATTAACAAGCTTTATTCACCCTTTTGTGTGGGTTAACAGAAAGGAGATGGTATGCAAAACCAATTAACCAAGTTAGATAAGCTCCAGTCTCTTGGGTCCTTAAGTATCCTAATTATGAGCAAGTGTTCAACACACTGTTTTGAACTTACTTTGAGTGATGGTCAATAAATATAGAAGTTGGACTTGATTGTGGCTTCTTCAGTTTCTCCATTGGATCAAACACCTAGATTAGTTCATTATCAGAATCTCCTGGCTGTAAATGTTACAATAATTACATACATGATTCTCCATCTCTCTAAAGGTCCTCATTGCTCTACAGGGCCTGCAGGCAACCCAGACAGTGATTTGGTAGCTCTGTGTGGAAAACAGAGAAACTTTCCTTGTAAAAGAAGGGCAGAAAAAAAGAAGGAGGAGGAGGAAGAAGTGGGGGCAGAGGACCAAGGAGATTAGGAACTCCAACCCATGAAACAGTCCATGAATGTTTCCTAAAGGCAGAGGTGGAAGGGCCACAGGGAAAAAATAGGGTTCAAGGGCAAGCTTTCAATAAAATCTCCAAAACTGTGAAAAAAATAGTTCGATGAAGGAAGGAAGAAAATAGGTTTTTTCCAAAGATGTAAGATAAATAGATGCCCTTGCCTAGAGATTTCTTTTTATGTTTTCTGTTTATTCTGTTTCATTTTAATGGGTTCATAGATAGCACAGGAAAATAAGAGGGGATTGTAAAAATGTAAACACTTTCCTTTCTTCCTTTAAAATCTTAAAGAAGATGAGAAAATCTTTCAGATTCTGTCTCTAGATGACATACAGAATAAAAGTTAAACAAAAAGCAGGGCAGGGACATAGTTCATTGGAAGAGCATTTGCCTGACCTGTAATAATCTGAGTTTGATTCCCAACACAGTGAGAGAATTAATGGATTAAAATCAAGGCTTAGTTGTATTTGTGATTCTCTTACATTGATATTGTTAAAGACAGAAACAGAAAAGTACAGTATATAGAGGGTTATGGCACAGTAATTTGTTATGTGATTTGTTGCTGTACAGTTGCTTGAGAAAGGTAAGTGCGTTTATCATTGAGAACTTTGATCTTTATGTATCATTCAGCAAATGCTATGTTTCATTTATGTGGGTGGAGGATAGGTTGTGATTTGGCAAGGATATGGCATAGGATAAATTTATGTAAATCTAATGAAACCTGGAAATGTATAATTACATATTTTCTAAAGTTTCTGACGTGTTTCAAGTAACTCTGTTACAATTAAAATAATTACAAAGATTTTTCAAGGTTGTCTAAAACTGGTGTGGGAAACCCTACTCCTGCTTTGTTACATAGTAATTAAACTTAAAAATAAAAGACTATTTACATGACATTTTATCATCAAAAAAAAACCTTCTTACTTTTAAAACAAAAAATTGATGTCTGTTGTGCTAAAATAATTTAGATGACTTTCATGATGAAATAAAAATGAGGATATAATAAAGTAGAGAGATACAGAATGAAATACTTGAAATATTTTTTACTTATTCTGTCACTTTCATATATGTAGAAAAGTATACCAGTTGTGTGTCTCTACACTCTTTGCTTCCTATTGAAAAAAGAAGTGTCTTTGATAAAGGTATGGTGGGAGAAGCACTAACCAGTGCATATAAACATAAATATTTAGAAGGCAGTTTGACAATGTGACCATTTAGTAGAATAATAGCAGGTTCCTTCTAGGGCCCATGACCTCCCGGCCATGAACTTTTGATCAGGTTTACAGTTTCAGGCGTTAAGTTCCCTCTAGTAGAGTAGATATCAAGTTCATTCAGAAACTGATTGTTTAACCCTGTAACCTTTGTGTTGCTGAACATTTGTTTAACTATGTAAAGATGTATTGCATTTGTTTAATTATGTGTAGATGTGTTGCTGTTTTACCTTGCCTGCCAAAGATACCTGATTGGTCTAATAAAAAGGTGAACAGCCAATGGCGAGGGAGGAGGTATAGGCAGAACTTCTAGACAGAGAGAGTAAGTAGTAGGAGGAATTTAGGCTCAAGGGAGGAAAAAAAAAAAAAAAAAAAAAAGACAAGGAGATGCCTGGTTGAATTGGCCAGACACAGAGGAAGCAGGAAATTAAGACATACAGAATGATAGAAAGACAAAAACCCCAAGGCAAAACATAGATGAATAGAAATAGGTTAAATTAAGTTTAAAAAGGTAGTGGGACAAGCCTAAGCTAAGGCTGGGCATTGATAATTAATAATAAGTCTCTGTGTCTTTATTTGGGAAGCTGATTGGTGACCCAAAGGAAATGCCAACTCTACCTTCGTGTCACTATGGCATCAGCAGACACATTTTCCCCTGCTAGAACAGTGTTGAGCATTCAAGATTCATTACTAGGTAATACCATTAAATGATTTTTTCCCACAATAAAATTTAATTTTATGATGACTAATTTATTTTTTGTAGTTTTTCTTTGAAGGGTACAGAAAATCATTGCTATCTTTTATCTGACAATTAGAAGACTATTTAAGGAATTTGTTTCATCCTAATTTATGATTAAGTCATTTTCTTCAGGGAATTTAAAAATTATGCTTTCTGCTTGTCAGTGCTAGGATTTCTTTTCTTTTTCATGCTACCTAAAAGTATTCTTTGAAAATTCCATGCATGTATACATGAAATATGATTGTATTAACTCCCCCTGCCCCGTGTACTTAGCCTCCCCAACATATCTTTGTGCCAATTTCATGGGCTCTACTTGTTTTTTCTTTTTCTTTTTAAAATTAGTGCAGTCATGCATACATGAGTGTGGGGCCAACCATGGAGTGTTGGAAACCAACCAGTGGCCGCATCCCCAAAGAAAGATGAGTCTTCAACCATCAGGCTATCAATGCCTGTAATTCTTCAGTTAGGGGTGTGGCTTTATGAGTTCCCTCCCCATACATACTAGAATTCCTTCGGGCTTGATCTTTTATGGGCTTGATCTCTGCAGCTGCTGAGAGTTCATGAGTGTAGTGGCCACATCATGTTCAGAACGGTGTTTCACAGCTTCTCCTTATCATCTGGCTCTAAATTCTTTACTCTTTCTATTTCACAAATTTCAGTGAAGATTAGCATACCTTATTTTTTTTTCCTCTAGAAAAAGGGAATTAACAAGACTTGTTATAAATAAGACTTATGGACTGTTCCTGGAACCTCACCTTGATGTGCAACACTCGGGAGCCTGTGCAGATGCTGCATTAGGGGTCCTGTGTACTCTGTGCACAGGTGTGGTTAGTGCCCAGCCCAAGAGCGTTAAGGGGTGGGGGTCAGCATTGTGATGGCTGGCTTCCCCCAGCTCCTGGCGTCATAGTGTGGGTGCCCTCTGCATCTTGTATTTCTGGCCCCCTGAGGCATGAGTGGAAGGAACCACATGGAAAACCCATATCTTTGAGGGCTTCACAACCCAAAGATCTGAAGAGGCACCACCCTCAGGCCTTGAGCATCTAGGTGGCTGAAGGTATGAGAAATGAGTGTTGGACACTGAAGAAATTTATAAGAGTTATGACTTAACTAAAGTATATGCATTTGCCTTTTACTACTCTGTCTTTCAAAAAGCAAGATACATTTCATGAAAATGTATTTAGTGATCATATCATTTATTTCTAATTAAATATATAGTACTTGAACGAGCTTGAGTGGGTTAGCTAATGATGTACCGAGGGAGAGTCTAGTAGTTCTTTCTTTGTAGTGCGTGGTAGAATCGATTTCATGAGGTTAGTCAGAGAGGCATGTGTCCTGCTTCCTCTTCTCCTCAACTTGTCACAAGCCAGGGTTACCTGAGATCAGAAGCTTCAGATGAAAACGTGCTTGTGGGTGAGGCATTTTTTTGATTGGTGATTGATACGGGAGGGCCAGCGCACTGTGGGTGGTGCCACTCCCGGGCAGGTGGTTCTGGGTCCTGTAAGAAAGCAGGCTGATCAGCCCACAAGGAGACCTCCAGTAAGCAGCACTTCTCCATGGCTTCTGCTTCTGTCCTGTTTCCAGCTTCCTGCCTTGAAATCCTATCCGGCCTTCGCTCAGTGACAGAGGGTGACCTCCATGGATAAGATGAAATAAACCCTTTCTTCCCCAAGTTCCTTTTAGGCATGGTGTTTTATCACAGCAGTAGGAACCCTAAGACAACATACATCCACTCTGGTAAATACTATGTTTTAATTGGTGTTGCATCAAAGAACAAAAGGATTGCAGGGTTGATTTGTGAATTCCCATGTCTCCATCTTTCTAATCACTTTCTTATTTATATATTTAATATAGAATCAATCTTATTTTACATATCAATCCCAGTTCCTTCTCTGTCCCATCCTCCCATGCTCCTCACTGAGCCCCCAACCCTCCCCCTATCTACTCCCCAGGGAGGGTGAGGCCTTGGGGGATCTTCAAAGTCTGTCACATCATTTGGGGCAGGGACTAGGCTCTCCTCCATGTATCTGGACTGAGAGAATATCCCTCTAAATGGAATGGGCTCCCAAAGTCCATTTGTGCACTAGGGATAAATACTGAATCCACTGCCAGAGGCCCCATAGACTGACCAGGCCTCCTAACTGACACCCATGATCACGGGCCTGGTTTGGTCCAATGCTGGTTCCCAAACTTTACAACTGGGGTCCATGTGCTCTCACTTGGACAGGTCAGCTATTTCTGTGGGTTTCTTTGGCACAGTCTTGACCCCTTTTCTCATCACTCCTCCCTCTCTGCGACTGGATGTCTATGGGTGTCTGCTTCTCAAGCATGGTATGTACTCACTCATATATGGATTTTAGACAGAGCAAAGGATCACCAACCTACAATCCACACCTTCAGAGAAGCTAGGAAACAAGGAGGACCCTTGTTTCTTGAGAACAAGAGAGACATACATGGTCCCCTGGAGAAGGGACAAGAGCTCCTGAGCAAATTGGGAACATGTGGGGAGGGATATAGGAAAACGAGAAGGGGAGAAAAGGAGGGGGAGGAGAACATGAGGGATCAGGAAGACTGAGTCAGGTGAAGAACAGAGGAGAGCAAGAAAAGAGATACCTTAAGAGAGGTACCATTATAGATTTAAAGAAAAATCTGGCACTAGGGAAATGTCCAGAGATCTACAAGGATGAACCCAACTAACAATCTAAGCAATAGCGAAGAGGCTACCTTAAATGCCCTTCCCCTATAATGAGACTGATGACTAACTTAAATGCCATCCTAGAACCTTCATTCAATCACGTTCTTTCTAATCACACAACTGATCATTGTTCACTACTTATATTTTGAAAAAAAAAAATCAAGAAAATGCAAAATGAAACTTTTCCCTCAGAGTTCACTACTTCCAACATAGGTCAGCTCAGTTTAAGTTCTTCCTTGAAAGATGGGTCCATCTATGTCCAGCACTGACTTCAGGCCCTACCACACTGTGGAAACCTTTTATTTAACCCTGCCAACAAATTTCATCCTCATCAAGGTTGAGCAAGGTGCATCATGTGTCATATGTGGCTGTGTCTGTTTCCTCTCTCACGTACACACAGGGAAGGAAGGGTCTGCAATGTACTTGCCACAGTTCTTACCTTTCCCAGTCGTAAAGTGTGTATTAGCCAGATAGTAGGCCCTAACATATCATATACTGTTCGGTTTAGTACTCTGCTGTTCTTAGTGACAAGTTATGCAATACACCTGACAACTGATGCTGGTAAGTCTTGGGTTATTAACACTGAGTTGAACTAAATACAGTCACAGCCCAGTAGTGGATGTATGTTCCTGCCCCCATTCTTAAAGGACTGTCTATGAGAGAGTGGCAGCAAGGGCATTGATCATGGTGCAGATTGCCAAACTTGCTTTACAGAAACCTCAATTTCATGTTTGCTTTAGTTAAGTGGAAAATACAGTCTTCTAAGGAAAGTATTAAGACTCCTACTTATTTTAACTGTCCTCTCTAGGCTTCCCTCTTTCCCTCCCTACCTTTCTTTTTCCTTCAGTCTATCCCATGCCAACTTTTCTATTGGGGTTTTAAACATTCACACAAGCTCTTTAGATATTAGTTTACTATAGTGTTAATCATAAATCTCCATAAAATACTTCCCCCTGCTGTGTGATTATAGATGACATTTTCCCCAGTGAAGACAGTGATTTCAGTTAGATTTTTGTTGCTTTTCCTTATAAGGAAACCTAAAGTTTACTTTCTATGGTCAAATTTATACTTTTTTGAAAATAATAATACCTTTTCATTTGCTTTCTGTGCATATCTGTATGTATGTGAGCACACTCATGAAGTCAGAGGATAACTTGTGAGAGTGGAATCTTCCTTTGCACTACATGGGTACTGGAAATTTAACAGAGTCTCAGGCACGGCAGCACGCTCCTCTACCCACTGAGCCATCTTGCTGGCCTAATAGTATCCTCCTTTCAACATTACAAAGTGCTCATGGTTAAAGGACATTCTCTATCCCTGAGATAAATTTGCTCTTGATTTGGGTGTCTAGTGCGTAGTTTCACTTTTTAATTTTACAATATTTAATCATTCTATCATTTGTTTTGTTTTCTATTGCGAAAGGTGGGTGGTGTTATTTCAATTTGTTTGGGTAATTTTTAAAAAAATAATTTATTTATTTTTATTTTATGTGCATTGGTGCTTTGCCTGCATGTATGTATGTGTGGGGGTGTCATACCCCCTCAAACTTGAGTGACGAGACAGTTATGAGCTGCCATGTGGGTGCTGGGAATTGAATCTGAAGTCCTCTGGAAGAACAGGCAGTGCTCTTAACTGCTGAGCCATCTCTCTAGCCCTTTATTTCAATTTGTTAAAAACCAGTTCAGACAATTAATGATGAATTGCCTTTCTTGTCTTGATTCAGGTAATTTTACCTTTATTTCAGAGCAAGCTTACTTTTGTTATTTTGTTTTTTAATCTGGTAGGGTTGGCTTGTTGTGCCTCTTTTCTTTATAACTGTTATATTTATTTTCATACCCCACTGAGAAGGCTCCCTTTATTAAGCTCTTTTTTTTTTTATTTTGCTGATTTATTCCTCTGATAAACTTTTGGATTATTTTCAAAATGCATTCTATCACACTCACTGTCCTGAAATTTATTTGGGGGCTTTGATGGATTACATTAATTTTATTTCCTCTCCATTCAGCAGCATGGAGCCTCTTTACATGGAAGCCTTTTAATTTCCCTCGCGGTATTTTATAATTTTCACTGTTACCAGCACATAATTATTTCAGAGGTCAATTTTCTAATTGTGTATTGTGATATTACTTTTTCAATTGTGAGTGTGTTTCACTTCATTTTGGTTGAATGTTATTTTAGCAATACTGTTAATTCTTGTACATTTATTTTAGGTTTGATCCCATAACAGTCCTAGTGATTTCTAAAGTCTTTTTTTTAATTCCTTTAGATTACTCAGGTAAACAATTACATTGTTTGAAAATTATTAATCTTTCTTTTATTTTTTAACATTAATGAATGCACTTTTTGTTCCTGGGTACATTTGTATGTACATGTGCATTGCTTGCCATGTCTAGAATATTTGGAAATGGTGGTGATCAATAATGATAAATACTGGTTTCTTTTAAATTTTTCATTTTTTTGAGAATTTTTATATATAATACTGTATTTATGTCATTTCTTCTTTACCCCTCTCCAAGTTCTCCTATATCCTTCTCAAATTCATGGCTGCTTATTCTTTAATTGTTATTGTTTTATACACACATGTACACACACATGTACACACACACACATACACACACACACACACACACAAAGACATGAGTGCACACACACACACACACACACACACACACACACATACACACACACACACACAACCTGCAGAGTTCATTAATGTTGCTCATATATACATGTGTTGAGGTATCATTCTTGGGATTGGATAATTTATCAGGGGTCATCCCTGGAGAAGACTGAATCTCCCTTTTAGCAGCTGTGAATAGCTTGTAGCTCTTCATCAAGGCATCAAGTGTAGCTTGTCTGTTTTCCACCAGCCTGCCCGCTGCCTGTCTGGGCCCACAGCCGCACCAGCCCCAAATAACACTCAGAGACTCTGTATTTGATACAATCCTGTTGGCCAATTACCATTATTGTCTATGGGCTAGCTCTGTCTTAATTATTAACCCATTTCTACTTATCTAAATATTTCCATGTGGTCATCTTATCAGGGAGCCTCGGCCGGTGTCTTCCTTCCTCCCTGTCTACATCTTGACTCCTCCTTACCACTTCCTCTTTTCTCCTTGTCTCCTAGCCCTGCCTATCTTGCTTTCTCATTGGCCCAACGGTGCTTTATTAATTAACCAGTATGAGAAACATATTGACAGAATAACATCTCCTATCAACTCCTCTTTTCTGTCTAAAATGAAAGAAGGGGTTTAACCTTAACATAGCAAAATATAACTACAACAGTTATCAAATAAGAATCACAGTTAACAATATATTTAGTCCATTAACATTTTGTAAGAATTAAAGAAAATATCATCTATCCTACCTTTGTGAGTCTAAAGTCCTATATGTAACTTATCTTTAATCCTAACTAAGGAAAACTATAACCAAAACTATTTGTCTTCAACTCATTCAAAGACCATAGAAGGATAATATATAAACTCTAAAAATGATAGAGACAATTCATTGCCTGGTCAGTCCCCCGAAGTTCTTCTGTAATGTTCGATATTCAGTCCATAGGCCATAGTGTGTGTCCAGACTCCTCAACAAGGCAGGAAATTTTAAACTGTTCACCTGTATTGGCAGTTTGTCAGTCATTTTTCTTTGTGTCCTGTAGACTGTCTGGCAGGTAGCCTCTTCCATGAAGCAGGAATCCTGTAGCAATGTCCATCTTGCATCAGCAGTCACTTTTCTGTGGGTCCAGCATGTCCAGTTTATTCAGCATATAGTCAGTCTAGACAAGAGCAGTATCTTGTCCAAATAGCTAGTCTTGCAATATTAGAAGCAAACTTCATTATGCCTTTCTTCAATGTCCATCTTTCTTTCTGATGCAGGTGGTGTTACCAGGAGCAGTTGTGCCTCACTGTCAAGAACAACCCTAAACCATTTTAATTGCCATATTCTGTAGGTCTTTGAAAGGTTTGAAAAAATGCCTATCCATCTCAAATCCATCTCTGTATATCTAGAAATCCTAACTAACTTAACTCCAAGTTTTAACTATCATAGGTAACTCTCTATAATCTGTACTAAATTATACATTACATTTTTCAATGAGCTATATAAACACAATACCTAAACAAGAGGAGAAATATACATATTACAAAATTGACCTTAAATTGTATCAATAAATGAAAATCCATTCTAAAACAAAGTATTCATATCTATACCATAATTCCCTTTTTACCTTTAAAAAGATTGCTTGTGGTTATAGCCACTTATAACCAAGCCCATTTAAATGAAAACAAACATTTATAAACAATATTTGGGAATTTGGGCGTCGTTCTTTCCAAACTACTTCCTGCTGGTAGGGGGCGCTGTCATGGGTAAGAAGATGCACACATCTTGGCTGTAGACATTGCTTCAGGGGGTCTTGCTTGATCAAACCACATTAGTCTGGAAAGAATCCACAGCTTTTCATTTTCTGTGGAAACAAAAATAGAAATCCTTTTCCCCAGTAACTTGTCCTTGAACTTAAATTTTGGAGTCAAAGCATTTTTAAAATATATAAATTGAATTAATCCAGCAGCATTTCTTTTATCAGTAGTTGTTATTTTCTCAGCAATCAAATAATTTAAAGACAACAGAATCACGTATAGTATTCAAAATTTCTCTGTGCTTTCCATCTTTATGTGGCTTTTTATTACTCTATTTCTTCTACTTCTATTTTTACATATTTTGAGACAGGGTTTCTCTGTGTAACTTTTATCTGTCCTGGAATTCCCTCTGTATACCAGGTTTACTTTGAAATCACAGAGATCTGTTAGCCTCTGCCTCCCGAGTGCTGGGATTAATGGCATGCGCCACCACACCCATCCATTTTACTTCCTTTTTTCTTTTTTAAACCATTGTATCCTGTTTCTTTTTCTCTCCCAAGCCAGCGTATTTTTTTTAAAACACAGTGTAAACCTTCATTGCAGCTCTCGTACACACCAATGAATTGTTAGCAGAGCTCTTTAAAAGCAAGGCGAGTTTTTTGCCACTTATGCAAATTTTGGAAACCTCCCTTAAAGGAGCCGTGCAAATCTCTGTCTACAGCAAAACAAATCCAACTGAGAAAATGCTGCTACCAAGAAGTCTTGCTAGTCTCTGTTCCTTTGTTTCTAAAATCCCCTTTTAAGCTTTTATTAGTTTTAAGTGAAAGTTCTTATAGCCCCACATTGGGCGCCATCTGTAGCTTGTCTGTTTTCTGCCAGCCCGCCAGCCAGCCTGCTGGTCTGGGCCCACAGCCGCAACAGTGAAGCCTTGTGAAAATTCCTCCATGTTAATTTTATTTTCTCATGGCATGTTGACTGCTATTGTCATTTCTCAAAACTCTTTAGACAGCCATATTGATGAAATCTCATGGGTATAGCATTCCGTTATATATAGAAGACACTCACTGTCTCACAGCAGACACCCTGGTCCTCTGGTTCTTACCATCTTTCCAACATTGTCTCTTTTCCAGGATCTTCCCTGAGCCTTAAGTGTAGGGGTTGTGTTCTACATCTGTCAGTGGTGGCTGAGCATGCCACAGTCAAATTGCTGACTTCTTCATAATGTAGCCAGAACATTAGTACTATTGTGTACAGCTTTTACTTTGCTCCATATTTTAGAAAATAATTGTTTGGCTTTTGTGTATTTAAGATAAAAATTGTATTTTCATTTGTGTTTTCTTATGATCATTATAAAAGAAAAGATAAATTCAGTCTCTCTTTACACAAAATAAAAAAGGCTATCTTAGTTTCAAACATCTCTGTTTTATTTTTCCTGCCTTTCTGTTTCCTTCAATATAATCTACACTTTTAGACCCAGATGATTGTTGATAATATTTTATATAGTTTCTGTGGTGGTTTGAATAATAAATGTCCCCCATAGACTCCTGTATTTGGACATGTTGTCCCCAGTTTGTGGGGCCATTTAGGGAGGTTCTGGAGCCTTTGGGAGTGGAGCCATTCAGGAGGAGGTACCTCATTGGGGAGTGGGCTTTGAGGATTTATAGCCACACTCCCTTTCTGGTGCTCTCTCACTCTCTCTCTCTCTGTCTCTGCTTTTTGTATTTGGTTCAAGATGTGATCTCTCAGCATCCTGCTCAATCCACCTACTTTCATACCTTCTCTGCCATTAGATTCTCCCTCTGGGACCATAAACTAAAATAAACTCTTCCTTCCATAGGTTTTTATTTTAGGAAAGTATAGCTACTACACTTGCATTAGCAAGAGTTATTGAGATTTATATTTTTGTTCACCTGGTTCTGATAGCTGCTTCTACTTGGATCCTCAATGGGATTCATCTTTTGGTCAATAAAGTAGAGCCTTAATGTTTCAAAAGCCATATGTAAGGAGTTTATCTTCTGAGTGCTTAAAAACTTCAAGAATATCTCTTCAGTCCCTTTCATACCTTGGGAACTTCAGGTGTGCCCTCCAAAATCTTCCACAATGACTTTAACAGTACAGCTTCTGAGCCTTATTCTTTTACTATGAATTTGAATTTTATTTGCATGTAAGTGTCAAAACTCTTCATTTATTTCATGATGGAAGTTACATTACTATCAGACTTTTGCCAGCAAAAATTTCTCTATTGTAAATGTTCACACATATAACTCCTGGTTTTTGTATATAAGAACATAGCAAGACTTTCTCTAGGAGTAGTTGAGTATACATGGAATTTCTGACAATAATTTCCATATTATGTTCTTCTATGTTATTTTATCCTGTTTCTTTTAATTGTATCTGATTTTTATCTCATTTGTCTTTATAAACTTATGCTCTTATTCAATAGAGAAACATTCTCTTACATCCTATAAATGATGACAGGCATCACTGTGAGGTAGGAAAAGCAACTTTAAAAGATAGTTTTATATAGGAGTGTTCCCATTTTTCTGCAGTTGTAACATTTTCCCTTTGTTGTGGATTTTCAGCTTTTTCTTTCTGTTCATAAATATCTACATTTCCCATGTGTGTCTGGAGATTTTCGCACCATTGCTTTCTACATGGGATTAGTCAGTATGGCACAGACTTATATATGAACTCTTAACCCAGTCAATACCATCTTTTAATTGATGTTTTTATTGCCTCTGATGGACTCTTCTCTCTAGACTTGAATTTCTGTCGCTTTGTCCATGTAGTAATATGTAGCCCCTTTTACCTGGATTCTTAGCACTGCTGTCAGCCCCTTAGTTGACGCTCTTAGAGCTCCCTCCCAGGAAGTCATACTATACTCCTTAGTTGTATTTAATCTTGTAGGGGTAAGCACTGAGTCGGGATCTCACCATGTAACCCAGCCTGTCTAGGAACTCCAGACCTCCAGCCTCAGCATCATGAGAGCTGGACTTGGAGGTGGAAGTAACCATGCCTGGCTGTTTGCACCCTTTTTTTAGCTTTAAGCAAATTTGGGCGACAGGTTGGAAAGAGCTTCCCCGTGACTGCTAGCCAGTTTTCCCAAAGCCCTAGTACCTTTATGCTAGAGGACACTTTGGAATTTTATCTCCACATAACTCAATTATGCAATCAATGACAAGAATGAATAATTCAAAGAATTGATCACATGCACGTGGTGGTTTGTGTTTTTCTCCAGCTTGGTGATTCCTGCTGACCCACTTCCGTATAAAATAACACACTTTCGTGTTCATGCAGATGTTCATGAAGCTAACAAAGAGTCCTGTCTGCCTCTGTGTGGGGTGTGTCCTCCAGGCACAACAAGAACTTCACAATTTTCTTTCATTCAATCCCCTGCTCCCCCAATATCTTAGGTACAGTGTATGGCAACTTAAACACATTCTCATCTTACAAAAAGCTAGAATGAGGCAAAAAGCATGGGTTGTGACCAGACAGGAAGTCACTTCAAAATTCAACAGTGTAATAAAATTCAGATTATTTTTATGTTGGCCATTACCCTCGTCTTATCCCCTAGTATACTTCATTTGTGAAAATGCACTTGTAGCAATTTGCGGAGTTCCTCCCATGCCAGCTTCTCCTTTTGAGATGAGTCCACAGGCATACCTCTATAGGTCCATCCAGGGGAGGAGGCAAAGGGAAGGGCTACTACATCACCAGCTGGCACACTCTTACATTAAGTGCTGTCTGCATAATTAGTAACATTGGTTAGATATTTCCACTCAGGAAGCAGGTAAGCATTTTAATCATCTTAGAACACTCATTTTTACAATTGCAGAATTATTAGTTGTTTGCAACTAGAGAAACTTGCTTGTCCAGAACATTAGAAAAGTAGGTTTAAGGAAGATTTGTTACCTTAGAGGGAATATGCATGGATATCTGACTTTTATTAACGTTTAGTGTTTTTAGTAACAAGCTGAGGAGAAATACCTATAATTGTAGGATCTTGTGACTTGTCAGGCTGCATTACCAAGGGGTCATCTTAGAAAGGGAAAGATATGAAAGAGTGATACAAATAGTAGTAAAAACAAAAACAATTCACTGTTTTGCAAGTTTGCAATATTTCAGTATAGTTA
Organism: Cricetiscus sungorus; assembly: GCA_030556225.1. Classification (NCBI taxonomy): domain Eukaryota; kingdom Metazoa; phylum Chordata; class Mammalia; order Rodentia; family Cricetidae; genus Cricetiscus; species Cricetiscus sungorus. Next base: position 17,184,766 of record JANBXA010000641.1, read on the forward strand.
ATTAACATTATTGTTCTTTTGACATGAGGTCTCACTGGGCTTGAATTCATGATCTCATGACTTCAACTTTAGCAGTGGCAGGGATTACAGGTGAACCCAACTTCAGTTAACAGCATTAGCTTCATTTTACAAATGAGAATGGCCATGCTAGGAAACCCTCTTAGGACCTCGCAGTAGCTCATGGTAGAGCCCGAAGTCCCAGGCAGTCTGTTTAATCTTGGTGCCAATGTACTTCCACCCAGCCATCCAGCCAGCCAAGAGGTCTCTCAACCCTGTTTTGAAAGTGAAATTCTTAAATTTGGACAACTAATCCTTGGTGGGTGAAACAACCACACGGATCATAAGGGAGAAATTAAGAGACGTTTGCCCTAAAGGCTAAGTACAAGGAAAAAAGTAATAGTGCTAAGTGGACGTGCTTGGGGGGATTAATGCAAAAGATTTGTGTCTCTGTGTCACCTTCCTGATTCTAGTATTTGTTTCAGTCCATTGGGGTCTGCTCAGCCCCGAGCTTAACCTTTGCTTCTTTGTCTTACTTGGAATTCTCAAAGTAGGAACCACGATAAAAGAAGCATGAGTGTCACAGTGGCCAGCTGGCAGGGGGACATTCCAGCCATATGCATCCCCTCCCCTCATAAGCTTTTATTTCAGTTGTTGTTTGGGACGCACAAGTCATAGCTCAGTAGCTTGTATGCACTGGGATGTGTGTGGGGTGTTATGAAGACTTTAATGCTCCAAATTCTCAAACAAAGCAAACTGGATCTGCTGCTCTTGGATTTTGAACAAGCCATAGCAATTGAGAAGAAATTCTGACAGTCCCTGGGTCATAGGTCATTGGGTAATAAAGTTGCAAGACTGAGAAAGAACTTTCTCCTTTTCGGTGGCTTTGGGAAGGCAGCATACTAAAGGCTACAGAACAAGCCCCAAACACAACTGCACTGTATTTAACATAACCAAGCTAGGAACTTCTCTGTGACTATGGAGCGACTAGGGAATAAAGTCAAAGCATGCTGCTTGACATTTGAAGGATCCCATGGTCTATCAATCCCGTCTGTCTAGTTTCATCCCTCAGACATGCCGAGCTGTCGTCACTCAGAGGCTGCACACTTCCACTGTCCTCGTACACATCCAGTGGGTTTGTTTATCAGGGTTAGAGCTGTTCGGTGTCACTCTCCAATGCTTCACGTCCCATGCTCTTAAATGAAACACTACTCATTGCTGCTGCCGCATTATGTGCTTTTTACAAATCATTGGTTCTTTCTTACTCCACGTCACAGTTCCCACAATGCACAGTGCTTCCTGGGGGCATTGCAAGCACTACATACATTTGTGGTGTGGACTAAAGGATCACAAATGCTGGAAAAATATTCTCTGCTTCCTTGAAAAGGCAAACAGCTGTGGGCAAGTCCCAGGGGAATGAAAGATGGGAAAGACACCTGGAGCAGGAAGCAGATGAACGCCACCGATTCTTTACAAAGGATTTCTGGAGACTGATAAAGCAGAGAGGAACTTCAAAATGCTTCAGTGCATTAATGGCAGGGAGAAGAGAGAACCTTGTTAGATTCTCAGCTAGAGTCTGCAGGAAGTGGGATAAATGGGCCAGAATCTAAGGAGAACAGACATTAGGACTTGGTAACTGAAAACTGTCTAGGGGTTTTGTATGCAAGGTCATCATGTATGTACACTATGTCTGTAGCCTCAGCAAAAGGCACCCTTGCCTGCTGAAGAGTCAAGAAATAAAGGGAAAACAAGGTGTGAAGGCACTTGCCTGTTATCACAGCCATTGGGAGACAATGGCAGGAATCTAAGGCCACCTACTGCAGTGTAGTAAATATGAGGCCAACCTGGAATAATAAAATCCTGTCTCAACCAGCAAAACAAAAGGATAATAGAAAAAAGAAATGAGGGATGTTACATTTACTAAGTACTAATTTGTATCCTCTAACAGTATTTAAGAAGCCAACCTTATATTTTTGTGTCAGACTTCTTGGATTCAGACTGTGGTTCTATCACTCACTATGCATACTGTCTATTTCACAGGAAGGTCAAGGGGACTGCAAAATCAAATCAAGCACTAAGCATTTATAAAGTGCTAAGAGTACAGGCTGAGGCACAAAAAATAGCATGCAAGCATATATTAAAAAGAAATGTGAATTCAATTTCCCAGATAATCTTACTTATGTAGTGCTATTATATAGTCCACTGTAATTAAATTTTGAATCAAATTCAACAATGATGGTAATAGATGTATACTGTGTAGTTGAACAGTTTCTTTTCTTTATTCATTTACTTAACTCTGAGGGTACTGGTATTGTTTTGGCATTGGTTACAAGGGTTATTCAGGCCGAGCAGATTCTTCAAATTAGTATAAGTCTGTGATATATTTATTTTTGTACAAAGGTTACATGTCAATAAAAAAAGGTTTCAAGACATGTTGTGGTAATAAAATAAGAATCTAGTACATTAGTGAGCTAGTAAGTGTTTATAAATTTATCTGTGAAAGACAGAAATTAGAAAGACCACAGTTTGAAAAATGTGAATCTAGAGATATGTGCAACCAACTAAAGAAGGCTTGTACTAAACAGCTTACCAAAGGGCACCTTCCACAGAGTGATCTTCACATCTCTGCAAAATCTAGAAATCAACCAAAAGGGCTCCCCAGAATCCACATGGTACTCTTTGATATATGTGACATTTACTTGAGACCTTTGATCTTCAGAAACTTAAACTAAAAACACTAAATTTCACTTTGGGTTACAAATTTTTGGTGATGGATATGTGTACTGTTTCTTAAGTGAAGTGCTATTATATATTTTTTTTGATAAGTATGGCTATAACTATGCAAAAGTTGAATTAAATACTGTTCAAGTGTGACCAAATTTTTGGCACTGTGATGTGACATTGTCATCTACAGATTTACTTTGGAGAACCTCACAATCAAGTTTTAAATAAAATAGAATAAAAAGATGTCACAAAAATGCCTCATAATGCTTTAAGTAAGCTTTTGTTATTGTATAGGGCTTTATTCATACCCATCCTTGGCTACATATGGTTCATAGGCCATGGGTTGGATATGCCTGGACCAAGTTTATAGCTCTAATACATTCATAATTATGAACATAAACTTGAAGCATAATGAGAACAAAATAGCTAATTATATTTTGAGAAATTTTCTTTCAAGTGATTTGATATGTGGCTGTAGACACATCTCAGTTCTTTTAGATAAATAGCATTTTGAAAAAGATATAAAAGACCCATGTGAACACTGAAAAGTTGACAGCCCTGCATTAGTGTCTCCTAACTGATAGAGCAGATGATTATTTATTCTGTGACTTATTTTACATTTTAAAACAATCCTCAATTCTCTTATATTTTACAAACTACTTTTTACATATGAGAAAAATCAAGATTTAGTAAATAACTTTCCCAGGACATACATGCAAGAAGTAAGATTAAATGCATTTCTATATAGTTCAAAACATATTTGGTTTCTTCTCTACAACACTGTCTCTAGGTACAGTCAGATGAAAGATTACACACAAATATCTATAGCCTTATATAGAACCCTAAATTAGTATCCAAAGCAAACAGGTCCTTTATTATGTAGGCAAGCAGGAAAAATTGATGCTAGACAAAGCATATTCTGAACCAGGTTGAGTAATAGAACATGGTTTATTTTTATAATCATTTAATTGCAGTCATTCCATTGTGATTCAGATTGTAACTGAGGCACTGTGGGAGTTGAGGAATTTTGGGGTGGTTCATTTCACTTACCTCTTTCTTTGTAAATTCGCTGGTTGCTAGGAACCACTGCACTCTGAAGGATTCCCTTGTTTATACACCCCAATTCCTTTGACACCATGTCATTCCTTCGAGGGGGACTCTTGATGAGATTGTCATTGCACTTTTATTGTCAATGGAACTTAATAGAACAACACTCTGGCTTCTTCAAACAGAGTCTCTCAACTTCAAACTACTTCCAAGTGTGTCACTACTAAATTGAAGTTTCTAGGGAAAGAAATAAACCGTATGCCACTCTTCCCCTTCAGCTTATTCTAACCATATGCCACTAGAAATAGGATTGCTACATTGCTATTAATTTAGACTCCCTGTGTTCCCAATCCTACCATTCCCCAGTTAATTTAAAGAAATCTTTTCTATCTATTGGGCTGGAAAAATATTGTCGTTGGGAAACAAAACAAAACACAAAGAATTGCATTAGAAGAGACCAATGAGACTGAAAGTTGTCCTGGGTCTAAGAACACCACACACAGAAGACCAGAGTTCTTGGAGTCCACATTACTGCATTGTGGTGGTGGGAATGAAAATGTCCCCCTCAGGCTTGGGTGTGAACACTTGGTCCCCAGTCCCAGTTGGCACTGTTTGTGGAGATTGAGGAGGTTCAGACTTATTGTAGGGTACATGAGAGTTCAATACCTTACTCAACTTCCCGTCTGCTGTCTGCTTCCTGCTTGAGGTTGAGGATATGAGCGTTAAGCTTCTGGCTGCTAATAGAAGGTCTAAGTCTAGAGCATTATATTTTATCTGATTGACACTGAATACTTCCAAAAAAAGCAGTCTTTCAAGGCACACCAGCAGAGTATATCAGTGCTACAAAAGGACAGTCTTTGTGGTAAGCCCAAAAGAATTTTAAGGTTTTGTAGAAGTGTATGCAAAGTTAAGTCTTAGGCTTAGATATTAGTACATTTATCATGTATAGAAACTGTGCCCATATATCAAATGCAGCTGTTTGTCCAAATTTAAAAAAGGAAAAAAAGAAACCCACAAAGATTATAATGGATTTGTTGTAAAATAAAAAGAACGCGGACTCCTCAAGATGGTTCAGTAGATAAGGTCACTTGCTTACTAGTGATGCAAGCCTGATGAGCTGAACTTGGTCCCTTGAACCCACATAAAGGACAACTCTGTGAAGTTGTCCCGTGACCCTCCCGTGTTCGTCATGGCATTTGCCCAATAAATAAAGTAATAAAGATTTTAGAAAGCACAACTAAGAGCTTTAAAAATTTCACGTTTCAGTTTCTAGTTGAAATTTTATTTTGCCTATGATGCTGTTTATCTTTTTTACTTTAATTTGGATATATCTATAAATCTTTTAAGAGTATTATTGTTCATTGGGTCTTGGGGAAACTTTCCGTATTTCAAATTCATAAAAATTAACATGTTCTTTTAGCATTATTATTTGTGTAAAATAATTTTGAATTTTCTCTGTGTAGAATAAATTTAGATGCCTTATTTTTTTCACCTGAGTGGGAAAAAATCAATAATGGTTGTTCCATTTATTGGATAATTCATATTTTCCTAACTAATTTATAATGATCAATGTTGTCTGAGATGTCTCTGATTGTATTTATGCATGCAGTTCTGTATCCTTTGTCAATTTTTGGCACCTGGCCTAATACATCACTGTTTTGGTCATCGTAAGTATAGAAAATGCTAACAGGATAGATACATCATCATTTAACACTCAGTCAGGATTGTTTTAGCTATTCCTGGCCCTTTAATTCCAAATTAAATCAGTTTCCTTTTATACTTTGTATGCCCACTAATATCTGTGTTTTTTTTTTTAATTCCTATTTGGCTTCCTTTTTCACATCTCCAGTTCCTTTTGCATTCTGCCTCATCTCACTTTGTGTCATCATGTGTCATGACATCAGGCGTCTGCATACTATGGACAGTGGTCCACATCTGCCTCTCCCTCTGCTAGCTTCTGTAGAAAGGTTTCTGGGCACGCAGCCATGCCCATTCAGTATCATGCTGTCTATAGTTGTTTTATTGCAACCACAGCATAGCGTAGTAGTTGTGCAAGGGACTGTATAGCCATGCAAGCTAAAAAATAGTTATTACTTGGCACTTCACAGAAAAAAATATTATACTCACTTTAGACAAGTTGTAGTCTTTCACTTTTGATTTTTTGACAATTTAAAATGTACTTAAAATTCTTTGTATAGCATGATTTCTTCTGGAAGGCTGCCTTTATATGAATTGCGTATTCTTGTTTATCTTATAACCTGGGGCTGTAGGCTCATTTTAAGGAGGAATGTTTTGATTTTATTAGTAGCGTTCCTCCTTTTTTCTCTCTACCACAGTGTTTCCCCTTTGCCAGGGCATTTTGTGGTTACACCATCAAGCACCAATGAGGTTGGTGATATAGTAGCCTTTTGTGGCTTTGATCAATGAGGTTTCTTTCTTGATCATGGGACACTTATGGGTGTCCTTGTCAAATGAGGGTTACTGTGTCTAGTTGTAATACTTCCTTCTTTCTGCCTTCCCAGATTCTCAGCTTGCCATGGGCCTTAGCCACTGGTAATGGTCAGCAATATGTTCCTAGTCTCTTTACTAGAGAAGGCAGATCCATTGTGTCCACTAGCTTTAATTCACAAGTTCATATTCTTCACACCATTAGGACGTGTGTCTACTTCTGAACTAAAATTTGGCGGGGCATGTGGTTTACACCTGCCCATCCTTTTCACCTTGGTTGTTTCTGAACTACAGAATTGCTTATTGCACTTTAAAATCTGAGTCTTGGTTTTTAGCTTTCTTTTAAAAATGAAGTACAAATACTGCCCTTGTAATTTCAATGAGAATGACTCCCATAGGCTCATATATTTGAGCTTATATTGGACCCCAGGTGGTAAACTGCATAGGAAGGGTTAGAAGATATGGCCTTGTTGGAGGGTGCATCACTAGGGATGAGCTTAGAGGTCTCAAAAGATTTATGATATTCCCTGTGTTCTCTCTCTCTCTCTCTCTCTCTCTCTCTCTCTCTCTCTCTCTCTCTCTCTCTCTTCTCTCTCTCTCTCTGCCCCATGGTTGTGGATGAAGATGTGAGCTCTCAGCTGTTCCTTCACTCTGCCACCATTGGCTCTAACTCTGAAATCAAAAGCCAAACTCAATACTTTCATTTGTAAGTGCCTTGGTCATGGGGTTTTATAACAGCAATAGAAAAGTAACTAAGACAATTACGTTTGGAGCAGAGGACCACATCAGGGCAGAAACTTAGAGCACTCCCTTGATTAAATGTTACCTCTCTCTCCTCTTTTCACCCCTGTGTATGCATTTGTGCTGCTTTGCATTATAATATACTAGTACATATTTACCTTATAGTTGAAATCATGAGTCTAAACAAACTTACTCAAGTGATTGTGAACGGGCCATTTTAATACCAAGTTAAATTCAAAGTGACTTTTCTTATAAATGCATCACAATTTGAAAATTATAGTATTTAAATAGAAATCACTCCAGTAATTACAGGATTTTAATTGAATTATTCAAGTAATTCAAATTTCTAATTCAACAGAAAAGCATTTTCATAATGAACTATATAAACTGATTTAAGTGCAGAATCTTAGTTCTATATTAGTATATGACAAAAAAGTCACTTTTTCCAAAGTAAAGAGGAAAAGGGAATTATATAGAGAATGTATATGCTCATTCCAATTTATGCAACTAACAAAATTCATTAATAGGTTTCTACTAGGCTGGAGAAATTGTTCGGTGGTTAAGACCGGAGTTCAGTTCCCAGTACTCACAATATACATCTGACAACCTCTTTTGTCTTCCTCATGTACAGGCACCTGCACTCATAAACATACACCCATACACAGATGCCCATGTATGCATAATCACACACAAAGTACATCTTTTAATCATTTTGCATATAAGCAAAAAATACTCATTTTATAACTCTTCAGCGTAATGTCTAGCTCTTAGACTATTGTTTAATGTTTAAGGAAACAAAATAAGTAATCATTTATTGTCAGGAAATTAGATTTGATTTCCTTTTATAAATCTTTGCTCTGTTATTGATTTCTGGGAGAATCCTGCAAGTATATGCTAAAGATCCACAGAGTGAAGGAGTCTGAATCATGAACCGATGCCTGGCTAGACACACTCACACTGGGATGCTACAGGAGTGACAGGTGCTTGTATTGCTCCAGTAAGACCTAGCTTTGGTATTGGCATTAGTGTTATCCCGATGAATGCAAAGCTGTGTGCTACACTGGCATCTTATACTTATTCTCATAGAAAGTTAAAAGAAGTGTTTATTTTAATACATAGGCCTATGATTTTCTATAATTTGTACATGTCAGAAGAAAGCAGAATTTTATGTTATATTCATGAGTTGTGTTTCCATGTGATCAACGTGTGTGTTTTTAAAACTGAGGACAAGCTGTATTTTCTTAATGGAATTCTAATTTTATTTTCCATTAAAATAAAATAAAGCACTATTTTAAATGTTTTCTTGGTGATTTGTTTTTAGTTGATGGCTGCTTATTTAATTAGTTGAACTTGGTCTCAAAGCTGAAATGAGATTTGAATAAAGCCTATGAGTCTCTGAAAGTTTTTATTTAGATGAGTATACTATATAGTCTACTAAGTCTTAGGCAACTAAGATAAAGTTCTTGAGAAGCATCATTCTAGAAGTAGTGGGGTTTCAACAGTTATGCAAACAATTTGCATTAGACTTTCTTGAAATTGCTTATCCTTTTCTTCTAACAGATATTTGTTGAGCAGTTGCCATGCACAAACTACCATGAAGGTCCCTATAGGCAAAGACAAAGAAATAAGAGTCATTGTCTCACAGCTTGTGCCACCCAGAATCTTAAATTTTGGAGAAAAGATGTACTTGCATATATTATAAGAAACAGTGCATGGTAGATACCAGAATTGTAGAGCAATAAATAAGGTAGGATGTAATTGGCATTTTCTTTGGGCTACCAACCGCTCTCAAATGAAGACATGGAAAGTTATTATTAATTATGAATGCTCAGCCATAGCTTAGGTCAGTCCCACTAGCTCTTTTAACTTAATTTAACCTGTTTTTATTCATCTACATTTTGCCAAGGGCCTTTTTACCTTTCTTTCATTTTTTGTGCCCTACTTTGATGCATGTCTGGCCCCTTGCATCTCCCTGGTGTCTCTTTTTCTTTCTCCACCCACGCCCAGACTTAATTCCTCTTCCTATTTACTCTCCATGACCAGAAGTCCTGCATATACCTCCTCCCTCAGTATTTACTGTTCAGTTTTTATTAAGACCAGTCAGGTGCCTTAGGGAGGCAATGTAAAACAGAAACATGTCTTTACATAGTTAAACAAATGCAGCACATCTTTACATAGTTAAATAAATGTTCCACACCACTGTGGAACTGAAGGAAAGGAGTGGTGCGGAAGCTCCATTTGAGGTTATCAGAGGGAAGTTAACATCAGAGGGGATATCTTAGGTTCCTCTCATAGAGAAAAAGGAAGAGCACATATACCTGAAAGGGGCTGAGCGGCTACATGCTAATGCTTCAGACATAGCGAGACCATCTGCAGCAAGGCTCTCCAGATCCCCAGGGCCTGAGGCTAAGACATCCCCATCATTCTTTGGAGAGACACAACACTGGGACTGGAGAAAATTCCATGTTCCATGAAGATGCGGAATTTTTATTTGAGATTCCTCACTGAGCCAGAATAAAAATCTTTTGTGCATTGCGATGAGGAGAGGAGTCAGTCTGAATCTGGTACTGGAAAACTTAGTGGTTAGATTGTTTATGTCTTTGTGTGATAAACTGGGTTAATAAATTAATATAGCTGGACCTCAGCTTTTAATGTTAACCAGGAATAAGCATTTCTCATCTTTTATGTGAATAGCAGATCAAATAAGACCTGAATGATAGAATATTATGAAATCATACAAGGGTAAAAAAGAAATGCATTGTGAATAAAGGCTGAGTGATTCATTGTTCCTTCTGTCAATTGTAGGAGTCCTTACCCTGTCCCTTCCATTTGGAAGGGCATGCTATTTTGTACAAGATTACATGACAGTAGTGGTGCTGAGTGTTTTGCACCATGACTTAAGAGATTGGTGGTTTCTGAATCTTACATAGAATTTTTTTTGCTCTTAGGTCTCAACTGCTATGCTCTGAGGAAGACCAAGCAGACCCGTGAGAGACATGTGTGAGGAACTCAGGACCACAGCCAGCTGCCTCAGGTAAGACCCAGCCAACAGCTATGACAAACTTTTCAGTTATGTGGCTGAACCATCTTGGAAATGCATTGTTGAGCTCCTCCACTGAGACGTTGTGTGGAATAGTTATGAAGTGCCTTATGAGATACAGTTCTGTGAGTAAAGTAAATGACTATTGCTTTAAACTCCTATATTTAGGACATTTGCATTCTGCAATGAATTAATAGAAAAGGTGGTAATATTATTTCAGAGTATGCTATGACAACTCATCATAAATATTTTGTGTGTTTAGCTATAGATTTTTGATATATTTGAAGATGTCCTCACTAGATATATTCCTGAGCACAAGGGATGAGCCTTTAGTTAGTCTCGGCTTCATTCACAGTAGCTCTGCCATTGAACTGTGATCCAATGACACTGAATTGTTTATGACAGATCAAGATGAGATATGGGGCCTGCGGTTAGGTGAAACAGAAAAGCTTCTTAGCAGAGAACCCATAGAAAATCCATTACCTCTCCATGAGAGGTTATTCCTTTGGAAAACAACTTACAGTTTGCTATACACACTTGGTAGAAACTCACCATCTGAACCCCACAATGCTTGATGTATGCAGAGAATTTCTTTCAGTGTATCCGAGAGTACTTTGTGCTAGAGCCAAGCGCTCTCCAGTTTTTAATCTCTTTTAAAATATGTTTATTTCACTTTAGTTTTCGAAGAAAATTTTCATGAGTGTCAGAATTCCAAATTGACAGTTTTCTTTTGTCTTTTGACATCTTAAAAAGTATTATGTCATTGTGATTAGTTCTCACTGTTTCCTTTGAGCTGCCTACCTTCATTTCCATTGTCCTCCCTTCCCACATGCAAACTGCTGTGTGCACACACACATGTGTGTGCACGTGTGTGCACGTGCATGCGTGTGTGTGTGTGTGTGTGTGTGTGTGTGTGTATCCTGCTTTAAGATGTGTTTACTGCAGCATAGTCACAAAAGCTAAGTTGTGGAAACAGCCTAGGAGCCCAAGAACACAGGAATGGATGAAGAAAATGTGGCATAATACACAGTGGGATTTTTTTTCACCTATAAAGAATAATGAAATTTTGTCATTTTATAAGAAAAAGGATACAACTGGTGAAAATCTCACTAAGCAAATCCATTCAGTCTCAGATTTTATGTAAATGCATATAAATACCGTATGAATATACATCAGGAGAGTAGAAGTGAAATAGCTTAGTTGAGCAAAGGGCACTACTGGGAGAGGGCTCAGCAATGAAAGGAAGGATAGCATGGTAGGAGGGGTGACTTACATCCGGGCAAACCTCTCTTCAGTTGTTTCCTTGGCCAGCGCCTCCCTTTGCGTCTACCACGTGGTTTCTCACACAAAGGACATTTGACCATACACCCAATAAGATCTAGATGCAGGGCCCTTTCTTTCTCTTCGCGTTTCAATTCCTTCACAGATTGGAAAATTTCAATAATTTACCTCTACATTCATTGATCCTTCCTCTTTTATGTGCTATAAAACAAAGCAAGTTCTTTAATTTATTCTCTTGCATATATTTTTAAATAGTATTACAATGTATATTAATCAAACTCACCCCCTCAGCTCCTCCAAGATCTGCTCTTTCCACCCCCTTTTATCTACCCAACCACCCTCCCTCACTCTCCCTTCCTCCCTCCCTCCCTCCCATTGAATTCTGTGTGTGTTACAAATAGTTTTGGAATTAGGTCCGGCTCTGGATTGTAGTCAACCTATCAGGGGGTCACATTGTTAAAGGAAACTGTCCTTCCTTCTCCTAGAAGCTATTAAAAGCCAATATCTCCTCAGCTAGTGATTGGACTTATGTCCACTTCTGCCCACTTTCCATTATGGAATTTTGTTTGGTTTGAGCTTGTGTAGGTTTTGTATATGCTGTGAGTTCATATACGTTCACTGCCCTGATGTGTCTGTAAAACAGTTTACGTTAAGATATCTGTCACCTCTGGCTTTTACAATATTTCTGCCTCCTCTTCCGTAACATTCCAGAGCTATATGTGTGTGATATGTATGTTCCACTTAGAGAAGAACTCTTGGAAAATTGACCTGTGTTAATTGCCATCTACTTCAAGAAGAACTTTCTCTGTAGAGGGTGGGGAGATTCAGTGGTCTATGGTTATAGATCTTTATGAGTCATTTCTAATACTAGGTTCATTTAACAGAATAAGAGTATAAGGTTTTCTGCTAAGGCCTATAATCTATTTAGCTACAGGATATTGGCCCCATTAACAGTGCCAGGTATGGAGTAGGCCTTTGACCCAACCAGGAAGTGACTGGTTACTCCCATGGCATATACGCCACTATTGCAACATTGGGCACATCTTAGGTGAGCCATTATTGTAACTCATGGGGTTCATATCTTGTTCAGGTTGAATATTCTTTTTTCCTCTGGTAGCATTTACAGTACCTTCTAACATATGGAAGGAGCCAGTAGTGATGAAATTTCCAGGTTGGTACCAGTTTGATTTCTCCATGCTCTATGATTAAAGTATGTGGTGTCTTCAGCACTGAGTTTTAGAGGATGTTTTTCTTTGTTTCTATGTTTCTAGAGCTCTATTGAAATAATCTTTCTCATCCATGTCTCCATATTAACCAAGCTTCCCATAAGTTTTTAATAATAGTTTTATTCTTTGTCCATTTTATATATGTAACAAATTTTTATTGTTTTCATGTCCCCACTATCCTCTATCATTGCCTCCTATTTCTAATGAATCTCTTCTTTCCAATAAGCCCCCTCATACTTTCATCTCTTATTTTGGGACTCACTGAGTTTGGTTAGGGTTGCTTGCCTGAGTAGGGATGGGGTCATTATTGACTAGAGAGAGCATGACAATTTAACAGTGCTTACACCATTGAAGAATCCCCAGCAACCATTAACTGTCAATAACTATTTCATGGACAGAAGAGGCCTCATGATGTCTTCCCCATCCATGCTGGAATGTTAACTGATTTGATCTTGCTCAGGTCTTGTATAGGCATTTACAGCTGCTGTGTGATCCTGAGTGAAATGCTGTGTCATATCCAGGAGACTGTTCATCTTCTGGCTTTTATGATCCTTCTTCTCTCTCCCCCGTAGTATTTCCTGAGACAACAGAGGTACCCTAGATGGGTGGATAATGCTGTTCTCTGAAGCCATAGATTACCAAATGAAATCCCAGTGGAATATCTCATTGTGAGTTTTTGGTCAGGGAGTCCCCAGGATGCCCACTAAAGAATTCATGCTATTGGCATGGTTCTTCTTTCCCATGATAATCATATAATAAGACTCTATTACACCACACATATATTGGTTGCAGGACATAAGGAAACAAGCTGAAACTGAGATGAAATCTTCCCTGCTGGGTAGCTTCCATAGCTCCAGCAGTTAGAGCACAGGGCTGTTGAGGGAGAAGCTATAAATCCTGTGGGCTACAATACCAATATGACATGCGAGATGTGCCCACTGATACAATAATGCGATGATTATTATAACAGTAACCAGGCCACTTTCTATTAGATTTGATACTTACTCCATAGTAAGGAATTCATGCATGGTATTGTAAGCCTGAGTAAGAGTCCCTGCAAGCGAGGTCGTAGGCTAGAGGAGAACAAACAAACACTTTTTGTTAAATAGATAGGCTATCAAGATGCCTTCTAAATAGTGATGTTTATAGCCATAGCGTAGTGCTTCCTCCAACCTTGATCAGAGAAGCTTCTGTTTCCCGGAGATGCTAATTAGTGCAGTGACCTAACTAGGTAGGTGCTAAGAATAAGTGACTGTAGAGTGGCCTGCCCTAAACAGGACACACATATTCCCATGTTTAAAGAAATTAGAATATTTAAATACTATTTTTATTTGTTAGTTCTGACATTTTGACTAAGTTTGCATCTATGTCTATTGTCTATTATTATGCTTGATTTCATTCCACGTAATTCTGCATTTTGTGCCAGAAATGGTGTATAGAGAAAATATGAATAATTACCTGTTCAATAGCAAAGTATACCCATGCCTCTAATAGGCCATCTGTGTGTAATGGAATTGAAATGATCTTATCTAAAACAGAACTGGGACTGAGGTTTGTTGCAGTTTTTGTGAGATTAATCTTATTCTAGGTTGCAAGTGATTTATAAAAGGGATTGAAACTTGTTTCTCTGAGCGTTGGTGTAATTCTGGAGATGTCTTCACATCTCAGATCCCAGTGGTAATCCTTTGATGCTCTTCTGGATTTTCAAGTTCCTGCAGCGGTGTTTGCTTGATAGCTTGTGAAGATATGGACTTCATTTGAAGCCCAACCTGACATTGATCTTGCCATCCTCCTGTCTCAGCACCTCTAGTTGTAGAATGGCAGTCATGGGCCGCCATGCCTGGCTCCTTTGGAGGTCTTCTGGCTCTTCAACTTTGATCTTGATAATATAAGCTTCGTTACAATTAACAAAATCAATGAGCCCTTTGCTGCTTTGATCTTAGCTTTGAACATAATTCTGTCTGGCAGCCAGGTGGAAGCTGATATGGGTGTTTTCTTGGACATACTGCTATACCTCCAGTGTTTATTTGCTGTCTATTTAACCCATGTCCCAGTGCATCTCTCAACAGGCTGAAGGTCAGTGTTTTTGTGTCTTCAGTCATGTGTGAAGTGCAGGCATCTCCTGTTGCCCACCTGTTCTGTCTCAAACTTCTGTGAGCTGAGCCTGTGTTCTGTCAGTTGGAAAATGCATCTAATGCGACTTCCTTAACATATCTCATTCTTCATGCCGACCTCCATCATGACAAGATTCTCAATGTGAAACATTCTTCAACTGATAGAATCAGTCTTCTCACTGGTTGAAGGTAGTTGATTCACCAGTCATTCAATTTGGAGAATCTAGGCTCAGAGGAGATAGTAAAAGATGTGAGCTATGGAATGACAACCCAAGACGTGGCACATTGAATCAATACTGGCTGCCTTTTACCTGAGCAGCACCACTAGCTATTCATGTAGTAGATTATGCTTCCTCAATGTCAGGTTTCATAGTGTGAATCGAATAGATCAGGGGAAAATAACGATAACCTGCCCCAGTTCTGGGCAGAAGTTTTGAAAGTCATTGCATGGTTCTTCTCCTGCTCTCTTCCTCCCTATTATAAGATTAGTTGAGTCCTTGGTAACAGCAGAACCATGAGCCTTTTTATCTTAAAGAAAAGAAGACACATGGATAAAATAATCTATTGCAATTAATCTAATAAGAAAATAAACCACTGTCATAAGCAATTAATATTTTTAAAGTGTTATGGCATAATCAAGTTAAATTTTACTCTTAGTAATAAGGGATTTTGAGGGTTTCGAACTGTACATTCTTTAGCTGCCAAAGTCAGCATAGAAGTACCATTTCTTAAAAAGTAATTATGCTTCTTTATGTTCATTCATGAAAATATATATCTTGTAAGACTGGATGTGAGAACTTATCTACAAACCAATTCCTCTGCCACCCCTAGTCTATCTAGATGAACTTCTTCATCTATCATTTTCTCCTCTTCTACTTTATCTTGCTTTTTTTTCCAAATATATAAATATTATTTAGTTGCCAGTCATATTTGTTTGTAAGTGTAATGCCCAGCACAGTACTGAGACCACAGCTTGAGCTCAGACATGTTTATTCATGTGTATAAGTAGGTCTATAATTTGAGGAAGTCAAGGTGGCTAATTTTGCAACAAAATTAACATGTTATGAACTCATTTGACAAAAGAATTTGACATAATCTGATAAAACTAGATATAAATATGTATTATTAGTAATTAATTAGCTCATGTAAAATGAGCCTTTGTATTTATGTATTTTTTTTGTGTGTGTGGGGGAACATGTTCTGTGGTTAGGGGCTTGTAGACAATTTCTGGGTGATGGTACATTACATGTTATACACATTGTTTTGCCTCTCTAAAACCTGTCACATGATTTCTAATGTTTATCTAGCCACAACTGTTTGAGATGAGACATTGTAGCCTATGTCACTAATGAGTTGTTTCTGGAATGTGACTTGTACTTTCCCCTCACTCTCGTGTCATAGGGACCTCATATTTTATTTATCTTGGTCTTCTGTAGCCATCTTGAATACATGGCCAGCTTTCAGGAGCTTAGCACTTGTCTTACAGAAAAAGAACTGCATGTTTGCAATATCAGCATCCATTGTGTGATTCTGACATGATTCTACTGCCATTCCGTTGTCGGCAATGATGACTCTTATTCAGAAAACTTGTCACTCTAGCATCAAAGAAGACATAGGAATGTTAACATGACACTTTTTAATTTACAGAGTGACTTCACTGATTGAAAGTGCCTAATGTGAAAATTCAACAGAAATTTTAAATGTAAAGTGATACTATTTGTCTGAAGTAACTCTACTTACATGCAGAAATAATCATCCTGGGCTAAGGATGTAACTAATTTACTGTGTGATTACACAGTAGACAAAAGAGACACACAGCTATCCATGCATATGCAAGTACAAGAACTGCTTGTTCCCTTGCATAACCCAAATAAGGATGAGCATCTATGTTACAATGTAAATTAAAAAAAAAAAACCCGAAGCTTTAAATGGCACAGCGTAGTTAATGCTGGTCATGCTTAGTCTACAGAGAACTGTATTTTTATCCATGTGTTTAAACTTGTGTTCAATCATAAGTAAGACATACCTCACAAGATTCCTCATGATAGCCGCATCATTCGTCCTTTTTGATAGAACCTGCTTTATATTCTGATTATGTTGCTGCTACGAAATGAACAAAGAGTAACATGGAATTTGATAAAGACAAGAAAACTTTTATTAAACTTTTACAACAGTGAAATAAATTATTCATGCAATTGCATGAATAATGGTATCCATGCTGATTAAATCAGCTGAGAGAAGGCAAAATATTCATGTGCTTGCCATGAGCCCCATTTTCAAACAGTTCTGAGATGAAAATGTAATGTAAAACAACTCAGTAGTTGGTCCCAAGAAATGGAAAGAAAGGGGGGGAAGCAGAGTACAGTATTAATTCAAAAGAGGAGGGAAAAGTTTAAAGCACTCGCTCTTCTGAAATCCATGAGCCAGAAGGGATTCCTCAAAGACAGAAAGAATAATCCACGACTTCAAAGGGACTTAATGAAAAAGAGAAGTAGCAACAATGACCAGGGTACAAGAGAGGCAGAGCCAGGGCCCAGTGGAGGGAAAAGGATGGGCATTCATCCAGTGACCCATTCACAGCACACCCCATCTGGGCTTTGAGTAAAATCGGATTCTCTCCAAATTGAGTGGCTGGGCACATGCCAGCATTGTGGTGTGGCTGGAGAAAGAGGCTGCTGCCGTAATAGGTGTCATCCACATCTCCTTTGCCACCTGTTTGAAGATTTGTGACCATCACTTATCCTTTTATCAGAGCATTCACAAAAAGAAGTGTCAGGGTTTGTACTTCTCTTTCTATGCCACTGAGCACATGAAATGGGAGAGAAAACCCCTGCCACCCACAGAATTCCAGAGAGCTGAGTGGATGCTGCACAACACAGCAAGTGGGAGGATGGAGAGAATTATCTCATAAATGAGCCAAAGCAGGGAAGGAGGCTGACCAAAATGGTAGAATTCCTACCAGGAGGCACAGTCCCACCTTCAGAAAGTGTCTTCCCAGAGGCAGAGGCAGGGGTAGGATGTGATTGTCACTCCTAGGCAGTCCCTTGGGTTAGGAATTGTGCAGTCACTGTGGCTGGGGGGACTGTAGCTCAGTGCCCAGGCTCTGTATGACCCTACTAACCCATTTCATCTCTCAGTTATGATCATTAGGCTGGATGTTTAGACTGGGCAGCCAGTGGCATGTTATTTGTTCCCTAAAACAACTGTCACCTTTACTCTTCATTCTGGGTGCTTTCAGCACCCAGAGGAGGCCACTCGCCAATGTTGCAGGGTGTTTCTGCTGTCGTCTGTTCCTCCTTCTGTGTCTCCATGTCACCCTTCCTTATTTTTCTTCTTTTCTGACTAGACCTCTGATTTTCCTGGGGGCTCTGCAAGGACAGGAGACACTCTAGGCAAGTCCCAAACTCTTGTGAGGGAAAGCTGGTATTGTCACCCAATGGCTCTCCTTTCCTTGATTGATTCTCAGGGCTCCTCTTTCTTGTGATAGTCAAATAACCATCAGCTGAGTTCCCCACTGGCTTGACTGCAGGAAGCCCAATGTGGTACCTTCAGTATCTCTTTCTCATTGATGGAAAGAGACACCATGGCAAAGGCTACTTGTAGAAGAAACACTTTATTGGGGGCTTACAGTTCCAAACAGTTAGAGTCTATGATGATCATGGTGGGGGCATGTCAGCAGAAAGGTAGTTATGACTCTGCAATAGTAGCTGAGAGCTTACATAATGAGACAACAACAATGAGGCACAGAGGGGGAAGAAGAGTGGGGGGGGAAGGAGAGGGAGAACTGGGAATTACATGGGCTTTTGAAACCTCAAAGTCTACCCTCAGGGTCAATAAGACCACAACTTCTAATCCTTCCCAAGTAGTTCCCCCAACTACAGATCAAGTATTCAAATATATAAGTCTTTAGGGGCCATTATAATCCAAAACACCATAATTTCCTAGCTCCCTTGATGAATGCAGTTGAAACATTTCCCTGCCTCCATTTGTCACACTTTATCAGGATCAAAGAGACACATTTGACATAGTGTTGCACTCACACAATAGGGAAACTTTTTCCATGATCAGGACTAGGGCACCCACCAAAAGTCTTCAAAAGCAGGGTACTGGGAGACGTCTAGGGATTCACAGCCATCATGAGTGGAGATCTCTCAGGGCAGGGTGGATGGAGACCCAGGGCACTGCCCAGCACCAGCAGGGGTCTGGTTTCAGCAATCAGCAAACACATCCCTTTTATAACTGACTGGTCACCCCATGAGAAGGTCAGGGCCTGACTACCAATAGGACCCAGAAGAAAGAATCATAGTTAAGCCTCCTCATCAATAGCCTGCAAGGTAGCCCTGCAGCTAGCTCACATCCATTGCTATTTGTGTGGACAATTACAGTCAACTGACACCTGTGGCTGTTGGCTACAGTTCCTGTCTTGACATAAAGGTGAGGAAAGCAACATGGACATAGGTCCCCAGAAGGCCTGCAGTGCAAGTGGAGACAGAGGGGCAGCAGTTATTGTTCTTTCCTGGAAAAACCCTGAGCTGGGCCTAGCAGCATGGCCCTGTCATTCCAGTGGCTTGGGAGACTGAAGAACTAAGACTGCCAATTTCGGGTCATCCTGTACTTCACAGAGACACCGTCTACAAGCATAAAGCATGGGCTGGCTCTATAGGTGTGGTGGCACATGCCTGTTACTCTGGCAGTGTACCCAACCACAAACTGGTGCACTGATGTATTTCCAGCCCTGCTACTAGTCCTCTAAGTCCCCAAACACAAAACCATGATGTGTAAGAAACTAATCAGATTCATCGGCTGTGAAGGGGATTTGTAGTATTTAGTGGGCGTGCACTTTAGACTTTCACGGGTACCATGTCTACAGACTCCTCCAGGTTGTACACAGTGGATTGTGCATTCCTGCCTATAGCTCCTCTCTTAGGTTCCCTTCCTAGAACAGAGTCCTCAACACCTATATCTGGGCTTATAGGAGAAGGGAAGACACATTACTGAATATCATAATAGTCTCAGAAATCCCATCCATTCTCGAGGAGAAAAGGTTTAATTAAAGACAAATGAACAAACAGTGTATTATACATAAATCCTATTCACAAATATGGTGTATTGATATTTCGCCATCCAGGACAGTGGTTAAACAAATACTGAAATAAGATTTCTGTTAAATAAATGTTTTGCAACATGATGCTGTAATAGAGCACTTTTTCAGTTAATTTTTTTTATTTTGCACACTAGCCCCTGTTTCCCCTTCTCTTCTTTTCCCTCCTCCCAGCCGCCATTCATTTCTCAGAGGGAGTGAGGCCTTCCTTGCGGAGTCAACCAAGTCTGGTATACGAAGTTAAGGCAGGACCTAGCCTGTCCCTTCTACATCCATGCTAAGCAAGGTATCCCACCATAGGAAATGGGCTCCAAAAAGCCAGTTCATACTTTTGGGAGTGTAAGTCCTAATTCCACTGCTAGCCACCCCCACCCCTCTGCAACAGACCAAGCCACATAACTGTCACCCACATTCAGAGGGCTTAGTTTGGTCCTATGCAGGATCCCCAGCTGTCAGTTCAGAGTCCCCAAGCTGCCACTAGCTCAGGTCAGCTGTCTCTGTGGTTTTCCTCATCATGATTTTGACCTCCCCCCCTTTATTCATATGATCCCTCCTCCCTCTCTTCAGCTAAGCTCCAGGAGCTCAGCCCAGTGCTTGGCTGTGAATCACTGCATCTGCTTCTATCAGTTACTGGATGAAGGTTCTGTGAAGACAATTAGGGTAGTCACTAATCTGATTGTAGGGGAAAGCCCTTTCAGACAGTCTCTGCACTATTGCTAGAAATCTTGGAGACATCCTTATAGATTCCTGGGAATTTCCCTAGTACCTGACTTCTCCCTAACCTCCTAATGGCTTCCTCTGTCAAATAGATGCTCCTCAACCAAGGAACGGGTAGAGAAAATGTGGTACATTTATATGATGAGTACAACTCAGTGGAAAAAACAATGACAGCTTGAAATGGATGCAAATGGATGGAACTAGAAAAAAACATCCTGAGTGAGGTAACCCAGACTCAGAAAGACAATCACCGTATTACTTACTAATAAGTTGATATTAGATGTAAACCAAAGGATAACCAGGCTATATTCCACAACCCCAGAGAAGCTAGGTAAAAAGGAACACGCATGGAGGGCCCCAGGAAAGGGAAATAATTATGATTTCCTGTTACGAGCAGTTTTCCTGCCAGTCTGGTTCCACAGCTGCATCAGCCCCAAATAACGCACAGAGACACTATATCAGATATAAAGATGTTGGCCTGTTACTAGTGTTTCTTATTGGTCAGCTCTGTCTTAAATATTAACCCATTTCTATTAATCTAAGTGTTTCCACATGGTCTTATCTTACCGGAGAGAGGGTCCGGACTTTCTTCTCTCCGGCCCCTATATCTTGATTCTCCCCTCCTACATCTCCCAGAATTCTTCTTGTCTCCTAGCCCTGCCTGTCTTGCCTTCCTATTTGCCAACAGTGCTTTATTGCTTTATTTATTAACCAAAAAGATAAACATATTTACAGAAAGTTCCCTGGGTAAACTGGGAAGGAAAATAGAAGAGAAGGGATGGGGGATAGGAACATGAGGGCTCAAGATGGCCAAGTTGGGGTAGTGACAGAGAGGGGAAGCAAGAAAGAGATGTCTTGATAGAGGGAAATAGCACATTTATTAAAGGCTGAATGGGGGTCAGGGGGTTGACCCAGTCAACAAAATGCTTACCTATAAGGATGAGACCTGATTTTGATGTCCAGAACCTATATGAAAATGCCTAGCTTTGTGTCATACATTTAGTCTCAAATCTGGGGAGGCAGGGACAGGAAGATCCTTGGAGATCACTGCTCAGTCAGTTTAGACTAGTTTGTGAACTTTAAGCCAATGAGAAACCTTTCTCAAAGGAAGTGGATGGCATCCGCAAGGATAAACTGGGAGTTTTCTCTGGTCTCTGCACACAAACTCACACGGGGGCACATGTACACATAAACAAACGACTGTTGATTCCATTTCTCTTCATACACCAGTATGCTGCACTGGGGGTGGCTCTGTTAAATAATGATGCTGTCTTTATAAAAGAGAGTACCCTGTTTCAAATCGTAGCACTGGACTAGGCATCTGTCTTAGTTACTTTTCCCCTTGGTATGACAAAAAATACTGCAACAAAAGCAACTTTGGGGAAAAGGGTTTATTTTGACTCCTAGTACAAGTCTTTGTGTCAGGGAGGTCATAGCAGCAGAAGCATGAGACAGATGGTCCTGTTGTACCTGCCATCAAGGACAGAGACTGATGAATTGCTTGAGATCAGCTGGCTGTTCTATTTTTATGCAGTTCAGGGCCCAAGCCCAAGGAACAGTCACATTTTAGTGTTTCCCTCATCTCAACCCAGTAAGATGATTCCCTCACAGGTGTGCTTAGAGGCTGGTCTCCCCTCAGAGCTTGTCAAGTTGACAATCAACTGTGACTGTTGCAGGTTGCTCATGTGGTATTATGCTGAATTTAGTGAATATAAGGCTGAGCAACCAGCAACATTGCCATGGTCCTAAACGTATCAAACATGGTGTGATGTTCAGGATGAGTAGATAATGAAAGTAGGCTCATCATCCTTGGGTGCCTCTGGTCCTATAGTTACACAGTATCAGTAATAAAAATGCATATAAGTTACAATGAATCCCAGGAGAAGTGAGGAAAGGAAGAAGAAAATCCTTCATTGAATAGGTCATTTTTCACTTAAATTCTGATAACATCCAGGTAGATAAAGTTGGGGACAATTAGGTGTGAATTGGTTACTGGACTTTCAAGATGTATCAGGAGGGATGCTGTGACAAAACATTCACGTGAGCCCTCTCGTGACTGCCTTAGCCCTTATATTGCTGGGAAATCCCACTTTAACTTAGTATTTTCAAAATTCCCTTTCCTTCCTTCCTTCTTCCCCTACCTCTGCCTCTTCTCTCCATCTCCTCTTCTCCTCCCCAACTCTTCTGTTTTTTGAGACAAGGTCTTAGCATGTAGCCCGGGCTATGTAGAACTCACCCCATCCTATCTAAGCATCCCAATAGCTGGAATCACAAGCATGTGTCACCACGCTCACTTCCCCATTCAAATACTAATTCCATTATACAAAGATGGCCAGTATTTGTAAATACTGTTAATCACATGAACATCAATCTTCAATGAAGCAGGGGAAAATTAAAAATTTGTTAACTGTGTCAATGATAAATCTTTATTTGCTGAAAAAAGACACAGCCAAACTGCTTGTCAAATGGCACAAATGTTAATAAAGTTGCTGATCTCAGAATTCTTACGATGTACTGTTTAATATGCTGTATAAAGTTTTTATACAAGTTCATAAAATGAATAAATTTGAATCAACTCTGGTGTAAATTTATAAATGCTATACAGATTGAAATAGATTTGAAAAATATAAAGAAGGCATATAATAGAAAAATACTAATTGACTATATCAGTACATTAAAGTTTAGACATTTCTTTCTTGTAGCAGATGGTCACTGTGGATTGTAGAATGTACATGAGCAGAGAAAGACTGTACACCTACACTAAACATAAATGCCACAATTTTTTCTCAGTTGTTCTCCACCTTCTTTACTTTTCCTTTCTTCCTCCTTCCCTCCCTCCCTTCTTACCTTTCTTTCTTCCTTTCTTCCTCCCTCCCTCCCTTCTTTCCCTCTCCCTTCCTCCCTCTCTTTTTGAGATATTTTCTCACTGAACTTAAAGCTCACTGATTAGCTATTGTAGCTGATCAGCCTAGCCCTGGCATTCTCCTGCCTCCACTTGCTTTCCCCTATCCAGTGCTGGGGTTACAAACATTCACCTCTACATCTGCTTTTAATATAGGTGTTGGGATTTGAACTCAGGTCCTCAAGCATGTCTGGCAAGCACTGCACCCATTGAGCCATCATTTCAGCCCATGAACTGAGGTGATTGAATGTCCATATGTTTTTTAGCAGTGACATTTTAGTTTTAGGCAGGAAGGTACTTGTGTTTCCATGTGACTGTAGCAGGAAATTATGGAAAGCAGTCAAGTCTGGGCCAGTGAGATGATTCTGTAAGTAAAAGTGCTTGCTGAGAAATTTTGATGGCCAGAGATTGATCCCTATGACCCATGTTAAAGAGAGAATCCACTTCCAAAAGTTGTCCTCTGATTTGCTCACACAGGCGGTGGAACATGAGTGAGCATATGTGTGTATGCATGCACTTGCATATGTGTGTGTATGCATGTGTGCGTGCGTGCATGTGTGCATGCGTGTGCATGCGTGCATGTGTGCGTGCGTGTGTGCTTGTGTGTGTATTTGCCTCGTGTGTGCATGTGTCCACAGAGGAGATGGTATCGTATCCCATGGAGCTAGAGTGGGTGCTAGAGACTGGACTTGGTCCTCTGGAAGGACAGAATGTATGCTTAGTTGCTGAGCCATCTTTCCAGCCCTCAATTTCAGTTTATCAAACAAATTCATTAGGGAAATTTGTGAAATTGTGACAGACTTTGAAGTAGAAAAATAAAAAAGATTAGAGAGGGCCCTACTTCCTGTGCTTCCTGGCTTATACTTATGTTTCATCCATTGTCTTGGAGCTATTTCACAGAGCCAAAAGTTACAGAAAACTGATAATGAAAACCACTCTTTCCACAGAAATAAATGTTGCATTTGTTAAAGGGCTCCTGACTATTTCTCTATGAATAGAAATGCTTTGTGTTTATTCTTTGTAAATTTTTAATTAAAATATACTTACACATGTCCCCCTCCCCTTTCCTTCCTTTAACCCCTCCTATGATTTCTTAGAATTCTCCTTCCAGTTAGTTGCAATGTTTTACTCTTTTCCTCATGAATTAATGAGTAAAATAAAACATGACAGGGTTCATTATAAATGTCTAGAAGTCATCATTTCCCCCTTATTATGTATTCTTTATCAAGACCTTGAGCTTCCTTCTGCGTATTCTTGTTGCAAGTGAGAAGACACTTTGAACATTATGATAAACCGTCATAGAGCCACATATGTGAGATGATGACTATGTCCCGCAGAAGGAACACATCTGGATGAAACATGAAAACTCCAAGCAGCCAAAACCCAGACAGTTGGCCCCCAGCAGACGAAACATCTGGACTTTGAGAACTCATTAACTTCCATCTGTCTTTACTATTTAGGCTTCATTCAGACACAGCTCTTTCCCTGACCCTAAAATCTTTCTTGGCGCGACACAATTTTATGTACTATGTAAAACAGAGTTACATCTATCTATTACTTTCCTCCATTCATTCATATGATACACAAGATTACAATTCTGTTTTTACTTAAAAGTTACTTAAACTATTGCTTAAAACCATCATTAAGGATGAAGAAAAAGAAATATCAGCTTGTAATTTAGCGCATCTCAGCACCAATCATATCCTGGCTTTTGGCAATAGTTGATAGGTCATTTACTTATTCTCATGGGTTCTCTTTATGGGAAAACTAAACATTATATAAACGGATATTGCTACAGACAAAAATAATGTATTTTTACATTTTGACCTCAGCATCACACATCTGGAAGAGAAAAACGGGAAAAATTCTCCAAGCATTAGATTCTTATGATGCTCTTTCAAAAAGATTTAAGGAAGGCACCTAGACATATTCCATGAAGTCAAGAGCGTGACTAGGAGAGAAGTTAAAAGGGCCAGAAGTGCATGCAATGCACCATGTGCTTCAGTCCCCTGAGCAGAGATTCAAAGTAGTAAAAGCCAAATTGTGAAATCGGTAACTTTTGCTTTCTGTTACCGATTTGCCACTTGGCCCACCCTCACAATGGCAAGGGGAGGGAGAGCAAAGAACACAGAAAGAACTCATACAGTGGGTTGTCACACTTACATTCAGTTGCAGTTTATATTCAGTTTTGTCAATTTGACCTTCACAGATCTGTAATTACTGTAATCACAGCTTGCTGAACATGCTAACAATCAAAGCATCCCGGTTTGAACAGTTCAACAATAGCCTTTTTAATAGGGGGAAAAGCGGTGCCAGGAAGCTTGCGTGGTTTACTTCCAGCCTTTCTGAAAACTCTGGAAAATGGGAACAGGTATCAAATAATTAATCTTCAGGGGAAAAAAAGAAAACCTTACAAAAACCACCATGCAGAGCGAGTAGCTACCACGACTGTCACCACCACTGTGGCTACAGAGAGAATTGCCTCCACCCCTATGAGCTCCTGATCTCACTGAGGCTGCCTAACCATGTACACAGAAACCCTGCAGTGGCTGAGATGCTTGAAAAGGTCACCAGGCACCAGTGAGAGAGGGAACGCGGCTACCCTTGTGGGTCCCTCCTCTGAATTAGAGAGGACTAGATTGACTCACAGACTCATGCTAACCTTGCAACCCTGCTGCCTGCTGGGGTGGTGGTGGTTGTTTTGTTGTTGTTCTGGTCACACTGAAGCAGATTTACCCTGAAGGTTCTATATCTTCCTCAATACTCCCTTGGAAAAAAGTACATAAAAAAAGACACACCAAAAAAGTGTCTCATATGAGAAAAACAGTATTGACTGTTGAAAAGTTTGTTGTCCATGTTTTTTGATGTTTTACGTTTCTCACTGCTTCTTATAAGAATTGCAATTTACAAATCCTTGTGTGTGTAACTCTAGAATGTCAAGGTCCAAGGGAGATTAAAAAAATCTAGATAATATATTTAACACACACACACACACACACACACACACACACACACACACACACACACATCTGCCACAGGGCACTTACATCAGTAGAGAAATGCAGAGAAAAGCAAAGCTCTAGTCTTACCTGCCTAGAGTACCCCCTTCTTTGGCCTCCTGCTCTCATCCTTAGGCATACATGAGCTCTAGAGCTCTGTAGAACACACTATAGAATTTAAAGGCATATAATTTCATGCAAGCTTCCAGTGCCTACAGCTATGAAGTGACTTAGCCAAGGTAATTCCCAACTCTCCTAGTCACACTTGTCTGACCAGCTGAGTCAACCAGAAATAAATGCTAAAATTATTCTGGTAAACAATTGCTTTTCACCCCTGAGACATTCTCCCACTGCCTATCCAAGAAAATCAAAGAGTTTCTCAGAGACTCTAGTGGTAACCAAAGCAGCCAGCTCAGCAGTATAAGCCAGAGTGTACTTCCTAAGACTAGCCTTGGTCAGAAAGAGGGCAGAATGCTGGTGAGGCCAAAGCACTAAAATACCAGTCACTTTTCACGTAGGTTACACTCATGGTGGGGCACACGTGCCAGCTGAGAAACAAGCTTCTCAGATCCCAGCCCCTCTCTGCCAGAGTGCAGACTGTGCTGGGCAAATGAGAACATTGCAAACTTTCTATCTTCAGTGCCTTTGTCTGTGGGTGTGGAAAATTACCCTGAGTGTTTGGACAGTTAGTTCAGAATGTCTCTGTTGAACGGTCTCTCCAGCCCCGAAGAAAGTGATCAGAGGCTCAACTCACCAGAACTCCCAATAACTTTTAATTAGCATTTTCTCCTTAGTTACTGACAGGGAGGATAATAGCTGGGATCCACTTGAAAACTAAGGCTGTGGGTTGGAACCTTTCTGAGTTCAGAAGCTAGAACACAATACGTCGATTCTAAGTTATCAGAGGAAAGATACAGGCTGAAGACAGTTCACTGAGTTGCTCCTATGCTAGCCCTTCCCTTCATATCCATTGCGAATACTTAAAAAATTCCAATATGTGAAGTACTATTACAGTACAAAGACATTGACAGTAGAGTAGCAGATTAAACCTATCAAGGTCCTAGGGCTGAATGGCAGCTTAGGCTGCCAGCCCCTTATGGCATTTCAATGGTGGGACTGGAGTTGGAAGCACACATTGCTTTTCTGAACAGCCGAGCTTCCTTCTGCAAACCTGCACCCCTGCACAGCTCATGAGTACATGTAACTCCAGGTCCAGGGTGACCCAAAGCCTCTGGCCTATGTACACCTTTCACATGCATTTATCACCATCCAACGCATGCTCGTCCTTGCTTTTTTTTTTTTAAGTATATTTACAAAGAATGCCAATGGTAAAAAGTTGAGTGATGTTAGTGATTTTGTTGTTTACAATTGGCTACTACAAAGACAAATTTCGTAAATCAGCCTAGTCTGTCTCAAGACCACTGCAACTCAATAGAAGGTACAAGAGCCCAGCACTCAAGCAGAACATGCTATTTATAGTAAGACCCATGCAACCCCTAGCTCTCTCCTCTTTTGTCTTACAGAAGGAACGGGTCCAGAAAAAATGGTAATTATAATGAATGAAAATTTTTGCATGTCTAAACTGGAATTGAAAGAATTCTTGCCAATGTGATTCATGTAGTTTACTCTGAGTAAACAATATGTTTCGGCCATGAAAGGCATTTTTTTTCTGCATGTACCTTATACCATCTATGCTAAATGGAGAAAACATTTATGATATCATTTGCTGCGTTCCACTCTGTATCTTCCCCTACTTGGAACCGCATTGTATGCCTCTGCTTTCTCAGAGTGGCAGACACGTGGCCTGCAGAAACGAGGAAAACTGATGTACAAAGTGAGGACAGAAAATTTAAGACAAAGCAATTTCACTAATAAAGTGCTCAAGTAGTCTGGGGTGATTTGGGTTTTTGGTGAATCATAGCTTAGCAATTCATGAACACTGTGGGTGCTTGGAATTCAATTCCATTGTCCTCTATCTGAATTGCTTTGAAAAAAAAAAAAAAAGGTCACATGAGAAGGAAAGGAAGTTTTGATTTTCACATGCCTGTTATTGCTAAGGAAACCACTTCCTCGGCATTCACATATTCAGCATGTCTCTGCTTTCTGGCTTCCATACAAATTACATCTTGGTGCTGTGTTAAGAAACAAACAAGGGTGGGGAGTATTTTAAAAGCTTTACTCAACTTTGACATGTTCGCAGAACAAAAAAGAGGGGCCTTTTTGGATGCCCTTTCCTTTCTGAAGTTCTCTAGGTATCCTTGGTTGGAGCCGCTCAGACCTAACAGGATGTCTGAGATTCGAGGGAAGTAGCCTGTGATGTGCCAGTAAACAAATGAGAACGGAGTGCAGCTTTGTTGTATTTTCTGATTGGCAAAGGCTCTGAACTATCTCCTAGCTCTTGTTGCAGACAAAGAAACAGGAGATGAATTACCATGTTCTGGGACTGAGTGTTCCTTTCTAATTCAAACTGCAATAAGAAATAAAAATGATTAGACATCTAGTGTGTAGATTATGTAACTCTCTTCCTCTTTTTTTCTTTGTTTTATTTTGTCTTTTAAAGGGAAAAATGAATAAAATGGAATGATCCTTTAAAAGACTGAAGACATCAAGGGCCTTCTTAAACACTCAACTGGGCTCTGATCTGAAGTGACTATTTTTGCTCAAGTGGGTCTCTACTATTTGATGTTATTTTTACTTTTATTTATATTTCTATTTTTAACTTAACAGAAAGTGTATGCTTGCTTGTGTGTACTGAGGAGATGGCTCAGTCTACCAAACTTACTACAATCATCAGGACCTTAGTTTTGTCCTTTGCTCCCACATAAAAGCTGTGTGCAGCTGTGTGCAGCTGTAATCCCAGTGCTGGTGAAGTAAAAGCAGGAGGCTCCTCAGAGATCATGGGGTAGTCCATTGCTAAATCCCTGAGTTCCAGGTTCAGCGAAATCCACTGTATCAAAAAAAAAAAAAAATCTTGCAGAGAGGCCAGCAAGATGGCTCAGTTATTAAACTAGCTTGTCACAAAAACCTGATGCCCTGTGTTTTGTCCCTAGAATCCAGGATGGAAGGCAAAAGCTGACTGCCAAAAGTTATCTTCTGACTTCCACGTGCTATTAGTTACATGTACTCATGCATGCATATGCACAATAATAATAAATTAAATAGCTCTAAAAATAAGGTGAAGGAATGATTAAAGAATGATGCCCCTACACACACACACGCACACACGCATGAACGCACACATACACACACACATGCACATACACACACATGCACGCACACACATGCATGAACGCACGCACACATGCACACACACACACAAGAAGGATCTTGGTAAACTATCTCTTTAGACAATGTAGAAATCTGGCAATTTCTAAATGTCTCTGCCGTTGAGAGTAGGACACCACCCTAATCTTGTTAGAGATGTCTGGTTCCCCAACACCTAGGCTCTATGGTTCATCTTCTACCTCTTTGTTTTCAAATTTGTCCATGAGTCTTCAATTCAGAACAGAAACTGCTCTGTCGAGAAGAGCAATTTGCAGACAATGAAGCTATGGTGAATGTATAACAGAGGAATGCTCTTTTGACATTACATGGGGGAACTGGAAAGGCAACGCTTCACTGTGGTCAGACTGGCACTGTGTAGGAGAGGCTCCTGAAAATCGTATGTGAAGGGACACAGTGGTTGATATGGAGTGGTTTTAAAAAGCATTGCTCCAGCAATCATAGGTTTAGCTTTGATTTTTAACATAGAAAAGAGGAATATATTTTTATGTTACCAGTTTATTGGTGATTGCCCACACATACATAATCCACGCAAGTTGCAAATTGTGCTTTATTTGTAAATTGATAGTATAAAATTTTGCAGGCCTGAAGGGCACTTTGTTTTCAGTAAGAACTC